>OX451738.1:1285134780-1286334780 GCA_948472305.1 Vicia faba | reverse complement strand
AAGGCAATCGAAGTGAGAGTATACCTTAAGAGTGATATGTGCGAGTGATTTGTTTCAGTTATTTATCTTTGCACATTAGGGTTTTCTAACTGTATTAATTTGTCATGCATTCTTGTCATACAATCCTATTAGCATACATCTAGACAGTTAAGTATTTGCGGGAATTGAAAATGCGAGAAAATAAATCTACGCTATTACAAGGCTTCAGGGAGGGGGATTAATTACATAGCAAAAAAAACCTGGGGATTTAAAAGTAAAATGAAAACCCTAAATTAACTATTACAAACCATGAACAATTACAAAAATATTGGCAAAATAATTAAGAAGCGCGCGGCGAATTAAATGCGAAACGACTAGGGTTTTGACCCTTGACTAAACCTATTTGCGATTGATTAAAAAAAGATGTTTTTGTCATGCTTTTTTATTTAAGAAAATAATGAAACAATTAAATTAAAAATAAAATCCTAAGTTCTAATTAATTTTAAATTAAGAAAAATAAATTAATTCACTCTAAAACTTATTTTTGTATTTTATTTATTTGAGAAAAAATAAAAGAATTAAATCAAGAATTTAACCTAATTTCTATTTGATTTTATTTATAAAAACAAGTTAAAATTACACTAAGTTAAATTAAATTAAATTAAATTAACAAAATTAAATTTGATAAAAAAATCTAATTCTAATTTTTATGATTTCTTGATTTTATGATTTTTACGAAAAATAGTAATTAATTTTGTGAATTAAAATAATTAAAGAAAAATATTAAAAGCATTAAATAAAATAAAAAGAAATAAGAAAAAGAATAAATAGGCTTGATAGCATTGCTGGAGAGGGGGGTTTCAATCTGATTTTTGGGCCCAAATAATCCAAGCCTGTATTGACTATGTTGGTTCCCATGCAACGTTGACTTTGAGGTGTATGGTGGGCCTTCAATGCTGGCACGTTGGATCTTGGCTAGAGATGAGTCTGATGGCTAGATCATTGAGTTGCATGGTGGACATATGGGTCAACAACGCACCTGATCACATGACGAAAAATAACATGAAACAAATGTTGGGACCTGGGGATCGAACTCGGGTCCTTATGCTCGCTTCCAGTACCTGCTTGCCAGCTATGCTGCATTGTTTGTTTGTTCATATAATAGAAGCCAAATAATATAAGTAAATCAAACACTATTTTTAGAAAATGTGCGAAAATTCATATCAACCGACCAATGATCGCCACGCCTGATCTTCTTCCCCAGATTGTCGTTTTAGGCAACAGGACTTTTACCTACGGACATCTTGCTGTAACTACAAACCTGTGACATTCAAAAATCCTATACAAGCAATATAAATGAAAGGTAAGGGTACCAATCAACTTGTATCATCCTCACGAGCATCATGGTACCTGAATCCAGGCCTAATTTTACCTGTACTGAAATCCCCTAAAACGAGCAAAGGAACCCTAACAATGGCATATCGTGATTCCTGCACTGCAAATGCAATTAAGTGGTACCAATAGTTTTCAAACACAATGATGAACAAGAATATATAAATCAAAAGTGCCAATGATGCGTAAATTGCAACAATCAAATTTGAAAAATATACCAAACCGTGTGAGTTGTAGAACGAGTTTTTGAATGCTTCAGGCCCTAGGAATGATTGGAATAGATTCCTGGGATGTCTAGGAAGGGATTGGTGATCTTGAAATGCTCTGAAACTCCTTTTAGATTGAAAACTGATTCCCACTTTTTCTTGAATTTTTTAGTTTTCTTCCTGGCTATGCACGACCTCTAACCCCTATTTTTTGCTTTGTCTTGTTCATTATATATCCCTCAATGAATTAGGGTTGCAAAACAGATTGAATCTTGAAGCTTTGATGAAATTTGAATTGATTCTTTAGCCATATGATATCTTTCTATTTTCATGCCAATCGTGCTCTTTTGTACCAATTGCCATTGATTCGAATTGATCTTCCAAGCCCAGCATATCTTGGTCACTAACCTGTCAAAAAACAAATCAAATCATATCTTTGATAATTTTCATCATTTATTTGATTTAATTCATTTTTTAATTAATGAAAAATCAAAATAAATTGAAAAATGAAGCAAATAATGTATGGATAAGTATTTGAGTCGTGGACCACATTATAATTGAAGTGCAAGCATAAAAAGTTGTGCCCATTTGGCAAAAAATGCAAATTTGAGCACATTTGACTTTTGGCAATTTTGCAAAAATGGTCAACTTGGCCAATGCATAACTCTCTCAATTTTGACTCTAGAGAGGTGTTCTTGGACTTTTTAGAAATCTTAGGATGTCCTCTAAGCAACCTGTTGTACCCCAAAATTTTCCCTCCCATTTTTCTCAACATTTTCTCATCACAAGGCCCTTGGAGCTCAAGATCCAGTTAGGGTTTCCTCTGCTCAAGACTTTTCCTAGCACTGTTGATCCAAATTAGGGTTTGTGTTTGCACAAAGTTGTTTTGACCTAAAATGCCTAAGATTACTTTCATGCTTCATATTGGACTCCCAAGTTTATCCATATCAAGTTTCAAGCCTTGATTCCAAATTTTGCCCAGTCAATTGGACAGTTGACCTATAAATCAGCTGTATTGGGGAAAAAGTCAACTGTGGTCAATGGACAGTCAAACCTCATGAAATTTGACCTACATCAACATAATGAACTCATATGAACCACTTGGTCAAGTTTGGATCACAATTCCACAAGAAATTTGATCAGATCATCAAAAGGGCAAAATGGTCATTTTTAGGGTTTTGACTGCACAAAGACAATTTTTGACTGTTTGACCAAGCCAATGGCAAACCAAGCTCACATATGGACTCAAGGACCCAATGGAATTGTTTTGACATGTTCAACAAGTTCAAAAGATCCCAAATGCACAAGGTTGACAGTTGAATTTTCCAATCAATTGATCAATTTTGACTGTATACTGAAAAGTCAAACTTTGACTTTTTGGTCAAAATCAAGTGTCAAGATTCATTTTTCATCCAAACATGCCAAATCATGAAACTTGTTCATCAAGAAATCAAGAATCACAAATTAGGGTTTTAAATGAAGATTTTTCATAACTTAGAATTTTTCTAAGTTATGAAAAACCCTAATTTTTTCCTAACTTTGTCCCACTTTCTCACCAAGATTCATATGGATTCAAGCAAAAGTCAAAACATGAAAGTTGTAGTCCATTGCAAAATCTACAACTTTGATTCACAAAGTTTCCTCAAAAGAAGCTTGTAGCTCAAGTTACAATATTTGGAACAAGGGTACCAAACCATTCTTAACTTAGAGAAATTTTGACCTATTTTAGGCAAGGTTTTTGCCTAACTTCAAGACCACTTTTCACATACTTCCACTTGAAATTTCAATTTGCATTACAAAGATAGATTGTATTACACATTCCAAGCTTTCCAAAATGTTCAAGAACTCATCAAACAACCTCATGGTTAGGGAGAATCGAATTTGGCAAGTTGGGAAAAAGTCACTTTGTTTATGGCCAAGTTACATGTTCATACATCTAGGCCATTTTGAAATCAGCTTGCATTCTTTGATTACAGGTCCTATATCTCATTTGCACTCAATAATTTAATGCATATCCCTTGTGCCAAGACCTTATTTTGTGTGTTCAAACATTATATGCAAGATTAAGCCATTTTTAGATAAAGCATTTTTGCCATTTTTGAAAAGAAGTGCTTTATGTCAATTTGTAAATCAAGAAGGTACAAAGAAAATCTCTGAGGCACAAGTTATTAGACTAATCCCACTGATCAAGGAGAGATTATGCAGCATGCTAGAGGGGCCTGTAAAAGCCTAAAACACCAACTTGCCATTTCTTGCTTAAGTTAGAAGTAACTTGGCATAACAAACAGAACTTCACATTCCTGTCAAGGCAAGCTTAAGAAAAGATTGCAAACAAATTCCATACATCCTAACTGAGCTAGAACACGAGCCAACCATCTCCAACACCCTCTCAAACACAGAATCACCATAAAACTGCAAAAACAGGGCTTATGCTGCAGTTGGATTCCCACAACTCATTTCCATCGTGCACTTCCATCCAAACCACTTCAAACACTTTCCCTACCATCCATACAAACTGTCCAAAGCATTGGAAGCAGACTGTAACACCTCTAACCAACATCACCATTTTTCATTTTTCTGTTTTGCAGGTGGAGTTCTATAGCTCGATTCAGCTAGTTTCAAAGCAAACTAAAGGTTGGAGAAGCATCCCTGAACTTCAAGCAAGCTATTCCAATCATCACCTTGCACTGAAAGTACCTCCATTGCCAGATACGATTCAAGCTGAACAGGTAAGTTCATGGACTTCTATCTCCCTATCCAGGCATTGTTAGCTCTAGGTTTGTGAATGAAAAATGTTCTACTCATGCCCCTGAAGCTGTACATATCTTTACTTTCCATTTATTTTGCATGTGCTATGAGAATTTAAGGTCTGAACATTGATGGAAACTTAGGTCAAGAATTAGGGATGGAGAAATTCTCTCTCATCTTAGAGAGTTAAGTCAAGTTCTTTATATGTCTGGATTCGTCTTTTAATGCTCTACATTTTTCATGTTGTGAGTTTTGCTTGAAAGTCCAGGAATCTGGAGATAGAAAACGCGCGTTTTTGTTCATGTTCAAACAGTCTGGAGGTTGAAGACAACCCTTTTGGGCTGGGCTTGGTTGTTTTTCCTATTTGCACCTCATTTCTACTTTTGCACCCCCTTGGCCCATTATGCTTATTTTTATGATTTTTTGACCTTTTCTTTTTTGTTCTGACTTATTTATTTTTTCTCATAATATTAAAAATATAAAAATTATTTTTTAAACCATTTTTATATTTATTAGGCATTTATTTGTTTAAATGGGTATTTGTACATAAATAAATATATAGATATACTCTTATTCAAAATATTAAAAAATAATGCAAACATGTTTATTTTCTGATTTTATTTTATATTACCTCTTGAAAACATTTTACATAAAATATACTTTTTTTTAATAAATATTAAATAGTTTATTTTTGTATATATAATATATATTTAGTAAATAATATAAATACTTATATATTTATTAGTATATTTAGGAAAGAATATAAAAGTAATACATTTTTATTTTTTTATTAATATTTGATCTCAAAAATTACTTTTTTACAAATATACTTCATTTTTATTTTATTTTTGTACATAATTAATAAACATTGTATATATTAAATAATAAATACCTTTTATTTGCAAAATTAGGGTTTTGCCCTAAATACATAAAAACTCAAAAAATTAATACTTTTTATTTTGTTTATTTGACATATAAAAAATACTTTTTCATACATATAAAAAAACATTTTTTTTGCATCTTGCATATTTATTCCATTTTTATTTAATTATTGTATATTAAATAATTTGTATAATTCAATTTTGATGTAATAGTTAGGTTTAAATTCCTTGTCAAAATACCCCCATTTGAACATTTGTACCCCCCTTCCCATATATTGTGTTGTAATAACTTAGGAACTTTATTTTTCGCACTTTAAAGTTTTCTAAATATGCCATGATAGAATTAGGGTTTGTATACAAATCAATTAACCAAATAGTTTGACCTAAATTCAAGATAAAGAAGCATGAAAATGGACAACACTAATCAAACTTGCACCCCTAGGGTATTCCACTTGTTGCCTTCAATAATGGGCCATATTGCATGTTAGGTCTCTTTGGGCAAAACAAAACAATCAAATGATCATAGTCCCTCGTTGACGCTTTCGAAAGTTGCCTAAAAATGATCAAGTCCCTTAAAGGAAAAATTGCCCAAAGATACTTGGCACCATTGCAATCATGGTCTAACGATGACCCGCGCCCGTCCTGTTAACATCCTAAGACAAGATTGTCCACCAAATGCAATGGTGGAACAAAATTGTTAAAAGGGTTAAAACATAGCAAAGATCTTTGAGAACTTTAGGGTAGATAGCTCTCAAGTACTTGTCAACTTGCAAAACAAAAACACTTGCCTATTTTTCAAACTACACATCACTACACTTTCAAAGACAACTTTCAAAAACCTTGAAACATCTTTTCAAAAAGACAAACACCTTTTGTAAAACATTCGAGTAAAGAATTGTTACAAGGGTAGCCTAGACAAGGCATCTTTTTCAAAATATTTTCAAAAACCACGCACAAAGCACCATTTCAAACAATTGAAAATCAAGGCAAGTTGATCTAAGCAAGTAACTAAGAGCCCATGGATAACCATGGATAGAAAGAGTGCTAATACCTTCCCTTTCTATAATCTACTCCCCGAACCCAAGAAAAAATCTCAAAGGTTTTTGCTGTGCTTTTTAACCTTTCCTTAGGATAAAATAAAAAGTCGATGGCGACTCTTGCTCAACCGAAACATTTGCGAAAACAAACGCAAAACCCTAGTCAGTTCTCCCACCGTATTACAGAACTGGCGACTCTGCTGGGGAGAAATTTTTAAAGTGGAGTAACCTTAGGGCTTAGATCACCCTCTTGCATGACTAATTGTTTGTTTGATTGCTTTATATCTTGGCTCTCTTGTTTGGGTTTACAATCCTACACCCGGATTTTGGGAAACATTCATAGATACCAATATGTTGTGGAAACTGTGTGGGGTATACCGACACGGTCGAAGCAATAGCTATATTAGTGCGACATATTTGTGAGTACCGGTAACCCTTGAGTTCAATCAAGGAGAGTACGGGGCCGCTGAGTGATGTCACTAAGCACTAATGACCTAGAACCTTACTTGACCATCTTGGCCTTTTATTAGGGGTAGTGAGATGACCGGCTTTGGTGCAGTCCGAAGTTGGTAGATACTCGATACTACACTCATTGAGGGTTGTTTTCTTGGAATATTTTGGTCGCTAGTTAAGTGGCTAAACCAAAACCATGAATGATGAAAACAATTCAATGATATTGAGCTCCTTAGAACCCGATTACTATTTATAGGACAGGTTTTTAAGCCAACTACACTCAAGAGGGTACTTACCTATGAAACCCCATGCAAGCCTGAAACTAGGGTTTTGTGTGATTTTCTTGTACATATGTTTGTGCATACATCATAAACATCATAAAGCATCATATGCATTCACTAACCATTTCAAGGGTTTAGATCTTCATCTTTGTTCTTGTTTTGTAGGTCATGGAAATTCTTCGAAGAAAAACCATCCAAGTCAACCTTGTGAGGATCCCTCCTCAACTCAAGGAGCTCACATCAAGGATTCCGGAAAGCTCACCCTTCAGTGAAAGACATGGTAGACTGCTCAGCCTAGTCAATACCAACATTGAAGAGGACATGATGAAAGTGCTATTCCAGTTCTTTGACCCTCTTCATCACTGTTTCACTTTCCCCGACTACCAGTTGGTGCCCACTTTGGAGGAGTTTTCTCAACTCCTAAGAATCCCTATCCTTAATCAACTACCCTTCAACGGTACGGAAAAGGAACCAAAGCCGGAAGATGTTGCTCGAGCATTACATCTACAACCATCTGACATCAAGGGGCATTGGGAAACTAGAAGTGGCGTCAAAGGTTTCTTAGCAAAATTCTTGTTTGAGAAGGCACAAGAATGTTGGAATTCATTGGACCTACAAGCCTTTGAAGAAATTGTGGCACTCCTTGTCTATGGGTTGGTCTTGTTCCCAAATCCTGACCAGCTTGTAGATGTCAACGCCGTCAAAATCTTCTTGTCCAGAAATCCAATACCAACATTGCTTGGGGACATTCTTCACTCATTTTACACACGAACAATGAGAAAGAGGGGTGTTCTCATGTGCTGTACTCCTCTCCTTGCAAGGTGGTTTATTTCGCACCTTCCACAATCTGTCTTGAAGAATGACCAAGGCTCAAGGTGGTCCCAACGGTTGATGAATCTTACTCACTCTGATGTACATTGGTGTTCTCGGTCCAGAGAAAATGTCATCATCGTCGATCGTTGTGGAGAGTTCCCTAATGTTCCTTTACTTGGAATCAGAGGGGGCATTACTTACAACCCTTGTCTAGCTTTGAGGCAATTTGGATATGCACGGAGGGATGGCCCTCACGACATGTTAATTCTTGACCTAGTTTTTAACTTCGACAACGATGCGCAAGGACTTCGCCAAAGATTCATCAGAGCCTGGAGGATGCCTAACAAGGTTGACAGCAAGACACTGGGGCACAAAAACTCCATCCCTCTTGAGCCTTACCTCAAATGGGTACGAGCCTGAGCCTAGAGTCTGATGATGCCTTATCCTCATGTTCTCCCTGTGATTAAAGAGCCCGTTAAGGAAGGAGAGGTTCCCTACACCATCCTATATCCTGACATGCCTACATCATGGGGGGAGATGCAGAAGAGTTGGATCCAACTCAAGGAGGAACAAAACACTTTTGAAGCCAGCTTCTACGCCAGCGAGAAGAAGGTTCTAGAGCTTACCCGTCGACTCCATGAGGAAGAGACCCTCAACACCTACATCGCACCAAAGAGGATGCGCAACGTCTTTTTACCTTGAGAAGTTTTTTTTTGTAACATTTGGCCCATGGGGCATTTATGTACTAACAAATTTCTTCTTATTAATATGACGTGCGTTCTTTTTTGTCTGCCACAATTTTGAATATTCTAAATCCTTGAATGCATTGCATACATAAGCATACCATTCATCATGTGCATAATCAGGTCTCTACAACAGGTTTCCTTATCTTTCTGCTGTTTATTTCAGTAAGATGGATCTCGAGCAAACAGTCAAGGACTTGCAGGCTCAAAATGCACAGTTTCAGCAACTCCTGATGACCTTGGCTAAGGGTCAGGAGGATCTAAAGGCCCTACTGGGGAATAAAGACCCAGTGAAAAAGAAGAAAAAGAGACTCGAGGTGGCTACTTTAGGGAGAAGATTTGAAGGAGAAGCCATAAGAGTGCTTGAATTTCCTCCTACTTCTGAGGAGGGAACCAGTAAAGGGGGTGCGGCTACCTTTCGAGTCCGATATGGAAGAAGAGGAGGCTGAAGAGGATGGAGACTACTCTGATCAACAATACCCTCCGGCTGATGATAAGTACAAAGGTTTAGAAGACAGGTTGGCAGCCATGGAGCTGCAGAGAGTTCCGGGTTTAGACTTCGAAGACTTGGGTTTGGTTGCTGGGATTGTGATTCCCCCAAAGTTCAAAGTGCCGGTGTTTGTGAGGTATGACGGGCTGTCCTGTCCAAAAATGCATCTCAGGTCCTACGTAAGGAAAATCCAACCTTACACGGCAGATAAGAACCTTTGGATCCATTTCTTTCAAGACAGCCTTTCTGGGGCTCAACTGGAGTGGTTCTATCAACTAGAGGGAACTAGTGTCCGAAACTGGGAAGACTTGGCCATCGCTTTTTACAAACAATATCAGTACAATTCTGACCTTGCTCCTACGCGTACCCAACTTCAGGGTATGTCACTGGGAACAGGCGAAGGATTCAAAGAATATGCACAAAAATGGAGGGATTTGGCTGGCAGGGTGCAACCGCCTTTAACCGACCGTGAACTTGTTGACATGTTTCTAGGGACCCTATCTGGTCCATTCTTCAACCATCTCATTGGTAACTCTTCCGCAGGGTTTACCAATTTGATCTTAACAGGCGAGAGAATAGAAGCTGGCATCAAGTCAGGGAAGATTCAGAAGGGTGCCGCTGCAAGTGTTGAGAAGAAGCCTTTCAAGAAGGAAACAGCTGTTGTATACTCCCAGAGAAGAGCAGGGAAGACTGAGCGTCAGCCGACTGTGGGGGCCGTAATGATCCAAAATACATCAAGTGAGCAACCTCTCTATAACCAGTCCAGACCAAATCAGCAACGGGTGGAACGGCCACAACGGCAGCTCACCCGCATTAATATGACGCCAGCGCAAGTGCTTCCCCATCTGTTAAAATTGAATCTCGCCACTATCAAAGAGGCACCAAAAAATGTGAATACATCCTCTCTGCATTACCATCCTAATGCTAAATGCGCCTACCATTCTGATAGTGTCGGGCACGACACCAACGATTGTTGGGCACTCAAGCATAAAATCCAAGACCTGATAGAGGCGAAAGAGGTGGAGTTCGACGCTCCAGAGAAGCCGAACGTGATATCGGCTCCGATGCCGAAGCACGGTCGAAATGTCAATGCTATTGAAGAAGATTTGTATGTTGCTGATGTCAATGATCTAATGACTCTGTTGTTAACCATCGAGTTGAATCTGTTAAAGGCCGGGATTTTCCCGGGATGTAAAGAAGATTGCTACTGCTGTTACTCTCTGCCGTTTGACTGTCCGTTACTGAAGAAAGGCATCCAAGGCCTAATGGACAATCGACAAATTTTGTTTGAAAAAGTTTCTGCTATTCCAACCCATACTGAAGATGTCTCAATTATAACCATTCACGCCAATCTTTCCAAGGCCGTCAGAAAGCCTGTTAAGATTACACCAGCTACGAAGTCTGTTCCTCTAAAGATAACAATGCAGGGCCTGTCCCCTACATTTCTGAGAAGTCAATACCATGGAACTACGGCGGTGACGTCTACTACCATGGTATCAAACAAGTTGAAATAACTGAAGAAATCTCGGATGAAGAAGAAGCCAGCATTGGAAACATTGCGGGCACAAGCAAGATCACCCGGAGCGGGAGAATATTTTCTCCAGAGATTGCCCCCCCAAAAGCAATCTTTGGACCCTCGTCTGCCGCCAAAGTTCTTCCCGCACCAATAAAACTCTCCGCTAGAACCCCATTGATTGAAGATGTTGTTGTTCCTAGTATTGTCCCTCCTACCTCTGCTGATAAAGGTAAGGGAATCCAAGATGAGCTCGTCAGGACGAGGGCTCAACCCTTGGTCATCCCGGAAACCTCCAAGAAAGAAATGGAAGAAATCTTGAAGATAATTAAAAGGAGTGATTACGACGTGGTAGAACAACTGGGGCAAACCCCCTTGAAGATCTCTATGTTGGCACTACTACTTTGCTCGGAAGCACACGCCAAGGCTCTGATAAAATTCCTGAAGGCAG
Source organism: Vicia faba (assembly GCA_948472305.1). Taxonomy (NCBI): domain Eukaryota; kingdom Viridiplantae; phylum Streptophyta; class Magnoliopsida; order Fabales; family Fabaceae; genus Vicia; species Vicia faba. Next base: position 1,286,323,793 of record OX451738.1, on the reverse strand, counting down.
CCCATGTGCCCCAGGAAACCTCTGCAGACCAATTCCAAAATTGCGTGGCCAACCTTACTACAGACAATGGATTAGGTTTCTCTGATGCCGACCTAACTCCTAAAGGTAGAAACCACAATGATGCTTTGCACATTTCAGTCGAGTGCCGAGGAACTAATCTCGCACATGTCTTGGTCGACACGGGTTCTTCGCTGAATGTACTGCCTAAGAAACCTTTGGACCGACTAGATTGTGAAGGTTTAGAGTTGAAGCCGAGTGATATTGTTGTCAGAGCTTTCGATGGTTCGAAGAGGATGGTCTATGGGGAAGTTGATATTCCCATCAAGGTAGGCACTGAGGTGTTTAAATCTACTTTCTATGTGATGGACATCCGTCCGTCATACTCTTGCTTGTTGGGTAGGCCTTGGATACACAATGCCGGGGCAGTCACCTCTTCCTTACATCAAATGTTGAAGTATCCTGTCAAGGGAAAGATCACAACCGTCCATGGTGAAGAGGAGTATATGATCAGCCACCTGAACTCCTTTCGGTATGTGGAGGTAGAGGGTTAGTTCATTGAGACACCATTCCAGCATTTCGAAGAAGTCCCTCCTGAAATAACAGTGGCAAAATTGGTAGCTGAAGTACCAAAGCAGATGGCCAGGATGGCATCTCTGGAGGACGCGAGGGCCGCAATGAAGGAAGGGAAGAATTCAACCTGGGGGCAGTTGCCTGATATTCCACATAAAACATACAAATTTGGATTAGGATTCACTGCCGCGGGCCAGAAAGCTATGCGCCGTTCAAAGATTGAAAGAGCACCAATCAAGATTTCTCCTTACGGGATCAACGTTTTGGAGGTTGAAGACAAAGAGGATACCATGGAAGAGTGGATCTACCCAACTATCAAAGGAGGACTATGCAACTGGGAGGCAAAGGACTTTGTCCCCTTCACTTTTATTAATCAGTAATTTATCTGTCAAACATTTCCTGTGGTCTGTAATAATTACTTTCGAACAATCCGTACACTACCTTTTTACTTCATGCCTTGCCCGAGGCATGTAGGTCCATTTGTAAGGGTTTTGATTATTTTCATATCCATATGCCATGTTTAATGATTCATTGGACGTTTTTCATTTGATAAACTGCTGTGTTCATTTTCTTTCCTTTTGCATTTTTTGTTTAAGGATGGCTATCCCTTACACACACCCACACTCACAAATGCAGGTACCCATCCACTCTGGATTCCATGGGTGACTATTCTGCTATATCCTTCAATAACTCTGAAGATCTGGTCAATCAAGCCGAGTATGAAGATGACGAAGGTTGTGAAGTACCAGGGGAACTAGCCAGACTTCTACAGCAAGAGGAAAGGGCCATCTTACCTCACGAAGAGTTGTTGGAGACTGTCAACTTAGGAACCGAGGAAGATCGGAAGGAGGTACAAGTGGGTGCCAATCTGGAACCAAGTGTCAAGGAACGCCTGATACAGTTGTTAAATGAGTACGTTGAAATCTTCGCTTGTCTTATGAAGACATGCCGGGTTTAGACACAGACATCGTGGTCCACCGTCTCCCCACAAGAGAGGATTGTCCGCCGATCAAACAAAAAGTCCACCGAATGAGGCCTGACATGTCTGAAAAGATCAAAGCAGAAGTAATGAAGCAATTCGATGCTGGCTTTCTGGCTGTTACATCCTATCCTCAATGGGTTGCTAACATCGTGCCAGTACCTAAAAAGGATGGCAAGGTCAGGATGCGTGTGGACTACCGGGATTTGAATAGGGCCAGCCCCAAAGATGATTTTCCGCTTCCACACATTGACATTTTGATCGACAATACAGCTCAACATAAAGTGTTCTCCTTCATGGATGGATTCTCGGGTTACAATCAAATCAAAATGGCCCCCGAGGACATGGAGAAAACAACCTTTGTCACACAATGGGGTACTTTCTGTTACAGGGTGATGTCGTTCAGACTGAAGAACGCAGAGGCAACTTATCAAGGCGCCATGGTAGCTTTATTTCATGATATGATACATCATGAGATCGAAGTTTACGTAGACGATATGATAGCTCGGTCACAAACAGAGGAAGAACACCTTGAACATCTAGAAAAGCTGTTTGCCAGGTTGAAAGAATACAAACTCAGGCTAAATCCAAGTAAGTGTACTTTTGGAGTTAGGTATGGTAAACTTCTAGGATTCATTGTAAGCAACAAAGGCATTGAAGTCGATCCAGCAAAAGTGAAAGCAATACAAGAGATGCCTGCTCCACGTACTGAAAAGGAGGTTAGAGGGTTCTTGGGGCGCTTGAACTATATTGCCAAATTCATCTCTCATCTGACTTCTACCTGTGAGCCGATTTTCAAACTATTAAAGAAAGATCAGGTAGTCGAATGGAACGACGATTGCCAAGCTGCTTTTGATAAGATCAAGGAGTATTTGCTAGAACCTCCTATTCTGATGCCACCCGTCGAAGGAAGACCTTTGATCATGTATCTGACCGTCTTGGATAACTCAATGGGGTGTGTTTTGGGCCAGCATGACGAGTCTGGTCGAAAAGAGCATGCTGTTTATTACCTTAGCAAAAAGTTTACCGACTGTGAGACTCGCTACTCACTGCTCGAGAAAACTTGCTGCGCTTTGGTATGGGCTGCTCACCGACTAAGGCAGTATATGTTGACTCATACTACCTTGTTGATTTCCAAAATGGATCCTATCAAGTATATCTTCAAGAAGCCTGCTTTATCTGGAAGAATAGCTAGATGGCAAATGATCCTAACTGAGTATGACATCCAGTACACCACTCAGAAAGCTATAAAAGGGAGTGTACTAGCTGACCATCTAGCTCATCAAGCTATCGAAGATTATCAACCCATGAGATTTGACTTCCCAGACGAGGACATCATGAATTTGGACAACATTGAAGGTAAGGGACCGTATGACGAACCCGAAAAGGGATCCCGATGGACCCTGTACTTTGATGGTGCTTCAAATGCACTTGGAGACGGTATCAGTGCGGTACTCATTTCCCCGGAAGGTTGTCATACACCTTTCACGGCCCGACTTTGCTTCGGCTGCACAAACAACATGGCTGAATATGAAGCTTGCATCTTTGGTCTCAAGGCTGCCATAGACTTGGGGATCAAATCTTTGATCGTATTCGGGGACTCGGCTTTGGTTATCAGTCAAATCAAAGGAGAGTGGGATACCAAGAATCCTAATCTTATCCCATACAAAGAACATGTCTTGACATTGTTGCCTCATTTCGAGCAAATTACCTTCGAGCATTTCCCGCGAGAAGAGAATCAGCTAGCAGATGCTCTAGCTACAATGTCTTCCATGTTTAAACTCAACTGGGATAACGAGGCTCCCCAAATCACCATCGAACGAATGGATGAACCCGCGCATTGTCACGAGATTAATACCGAAGAAGTAGTGGAACAACCCTAGTTCCATGAAATCAAAAGGTATCTCCAGACTAGAGATTATCCCGAAGGAGCTTCCGTAAATGACAAGAAGTTCTTAAGGAAATTTGCTTCCAAGTTCTTCCTGAGCAACGACATCCTTTACAAACGAAGCCATGATTGTGTTTTACTCCGACGCGTAGACAAAGCTGAAGCAGAGTTAATCATGACCGAGATACACAGCGGCACATTTGGCACTCACCTGAGCGGGCATACATTGGCTAAGAAGATCCTAAGGGCAGGCTATTACTGGTCTACCATGGAAGCTGACTGCCACCAACATTCCCGTACTTTCCACAAATGTCAAGTCTATGCTGACAAGGTCCATATCCCTCCGGTTCCTCTCAACGTTCTGACAGCTCCGTGGCCATTTGCAATGTGGCGCATTGACATGATTGGAGAGATCAAGCCCACGGCATCCAACAGACATCGTTTCATCCTGGTTGCCATTGACTATTTCACCAAATGGGTTGAAGCAGCCTCAATTGCCTCTATTACTAAAAATGTGGTTGCCCGCTTCATCAAGCAAAATCTCATATGCCGGTATGGTGTTCTAGACAGGATCATCACAGACAACGATACAAATCTGAATAACACGATGATCACCGCATTGTGCGAACAGTTCAAGATTTATCATCACAATTCATCTCCCTATCGGCCGAAGATGAACGGTGATGTTGAAGCTGCGAACAAAAACATCAAGAAGATCATTCAGAAAATCACAGTCACTTACAAAGACTGGCATGAGATGCTACCATTTGTTCTACATGGATACCGTACGACGGCACGTACTTCAACCGGGGCAACCCCATTTTCTTTGGTATATGGCATGGAAGCTGTCCTGCCTATGAAAGTTCAGATTCCTTCTCTAAGGATTATGAAGGATGCAGGTTTGAATGAAGATGATTGGATTCAGACCCGACTTGATCAACTCAATTTGGTCGACGAGAAGCGACTCGCTGCTGTATGCCATGGTCAGACGTATCAAAAGCGGATGATCAAGGCCTTCAATAAGAAAGTCAGACGTCAAGTGTATCAAGTTGGAGATCTCGTAATCAAGCGGATTATCTTGCCACAAAGTGATCCCAGGGGCAAATGGACTCCTACATACGAAGGACCATTTGTGATCAAGAGCATATTTTCTGGTGGTGCAATGATTATGACCATCATGGACGGCGACGATTTGCCACACCCTGCGAACACCGACATAGTCAAAAGATACTACGCATAAAATAACCCGACAAGTCGAAAACCCGAAAGGGCGACTTGGGCAAAAATGGGCATCCCTGTGGATCGAAAATCCGAAAGGGCGGTTCAGGCAAAAGTTAGGGGTAAAAACAAAAAATCTGTACACCCGGCAAGTTGAAAACCCGAAAGGGCGGCTTGGGCAAAAAGGGGTTTCCCGGTGGATCGAAAACCCGAAAGGGCGATTCAGGCAAAAGTTAGGGAATTAAAGCGTATGACTATGTCTCGTCAAATCACTTTAAGGACAATCTCTTCATCAACCAGCTCCAAGTTTCTGATCAATCCAGCCATCGGCAGACGAAGCATTGAATGGACAGATATTCAGAGTTGTGAAGGCTGTAGCAGAATGGAATCCCATGGAATTATTTCACATAGCCATCTTTCTTTTGTATAAATTTTTCAATATTTATGACAACGTCCTCTTATTAGGATGATTGTCTCCTTTGTACAAATGTACTCATAGAAAGTTAATACAAATACTTTTCCAGAAATTTGCGTCGTTTCCTTTTCTCTTTTCTTTTGCACTATTTGTTTTATTTGAGAAACGTCCAATGTTTGTTAAATAGGCATATGCATTTGAACATAATCATTCCCTTATGAATCAAGGTAGGTGATCACTACGAGTTGAAGGTGCAGTTGGATATCTTGATATCCTTTCAAAGGAAATCCCAAGCAGATTTGAAATCCAAATTCCTCAGTCAGAACTTAATTCCCTAAGAAGAGTCAGACTTCAGGATCCTCATCAACAAAAGCTTTCTCAAAACTGATTTCCCCAGCCAGAGAATCCTCCAGAACTCAATTCCCCTCAGAGTTAAGTTTCAGTATCCCCAGCGGAACTAAAACTTCAAACTATCGATCCCCAACGGAACCAGATTAGTGAACCTTCTCCCCACAGAGATACTTCTCACTAGACTGAAGATTCTCAGTCTTACGTCCCCAGCATGAGTCTATCAAATTCTGAACTCCCCAATAGAAGTCATCAGAAATTCTCTTACCCTACAAGTCACCAAGGAAATGCCAATTCCCCGCAGTGGTTCTAAGACCCCTCAACGATTGAAGAGCTGGTATTCCCCAAGCAATCTGAAGACTTTCATTTTCAGTTCCTCGTTGAATATTCGAAGATTCTCCAGTGAAGATCTCCTCAAGACAGGAATTCCCCAGAAGATTGGTATACAACCCGAGCTCCTATTTCCCCAGCAACAGCCTAGGAATTATTCTTCCCGGCAGCCGTCAAGATGCTTTTATCCTCAGCCATCTAGGATTCATCTATCCTCCGCAAGACAGCTCTCCAGCTTACATGCACATTCATTTACATTCATATCATATAACATACATTGCATCATGCATCATGACATTGCATACATTGCATCATACATCATGACATTGCATACAACTAACTCTTTACCTTTTCAGGTAAGATCAGTCGACAGACAAAAATCATTATCTTCCGAGATTCTTTCTAGAAATAGTTCAGATGTGACCCAGACATGGCAACCTTCTGATGCTTATTCCAGATTCATCCAGATGCAGTTTTACACAAACTCATCATCAGGAAACCCTACACCGGTTCCTCCTTCAATTTCAAGACTTCTGAAAACAGTTCACAGGTTCTCCAGTAACAGATGTTAACCTATCACTTGTTCAGATTCTTCTCAAGACTTCTGAAAACAGTTCATGGGTTCTCCAGTAACGGATGTTAACCTATCGCTTGTTCAGATTCTTCTTCAAGACTTCTGAAAACAGTTTACGGATTCTTCCCAACAACGGATGTTAATCTATCGCTTGTTCAGACTCTTCTCAACTTTTGAAAACAGTTTACGGACGCTTCCCAACAACGGATGCTGCTCTATTGCTTATTCAGCTTCAAGACTTCTGAAAACAGTTTATGGATTCTTCCCAACAACGGATGTTAATCTATCGCTTGTTCAGATGCAACTTTTGAAAACAGTTTACGGATGCTTCCCAACAACGGATGCTGCTCTATTGCTTATTCAACTTTAAGACTTCTGAATATAGTTCACAGGTTCTCCAGTAACGGATGTTAACCTATCCCTTGTTCAGATTCTTCTCAAGACTTCTGAAAACAGTTTATGGATTCTTCCCAACAACGGATGATTAATCTATCGCTTGTTCAGATGCAACCTCTGAAAACAGTTTACGGATTCCTCCCAACAACAGATGTTAATCTATCGCTTGTTCAGACTCTTCTCAACTTTTGAAAACAGTTTACGGATGCCTCCAGATACGGATGTCAATCTATTGCTTATTCAGACCCCCAGTTCAGAGATGGTCCAAAACATGGACACCTTTCCGATGCTCATTCCAGATGGCATCCTTAAGCCCATCCCCGACAAGATTCTATCACCCATCCAGATGGCATCTTTAAGCCCATCTCCAAATGGCATCTCTAAGCCCATTCCCGCATCCATTGCTTTGACGAGTGCAAATTTAAGGGCACTCTAGTGTCCAATCTCCTTTTACCCTCGAGTCGCGAAAGGCAAAATTGCCAATCTAACTCTTCAGGTTCAAGAAGATTGAACAGGGGCAACTGTTGTACCCCAAAATTTTCCCTCCCATTTTTCTCAACATTTTCTCATCACAAGGCCCTTGGAGCTCAAGATCCAGTTAGGGTTTCCTCTGCTCAAGACTTCTCCTAGCACTGTTGACCCAAATTAGGGTTTGTGTTTGCACAAAGTTGTTTTGACCTAAAATGCCTAAGATGACTTTCATGCTTCATATTGGACTCCCAAGTTTATCCATATCAAGTTTCAAGCCTTGATTCCAAATTTTGCCTAGTCAATTGGACAGTTGACCTAAAAATCAGCTGTATTGGGGAAAAAGTCAACTGTGGTCAATGGACAGTCAAACCTCATGAAATTTGACCTACATCAACATAATGAACTCATATGAACCACTTGGTCAAGTTTGGATCACAATTCCACAAGAAATTTGATCAGATCACCAAAAGGGCAAAATGGTCATTTTTAGGGTTTTGACTGCACAAAGGCAATTTTTGACTGTTTGACCAAGCCAATGGCAAACCAAGCTCACATATGGACTCAAGGACCCAATGGAATTGTTTTGACATGTTCAACAAGTTCAAAAGATCCCAAATGCACAAGGTTGACAGTTGAATTTTCCAGTCAATTGATCAATTTTGACTGTATACTGAGAAGTCAAACTTTGACTTTTTGGTCAAAATCAAGTGTCAAGATTCATTTTTCATCCAAACATGCCAAATCATGAAACTTGTTCATCAAGAAATCAAGAATCACAAATTAGGGTTTGAAATGAAGATTTTTCATAACTTAGAATTTTTCTATGTTATGAAAAACCCTAATTTTTTCCTAACTTTGTCCCACTTTCTCACCAAGATTCATTTGGATTCAAGCAAAAGTCAAAACATGAAAGTTGTAGTCCATTTCAAAATATACATCTTTGATTCACAAAGTTTCCTCAAAAGAAGCTTGTAGCTCAAGTTACAATTTTTGGAACAAGGGTACCAAACCATTCTTAACTTAGAGAAATTTTGACCTATTTTAGGCAAGGTTTTTGCCTAACTTCAAGACCACTTTTCACATACTTCCACTTGAAATTTCAATTTGCATTACAAAGATGGATTGTAGTACACATTCCAAGCTTTCCAAAATGTCCAAGAACTCATCAAACAACGTCATGGTTAGGGAGAATCGAATTTGGCAAGTTGGGAAAAAGTCACTTTGTTTATGGCCAAGTTACATGTTCATACATCTAGGCCATTTTGAAATCAGCTTGCATTCTTTGATTACAGGTCCTATATCTCATTTTCACTCAATAATTTAATGCATATCCCTTGTGCCAAGACCTTATTTTGTGTGTTCAAACATTATATGCAAGATTAAGCCATTTTTAGATAAAGCATTTTTGCCATTTTTGAAAAGAAGTGCTTTATGTCAATTTGTAAATCAAGAAGGTACAAAGAAAATCTCTGAGGCACAAGTTATTAGACTAATCCCACTGATCAAGGAGAGATTATGCAGCATGCTAGAGGGGCCTGTACAAGCCTAAAACACCAACTTGCCATTTCTTGCTTAAGTTAGAAGTAACTTGGCATAACAAACAGAACTTCACATTCCTGTCAAGGCAAGCTTAAGAAAAGATTGCAAACAAATTCCATACATCCTAACTAAGCTAGAACACGAGCCAACCATCTCCAACACCCTCTCAAACACAGAATCACCATAAAACTGCAAAAACAGGGCTTAGGCTGCAGTTGGATTCCCACAACTCATTTCCATCGTGCACTTCCATCCAAACCACTTCAAACACTTTCCCTACCATCCATACAAACTGTCCAAAGCATTGGAAGCAGACTGTAACACCTCTAACCAACATCACCATTTTTCATTTTTCTGTTTTGCAGGTGGAGTTCTATAGCTCGATTCAGCTAGTTTCAAAGCAAACTAAAGGTTGGAGAAGCATCCCTGAACTTCAAGCAAGCTATTCCAATCATCACCTTGCACTGAAAGTACCTCCATTGCCAGATACGATTCAAGCTGAATAGGTAAGTTCATGGACTTCTATCTCCCTATCCAGGCATTGTTAGCTCTAGGTTTGTGAATGAAAAATGTTCTACTCATGCCCCTGAAGCTGTACATATCTTTACTTTCCATTTATTTTGCATGTGCTATGAGAATTTAAGGTCTGAACATTGATGGAAACTTAGGTCAAGAATTAGGGATGGAGAAATTCTCTCTCATCTTAGAGAGTTAAGTCAAGTTCTTTATATGTCTGGATTCGTCTTTTAATGCTCTACATTTTTCATGTTGTGAGTTTTGCTTGAAAGTCCAGGAATCTAGAGATAGAAAACGCGCGTTTTTGTTCATGTTCAAACAGTCTGGAGGTTGAAGACAACCCTTTTGGGCTGGGCTTGGTTGTTTTTCCTATTTGCACCTCATTTCTACTTTTGCACCCCCTTGGCCCATTATGCTTATTTTTATGATTTTTTGACCTTTTCTTTTTTGTTCTGACTTATTTATTTTTTCTCATAATATTAAAAATATAAAAATTATTTTTTAAACCATTTTTGTATTTATTAGGCATTTATTTGTTTAAATGGGTATTTGTACATAAATAAATATATAGATATACTCTTATTCAAAATACTAAAAAATAATGCAAACATGTTTATTTTCTGATTTCATTTTATATTACCTCTTGAAAACATTTTACATAAAATATACTTTTTTTTTAATAAATATTAAATAGTTTATTTTTGTATATATAATATATATTTAGTAAATAATATAAATACTTATATATTTATTAGTATATTTAGGAAAGAATATAAAAGTAATACATTTTTATTTTTTTATTAATATTTGATCTCAAAAATTACTTTTTTACAAATATACTTCATTTTTATTTTATTTTTGTACATAATTAATAAACATTGTATATATTAAATAATAAATACCTTTTATTTGCAAAATTAGGGTTTTGCCCTAAATACATAAAAACTCAAAAAATTAATACTTTTTATTTTGTTTATTTGACATATAAAAAACACTTTTTCATACATATAAAAAAACATTTTTTTTGCATCTTGCATATTTATTCCATTTTTATTTAATTATTGTATATTAAATAATTTGTATAATTCAATTTTGATGTAATAGTTAGGTTTAAATTCCTTGTCAAAATACCCCCATTTGAACATTTGTACCCCCCTTCCCATATATTGTGTTGTAATAACTTAGGAACTTTATTTTTCGCACTTTAAAGTTTTCTAAATATGCCATGATAGAATTAGGGTTTGTATGCAAATCAAATAACCAAATAGTTTGACCTAAATTCAAGATAAACAAGCATGAAAATGGACAACACTAATCACACTTGCACCCCTAGGGTATTCCACTTGTTATCTTCAATAATGGGCCATATTGCATGTTAGGTCTCTTTGGGCAAAACAAAACAATCAAATGATCATAGTCCCTCATTGACGCTTTCGAAAGTTGCCTAAAAATGATCAAGTCCCTTAAAGGAAAAACTGCCCAAAGATACTTGGCACCATTGCAATCATGGTCTAACGATGACCCGCGCCCGTCCCGTTAACATCTTAACACAAGATTGTCCACCAAATGCAATGGTGGAACAAAATTGTTAAAAGGGTTAAAACATATCAAAGATCTTTGAGAACTTTAGGGTAGATAGCTCTCAAGTACTTGTCAACTTGCAAAACAAAAAAACTTGCCTATTTTTCAAACTACACATCACTAAACTTTCAAAGATAACTTTCAAAAACCTTGAAACATCTTTTCAAAAAGACAAACACCTTTTGTAAAACATTCGAGTAAAGAATTGTTACAAGGGTAGCCTAGACAAGGCATCTTTTTCAAAATATTTTCAAAAACCACGCACAAAGCACCATTTCAAACAATTGAAAATCAAGGCAAGTTGATCTAAGCAAGTAACTAAGAGCCCATGGATAACCATGGATAGAAAGGGTGCTAATACCTTCCCTTTCTATAATCTACTCCCCGAACCCAAGAAAAAATCTCAAAGGTTTTTGCTGTGCTTTTTAACCTTTCCTTAGGATAAAATAAAAAGTCGGTGGCGACTCTTGCTCAACCGAAACATTTGCGAAAACAAACGCAAAACCCTAGTCAGTTCTCCCACCGTATCACACAACCCTTTTAGTATCATCTCAATTGAGTATTCCATGTTCATGTACGAAGCTTTGACCCAAAAGGTGTTTTTCGTTGACTTTTCAAAATGACCTATAATGTTAAAATTCATATCTTTTTGTGAGTGCATATTCTGAACTTGGGAGCTGAAGAAGATTGTAGGGAATTTCATCCTCTTCAAAATGAGATTTGGATGGGTCATTTCTGATAAATCATGAGAAAGTTATGCTTGGTCAAATTTGAGTTGACTTTTCCTATAAAACCCTAATTTAACAACTTTTAGGTTTTTATGAATTGTGAGCAATCCTTGAGTAATCATGATCAATCCTTGATCAAATGATGGATAATACTTCAAAGTGAGGATGTTGACAAAAAATCTTGAAGTTTGACTGTATATGGGCCACAGTAGACTTTTGACCTAGTACAGTTGATTTTCAGGCATTTAAGCAATTGACTGAGCAAACTTCCTCTGCAAGGCTTGAAACTTGACATGGATGATCTTGGGAATATATTAGGACCTTGGAAAGCATTTGGGACCTTTGTGGTTGACACATCTTTATGAGGATGGGAACCCTAATTTGAGGTATACTGCTTGAGGAGAGAGTTTGTCTGGTCAACTCTTGAGTAACCTTGAGCAAATTGGGGACCTCACTTGCCATGTGTTGAGAAATATGAGGGGGGGAATTTTAGGGTATAACAGCTGCCGCTGTTCAATCTTCTTAAACCTGAGGATGTAGATTGGCTCATATGCCTTTCGTGATTTGAATGTGGAAGATGATTGAACACTAGAGTGCCCAGAAATTTGCACTCGCATGAAGTGATACTTGATTTGTGATATTGGGAATGGGCTTATAGATTCCATTTGGTAGTTGCTAGAGAATTTTTGGAGATGGGCTTAAAGATGCCATCCGAAGAAGTGTCGATCACATAAGAGATTCCTTTGCGAGAACCTGTATACCTGTTGTTGAGGAAGACTTCGTTGGGGAATGCTGGTTTCTGTCTTGAGAGAAATAGAGTTTTAGGAGCTTCAGTTGTCCGTTACTCTACTAGGGAATAACACCGGTTTGGGAAGCGGCGGTGAACTACGTATCTGGTCGGGGTATATACTGCACCGCGACTTTCTGGGGAAATGTGAAATCAATTGTGTTTGATCGGGTCCCGGTCTTACAGTGTTGTGGACTGTTGTCTGGGGATAAAAGAGGAAGAACTCGGATAGTAAGGTTATGAGAAGGAACCTTGGTAGTAGGTTTACTTCGTCGTGAAACCCTGGATAGTAGGGCTGTGAGAAGGAACCTGGATAGTAGGGTTACTTTGATATGAAAGACTGGATAGTAGGGCTGTGAGAAGGAACCTGAATATTAGGGTTACTTTGATATGAAAGCCTGGATAGTAGGGCTGTGAGAAGGAACCTGGATAATAGGGTTACTTTGATATAAAAGCCTGGATAGCAGGGTTGTGAGAAGGAACCTAGATAGTAGGGTTACTTTCATATGAAATCCTGGATAGTAGGGCTGTGAGAAGGAACCTGGATAGTAGGGTTACTTTGATATGAAATCTTGGATAGTAGGGCTGTGAGAAGGAACCTAGATAGTAAGGTTACTTTGATATGAAAGCCTGGATAGTAGGGCTGTGAGAAGGAACCTGGATAGTAGGGTTGCTTTGATATGAAAGCCTGGATAGTAGGGCTGTGAGAAGGAACCTGGATAGTAGGGTTACTTTGATATGAAAGCCTGGATAGTAGGGTTGTGAGAAGGAACCTGGATAATAGGGTTACTTTGATATGAAAGCCTGGATAGTAGGGCTGTAAGAAGGAACCTGGTGTTGGTGTAAGCCCTAGAGGCCAATACTTTTGGTACTTGTATCGAATTATTTATTAATAATAAAAGGCATTTCTTTATTATGTTTGCTTTCCAAAATAATAAAGTCCCTAGAATGGTTTATTTGTTTAATGAAATATTAAGTGTGACTTAATCATGAGATCCCATTAAACATAAGACACTATTCTTAAAGTATTCGTAGTCAAGCTTTAATGTGAAGTGGGATAACATTAAAGCATTAAGATTATTATGAAGATAGATTGATGATCACATCTCATGGATCATAGATAAGGAGTTATCAAGTATTGACATAGGTATGAATATTAGGAGTAATATTTATACTGGATTGACCCGCTATGAGAATACTACATAGAATGTTATGCAAAGTGTCATAAGTTATTCTCATGATGATAATGGTGTATACCACCCTTCGACCTGAAACCACTATGGACCCTAGATGTAGAGTCAAGTACTTTATTGTTGATCAAACGTCATCCATAACTGGATGACTATAAAGACGGTTGATGGGTACTTCACAAAGCATGCTAAGGGACATGAGTGACCTAGATGGAATTTGCTCATCCGGCATAACAGGATAAATGTCTAAGGGCCCAATATTGAACTGGACAAGGGTGACACAGTGTATGCCTTGTGTTCAATATAGACATGAGGGCAAAAGGGTAATTATACAACACAAATATTATCACGGAAAAGGTTTGGTCAGATCACATGACATATTCGTGACTTGGGTAACAGTGATGTGTTTCTAGATACCGCTCACTGTTTATTATATTAAATGTGTGATTTAATATAATTGCCAACGTCGCGAAAACCTACAGGGTCACACACATAAGGACAGGTTGATGAGAGATAGAATAAATAAGGAACACCGTAATGTACGGTGCACTTAAGTGTAATACGGAAAGTGGTAAGGTGCCACGTGGATAAGTGATATATGGTACATCATAAGGTATGATGTCCATAAGCTTAATTGGGCTTTTAGCTTGTAGCCTTAATTGGGCTTTTAGCTTGTAGCCCACACGAGTGATTCTATAAATAGATCCCTTGTGATGAAGCAATTTCACTTGATGCAATTTCGTTTTTGATTCTCTCTCTCTCATTCAAGGTTTCCGTTCGTGATCAGCTAGCACTATGACCGGAAGCGATTTGTTCGTGTGGACTGAGTAGAGGCGTTGTTCTTCATCAACGCTTGTGATCACAACATCAAAGGTCTGAATCGCCACAAGAGGTAAATATTTCTATCACTGACCATGCTCATTCGTAAGGATCGCTAAAGGAAAATTTTAAATTCCGCTACGCTTTTGATCGCAATTTTCCTTTCAGTGGTATCAGAGCCACTTACGAAACCATGGATCTGATAGTTGTTTATGTTCTATATTTTCTGTTTTGATTCGATTAAAACCAGAATGAATTGAATAATTAACGATTAATTAAATTTGGCATCTGTTGTGTACGATTTGGATGATTGATGTTGACTATGCTTCGGAATCCGACATTAGTATGGTGAAGCAGCGATACATTGATCGTCCATAGGTTACACAAATAAGATCGATCACTTTTATATATGATATAAGTAAATCTGATGCAACGATGGTATATGGGATATACTGTTTCTTTTTCGTTCATTCAAACACTTGATGATTGTTATTCCTTTGACCGATCACTGTTCATATGCTTCGGAATCTGACATTAGTATGGTGAAGCAATGGCATGTGATTAATCATACTGAATTATCAATCGAGATGTGTTTGACAACATGAAACTGTTGCATTAGGGTTCATGACGGCACAAGGGTTTTGTTGTTGCAGAGTTATGCAATTAGGGTTGTGAATGCACAAGAGTTGTGCGAAAATGACGCCGATTTCAAATGAATTGTTCATTAAAATTTTGCGTCGGGGCGCTTCCCCTTGCAACCCCGCAACAGGGCGCTGCCCCCTTGACCCTCGGCTAACTCTGTGTAGTGTGATCAATCGTCGAAATTTAATTTTCCTTTTTTTAATTAACAAAATTTAAACTAATAATAAAAGTGTGTTTATTATTATTGTCTTGTGGTGATCAGTTATGGCCTTAGGTTTTTCCTTTATTTTGTTTTGGGATTGTAAAATACGGCATGCGTGTCGTGCCTCTCTCTAAAATTCTTGATGTAACTTCTTTTCTCATCTCACTCCCTCGTATGTAAAAGGAGTTTCTTTTATGTAATGTAATGTTATGAAGAAAGAGAAGAATACAATATCAAAGGAGGATAACCGTGGAGATCTTGCTTGGAGAAGTTTAGATCGTTATTAGGTTAGCTTAGGTTCTCTCATTGGCTTGGGAGAACAATTGCGCTAGGGGCCATAACTGTATCCTTTT
The DNA here is from genome assembly GCA_948472305.1 of Vicia faba. NCBI lineage: Eukaryota > Viridiplantae > Streptophyta > Magnoliopsida > Fabales > Fabaceae > Vicia > Vicia faba. The sequence continues at coordinate 1,286,308,247 of OX451738.1, read as the reverse complement.
ATGTATATTGATGCATGTGTTTGTATGTTGATGCATGAGAGAGACGAATTGCATGTTAAGCCGGTTAGATCAAACTAATAACAAAATCCCTCAAGTTAAATATTAAGTTCATGCTTTCCAAGTTTTAGCACTCATCAAGGCTAGTATCGAACAATGTAGGTTTCGCCTACGCGAGGTGCATGTTTTATATTAGTAAGGTGCGATGGGATAATTGTAATATCCAACTGCTAAAACAATGGATCAAACTTAACTAAACACATTATAATAAGATTATACATGTTTAGAAGCAAGAGTTGGGAATGATTCATATGATGAATTAGAATAAGGAGTTATTCACCCAACTGAAAATATTCGAGAGTTGTATGAGATACAATTGGAAGGAGTTCCTACCTAAATAACCTAGTTCTGTGTAATCAGCCTAACGCTGACTTAGAACGAAGTGAAATGTGGATCTCGACCCACTAGAAAGTCTTCCAACGGGATTTTCCGAATCAAATGATGAGGGTCATTTGGTTTGAGTAAAATAGTGGGAGCATATTTGATTAAAGGCCTAATTAAATATGTTGTTTTAATGATACTTATATTTTCATTTTTTTTTGTAGATTACCATGACAACAAATAACCATATTTTGCGATCAATCCTAGATAAGGAAAAATTGTCTGGGACAAATTTCCTGGATTGGCACCGAAATCTGAGGATTGTCCTCAAGCACGATAAGAAGCTGTATGTCTTGGAGACACCTGTTCCTGAAGAGGAACCGCCTAGTTCGGCACCTAAGGCAGAAAGAGATGCTTATAAGAAGCATCTTGATGATGCTAACGAAGCCGCTTGTCTTATGCTAGCTACTATGAACTCGGAGTTGCAAAAGCAACACGAGAACATGTCAGCGTTCGATATGATCGGACATCTGAAAATGCTCTATCAAGAGCAGGCAAGAAATGAGAGGTTTCAGGTTTCAAAGGCCCTTTTTAACAGCAAGTTATCTGAGGGAAACCTTGTAGGTCCCCATGTACTCAAAATGATTGGGTATGTGGAGAACCTTGAAAGGTTAGGGTTTCCACTTGGAAAGGAACTTGCAACTGATTTTATCTTGCAATCATTGCCAGATAGCTTTAATCAGTTTGTCATGAATTTCAACATGAATGACATGGATAAGTGTCTTCCAGAATTGCTAAGCATGTTGAAAACTGCTGAGCAGAATATGAAGACAAAAGGGAAGTCCATCCTGATGGTCAGTAATGGAAAGAAGCTGAACAAGAGGCCTACCAAGCAGGTTGGTAAAGGGAAAGGCAAGGAAGTTGCCAAGCCTAAACCTACTGTTCCTGCTTTGAAGCCTAGTGGAGGCATAGCAAAGGAGGGCACTTGCTTCCATTGCGGTAAGACCGGACATTGGAAGAGAAACTGCCCAAAGTACCTGAAAGATAAGAACAATGGAGTAGGGACTTCAAATTCAGGTATTTTTGTTATTGAAATTAATTTATCTACTTCTGCATCATGGGTATTAGATACTGGATGCGGTTCTCACATTTGTACTAATGTGCAGGGGCTAAAAAGGAGTAGAGATTTGGCAAAAGGTGAAGTTGACCTACGAGTTGGAAATGGAGCAAAGGTTGCTGCTTTAGCCGTAGGAACTTATGTTTTGACTTTACCTAGTGGTTTAATAATTCAGTTAGAGAACTGTTATTATGTACCTGCAATTAGTAGGAATATTATTTCCGTTTCTTGTTTGGACAAGTTTGGTTTTTAATTTATAATAAAGAACAATTGTTGCTCTATTTATTTGAATGATATATTCTATGCTTCTGCACAAATGAACAATGGACTATATGTCCTTGATCTTGAAATGCCAATTTATAACATTAATACTAAATAGATTAAACCTAATGAGTTAAATCCAAGCTACCTTTGGCACTGTCGCTTATGCCACATAAATGAGAAACGCATTTCCAAACTCCATAAAGATGGACTCTTGGACTCTTTTGATTATGAATCATATGAGACATGCAGATCTTGTTTAATTGGAAAGATGACAAAATCCCCATTCACAGGAAAAGGTGAAAGGGCTAATGATCTTTTGGCCCTCATACATACTGATGTATATGGACCACTGAACATACCAGCCAGAGGAGGTTTTCAATACTTCATCACATTTACTGATGATTTCAGTAGATATGGTTATGTGTATTTAATGATACACAAATCTGAAACCTTTGAAAAATTCAAGGAATTCAAGAATGAAGTGCAAAACCAACTAGGTAAGAATATTAAAGTTCTTCGATCAGATCGAGGCGGTGAATATTTAAGCCTAGAGTTTGATGACCATCTAAAGGAATGTGGAATTTTATCCCAACTTACTCCTCTCGGAACACCACTATGGAATGGTGTATCTGAGAGAAGAAATCGAACCTTGTTAGACATGGTCCGATCCATGATGAGTCACGCCGATCTTCCAAACTCCTTTTGGAGACATGCACTATTGACTGCAGCTTACACACTTAACCGGGTTCCATCTAAAAAGGTTGAGAAGACACCATATGAGATATGGAGTGGTAAGAAACCACATATGTCTTACATGAAGATTTGGGGTTGTGAAGTTTATGTGAAACGACAAATTTCAACTAAGATTGAGCCCAAATCTGGCAAATGCTTATTTGTGGGGTATCCTAAAGAAACAAGAGGGTATTACTTCTACAATCCTTCTGAGGCTAAAGTGTTTGTCGCTCGAACTGGAGTTTTTCTGGAAAAGGATTTTACTTCAGAAAGAATCAGTGGGAGGAAAATAGAGCTTGAAGAAATTCAAGAACCACAAAGCATTGATACACCTATGGAGGAATTAGAGAAGGAAACACAAGTAGTCGTGGAAGAGCAACCTGCTCAAGTAGAACAAGACCAGCGTAGGTCAAGTAGGATACGTCAACAACCTGAGAGATATGGATATCTCATAAGTGATCAGGGTGATGTATTACTCATGGATCAAGATGAGCCTGTGACCTACCAAGAGGCCATAACTGGCCCTGAGTCCGAGAAGTGGCTAGAAGCCATGAAATCTGAAATGGATTCTATGTACACAAACCAGGTTTGGACCTTGGTAGAGCCTCCTATAGGAGTTAACCCTATAGGATGAAAGTGGGTCTTCAAAAAGAAGACTGACATGGATGGTAAGGTACATACCTATAAGGAAAGACTGGTTTCAAAAGGCTATAAACAAATTCATGGGGTTGACTATGATGAAACCTTTTCACCAGTTACAATGATTAAATCTGTTCGGATTTTACTTGCTATCGCTGCATATCATGATTATGAAATATGGCAGATGGATGTCAAAACTGCTTTCCTTAATGGGAATCTTCTTGAGGATGTGTACATGACACAACCTGAAGGATTTGACATACCAGAAGAAACCCAAAAGATATGTAAGTTACATCGATCAATTTATGGATTGAAGCAAGCTTCCAGAAGCTAGAATCTTCATTTTGATGAAACAGTAAAACAATATGGATTCATCAAGAATGAAGATGAGCCTTGTGTCTACAAGAAGGTTAGTGGGAGCATGATCGTATTCCTGGTATTATATGTAGATGACATATTACTCATTGGAAACGATGTCCCTACCTTGCAACAAGTGAAGACTTGGTTAGGGAAATGCTTTTTAATGAAGGACCTAGGTGAAGCAGCCTATATATTAGGAATCAGGATCTATAGAGATAGGTCACAAAAAATGCTTGGCCTAAGTCAGAGTACATACATATAAAAAGTGTTGAGACGCTTTAATATGCATGATTCCAAGAAAGGATTCATACCTATGCAACATGGCATGTGTTTGTCAAAAACATAATCCCCTTCAAGTAAGGAAGAAAGGGATCGCATGGATAAGATTCCATATGCATCTGCAATAGGATCTATCATGTATTCCATGCTATGTACTCATCCAGATGTCTCGTATTCTTTAAGTGCAACGAGTAGGTACCAGTCTAATCCCGGTGATGCTCATTGGGTAGCTGTCATTCTTGATATATGGAGGTCAGGAAGAGCTTGCTGTAATTGGATACAACGATGCTAGCTGTTGTACCCCAAAATTTGCCCTCCCATTTCTCATTGATTTCTCATCACAAAGCCCTTGAAGCTCAAGATCCAGTTAGGGTTTCATCTGCTTAAAGACTTCTCCTTACACTGTTGACCCTAATTAGGGTTTGTGTTTGCACAAAGATGTTTTGACCCAAAATGCCTAAAATGACTTTCTTGCTTCATATTGGACTCCCAAGTTTATCCTCATCAAGTTTCAAGTCTTGATTCCAAGTTTTGCCCAGTCAATTGGACAGTTGACCTAGAAATCAACTGTATTGGGGAAAAAGTCAACTGTGGCCAATTGACAGTCAAACCTCATGAAAATTGACCCACATCAACATTATGAACTCATATGAACCATTTGATCAAGTTTGGATCACAATTCCACAAGAAACTGGATCAGATCACCAAAAGGGCAAAATGGTCATTTTTAGGGTTTTGACTGCACAAAGACAATTTTTTACTGTTTGACCTAGCCAATGGCAAACCAAGCTCACATATGGACTCAAGGACCCCATGGAATTATCTTGACATGCTCAACAAACTCAAAAGATCCCAAGTACACAAGATTGACAGTTGAATTTCTCAGTCAATTGATCAATTTTGACTGTATATTGAAAAGTCAAACTTTGACTTTTTGGTCAAAATCAAGGGTCAAGATTCATTTTTCATCAAAACATGCCAAATCATGAAACTTGTTCACCAAGAAATCAAAAAAATGCAAATTAGGGTTAGAAATGAGAATTTTTCATAACTTAGAATTTTTCTAAGTTATGAAAAACCCTAATTTTTTCCCAACTTTGCCCCACTTTCTCACCAAGATTCATTTGGATTCAAACAAAAGTCAAAACATGAAAGTTGTAGCTTGTTGCATAATCTACAACTTTGATTCACAAAGTTTTCCCAAATGAGGCTTGTATCTCAAGTTACAAATTTTTGAATAAGGGCACTAAACCATTCTTAATTTAGTGAAATTTTAACCTATTTTGACAAGGTTTTCTACCCAACTTCAAGGCCATTTTCCATACACTTCCACTTGGAATTTCAATTTTCATTTCAAAGATGGATTGTAGTACACATTCCAAGCTTTCGAAAATGTCCAAGAACTTCTCAAACAACCTCATAACTTGAGAGATTCGAATTTCACAATGTAGCAAAAACTCACTTTTGAATTGGTCATGTACATGTTCATAACTCATGCCATTTGCAAGTCAGCTTGGTTTGTGCTATATTACAGGTCCTTAAACCATCCAACACTCATTAATTTAATGCATGTTCATTGTGCTAAAGCATTGTTCTTTGAGTTCAAGCATTACATACAAGTTTAATCCATTTATGGAAAAAGCAAAATAACCATTTTTGAAAAGTTAAGCTTTATGTCCAATTGAAAATCCAACAAGTACAGATGAGATCTAATTGGAACAAGATTATGAGCAAAACACTCTGATCAAGGAGAGATTATGCAGCACATTAGGGGGGCTCTACTGACCTAGAACATAACTTGGGCATTTGTTGCTTAAAGTGTAAGTAACTTGGCATTTTGTAGGACAACTCTCATATCAGCTTACAAACACTTAAGTAAACTTGTAAAACACATCCAGGACATCCCAACCAAGCTGGTACACGACCCTAACATCCCTCATACACTCCCAATCCCTGAATCACCTTCAAACTGCAAGAACAGGGCAAGGCCTGCAGTTTGAGTGCCATCTTTCATTCCTCTCAAGCTTTCTTGCCCAAACCAGTTCACACACATTCCCTAGCATCAGTGCAAGCTAACCAAGACCTGAAACACGATCTGTAATTCCTCTAACAAGTTCCACCATTTTCACTTTTTCATTTTGCAGTTGAAGTTCTACAGCTCAATTCAAGGTGTCTCAAGGCAAAGTAAATATTGGAACAGCATCACCACACCTCAAGGAAGCTATACCAACCATTATCTTGTACTGAAAGCTTCCCCATTGCCAGATAGAACTTCAACTGAACAGGTACTTTGGTGAACTTCTAACTCTTAGTATAGGCATCATTAGCTCTAAGTTTGTGAATAAGGAATGTTCTACTCATGCCACTGAACCTGTACATGCTTTTACTTTTCATTTCTTTTGCTTGAGCTGTGAGAATTTAAGGTTTGAAAATGGCAGAAAACTTAGGTCAGGATTTGGGATTGTTAAAATTCTCTCTCATTTCTGAGAGTTAGGATGAGTTTTTTATATATTTAGAATCGTGATTCAATGCTTAACATTTCTTATGTTGGAAGTTTGTTCAAAAAATCAAGGAATCGGGATATTCGAATGAAGGTTCTTGCGCGCGTTTTTTTGAATAGTTTTGTTCAGAGGTTGAAGAAGGTGCCTCATGGGCTGGGCCAGCTTTGATTCTGTTTTTTACACCATATTTTGTGATTCATACCCCCCTAGCCCATTTGTTTGATTTAATGTTTTTTTTTATTTTTCTTTTTTCATTTTGACTCATTTATTTTTTCTAATAATGTTTAAAACTTGAAAAATCATTTTTACACCATTTTTGCATTTTTTAAGTATTTATTTGTTTATATGGACATTTATACATCAATATATATATACTATTATTTAGAAATATTAGAAAAAAAATAATGTAAACATATTATATTTCTGATTTTTATTTCATTTTTCCCTTTTGAAACATTTTGTATAAAAAATACTTTTTTATGAAAAAATTAAATATTATTATTTTGTGCATATTTAATATATTTTGTAAATAATATATATATTAATACACTTAGGATAAAATACCAAAAATATACATATTTTTATTTTAGTAATATTTAAAATTAAAAATACATTTTTCACAATTAGACTTCATTTTTATTTTATTCTTGTATGTAAATAATAAATATAGTATATATTGAATAAATAATGCATTTTATTTTATAAACTAGGGTTTTGACCTAAAAATGAAAATACTCCAAAAAATACTTTTATTTTTATTTTTGTGACATAAATAATACTTCTTTTTTACATATAAAAACTTTTTTTGCATTCTTGCATATTTGTTTTATTTCTATTTAAATTATGCTTTTAATTATATTGTAAATATTCAAAGAAAATGATGTAATAGCTAGATTTAATTTCTTGTCTAAATATCCCCCCATTTGAACATTTGTACTCCCCTCCCCATATTATTGTGTTGTAATAGTGTAGGAATTTTATTTCTCGCATTTTAACGCTTTCTAAATATACCATGCTAGAATTAGGGTTTGTATGCGAATAAAACGAACAAAATAGTTTGACCTAATCTCAAGATAAACAAGCATGAAAATGGACAACACATCTCACACTTGCACCCCTAGGGTATTCCACTTTGTTGCCTTCAAATAAATTGGGCCGTATTGCATGTTGGGTTTCTTTGGGTAAAACAAACAATCAAATGATCATAAGTCCCTCGATGACGCTTTCAAAAAAGTTGCCTAAAATGATCAAATCCCTTTCAAAGAAAAATTGCCCAAAGACATTTAACACTATTGCAATTATGGTCTAAACGATGACCCGCGCCCGTCCCTTTCACCTCCTAAATGCAAGATTGTCCACCAAATACAATGGTGGAACAAAATTGTCAAAAGTTTTAAAACATAACAAGAATCTTTGAGAAAACTTTAGGGTAGATAACTCTTAGGTACTTGCCAATTTACAAAGAAAACACTTGCCTAATTTCAAACCACACTTCACAAATACTTTCAAAACAAACTTTCAAAAAACCTTGAAACATCTTTTCAAAAGACAAAACACCTTTTGTAAAACATTCGAGTAAAGAATTGTTACAAGGGTAGCCTATACAAGGCATCTTTTCAAAACATTTTTCAAAACCACACACCAAGCACCATTTCAAACAATTGAAAACCAAGGCAAGTTGATCTAAGCAAGTACCTAGGAGCCCATGGATAACCATGGATAGAAAGGGTGCTAATACCTTCCCTTTCTATAATCTACTCCCCGAACCCAAGAAAAATCTCAAAGGTTTTTGCTGTGCTTTTTAAACCTTTCCTTAGGATAAAATAAAAAGTCGGTGGCGACTCTTGCTCAACCGAAACATTTGCGAAAACAAACGAAAAACCCTAGTCAGTTCTCCCACCGTATCACAGAACTGGCGACTCTGCTGGGGAAAATTTTTAAAAGTGGAGTAACCTTAGGGCTTAGATCACCCTCTTGCATGACAAATTGTTTGAATTGTTTGCTTTATATCTTGGCTCTATTGTTTGGGTTTACAATCCTACACCCGGATTTCGGGAAACATTCATAGATAGCAATACGTTGTGGAAACTATGCGGGGTATACCGACACGATCGAAGCAATAGCTATATTAGTGTGACATATTTGTGAGTACCGGTTACCCTTGAGTTCAATCAAGGAGAGTACAGAGCCGCTGAGTGATGTCACTAAGCACTAATGACCTAGAACCTTACTTGACCATCTTGGCCTTTTATTAGGGGTAGTGAGATGACCGGCTTTGGTGCAGTCCGAAGTTGGTAGATACTCGATACTACACTCATTGAGGGTTATTTTCTTGGAATATTTTGGTCGCTAGTTAAGTGGCTAAACCAAAACAATGAACAATGAAAACAATCCAATGATATTGAGCTCCTTAGAACCCGGTTACTATTTATAGGACAGGTTTTTAAGCCAACTACACTCAAGAGGGTACTTACCTATGAAACCCCATGCAAGCCTGAAACTAGGGTTTGGTGTGATTTGCTTGTACATATGTTTTGTGCATACATCATAAACATCATAAACATCATAAAACATCATATGCATTCACTAACCATTTCAAGGGTTTTGGATCTTCATCTTTGTTCTTGTTTTGTAGGACATGGAAATTCCTCGCAGAAACACCATTCAAGTCAACCTTGTGAGAATCTCTCCTCAACTCAAGGAGCTCACCTCAAGAATTCCGGAAAATTCATCCTTCAGTGAAAGACATGGTAGACTGCTCAGCCTAGTCAACACCAACATTGAAGAAGACATGATGAAAGTGCTATTCCAGTTCTTTGACCCTCTTCACCACTGTTTCACTTTCCCTGATTACCAGTTGGTGCCCACTTTGGAGGAGTTTTCTCAACTCCTAAGAATTCTTATCCTTAATCAACTACCCTTCAACGGTACGGAAAAGGAACCAAAGCCGGAAGATGTTGCTCGAGCATTACATCTACAACCATCCGACATCAAGGGGCATTGGGAAACCAGAAGCGGCGTCAAGGGATTCTTAGCAAAATTCTTGTTTGAGAAGGCACAAGAATGTTGGAATTCATTGGACCTACAAGCCTTTGAAGAGATTGTGGCACTCCTTATCTATGGGTTGGTCTTGTTCCCAAATCCTGACCAATTGGTAGATGTCAACGCCGTCAAAATCTTCTTGTCCAGAAATTCAATACCAACATTGCTTGGGGACATCCTTCACTCATTTTACACACGAACAATGAGAAAGAGAGGTGTACTCATGTGCTGTACTCCTCTCCTTGCAAGGTGGTCTATTTCGCACCTTCCACAATCTGTCTTGAAGAATGACCAAGGTTCAAGGTGGTCCCAACGGTTGATGGCTCTTACTCATTCTGATGTGCATTGGTGTTCTCGGTCCAGAGAAAATGTCATCATTGTCGATCGTTACGGAGAATTTCCTAATGTTCCTTTACTTGGAATCAGGGGAGGTATCACCTACAACCCTTGCCTAGCTTTGAGGCAATTTGGATATGCACGGAGGGATGGCCCTCATGACATGTTGATTCCTGACCTAGTTTTTGACTTCGACAACGATGCGCAAGGACTTCGCCAAAGATTCATCAGAGCTTGGGGAAAACTCAACAAGGTTGATAGCAAGACTCTGGGACACAAGAACTCCATCCCTCTTAAGCCCTATCTCAAGTGGGTACGAGCCCGAGCCCAAAGTCTAATGATGCCTTATCCTCATGTGCTCCCAGTGATTAAAGAGCCCGTCAATGAAGGAGAGGTTCCCTACACCATCCTACATCCAGACATGCCTACATCGTGGGAGGAAATGCAGAAAAGTTGGATTCAGCTCAAGGAGGAACGGAATACTTTTGAAGCTAGCTTCTACGCCAGTGAGAAGAAGGTTCTAGAGCTTACCCGCCGACTCCATGAGCAAGAGGCCCTCAACACCTACATCGCACCAAAAAGGATGCGCAATGTCTTTTTGCCTTAAGAAGTTATTTTGTAATATTTGGCCCATGGGGCATTTATGTACTAACAAATTTCTTCTTATTAATATGACGTGCGTTCTTCTTTGTCTGAAACAATTTTGAATGTTCTAAATCCTTGAATGCATTGCATACATAAGCATACCATTCATCATGTGCATAAGCAGGTCTCACTCCAGGTTTCCTTATCTGTCTGCTATTTATTTCAGTAGGATGGATCTCGAGCAAACAGTCAAAGACCTACAAGCTCAGAATGCACAGTTCCAGCAACTCCTGATGACCTTCGCTAAGGGTCAGGAGGATATCAAGACTCAATTGGGGAATAAGGACCCAGTGAAGAAGAAGAAAAAGAGGATTGGGGTGGCTACTTTGGGGAGAAGATTTGACGGAGAAGCTCGGAGAGTGCTTGAATTTCCTCCTACTTCTGATGAAGGGACCAGTAAAAGAGATGGAGCTGCGGTGCCTTCCGAGTCTGATGCGGAAGAAGAAGAGGTTGAAGAGGATGAAGATTATTCTGATCAGCAATACCCTCCAGCGGATGATAAATACAAGGGTTTAGAAGACAGATTGGCTGCCATGGAATTACAAAGAGTACCGGGTTTGGATTTTGAAGACTTGGGTTTGGTTGCCGGGATTGTGATTCCCCCAAAATTCAAAGTGCCAGTGTTTGTGAGGTATGATGGGCTGTCCTGTCCCAAAATGCATCTCAGGTCCTACGTAAGAAAGATTCAACCCTATACGGCAGATAAAAACCTCTGGATTCATTTCTTTCAAGACAGCCTTTCGGGAGCTCAGTTGGAGTGGTTTTATCAGCTAGAAGGAACCAGTGTCAGAAATTAGGAAGATTTGGCCACCGCTTTCTACAAACAATACCAGTATAATTCTGATCTTGCTCCTACTCGTACCCAACTTCAGGGTATGTCACTAGGAACAAGCGAGGGATTCAAAGAATATGCACAAAAATGGAGGGATTTGGCTGGCAGGGTGCAGCCTCCTTTAACCGACCGTGAACTCGTTGATATGTTTCTTGGGACCCTATCTGGGCCATTTTTCAATCATCTAATTGGTAACTCTTCCGCGGGGTTTACCGATTTGATCTTAACAGGCGAGAGAATAGAAGCTGGCATCAAGTCAGGAAAGATTCAGAAGGTTGTTGCTGCAAGTGTTGAGAAGAAACCTTTTAAGAAGGAAACAACTGTGGTATATTCTCAGAGAAGAGCAGGGAAGACGGAGCGTCGGCCAACTGTGGGGGCCGTAATGATTCAAAACACTCCAAGTGAGCAGCCTCGCTATAACCAGTCCAGACCAAATCAACAACGAGTGGAACGGCCACAACGGCAGTTCACCCGTATTAATATGACTCCAGCGCAAGTGCTTCCCCATCTGTTGAAGTTGAATCTTGCCACCATCAAGGAGGCGCCAAAGAACGTGAATACATCCTCTTCGCATTATCTTGCTAATGCTAAATACGCCTACCATTCAGACAGCGTTGGACACGACACCAATGACTGTTGGGCACTCAAGCATAAAATCCAAGACGTGATAGAGGCTAAGGAGGTAGAGTTTGACGCTCCAGAGAAGCCTAATGTGATATCTGCACCCATGCCGAAGCACGGCCGAAATGTCAATGCCATTGAAGAAGATTCGTATGTTGCTGATGTCAGTGATCTGACTACTCCATTGCTAACCATTAAGTTGAATCTATTGAGGGCCGGGATCTTCCCGGGATGTAAGGAAGACTTCTATTGTTGTTACTCTCTGCCATTTGATTGTCTGTTACTGAAGAAAGGCATCCAAGGCCTTATGGATAGTCGACAAATTTTGTTCGAAAAAGTTTCTGCTGTTCCAGTTCATACTGAAGATGTCTCAATCATAACCATTCACGCCAATCTTTCCAAAGCCGTCAAAAAGCCTGTTAAGATTACACCAGCTACGAAATCTGTTCCTTTGAAGATAACAATGCCAGGGCCTGTTCCCTATGTTTCTGAGAAGTCGATACCTTGGAACTATGGCGGTGACGTCTACTACCATGGTATCAAACAAATCGAAATAATTGAAGAAAGTTCGGATGATGAAGAAGCCAGCATTAGTAACATTGCGGGCACTAGCAAAATCACCAGGAGCGGGAGAATATTTTCTCCAGAGATTGCCCCTCCAAGAGCAGTCTTTGGACCCTCATCAACTGACAAGGTCGTCCCTGCACCAATAAAACTTTCTTCTAGAACTCCTTTGATTGAAGATATTGTTGTTCCTAGTACTGCCTCTCCTACCGTTGCTGACAAAGGAAAGGGAATCCAAGATGAGCCCGTCAGGACAAGGGCTCAACCCTTGGTTATCCCGGAAACCTCCAAGAAGGAAATGGATGAGATTTTGAGGATAATCAAAAGAAGTGATTATGATGTAGTAGAACAGCTGGGGCAAACCCCCTCTAAGATCTCTATGCTGGCACTACTACTTTGCTCAGAAGCGCACGCTAAAGCCCTGATAAAATTCCTAAAGGCAGCCCATGTGCCCCAGGAAACCTCTGCGGATCAATTTCAAAATTGCGTGGCTAGCCTGACTGCGGATAATGGATTAGGTTTTTCTGATGCCGACCTAACTCCTAAAGGCAGAAACCACAATGATGCTTTGCACATTTCAGTCGAGTGTCGAGGAACTACTCTCGCACACGTCTTGGTCGACACTGGTTCGTCGCTGAATGTTTTACCTAAGAAGGCCTTGGACCGACTAGATTGTGAAGGGTTGGAATTGAAGCCGAGTGATATTGTTGTCAGAGCTTTCGATGGTTCAAAGAGAATGGTCCATGGAGAGGTTGAAATTCCCATCAAGATAGGCACTAAGGTGTTTAAATCCACTTTCTATGTGATGGACATCCGTCCGTCATACTCTTGCTTGCTGGGTAGGCCTTGGATACACCATGTTGGGGCAGTCACCTCCTCCTTACATCAGATGTTGAAGTATCCTGTCAAGGGAAAGATCATCACTGTCCATGGCGAAGAGGAGTACATGATTAGCCACTTAAATTCTTTCCGGTATGTGGAGGTTGAAGGAGAGTTCATTGAGACACCGTTTCAACATTTTGAAGAAGTCCTTCCTGAAATAGCAGTAGCAAAGTTGGCAGCTGAGACACCGAGACAGATGGCCAGGATGGCATCTCTGGAGGACGCAAGGGCCGTAATAAAAGAAGGGAAGAATTCAGCATGGGGGCAGTTACCTGACATTCCACATAAGACTGACAAATTTGGATTAGGGTTCACAGCCGCTGGCCAGAAAGCTATGCGCCGGTCGAAAATTGAAAGGGCGCCAGTCAAAATTTCTCCCTACGGAATTAACGCTTTGGAAGATGAAGACAAGGAGAGCAACATTGAAGAGTGGATTTATCCAACTATCAAAGGAGGATTGAGCAACTGGGAGGCAAAAGACTTTGTCCCCATCACTTTTATTCATCAGTAATTTATCTGTTAAACATTTCTTATTTGGTCTGTAATATTTACTTTCAAACAATCCGTACACTATCTTTTCACCTCCTGCCTTGCCCGGGGCATGTAGGTCCACTTGTAAGGGTTTTGATTATTTTTCATATCCATATGCCATGTTTAATAATTCATTGGACGTTTTTCATGTGATAAACTGCTTGTGTTCATTTTCTTTCCTTTTGCATTTTTTGTTTAAGGATGGCTATCCCTTACACACACCCACACTCACCAATGCAGGTACCCATCCACTTCAGATTCCATGGGTGACTATTCTGCTATATCTTTCAATAACTCTGAAGATCTGGTCAATCTAGCCGAGTATGAAGATGACGAAGGTTGTGAAGTACCCGGGGAACTAGCCAGACTTCTGCAACAAGAGGAAAGGGACATCTTACCGCATGAGGAGCCATTAGAAACTGTCAACTTGGGGACCGAGGAAGACCGGAAGGAGGTGCAAGTGGGTGCCAATTTGAAACCGAATGTCAAGAAAAGCCTGATACAGTTGTTGAATGAGTATGTTGAAATCTTCGCTTGGTCTTATGAAGACATGCCAGGTTTAGACACGGACATCGTGGTTCACCGTCTCCCCACAAGAGAAGACTGTCCACCGATCAAGCAAAAAGTTCGCCGAATGAGGCCTGACATGTCCGAAAAGATCAAAGCAGAAGTAATGAAGCAATTCGATGCTGGCTTTCTGGATGTTACGTCCTATCCTCAATGGGTCGCTAACATTGTGCCAGTGCCTAAGAAAGATGGCAAAGTCAGGATGTGTGTGGACTACCGGGATTTGAATAGGGCCAGCCCTAAAGATGATTTCCCGCTACCTCATATTGACATCTTGATCGACAATACAACTCAGCATAAAGTGTTTTCCTTCATGGATGGATTCTCGGGCTACAATAAAATCAAAATGGCTCCTGAGGATATGGAGAAAACAACTTTTGTCACACAATGGGGCACTTTCTGTTACAGGGTGATGCCGTTCGGGCTGAAGAACGCAGGGGCAACTTATCAACGCGCCATGGTAGCTTTATTTCATGATATGATACATCATGAGATTGAAGTTTACGTAGACGATATGATAGCTCGGTCACAAACAGAGGAAGAACACCTTGAACATCTGGAGAAGCTGTTTGCCAGGTTAAAAGAATACAAGCTCAGGCTGAATCCAAGTAAATGCATTTTTGGAGTTAGGTCTGGTAAACTCCTGGGATTCATTGTAAGCAACAAAGGCATTGAAGTCGACCCCGCAAAAGTAAAAGCAATACAAGAGATGCCTGCTCCCCATACTGAGAAGGAAGTTAGAGGATTCTTGGGGCGCTTAAACTATATTGCCAGATTCATCTCACATCTGACTTCTACCTGTGAGCCAATTTTCAAACTCTTGAAAAAAGATCAGGTAGTCGAGTGGAACGACGATTGTCAAGCTGCTTTTGATAGAAACAAGGAGTATTTGCTAGAACCTCCTATCCTGATGCCACCCGTCGAAGGAAGACCATTGATCATGTATTTGACCGTCTTGGATAACTCAATGGGGTGTGTTTTGGGCCAGCATGACGAGTCTGGTCGAAAAGAACATGATATTTATTACCTTAGCAAAAAGTTTACCGACTGTGAGACTCGCTACTCACTGCTCGAGAAAACTTGCTGCGCTTTGGTATGGGCTGCTCGCCGACTAAGACAGTATATGTTGACTCATACTACCTTGTTGATTTCTAAAATGGATCCTATCAAGTATATTTTCGAAAAGCCCACTTTATCTGGAAGAATAGCCAGATGGCAGATGATTTTAACTGAATATGACATCCAGTACACCACCCAAAAAGCTATAAAAGGGAGTGTACTAGCTGACCATCTGGCTCATCAGGCTATCGAAGATTATCAACCCATGAGATTTGATTTCCCGGACGAGGACATCATGAATATGGACAACATTGAAGGTAACGGACCGTATGACGGACCCGAAAAGGGATCCCGATGGACCCTGTACTTTGATGGTGCTTCAAATGCACTTGGAAATGGTATCGGCGCAGTACTCATTTCTCCGGGAGTTTGCCACACTCCTTTCACGGCCCGACTTTGCTTCAACCGCACAAACAACATGGCTGAGTATGAAGCTTGCATCTTTGGTCTCAAGGCTGCTATAGACTTGGGGATCAAATCTTTGATCGTATTTGGGGACTCGACTTTGGTTATCAGTCAAATCAAAGGAGAGTGGGATACCAAGCATCCTAATCTTATCCCATACAAAGAACATGTCTTGACATTGTTGCCTCATTTCGAGCAAATTACCTTCGAGCATTTCCCGCGAGAAGAGAATCAGCTAGCAGATGCTCTAGCCACAATGTCCTCCATGTTTAAACTCAACTGGGATAACGAGGCTCCCCAAATCACCATCGAGCGAATGGATGAACCTGCGCATTGTCACGAGATTAATACCGAAGAAGTAGTGGAACAACCCTGGTTCCATGAAATCAAAAGGTATCTCGAGACTAGGGATTATCCTGAAGGAGCTTCCGTAAACGACAAGAAGTTCTTAAGGAAATTCGCTGCTAAATTCTTCCTGAGCAACGGCATCCTTTACAAACGAAGCCATGATTGTGTATTACTCCGATGCGTAGATAAAGCTGAAGCAGAGTTGGTCATGACTGATATACACAGCGGCACATTTGGCACTCACTTGAGTGGGCATACAATGGCTAAGAAGATCCTAAGGGCAGGCTATTACTGGTCTACCATGGAAGCTGACTGCCATCAACATTCCCGTACTTGCCACAAGTGTCAAATCTATGCTGACAAAGTTCATATCCCTCCGGTTCCTCTCAACGTCCTGACTGCTCCGTGGCCCTTTGCAATGTGGGGCATTGATATGATTGGAGAGATCAAGCCCACGGCTTCCAACGAACATCGCTTCATCTTGGTTGCCATTGACTATTTCACCAAATGGATCGAAGCAGCTTCCTTCGCCTCTGTTACTAAAAATGTGGTTGCCCGCTTTATCAAGCAAAATCTCATATGTCGGTATGGTGTTCCAGACAGGATCATCACAGACAACGGTACAAATCTGAATAACACAATGATCACCGCTTTGTGCGAACAGTTCAAGATTTATCATCACAATTCATCTCCCTATCGGCCGAAGATGAACGGTGCTGTTGAAGCTGCGAACAAAAACATTAAGAAGATCATTCAGAAAATGACAGTCACTTACAAAGACTGGCATGAGATGTTACCGTTTGCTCTACATGGATATCGTACGACGACACGTACTTCAACTGGGGCAACCCCATTTTCTTTGGTTTATGGCATGGAAGCTGTTTTGCCTATGGAAGTCCAGATCCCTTCTCTAAGGATTATGAAGGATGCAGGTTTGAATGAAGATGATTGGATGCAGACCCGACTTGATCAACTCAATCTGATCGACGAGAAGCGACTTGCTGCTATATGCCATGGTCAGATGTATCAAAAGTGGATGATCAAGGCCTTCAATAAGAAAGTCAGACGTCAAGTGTATCAAGTCGGAGATCTCGTAATCAAGCGGATTATCTTGCCGCAAAGTGATCCCAGGGGCCAATGGACTCCTACATATGAAGGACCATTTGTGATCAAGAGCATATTTTCTGGTGGTGCAATGATTCTGACCACCATGGACGGTGACGATTTGCCGCACCCTGCAAACACAGACATAGTCAAAAGATACTACGCATAAAATGACCCGACAAGTCGAAAACCCGAAAGGGCGACTTGGGCAAAAATGGGCATCCCGGTGAACCGAAAACTCGAAAGGGCGGTTCAGGCAAAAATTAGGGATAAAAACAAAAAAATCTGTACACCCGGCAAGTTGAAAACCTGAAAGGGCGGCTTGGGCAAGAAGGGGTTTCCCGGTGGATCGAAAACCCGAAAGGGCGGTCCAGGCAAAAGTTAGGGAATAAAAGCATATGACTATGTCTCGTCGGATCATTTCAAGGATAATCTCTTCATCAACCGGTTCCAGGCTTCTAATTAATCCAGTCATCGTCAAGCGAAGCATTGAATGGACAGATATTCAGAGTTGTGAAAGCTATAGCGGAATGGAATCCCATGGAATTATTTCACATAGCCATCTTTATTTTGCATAAATCTTTCAATATTTACGACAAAATCCTCTTACTAGGATGATTGTCTCCTTTGTACAAATATACTCATAGAAATTAAATACAAATACTTTTCCCAGAAATTTGTGTCATTTCCTTTTCTTTTCTCTTGCACTGTTTGTTTTATTTTGAGAAACGTCCAATGTTTTGTTAAATAGGCATATGCATTTGAACATAATCATTTCCTTATGAACCAAGAAAGAGGATTACTGATAGGTCGAAGGTACAGTTGGATAACCCGATACCCTTTCGAAGGAAACCCCCGGGAGATTTGGAATCCATATCCCTAGCAAGTCTTGAAGCTCATCCCCAGTAGATTTTGGAAGCTTATCCCCGCAGAGTACGGACGTCTCTCCCGAGTTTTATTCAAAGTTATTCCTCACAAGGCCTTATAACTGGGTTATCCTCAGCTAACAATCACGGAAGATCGCACTCGCCAGAATTCTTCCTATCCCCAGTAGAGTTCATCAAGATTCCTCCCACGTAACTTATCTTTACAATCCCCCAGCCAGAGGGTCCTCAGGAATTCAATTCCCCCCAGAGTTTAAGTCTCAGAATCCCCAGCGAAGCCAGGCTAATGAACCTTCTCCCCACAGAGTTTTAGGAGAGCAAATCTTGAGTTCCCCAATGAAGTCGCCAGAGATGTTTCCCGCCAAACTGGAGATTCTCAGTCCTGCATCCCCAGCATGAGTCTACTAGATTGGTACTCCCCGATAGAAGTCATCAGGAATTCCCCAAAAGTTTGGTATACAACCCAAGCTCCTTTTTCCCCCAGTAACAGCCAAGGAGTTATTCTTCCCGGCAGCAGTCAAGATGCTTTTATCTTCAGCCATCCAGGATTCATCTATCACCAGCAAGACAGCTCATCAGCTTACATGCGCATTCATTACATTCATATCATAAAAACTGATATAACATATACCGTATCATACATTTCATGCGACATAATTTTGTGTTTAGCTATCATTTTATCCTTTTCAGGATAAGAATAAAAGGCTATCATTAACAGTTTCGGATGCAGTTTTACACGGACTCATCATCAGGAAACCCTACACCGGTTCCTCCTCAAACTTCAAGATTTCTAAAACCAGTTTACGGGTTCTCCAAGTAAAGGATGTTAACCTATCGCTTGTTCAGTTTCTTCTCAAGACTTCTGAAAACAGTCTATGGATTCTTCCCAACAACGGATGGTAATCTATCACTTGTTCAGGTGCAAACTGTTTACAGACGCTTCCCAACAACGGATGCCGCTCCATTGCTTATTCAACTTCAAGATTTCTGAAAACAGTTTATGGGTTCGCCAAGTAACGGATGTTAACCTATCGCTTGTTCAGTTTCTTCCCCAGGCTTCTGAAAACAGTCTATGGATTCTTCCCGACAACGGATGTTAATCTATCACTTGTTCAGATGCAACCTTTGAAAACAGTTTACGGACGCTTCCCAACAACGGATGCTGCTCCATTGCTTATTCAACTCCAAGATTTCTGAAAACAGTTTACGGGTTCTCCAAGTAACGGATGTTAACCTATCTCTTGTTCAGTTTCTTCTCAAGACTTCTGAAAATAGTCTATGGATTCTTCCCGACAACGGATGTTAATCTATCACTTGTTCAGGTGCAAACAGTTTACAGACGCTTCCCAACAACGGATGCTGCTCCATTGCTTATTCAACTCCAAGATTTCTGAAAACAGTTTATGGGTTCTCCAAGTAACGGATGTTAACCTATCGCTTGTTCAGTTTCTTCTCAAGAATTCTGAAAACAGTCTATGGATTCTTCCCGACAACGGATGTTAATCTATCACTTGTTCAGATGCAACCTTTGAAAACAGTTTACGGATTCCTCCCAACAACGGATGTCTATCTATTGCTTATTCAGACCCCCAGTTCGAAGACGGTCCAAAGCATGGACGCCTTCCTAATACTCATTCCAGATGGCATCTCTAAGCCCATCCCCGACAAGTTACTGTCACCCCTGAAGATGGCATCTCTAAGCCCATCTCCAAATGGCATCTCTAAGCCCATTCCCGCATCCATTGCTTTGACGAGTGCAAATTTCCGGGCACTCTAGTGTCCAATCTCCTTTTACCCTCGAGTCAAGAAAGGCAAACTTGCCAATATAACTCTTCGGATTCAAGAAGATTGAACAGGGGCAACTGTTGTACCCTAAAATTTGCCCTCCCATTTCTCATTGATTTCTCATCACAAAGCCCTTGAAGCTCAAGATCCAGTTAGGGTTTCATCTGCTTAAAGACTTCTCCTTGCACTGTTGACCCTAATTAGGGTTTGTGTTTGCACAAAGATGTTTTGACCCAAAATGCCTAAAATGACTTTCTTGCTTCATATTGGACTCCCAAGTTTATCCTCATCAAGTTTCAAGGCTTGATTCCAAGTTTTGCCCAGTCAATTGGACAATTGACCTAGAAATCAACTGTATTGGGGAAAAAGTCAACTGTGGCCAATTGACAGTCAAACCTCATGAAAATTGACCCACATCAACATTATGAACTCATATGAACCATTTTATCAAGTTTGGATCACAATTCCACAAGAAACTGGATCAGATCACCAAAAGGGCAAAATGGTCATTTTTAGGGTTTTGACTGCACAAAGACAATTTTTGACTGTTTGACCTAGCCAATGGCAAACCAAGCTCACATATGGACTCAAGGACCCCATGGAATTATCTTGACATGCTCAACAAACTCAAAAGATCCCAAGTACACAAGATTGACAGTTGAATTTCCCAGTCAATTGATCAATTTTGACTGTATACTGAAAAGTCAAACTTTGACTTTTTGGTCAAAATCAAGGGTCAAGATTCATTTTTCATCAAAACATGCCAAATCATGAAACTTGTTCACCAAGAAATCAAAAAAATGCAAATTAGGGTTAGAAATGGGAATTTTTCATAACTTAGAATTTTTCTAAGTTATGAAAAACCCTAATTTTTTCCCCACTCTGGCCTACTTTCTCACCAAGATTCATTTGGATTCAAACAAAAGTCAAAACATGAAAGTTATAGCTTGTTGCATAATCTACAACTTTTATTCACAAAGTTTTCCCAAATGAGGCTTGTATCTCAAGTTACAAATTTTTGAATAAGAGCACTAAACCATTCTTAATTTAGTGAAATTTTAACCTATTTTGACAAGGTTTTCTACCCAACTTCAAGGCCATTTTCCATACACTTCTACTTGGAATTTCAATTTTCATTTCAAATATGGATTGTAGTACACATTCCAAGCTTTCCAAAATGTCCAAGAACTTCTCAAACAACCTCATAACTTGAGAGATTCGAATTTCACAATGTAGCAAAAACTCACTTTTGAATTGGTCATGTACATGTTCATAACTCATGCCATTTGCAAGTCAGCTTGGTTTGTGCTATATCACAGGTCCTTAAACCATCCAACACTCATTAATTTAATGCATGTTCATTGTGCTAAAGCATTGTTCTTTGAGTTCAAGCATTACATACAAGTTTAATCCATTTATGGAAAAAGCAAAATAACCATTTTTGAAAAGTTAAGCTTTATGTCCAATTGAAAATCCAACAAGTACAGATGAGATCTAATTGGCACAAGATTATGAGCAAAACACTCTGATCAAGGAGAGATTATGCAGCACATTAGGGGGCCTCTACTGACCTAGAACACAACTTGGGCATTTGTTGCTTAAAGTGTAAGTAACTTGGCATTTTGTAGGACAACTCTCATATCAGCTTACAAACACTTAAGTAAACTTGTAAAACACATCCAGGACATCCCAACCAAGCTGGTACACGACCCTAACATCCCTCATACACTCCCAATCCCTGAATCACCTTCAAACTGCAAGAACAGGGCAAGGCCTGCAGTTTGAGTGCCATCTTTCATTCCTCTCAAGCTTTCTTGCCCAAACCAGTTCACACACATTCCCTAGCATCAGTGCAAGCTAACCAAGACCTGAAACACGATCTGTAATTCCTATAACAAGTTCCACCATTTTCACTTTTTCATTTTGCAGTTGAAGTTTTATAGCTCAATTCAAGGTGTCTCAAGGCAAAGTAAATATTGGAACAACATCACCACACCTCAAGGAAGCTATACCAACCATTATCTTGTACTGAAAGCTTCCCCATTTCCAGATAGAACTTCAACTGAACAGGTACTTTGGTGAACTTCTAACTCTTAGTATAGGCATCATTAGCTCTAAGTTTGTGAATAAGAAATGTTCTACTCATGCCACTGAACCTGTACATGCTTTTACTTTTCATTTCTTTTGCTTGAGCTGTGAGAATTTAAGGTTTGAAAATGGCAGAAAATTTAGGTCAGGATTTGGGATTGTTAAAATTCTCTCTCATTTCTGAGAGTTAGGATGAGTTTTTTATATATTTAGAATCGTGATTCAATGCTTAACATTTCTTATGTTGGAAGTTTGTTCAAAAAATCAAGGAATCAGGATATTCGAA
The DNA here is from genome assembly GCA_948472305.1 of Vicia faba. Lineage (NCBI taxonomy): Eukaryota > Viridiplantae > Streptophyta > Magnoliopsida > Fabales > Fabaceae > Vicia > Vicia faba. Next base: position 1,286,285,938 of record OX451738.1, on the reverse strand, counting down.
TGAAGGTTCTTGCGCGCGTTTTTTTGAATAGTTTTGTTCAGAGGTTGAAGAAGGTGCCTCATGGGCTGGGCCAGCTTTGGTTCTGCTTTTTACACCATATTTTGTGATTCATACCCCCCTAGCCCATTTGTTTGATGTAATGTTTTTTTTTATTTTTCTTTTTTCATTTTGACTCATTTATTTTTTCTAATAACGTTTAAAACTTGAAAAATCATTTTTACACCATTTTTGCATTTTTAAGTATTTATTTGTTTATATGGACATTTATACATCAATATATATACTATTATTTAGAAATATTAGAAAAAATATAATGTAAACATATTATATTTCTGATTTTTATTTCATTTTTCCCTTTTGAAACATTTTGTATAAAAAATACTTTTTTATGAAAAAATTAAATATTATTATTTTGTGCATATTTAATATATTTTGTAAATAATATATATATATATATATATATATATATATATATATATATATATATATATATATATATATATATATATATATATATATATATATATATATATATATATATATATATATATATATATATATATATATATATATATATATATATATATATATATATATATATATATATATATATATATATATATATATATATATATATATATATATATATATATATATATATATATATATATATATATATATATTAATACACTTAGGATAAAATACCAAAAATATATATATTTTTATTTTAGTAATATTTAACATTAAAAATACATTTTTCACAATTAGACTTCATTTTTATTTTATTCTTGTATGTAAATAATAAATATAGTATATATTGAATAAATAATGCATTTTATTTTATAAACTAGGGTTTTGACCTAAAAATGAAAATACTCCAAAAAATACTTTTATTTTTATTTTTGTGACATAAATAATACTTCTTTTTTACATATAAAAACTTTTTTTGCATTCTTGCATATTTGTTTTATTTCTATTTAAATTATGCTTTTAATTATATTGTAAATATTCATAGAAAATGATGTAATAGCTAGATTTAATTTCTTGTCTAAATATCCCCCCATTTGAACATTTGTACTCCCCTCCCCATATTATTGTGTTGTAATAGTGTAGGAATTTTATTTCTCGCATTTTAACGCTTTCTAAATATACCATGCTAGAATTAGGGTTTGTATGCGAATAAAACGAACAAAATAGTTTGACCTAATCTCAAGATAAACAAGTATGAAAATGGACAACACATCTCACACTTGCACCCCTAGGGTATTCCACTTTGTTGCCTTCAAATAAATTGGGCCATATTGCATGTTGGGTTTCTTTGGGTAAAACAAACTATCAAATGATCATAAGTCCCTCGATGACGCTTTCAAAAAAGTTGCCTAAAATGATCAAATCCCTTTCAAAGAAAAATTGCCCAAAGACATTTAACACTATTGCAATTATGGTCTAAACGATGACCCGCGCCCGTCCCTTTCACCTCCTAAATGCAAGATTGTCCACCAAATACAATGGTGGAACAAAATTGTCAAAAGTTTTAAAACATAACAAGAATCTTTGAGAAAACTTTAGGGTAGATAACTCTTAGGTACTTGCCAATTTACAAAGAAAACACTTTCCTAATTTTAAACCACACTTCACAAATACTTTCAAAACAAACTTTCAAAAAACCTTGAAACATCTTTTCAAAAGACAAAACACCTTTTGTAAAACATTCGAGTAAAGAATTGTTACAAGGGTAGCCTATACAAGGCATCTTTTCAAAACATTTTTCAAAACCACACACCAAGCACCATTTCAAACAATTGAAAACCAAGGCAAGTTGATCTAAGCAAGTACCTAAGAGCCCATGGATAACCATGGATAGAAAGGGTGTTAATACCTTCCCTTTCTATAATCTACTCCCCGAACCCAAGAAAAATCTCAAAGGTTTTTGCTGTGCTTTTTAAACCTTTCCTTAGGATAAAATAAAAAGTCGGTGGCGACTCTTGCTCAACCGAAACATTTGCAAAAACAAACGTAAAACCCTAGTCAGTTCTCCCACCGTATCACACTAGCTTCCAAACAGATAAGGATGACTTTAGATCACAATCTGGTTATGTGTTTTGTTTAAATGGTGGCGCTGTGAGTTGGAAAAGTTCAAAGCAAGATACAGTTGTTGATTCTACAATCGAGGCTGAGTATATTGCTGCCTCGACTGCAGCAAAGGAAGCTGTTTGGATCAAGAAGCTCATTAGTGAACTTGGCATAGTCCATAGCATTGTGGATCCCATTGATCTCTATTGTAATAACAATGGTGCTATCGCACAAGCTAAGAAGCCTAGATCTCACCAACGATCCAAACACATACTTAGGTGTTATCATCTCATTCGAGAGATAATCGATTGGGGAGATGTGAAAATATGCAGAGTACCTACACTTGACAATGTTGCTGACCCATTAACAAACCCTCTTGCGCAGCTGAAGCATGATGGACATACTAGATCTATGGGTATTAGGGGTATGCCTGATTGGCTCTAGTGCTAGTGGGAGATTGTTGGTGTAAGCCCTAGAGGCCAATACTTTTGGTACTTGTATCGAATTATTTATTAATAATAAAAGGCATTTCTTTATTATGTTTGCTTTCCAAAATAATAAATTCCCTAGAATGGTTTATTTGTTTAATGAAATATTAAGTGTGACTTAATCATGAGATCCCATTAAACATAAGACACTATTCATAAAGTATCCGTAGTCAAGCTTTAATGTGAAGTGGGATAACATTAAAGCATTAAGATTATTATGAAGATAGATTGATGATCACATCTCATGGATCATAGATAAGGAGTTATCAAGTCTTGACATAGGTATGAATATTAGGAGTAATATTTATACTGGATTGACCCGCTATGAGAATACTACATAGAATGTTATGCAAAGTGTCATAAGTTATTCTCATGATGATAATGGTGTATACCACCCTTCGACCTGAAACCACTATGGACCCTAGATGTAGAGTCAAGTACTTTATTGCTGATCAAACGTCATCCGTAACTGGATGACTATAAAGACGGTTGATGGGTACTTCACAAAGCATGCTAAGGGACATGAGTGACCTAGATGGAATTTGCTCGTCCTGCATAACAGGATAAATGTCTAAGGGCCCAATATTGAACTGGACAAGGGTGACACAGTGTATGCCTTGTGTTCAATATACACATGAGGGCAAAAGGGTAATTGTACAACACAAATATTATCATGGAAAAGGTTTGGTCAGATCACATGACATTTTCGTGACTTGGGTAACAGTGATATGTTTCTAGATACCGCTCACTGTTTATTATATTAAATGTGTGATTTAATATAATTGCCAACGTCGCGAAAACCTACAGGGTCACACACATAAGGACAGGTTGATGAGAGATAGAATAAATAAGGAACACCGTAATGTACGGTGCACTTAAGTGTAATACGAAAAGTGGTAAGGTGCCACGTGGATAAGTGATATATGGTACATCATAAGGTATGATGTCCATAAGCTTAATTGGACTTTTAGCTTATAGCCTTAATTGGGCTTTTAGCTTGTAGCCCACACGAGTGATTCTATAAATAGATCCCTTGTGATGAAGAAATTTCACTTGATGCAATTTCATTTTTGATTCTCTCTCTCACTCAAGGTTTCCGTTCGTGATCAGCTAGCACTGTGACCGGAAGTGATCTGTTCGTGTGGACTGAGTAGAGGCGTTGTTCTTCATTAACACTCGTGATCACAACATCAAAGGTCTGAATCGCCACAAGAGGTAAATATTTCTATCACTGACCATGCTCATTCGTAAGGATCACTAAAGGAAAATTTTAAATTCTGCTGCGCTTTTGATCGCAATTTTCCTTTCACTTGGATAGTAGGGTTACTTTGATATGAAAGCCTGGATAGTAGGGCTGTGAGAAGGAACCTGGATAATAGGGTTACTTTGATATGAAATCCTGGATAGTAGGGCTGTAAGAAGGAACCTGGATAGTAGGGTTACTTTGATATGAAAGCCTAGATAGTAGGGCTGTGAGAAGGAACCTGGATAGTAGGGTTGCTTTGATATGAAAGCCTGGATAGTTGGGCTGTGAGAAGGAACCTCGATAGTAGGGTTACTTTGATATGAAAGCCTGGATAGTAGGGCTGTGAGAAGGAACCTGGATAGTAAGGTTACTTCGATAAGTTCGCGTAAAATTTCAGGATGAACCTGGGTAAGGTTACAAGTTTGTTTAAAACTTCAGGATGAACCAGGGTAAGGTTACATTTTTCGCACCAATGATTACTTTGTTTAGCTTCGAGTGTTCATCATGGAGCTGCTGGAAATTGTTGATAATAACTATCTTTCCTGAAAGAAATACAGGGTTAGTTATATACGATGCATGAGATGCATTGTGATGAGGTTCTCGAAATAACTGAGATTATGTTATATGTAATGTATGCACATGTCATGATTTATGAACATGAAATGCTGACGTAATAATCTGAGTCTGGGAAAATAAATCCCTGACTGCTGTTTGGAGAGTATGAAAAATGGTATTCTTGACTGCTGTAAAAACCATAGTTCCTCTACTTCTGTTGGGGATGGTGAACAAAGATGACTAGATGGGGATTTGCATCCATTTGGATGGTGGATATTCTGCTGGAAGAGACCTTGTCTGCGGATAAATCTGCGGGGAATAACTCTGTTGGAGAGGAGATACTCTGCTGATAGATCTGCTGACTTGGAGAAATAAACTCAGTTGGGGATGAATTTCCGTTGCTGGTGATAATGAATTCTGCTGGCGATTGAATTTCTGCTTGTGAGAGAAATAAACTTTTCTTGGGGAAAAATTATTAACTCCCTTGCGATTGTGAACCTTAGCTGGGGAGAGTTATGTCCTGTTCGGGAAAGCTAACATCACTGTCTTTGGACACTTTTTACTCTGTGGGGAGTGTACGTACCACTACGCATGCTCTCGAGATGGCTCTATCCCGGTACCTGATGGGCAAAGTAACTTTGAGGTTTGGTATTTCTTATTTTCCCTGTTCTTGGAATTACGAGTAATCGTATTTTGTTTCTTGTGTAAATATTTATGAGCAACCATTATTTTCAAATGCATATATAAAAAATGAATCATTGGACGTTCTTTCACAACAAAACAGAAAAAGAAAACAAATTGAAATTTCTTGTGAAAATGAATTGTATTGATTTTTGAAGTTTGCCTATAATAGGCGTTTTGTACAAAGAGGCTGACGTCCTAGTAAGAGAACGCTGCCGAAAGATAGAAATCATAATTTGTTTAAAAGAAAGAAAAACAGTTATGTGGAATGACCCCATTGGATTTTAACTCTGCTATTTCCTTTATATCTTCAAGCGTCTCATCACTTTGCTGCTTGGTCGAAGGTGGATCGGATTGATTGGTGCCGTCTGAGCTTGATAGTCGATACTGAAGTCTGGTTACAAGATGATCAAATGAGACATAGTGTTACGATTCAATCCCTTATTTTTTCCTGGACCTCCCTTTCGGGTTTTCAGTCCACCAGGATACCCTTTTTTGCCCAAGTCGCCTTTTCAGGTTTTCGACTTGCCGGGTGTATAGTTTTTTTCATTTTCATCCCTTGCTTTTGCCCGAACCCTTTTGGTCTGCCGGGAAGCCCTTATTTTTGCCTAGGCCAGTCAACCTAGCAGGTCTTTGATTATGCGTAGTATCTTTTCACCATGTCTGCATTGACGGGGTGAGGAAGGTCGTCACCATCCATAGTGGTTAGAATCATAGCTCCTCCCGAGAAAATGTTCTTAACCACAAATGGCCCTTCGTACGTGGGGGTCCATTTTCCCCTGGGATCACTTTGCGGTAGTATGATGCGTTTGATCACTAGATCCCCGATTCGATATTCTTGACGTCTTACTTTCTTGTTAAAATCCTTGATCATTCGCTTTTGATACGTCTGACCATGACAGATAGCAGTAAGTCTCTTTTTGTCGATTAGATTCAGTTGATCAAGTCGGGTTTGGATCCAGTCGTCTTCGTTCAAACCCGCATCCTTCATAATCCTGATAGAGGGTATCTGGACTTTGATGGGTAGGACTTCCTCTATGCCATACACCAAAGAGTAGGGTGTTTCCCATGTCGACGTTCGTTTTAAGGTACGATACCCATGAAGAGCGAATGGTAACATCTCGTGCCAGTCATAATATGTCACCGTCATCTTCTGTATAATCTTCTTGATGTTCTTGTTAGCTGCTTCAACAGCCCCATTCATCTTCGGCCGGTAGGGAGAAGAGTTATGATGTTGTATCTTGAACTGTTTGCAGAGCTCGGTGATCATTGTGTTATTGAGATTTTGTACCATTGTCAGTAATAATTCTCTCTGGTACACCATACCGACAGATCAGATTGTATCAGATGAATCGCGCCATGACGTTCTTGGTTACTCTAGCAAAGGAAGATGCCTCAACCCACTTTGTGAAGTAATCAATTGCTACCAGAATGAAGCAATGCCCGTTAAACGCAGTAGGTCTGATCTCGTCGATCATGTCGATGCTCCAGATTACAAAGGGCCAATGAGTCGTCAAAGTATTCAGGGGAACCAGAGGTACATGTACCTTATCATCATAGACTTGGCACTTATGACAGGTTCGAGAGTGCTGATAACAATTGGCTTCCATAGTGGACCAGTAATATCCTGCCCGTAGGATTTTCTTCGCCATGATATGTCCATTGGGATGAGTTCCAAAGGTGCCTTCATGTAACTCTGCCATGACCCGTCCTGCCTCGCTCTTGCCTACACACCGCAGTAAGGTTTAATCATGGTTACGTTTATAGAGGATTTCATTACTGATGAAAAACTTCGCATCAAACCTTCTCAGAAACTTCTTGTCATTAACAGATGCCCCCTTGGGGTATTCTTGAGCCTCAAGATACCTCTTCACCTCGTGAAACCAGGGTTTATCTGCTACTTCTTCGGTCTCAATGTCACAGTAATGTGCGGGTTCATCCAGCTTCTCAATGGTAATCTGGGGAGCTTATTGTCCCACCTAACTTTGAACATAGAAGACATGGTAGCTTGCGCGTCTGCCAACTGATTCTCTTCTCGTAAGAAATGTTCAAAGGTTATCTCTTCAAAGTGTGGGAGCAATGTCAGTACATACTTTTTGTAAGGAATACGATTCAGGTGCTTCATATTCCACTCGCGTTTGATCTGACTTATCACCAGAGCGGAATCTCCGAATACACTTAAGAACTTAATCCTCAGGTCAATAGCAGCTCGAAGACCCATGATACACGCTTCATACTCCGCCATATTGTTGGTGCAGTTGAAACATAGTCTCGCAGTGAACGGAGTATGACAGCCCTCAGGAGATATAATTATAGCGCAAATTCCATTACCCAATGCATTCGAGGCTCCATTAAAATACATAGGCCATCAGGATCCTTCCTCGGGTCCTTCATCCGGTCCAGGTTCTTCACAGTTGGTTACCAACATGATATTCTCATCCGGGAACTCAAAGTTCATGGACTGATAGTCATCCACGGCCTGATGCGCCAAATGATCCGCCAATACACTCCCCTTGATTTCCTTTTGGGTTATGTATTGGATGTCGTACTCAGTTAAGATCATCTGCCATCTTGCTATCCTTCCGGATAAGGCGGGCTTTTCGAAAATATACTTGATCGGATCCATCTTTGATATCAACAAAGTAGTGTGAGTCAGCATATACTGTCTTAGTCGGTAAACTTTTTGCTAAGGTAGTAAATAGCGTGCTCTTTTTGACCAGACTCGTCATGCTGCCCCAGCACACACCCCATTGAATTGTCTAGCACTGTCAAATATAATATCAAAGGTCTTCCTTCAACTGGAGGCATCAGAGTTGGTGGTTCTTGAAGGTATTCCTTGATTCTTTCGAAAGCGGTCTGGCACTCATCGTTCTACTTTACCACTTGATCTTTCTTCAGTAGCTTGAAGATTGGCTCACAAGTAGCAGTCAGATGTGAAATGAACATGGCGATGTAATCCAGATGTCTCAAGAAACATCTAACTTCCTTCTCCGTGCGGGGAGCCGGCATCTCTTGTATGGCTTTTACCTTTACAGGGTCTACCTGAATACCTTTGTCACTGACAACAAAATCCAGAAGCTTACCAGACCTTACCCCGAAGGTACACTTGTTCGAATTCAACCTCAGATTGTATGTCTTTAACCTGTCAAACATTTTCTGGAGATGATCAAGGTGCTCCTCCTCAGTCTGGGACCTGGCTATCATGTCATCAACATAAACCTCGATCTCGTGGTGAATCATATCGTGGAACAAAGCGACCATTACGCGCTGATAAGTTGCCCTAACATTCTTCAATCCAAAAGGAATTACCTTGTAATAGAAGGTGCCCCACTGTGTAACGAAGGTTGCATTCTCCATGTCTTCAAGAGCCATCTTGATCTGGTTGTAGCCAGAAAAACCATCTATGAAGGAAAATATCTTGTGTTGTGCGGTATTGTCGACTAGAACATCGATGTGAGGAAGTGGGAAGTCATCCTTGGGGCTCGCCCTATTCAGATCTCTGTAGTCCACACACATCCGTACCTTACCGTCCTTCTTAGGTACCGGAACAACGTTGGCAACCCACTGCAGATAAGAAGTGACAACCAAGAATCCTGCGTCGAACTGTTTCATGACCTCTGCCTTGATTTTCTATGACATTTCAGGGTGCATACGGTGGACCTTCTGCTTTACAGGCGGGCAATCCTCTTTAGTCGGCAGGCAATGTACCACAATATCAGTGTCCAAACCAGGCATGTCTTTATAGGACCAAGAAAAGATCTCAAAATAGTCGTGTAGCATTTGTATTAATCGTTGTTTGACACTAGGTTCCAGATTCGCACCTATTTAAACCTCTTTCTTGTCTTCCTCTGTACCCAAATTAACTGAATCAACTGGCTCTTCATGAGGTTGTATGGCCCTTTCTTCCTGCAGTAATAGTCTAGCAAGTTCTCCAGGCACCTCACAATCATCCTCACCTTCGTCCTCGCCTTGGTTGATTGGATTTTCGAAGTCATAACTGGCAGTAGCACATCTGTTATCAATGGGATCCCGAGTGGATATGGATCTGCAGTATGATACGTGAGTGTGCGTAAGAGCATAGCTATCTTGATAAAGTGAGAGACAAAAAGAAAAACAAGGAGCGTAAAATTTGTATGCAAGAAATGTCCAATGCTTTATTAATGATATATGAAATGACAAATAATAAACCCTCACAAGAAAAGCCAAGGTGCCACGGCCAAGGCACCAGGCCGTAAAGTTTCAAACTGTTTATTACAAATCTTAAAACAAAAGTCAATTACTACGGAATAAAAGAAACAGGTATGAAGTCTCCAGCCGTGTAGTTATTCAGTCCATTGTTGGTTGTTGGGTAGATCCAGTTGTCGATGTCTGAATCCTCCTCAATATCTTCAATTGCATTAATTCCCCAATTGCTGATGTGTAGAGGAGGTCTTCCAGCCCGAGCACGCATAACGGCCCTTTGAGCCCATGTAGTAAAGCCCAAACCAAATTTGTCAGTTTTGTGAGTAAAATCAGGGAGTTGACCCCAGTTGGTACACCCACCTTCTTCAACCACAAGCCTGGCGTCCTTGAGAGAAGCCATCTTCAATGGAGGTTTGTTGGTAGTAACTTCAGTTGATGCCAAAGTCTGAGGGACCTCTTCGAAGTTCTGACAAGGAGTTTCTATGAATTCCCCGTCCCTTTCTACGTAGCGGAAGGAATTAAGGTGACTCACCATATATTCTTCTTCACCTCGCACCGTGACAATCTTTCCCTTCACCGGATACTTCAGCATTTGATGGAGTGTGGAAGTAACTGCCCCAGCCTCATAGATCCAAGGAAAACCCAGCAAGCAAGAATACGATGGCTTGATATCCATTACGTAGAATGTGGACCCAAAAGTATGAGAACCCACCTTGACAGGGATGTCCACCTCCCCGTGCACCATTCTCTTCGATCCGTCAAAAGCCCTTACCACAATGTTACTAGGCTTTAGAGTCAAACCCTCAACATCCAAACGGTCCAACGCTTTATTTGGCAGAACATTCGGTGAAGACCCAGTATCTACCAGCACATGAGCCATGGTGGTGCCCCTGCACTCAATTGAGACATGCAGAGCATCATTATGATTCCTTTCTTTCGGTGTTAGATCAGCATCTGAAAAACCCAGCCCATTATCAGCAGTCAGGCTGGCCACACAATCTTTGAACTGATCTGCTGAAGTTTCCTGCGGCACATGCGCAATCTTGAGAAATGAAATCAAAGCTTTCTCATGGGCTTCAGAATACAACAACAGAGACAACATGGATATCTTTGATGGGGTCTGCCCCAGCTGCTCGACCATATTGTAGTCGCTCTTCTTGATGATTTTCAGTATTTCCTCTATTTATTGCTTAGAGGCTTCCACAACGATTTTCTTAGGTGCCTCCGTTCGGTCAGGCTCACCTATGATTTCGTTGCCCCGAGTCCCAGATGGCTCAGCATCAGGGGTGACAACTGGAGTAAGCATAAGAATAATATTTGATGTACTAGTGGGAACAACAGATGGAATGACAATAGGTTTGTTGACAGTCGGAGGGGAAATCTCGGGATAGAAGATCCTCCCACTTCGGGTAACCTTACTAGCCCCGACAATATTACTGACATCAGTATAAGCTTCTTAATTCTTCAAATCTTGCTTCATGCCATGATAATACACATCAACACCATAATGCCATGGGACAACCTTGTCTGAGGTGTACGGGATGGGACCAGGAACAGTGATAATTAGCGGAGCAATTATTTGAACAGGTCTTCTCGAGGAAACCTCGGAAGGATTGGAGGAAATGGTTATAATGGAAACGTCTTCATTTGGAACAACAGGAATCATAGTCTTCTCGAACAAAATCTCTTTATCATCCATCAGGCGCTGAACACCTAACTTCAACAAACGGAAACCAGAAGGTAGAATCGAACACATGTGGCAACCTTCACCACAACCCAAAAATAAACCGGCCAACAGCAAATTCTTCTTAACAGTCATAAGAGGAATAGAAATTTCTTCAACAGAGGTCACAAACAAATCAGTGTCAACAACATTAACTCTACGACCATGTTTGGGCATGGGATTAGTTATAACATTCGGCTTTTCTGGAGCATCAAAATCTATCTCCTAGGCTTCAAGAAAGTCTTGTACTTTGTTTCTCAGAGCCCAACAATCATTTGTATCGTGTCCAGGACTCTCAGAATGGTAGGCGCACCGCGCATTGGGATTGTATCTGGGAGAGGTAGTGTTTGGATTCTTCGGAGCCTCTCTCAAGGTTGCCAAGTTGGATTTTAACAGATGAGGCAGAACTTCAGCCAAAGTCATGCTAATGCGGGTAAAATGTCGTTGTGGTCTTTCCACCCTTTGTTGATTGTTGCGTTGTGGAGCAACTGTGGGTCTTGGTATCACTACAGCATTTACCGTTTGACGGTGTTCAGATCTGCTTCGGCCCCTCGGGCTATAGACTGCACTCGCTTCCTTCTTACCATCGAAAGGCTTCTTTACTGAAATCGAGGAGGAATCCTTCTGTATTTTGCCACTCCGAATTCCAACTTCTACTCTTTCTCCAGTTAAAATCAACTCGGTGAAACCAGACAACGAGCTGCCGATTAAGTGATTGAAAAATGGACCAGACAGCGTACCAAGGAACATATCCACCAACTCCCTATCATACAAAGGGGGTTGAACTCTTCCAGCCAAATCCCTCCATTTTTGGGCATAATCTTTGAAACCTTCACCTACACCCATGGACATACTCTGGAGTTGAGTACTAGTGGGAGTAAGGTTGGCATTGAACTGATATTGCTTGTAGAAAGCAGCAACAAGATCTTCCCAGTTTAGGACACTAGCTCCCTCCAACTGGTAGAACCATTCAAGTTGAGTCCCTGACAGACTATCTTGAAAGATATGTACCCACAAATTTCTATCAGCGGTGTGGGGTTGGATTTTCCTGACATACGAGCGGAGATGGAGTTTTGGGAGGGACACCCTATCATACTTGGAAAAAACCGGAGCTTTGAACTTCTGAGGGATAACCACTCCCGATACCATCCCCAATTCTCCGAAATCCAACCCAGGTATCTTCTGAACTTCCATAGCACTCAGACGGTCTTCTAGCTGCTTGTACCTATCCTCAGCAGGAGGATATTGCTCATCATTGTAATCAATATCGTCGACAGAAACTGCAGGACTAGAGTCCTTTTCCCTTTCTTGGTTCTCCCCTTCCTTGGATGAAGAGGTCAGATCAGTTTGATGCTTCAACCTTTCTCTGAAACTTCTGCCCATATTCAGAATACCGACCTTTTTCTTCGTCTTCTTCTATATAAGAATGAGGGCTTTCAGATCCTCTTGCCCTTTTTCCAGACTGATGAACATATGTTGGAACTAGGCGTTCTGTGCCTGAAGATCTTTGATGACTTGATCGGACGACATTTCTGCTGAAATAAACAGCGAAGAAGATGAGAAACATGTAGTGGTACCTGTGATGATGCGTATGATAATGGGATGTGCATATAATGATTTCAAAGACTTTGGGAGATTTAAATTTGCAAACCAAAATAAACAAAACTTTATTAGCTTAAATTTGAAAGGTTTAACATGCCTTTAAGGCCTTACAAAGAAGTAAATAAAACAAATCTAAAACTAGAAAATAAAAATCAAAAGTCCCATGGACGCTTTCTCTTTGTGCTGATGTAATCATTGAGCACTCTTTCTTCCTCGATCTGCCTGGTGAGCTTTAAAACCTTCCTCTCTTGCTCATGGAACTGCTCCCGGTAAGTATCTCGCTCATTCTTTAGCTGAATCCAAGACCTCTGTAACTCCCCAAGATCAGTGGGCATGTAAGGATATAGAACCGTGTAAGGAATGTCGTCTTCAGTAGTAGGCTCCACAATCACTGGTAATACGGCCGCATAAGGCATCATAAGCTTCTGGGCACGAGCTCGAACCCATTGGAGGTAATGCTGCATAGGAAGACAAGTCTTTGGTCCCAACTCTTTGGGGTCAGATCTGTTTACCATGCCCCAACCTCGTATGAACCTCTGGCGATGCCCCTTAACATCATCCTCATAGTCGAATACAATGTCCTCGAGAAGTAACTCATGGGGACCATCTCTTCGAGCATGACCAAATTATCGCAAAGCTAGACAAGGATTGTAAGTTATACCCTCTCTGATACCAAGTAATGGGACATTAGGGTACCCCTCACAGCGGTCAATAACAACAGTGTCTTCCATAGCTCGAGAACACCAAAGAATATCCATATGAGCGAGTGACATTATTATGTGCGACCAACCCAAACCTTCTTCGTTCTTCAGCACAGACCTAGGGAGGTGAGAAATAAACCACCTTGACAGCAACGACATACAGCACATAAGAGTCCCTCTTCTCTTCATGGTACGAGTATGGAGAGTGTGCAAAATATCTCCAAGAAAGGTAGGCACGGGGTTGCGAGAAAGGAAAATCTTGATAGCATTCACATCTATGAAAGAGTCTGGATTAGGGATGAGAACTAAACCATAGATAAGAAGATCCAAGACATCCTCAAAAGCCTGAAAATCCAAATCATCCCAAAATAGTTGAGCCTGGTCTATCAGAAATTTGGCTAGAAAACCCTCGACTCCGCTTCGAGTTTCCTAATTGGATACCACATCGGCCCATTTCAAATGCAAAGCTGAGGCAATGACTTCTGGCGTAGGAACTTCTTCCATACCTATGAATGGTACCTGTTCAAGAATGGATATTCCCAATAAATGAGAGAATTATTCCAAGGTGGGTACCAACTGATAATCTGGAAAGGTGAAGCAATGATGCTTGGGATCGAAGAACTGAAAAAGTACGCTCATCATCTGTTCATCAAGGTTTGAAGTAACCATGCTGAGAAGTTGACCGTGTCTCTTAATGAAAGTACAAGTTTCAGAAACTCTTGATTCTAGCTCTTTAAGTTGGGCAGATATCTGCACAAAGTTGATTCAGATGGTATTTCTGCGCACGGAAGCCATGATCTACAAAACAGAACAAAGATAAATTCCCTTGGTCTTTGAAACGGTTAGTGTAATGAAGCATGGATGCCATGTTATGATGCATGATGTCATGATAATCCACAGGTATAGCAAACACAGATATTGCAAACACAGTTCAATCACACAAAGCCATTAGGTTTAAGGCTTGCATGAGGTCAAAGGTAATACCCTCTTGAAGTTAAGTTGGTTCAACCTGTCCTAGAAAAGTAACCGGGTTCTAGAGGATCTCAATATCACTGACCATCCTCCATCGGTCATGGGTTCAGCTCACACAATCTTTTCTTGCGGACAAAATTATTCCGAGAGTATGATCTCAGTGAGTGTAGCATCGAGTATCAACCAGTTCTAAGCTCTACACTGAGGTCGGCTATCTCACTACTTTCTAATGGCCAAGTTGGGAAATTAAAGGTTTTAAGGTCAGTTGATGCTTAACGACACCACGCAGCGGCCCTGTATTCTCCTCGTTTCTCCACAAGGGATACAGATACCAACTAAAGTGCCACACCAACATAGATACTGCTTCAACCGTATCGGTCTATGCCGTACAGTTCCCTCACAGTCTATTTCTACTTACCTAAAAGTTATTCCCCAGATCTGGGTGTAGGATCTATAGTAACCCCAAACAAAACCCTCAAAAGTAAAGGAAATAAAGCAATCAAGAGAAGAAATTTAAATGACCTAGATCCTAAGGTATACCCCACTTATTAATTCCCCAGCAGAGTCGTCAGTTCTGTGATACGGTGGCAGAACCGACTGTTTTTACTGGTTGCATTTTGCGTTTTGTGTTTGCAAAATGTCGCGGTAAGCAAGAGTCGCCATCGACTTTTATTTCATCCAACCGGAAAGGAAAAAGTACAGAAAAATCCTTTTTCGAGATGTTTCCGAGTACGGGGGGTAGATTATAGAAAGGGAAGGTATTAGCACCTTTTCTATCCATGGTTTTCCATGGGATCTTAGGTACTTGCTCATCTTGAAATTTCTTGTGTGTGCTTGTTTTGAAAAGTTTTACTTCGTGATAACCCTTGTATCACTCCTCAAGGATGTGCCAAAGTTGTTTTGAGAATTCGTTTGAAAAAGTGTAAGTGTGAAAAGTTTTGATTTGAGCAAGTACCTACTAGCATCAACCTACTCGAAAAAAGATCGTTTATATTCTTGTTTTCTTTAGACAGCGCTATCCTACTATTGAAAAATAGGTAGCACCGTCTTTGGAGTTGTAAGGGTCAATTCGAAAGGGACGTACTGTCACTAAAGCAATATTAGGAAACCTTAGTAGTAACCTTAGAGTCTTAAGATCGTATTCGAGGCAACATTTCCGAGGCAATGTTCGAATGGGACATTTGATCTTTCTAGACAGGGGGGAAACCACTAAGACACCCTATGCTTAATGATCGTTCACCAAAGGCAACCGAAGTGAGAGTATACCCTAAGAGTGATATGTGCGAGTGATTTATTTCAGTTATTTATCTTTGCACATTAGGGTTTTCTAACTGTATTAATTTTTTATGCATTCTTGTCATACAATCCTATTAGCATACATCTAGACAATTAAGTATTTGCGGGAATTGAAAATGCGAGAAAATAAATCTACGCTATTACAAGGCTTCGGGGAGGGGGATTAATTACATAGCCAAAAAAAACCCGGGGATTTAACAGTAAAATGAAAACCCTAAATTAACTATTACAAACCATGAATAGTTACAAAAATATTGGCAAAATAATTAAGAAGCGCGCGGAGAATTAAATGCGAAACGACTAGGGTTTTGACCCTTGACTAAACCTATTTGCGATTGATTAAAAAATGATGTTTTTGCCATACTTTGTTATTTAAGAAAATAATGAAACAATTAAATTAAAAAGACAATCCTAAGTTCTAATTAATTTTAAATTAAGAAAAATAAATTAATTCACTCTAAAACCTATTTTTGTATTTTATTTATTTGACAAATAATAAAAGAATTAAATCAAGAATTTAACCTAATTTCTATTTTATTTTATTTATAAAAACAAGTTAAAATTTCCCTAAGTTAAATTAAATTAAATTAAATTAACAAAATTAAATTTGATAAAAAAATCTAATTCTAATTTTTATGATTTCTTGATTTTATGATTTTTATGAAAAATAGTAATTAATTTTGTAAATTAAAATAATTAAAGAGAAATATTAAAAGCATTAAATAAAATAAAAAGAAATAAGAAAAATAATAAATGGGCCTGATAGCATTGCTGGAGAGAGGGGTGTCAATCTGATTTTTAGGCCCAAATAATCCAAGCCATTGACTACACTAGTTCCCATGCAACGTTGACTTTGAGGTGTATGGTGGGCCTTCAATGCTGGCACGTTGGATCTTGGCTAGAGATGAGTCTGATGGCCAGATCATTGAGTTTCATGGTGGAGATATGGGTCAACAGCGCACCTGATCACATGATGAAAAATAACATGAAACAAATGTTGGGACCTGGGGATCGAACCCAGGTGCTTATGCTCGCTTCCAATACTTGCTTTCCAGCTATGTTGCGTTGTTTGTTTGTTCATATGATAGAAGCCAAATAATATAAGTAATTCAAACACTATTTTCAGAAAATGCACGAAAATTCAAATCAACCAACCATTGATCGCCACGCTTCATCTTCTTCCCCAGACTGTCGTTTTAGGCAACAGGACTTTTACCTACGGACATCTTGCTGTAACTAAAAACCTGTGACATTCAAAAATCCTATACAAGCAATATAAATGAAAGGTAAGGGTACCAATCAACTCGTCTCATCCTCACGAGCATCATGGTACCTGAATCCAGGCCTAATTTTGCCTATACTGAAAGCCCCTAAAATGAGCAAAGGAACCCTAACAATGGCATATCGTGATTCCTGCAATGCAAATGCAATTAAGTGGTACCAATAGCTTGCAAACACAATGATGAACAAGAATATATAAATCAAAAGTGCCAATGATGCGTAAATTGCAATAATCAAATTTGAAAAATATACCAAACCGTGTAGATTGAAATAGCTTCTTGGGATGTCTAGGAAGGGATTGGTGATCTTGAAATGCTCTGAAACGCCTTGTAGATTGAAAACCGATTCCCAGTTTTTCTTGAATTTTTCAGTTTTCTTCATGGCTATGCACAACCTCTAACCCCTATTTTTTGCTTCGTTCTTGTTCATTATATATCCCTCAATGAATTAGGGTTACAAAACAAATTGAATCCTGAAGCTTTGATGAGATTTGATTTGATTCTTTAGCCATATGATATCTTTTTATTTTCATGCCAATCATGCTCTTTTTGTACCAATTGCCATTGATTCTAATTGATCTTGCAAGCTCAGCATATCTTGGTTGCTAACCTGTCAAAAAAACAAATCATATCATTGATAATTCTCATCATTTATTTGATTTAATTCACTTTTTAATTAATGAAAAATCAAAATAAATTGAAAAATGAAGAAAATAATGTGTGGATAAGTATTTGAGTCGTGGACCACATTATAATTGAAGTGCAAGCATAAAAAGTTGGGCCCATTTAGCAAAAAATGCAAATTTGAGCACATTTGACTTTTGGCAATTTTGCAAAAATGGTCAACTTGGCCAATGCATAACTCTCTCAATTTTGACCGTAGATAGGTGTTCTTGGACTTTTTAGAAATCTTAGGATGTCCTATAATCAACCCTTTTGGTCTCATCTCAATTTAGTCTTCCATGTTCATGTATGAAGCTTTGACCCAAAAGGTGTTTTTGTTGACTTTTCAAAATGACCTATAATGTCAAAATTCATATCTTTTTGTGAGTGCATATTCTGAACTTGGGAGATGAAGATGAATTGTAGGGAATTGCATCCTCTTAAAAATGAGATTTGGATGGATTATTTCTGATAAAGCATGAGAAAGGTATGCTTGGTCAAAGTTGAGTTGACTTTTCCTGTAAAACCCTAATTTAGCAACTTTTGGGTTTTGATGAATTGTGAGCAATCCTTGAGGAATCATGATCAATCCTTGATCAAATGATGGTGTTGTACCCCAAAATTTGCCCTCCCATATTCATCAAGAATTATCAAAGTCAAGGTCACAAAATGCCCCAAGGGTTGTGCAGCTCAACTGTCTCCTAGACAGTCAAAACTAGGGTTTGAGTTCTGGTCAAGCAAATGAACTTCTCAAAGGCCCAATCAAGTCTCACATGCTTAAAAAGATGGTCAAGTATCCTCATATCAAGTTTCAAGGCATTCAGCTCAAGATTGCACAGTCAAAACCCTAGATTGCACTACAGTCAACTGTAGGGGCAAAATGGTCATTTGACAGTCAAAAGTTCAAATTTTTGGTCAACATATCATTTTGAAGCCACAAACATCATTTGATCAATGCTTGATCATGATTCTCAAGATTTGGCTCAGAAATCATCAAGATGCAAAAGTTGCTATATTTAGACAGCTGAAAAGTCAACTGAAATTGACCAGGGCATAACTTTCACATGGATTATCAGAAAAATTCCATCCAAAGCTCATTTTGAAGAGAAAGACATTTCCTACAATTCATCTTCATGTTCCAAGTCCAAGAAATGCTCTCACAAAAAGTTATCAATTTCAACATTATAGGTCATTTTCAAAAGTCAACAAAAAGTGACTTTAAGTCAAAGGCCATAACTTGAGATTGGTAAATCAAAATGACATGGGACCAAAGCCATTGGTTAAAGGACTCAAAGACCTTTCCAAAATGTCCAAGAACATGTGAAAAGCTTAAAAATAGACCAAGTTATGCCTTGTGGAACTTGGGAAATTTTTAGGAATTTTGAAAAGTCAACTTTGATGCAAAAGGCCTAAAAATGCAAATGGGCCTATTTTCCTTCCAAATTTCTTCATGCCAAGCCTATGCACGACCACTAGGCCCAAAGGGAAGTATTCTCATATTTTTTAATTATTTATTTGAATTAATATTAATTTATATTCATTTAAATGATTTTAATTCATGAAAAAATATAAACTTTAACCTAAAAAATCTTTTTATGCACATTATAATGTCAATATTTCGTGCTTAATGGATTATGGCAAGTTTTGATAAGTTTTGATCAGATTTGAACCAAGTTGCACATGAAAAGATATGAAAAAAGATTTTTCAAAATCAAATATATGAAATCATAATTGCAAGAGATTTTGGTTGAAATTGTTGACCTAATTGCTTCCTTACAAGTATTAGAACGAGACCTAATGATCCAGGACTAAAAAGCTGCGCATACACAAGCTTTGGCATTCTTGAAAATTCACAAAAAACTCAAAACTGAAAAGTGCATTAGAGGTCAATTCAAGCTTCGATTTTGATCCCATTAGCATTCTCATACATTCCTGGACATATTCCAACCATTGGCATCAACTCAAACGCCTTGAACTGGTATCTGGAACTCAAACCGTGTCAAGAACATCTTGAAATCGCATAGCATGATTTAGACATCCTTTTGCATTTTTATTTGTATATTCTTACTCCTTGTGAAGTTTGTGAACTAACCATGATAGTTAATTGAATTTTTGTGGCATAAACATGAATCCACCATGAATGATCTTTAGGGTTTCAGGAACTCAAAAAGAGGGTTTCCCTCCTACAGAAAAATTAAGCAACAAGACTAAGACCACGAAACTCAACGCGTCTGGACGATTAAGATGGTATACTCGCGATGGATTTCTGATTAGTAGAATTCTATTCGCTATTTTTTGATACAGGGGTTTAGGCAACGCAACGAAACCGTTGCCTATAGGTTTTGTTTTACAGGGATAGTGGAGAAGATGACGTCGTGTCACACGGGGACTGGCCAATTTAAATCTCGCGCGTTTTTGACCCACTAACGCCATGTTTTACTTATTACGTTTATGTATTATTATTTGTTAATTGAAACACAAGTGGCACAGATGGCAGGCGAAGGCATGGTTAATCAGCAAGACCTGGGTTCGATTCCCAGGTCTTCAACAATTTCACATTATTTTTCCTTTGATGATCATATGTAGGCATGACGTGTTGTTCCATAATGCACACTCAACATCCAAGGAGCCACGCGTCTAGCTGCTCCAGATCAAGGGCTCAGGATTGAGACGTACCATGGGCATAAGTCAACGTGTCACACATGATCCAAACAAAGTCACTAAACTCAAGATTAATGGCCCTGGTTTGCATTTTCTCATTTATGTTTATAGCTTATTTATTTTTTTTAAATTGCAACTTTATTCAATTTGTCCTCTCAATTAATTAATTCTTTTACCAAAAAATAAATAAAACATTCAAAAATTCAGAAAAGATCAAAAATATAATATTTATTTTATTACAATTATTTTCATAAATAAACTAGCATGTAAATAAATTAGTGTAATTAGGTTTTTATTCCAATTCTTCTTTTTAATAAAAATCCAAAAATGTAAAATTTAGGTTTTAGTTGTTAATTCTTTTTATTTCCCTTTCTTCCACAATATTAATTATTATTTATTTATTTATTTTCCTATTTTAATTGTGCATAAATGAATTGGGTTAATTTAGGTCATATTTTAATTCTTTCATAATAAATAAAAAAATACTAGAATTAGGGTTTGCTTCTTAATTTAATTTTTATTAACTCCTTTTTCTTTTAAATCTTAAAAAATACAAAATATCAAAAACATTTAATTTCCTTTTTATTATTTAATTTTTAATTCCCATTAACTTTTAATTATTTGCAAAAAGGGTCCAACGCCCGTCATTAATCATTTAATTGCGCATTTATTTTATTATCGCTTATTATAATTTTGTAAATGTCCCTAAGCCATGTAATTTACTTTTCGCACTTTATTTCTTCGCATTATTTATTTTTCCGCTAAATCGGGTCCGGTTTAATTTTGGCGATGTGGACCCGCGCCTTTGTAATAATCTTAGATTTATTTTCCGCAAACTTTATAACTGTTAAATATGCATGCAAGAATGAATGGACAAATTAAAATCAAGCGTAGAACACGACAAACATGACAAGACAAAAATACTTGAAACATGACACACAATTCGCACACACCACCCCTAGGGTACGCCTCACTGTTGCCTTGCCTCGAAAGGTGGTCGTCGAGTAGAAAACGTCTTAGTAAGTCCTCATGATCCGGGAACCTGGCATGAGGGTAGCTTCTAAGGTGTCTTCCCATTGCTCTGGTGATCACCACGTCCCGAACCTCGAATTGACCCAAACACCTCCAACGGTGGTGCTACCTACCTCTCAATGGTGGGATGGCACTACTTTAAAGGACATTTACACAGACGAATTCCTTAGGGTAGGTAGGTTCTCGTAGATACTTGCTCTCTTTAAAAATAAAACAAATCAAAAACTTTTCACACCAACACTTTTCAAAAGCTTTCAAAACAACTTTTCAAACACTCTGACGTATGAGTCGATCTGAAATTTTTCAAAGAAACTTTTTAAACCCACATTGAAAAGCAAACAAACACTTTTGAAAACACATTGAGCAAGTATCTAAGAGCCCATGGATAACCATGGATAGAAAGGGTGCTAACACCTTCCCTTTCTATAACCTACCTCCCGAACCGAGAGCAATCTCTATAAGGAATTTTTCTGTGCTTTTGTCCTTTCCATTTGGAGAAAATAAAAGACGGTGGCGACTCTTGCTTCCGCGACATTTCGCGAACCAGCGTTAAACAGTCAGTTCCAGATCCACCGATCACAGAACTGGCGACTCTGCTGGGGATATCTTAAAGTGAGGTGTACCTTAGGGCTAAGTCATAACTGTGTTTTCACTTGTATTGTTTTGCTTGCTTTATTATTGTGGGTTGCATCGGAGATACATAGATCCTAATCCGGATCTGGGGATACCCTGTTAGGTAGCATAAGCTGTGAGGGACCTGTCCGGCGTAGACCGACACAGGTGAAGCAGTGGCTACGTTGGTGTGACACCTTAGTCTGTACCGATATCCCTTGTGTCGCAACGAGGAGAATATGGGTCTTCTAAGGAGTCATTAAGCACCAAAAACCTTAGAACCTTAATTGACACAACTTGGCCTTTAGAACAGTAGCAGTATGCTACGCCCATTGAGGCTAAACTCTCGTGATGGTTCTGGCCGCAAGAAAAGATTGCGATGCTGGAGTTATGACCGATTGAGGGTAGTCAATGATATTGGGATCCTCTAAGAACCCGGTTACTTTTGATTAGGACAGGTATGAACCAACAAACTGAAAGAGGGTAGTACCTAGACCTCATGCTGGCCTAAACTTTAGGGGCTTGCCTTGTGTGACTTGTGTGCCTTACTATGTTTGCCTTTGTATCTGTATGTGGTGTGCTTTATCATAACATCATAGCATCATGAGCATTGCATGCATCCTGCATAAGAACTGACCATTTCAAAGACAAGAGGGTTTCATCTTTGCTCTGTTTTGTAGGACATTATGATGCCTGTACGAAGGAATACTATCCGGTTCAACTTTGTTCGTTCACCTGAGTTGATTGATGAGTTGGTTAGCAGAATTCCAAACACCACTTCCTTCATTCAGAGGCATGGTTCTCTTCTCAGTTTAGTCACTGCAAAGAGAGATCAACAGTTGATAAGTGTTCTGACCCAATTCTATGACCCTCAGTACCAGTGCTTCACCTTCCAAGACTTCCAGCTGGTCCCTACCCTGGAAGAGTTCTCTAATCTGCTTGGTATCCCTATCTTGGATCAGACTCCCTTTACTGGTTGGGAAAAGACCCTCAGGCTTGAGGACATTGCTGCAGCTCTTCCTTTGACCCATCAAGAGGTAACAGACAACTGGGTAACTAGAAGCGGAGTTAAGGGTTTCTTGGCCAAGTTTCTGATTGGTAAAGCTAACAGCTTCTGGAATGACTTGGACTTTAGGGCATATGAAGATATCTTGGCTCTCCTAATCTATGGGTTAGTCCTGTTTCCTAATCCTGACAACTTCATCAATGTCACTTCCATTAGGATCTTTATGTCTCAGAATCCTGTGCCCACTCTCTTGGGTGACATCTTGCAACAACTTCATGCCCGTACTACCCGAAGACGAGGAACCCTATGGTGTTGTATCCCTTTGTTGGTGAGGTGGTTTATTTCGCACCTCCCTAAGTCCGTACTGAAGAACCAAGAAGGAAGAGGTTGGGCTCACAGGTTGATGTCTCTCACAGATAAAGACATCATTTGGACTTGCAGAGGTTTGGATGAGATAGCTATTATTGATCGATGCGGGGAGTATCCTAATGTTCCTCTGATTGGTACTCAAGGAGGGATCTCTTACAATCCATGTCTAGCACTCCGTCAGTTTGGAAGAGCCAGAAGAGCAGGCCCCCATGAGATGTTAGTGCCTCACATCAGTTTCGAGTTTCAGATGGATAGTGACGAGCTGCGTCGTAAGTTCATCAAGGCTTGGGAGAAGGTTCATAAAGCTGACCCACAAGAGCTAGGGCCAAAGACTTCTCTACCTATGGAAGCCTACTACAAATGGGTCCGCATCCGTGCTCAGAAGTTAGGTATGCCGTATGAAGCTGTCAGACCCGTCATTCTTGAGTGTCCTGATACAGATGGTGTCCCTCCAACTGTCCTTCCTCCTCAGATACCTACTGACTATGAGACATTGAAGAGATCTTGGTCGCAACTGCAAGAAGAGCGGGATTCTTACCGGGAAAAGGTCAACGAGCAGGAATCAAAAATCCAGAAGCTGACAAAACAGTTAGAGAATGAGAAAGCCCTGAATGCCTACCTCCGTACTGAGAAGAGGAGACCATGGGATCAATGAGGAATTCTGAATGTGCCTTTACAGTTTTATTTCCTTTCCAGTTGTTTCATTTCATGTAAACGCCTAAGGGCAACTTGTTGAATAATTTCAGTTACAAAGTTGAATCTAATGAAGTGTGTTCCTTTTTTGTTTACAAAGTTGATTCCCGATTGTCTTTGAAAACATAATTCATACGCATTTCATACATCATGTGCATAGCAGGTTTTTCCCTTTTTCAGGTTGCTTACAGTTCTTCGCTGTTTATTTCAGCATCATGAATTCCGGATCTGAATCAACTGAGACTTCAATCAAGGCTCTCCAGGCGCAGAATGCGCAGTTTCAAGAGTTAATCCTGGGTCTAGCTAAAGGCCAAGATGAGCTGAAGGCCATGCTCCTGAAGAAGGAGAAGAAGAAGAAAAGAAGGACTGTTCTATTCAACACGGGCCGAAGGATGGGTAATACTCTACACAATGAAGAGGTTGCTTCTTCTGTTGGCAAGAGTCCTTCTCAGGCAGAAGCAAGGGTTCCTAGCCCGGTGGTCTCCGACAACGAGACAGATTTTGATGAGGAACAGTATCCTCCTGCAGATGATAGGTACAAACAACTGGAAGACAGGCTGAAAGCTATGGAGGTGCAACAGGCACCTGGGCTGGATTTCGGAGATCTGGGTTTGTCAACTGGTGTGATCATTCCACATAAGTTCAAAGCTCCAACTTTCTCCAAGTATGACGGGGCATCCTGTCCCAAGCTGCATTTGAGGTCCTATGTGCGAAAGATTCAGCCGTACTCTGCGGACAAGAATCTATGGATCCACTTCTTCCAGGAGAGTCTTTCAGGGACTCATCTCGAATGGTTCTATCAGCTGGATGGGACCAAAGTTCGTAACTGGGAGGAGCTGGCTACTGCTTTCTACAAGCAGTATCAGTATAATGCCGACCTTGCCCCCACGCGTACCCAACTCCAGGGTATGTCGTTGGGCGTAAGCGAAGGTTTTAAAGAGTACGCGCAGAAATGGAGAGATCTGGCTGGCAGGGTGCAGCCACCTTTGACTGATCGAGAATTAGTGGATATGTTCTTGGGGACCCTATCTGGGCCGTTCTTTAACCATCTCATTGGGAATTCCTCGGCTGGTTTCACTGATTTGATCTTGACTGGAGAAAGGATTGAAGCTGGGCTGAAATCTGGAAAGATTGCAAAGGGGGCATCATCCTCTAGTTCAGAAAAGAAACCGTTTAAAAAGGAGTCTAGTGCTGTGTATGGCTCCAGAAAATCCGAAAGACCTGATCACCGCCAATCTGTCAGCGCGGTAATGATCGCTAAGCCTGCTGCCGCTCCCCGGCCAAACAATCCTCAAAGGACTGATAGACCCCGGAGAGAGTTTACCAGGTTAAGCATGACCCTATCGCAGATTCTGCCACAGCTGCTCGCAACCAATTTGGTATCTGTCAAGGAGGCACCAAAGTTCCCTAACACTACCTCTCCTAAGTACAACCCGAATGCCCGTTGTGCTTACCATTCAGATAGCCCGGGGCATGCCACTGATGACTGTTGGGCACTAAGGAACAAGCTGCAGGACCTCATTGATGCTAAGGAGGTACAGTTTGAAGCATCTGACAAGCCTAATGTGGTGACAGCTCCCCTGCCTGCTCATGGAGTTAATGCTATTGGTGATGAAGAGGAAGTGGATGAAGCCGAGTTCGATAGCTGGATCTACCCGGCTGCTGATGGTGGACTTAACAATTGGAGCGCCAAAGACAATCTCTCTGTTTCTTTTGACACTAAGTAATAAATTTCTTTGTTTCATTTTGTAATAGACAATGATAAACTCTATGGCCCGGTGTCTTACCCGAGGCACCGTGGTTCTATTTGTGAGGGCATATGAACTGTCATTTTATACATCATAAATGAAAATCTTGGACTATTTTCGCATTGCAAATATTGTGTTCCTTTTTTCTTCCTTTCATTTCCTTTACATAATTTTCAAAACAGCTGTATTTACACACACACTCACTCATACAGGTTCCAATCCACTCTGGATCTCACTGATAACAGCTCTGCTAATGCCAATTATGACTTCGAAAATCCGATCAACTTAGCCGAAGACGAAGGTGAAGATGATTGCGAAGTACCTGGCGAGCTTGCAAGACTGTTGCTTCAGGAAGAGAGGGCAATTCAACCCCATGAAGAGCCAGTGGAAACCATAAACTTGGGTACTGAGGCAGACAGAAAAGAGGTAAAGATTGGTGCTAACCTAGAGCTCAGCGTGAAGCAACGGTTAACCAAGATGCTGCATGACTATATGGAGATCTTTGCCTGGTCCTACGAAGACATGCCAGGGTTGGATACCGATATTGTTGTCCATCATTTACCGACTAGGGAAGACTGCCCTCCAGTTAAACAAAAGGTTCGTCGGATGCGTCCAGAGATGTCAGAGAAGATTAAGGCCGAGGTCATGAAACAGTTTGATGCCGGGTTCCTTGCAGTAACTTCTTACCCTCAGTGGGTTGCTAACATGGTGCCGGTACCTAAAAAGGACGGCAAGGTCAGAATGTGTGTCGACTACAGGGATCTGAACAGGGCCAGCCCCAAGGATGACTTCCCCTTACCTCACATTGATGTCCTTGTGGATAATACAGCTCAGCACAAGGTATTCTCTTTCATGGATGGCTTTTCAGGCTACAATCAGATAAAGATGGCACCTGAGGACATGGAGAAGACTACATTTGTTACTCAATGGGGCACCTTCTGTTACAAGGTCATGCCATTCGGGTTGAAGAATGCTGGGGCAACCTACCAACGTGCCATGGTTGCCTTATTTCATGATATGATCCATCATGAGATCGAAGTGTATGTGGACGACATGATCGCTAGGTCCCAGACTGAGGAAGAGCATCTAGATCATCTGCAGAAGTTGTTTGACCGGTTGAAATTGTATAAGCTGAGATTGAACCCGAACAAGTGCACCTTCGGGGTAAGATCTGGGAAGTTGCTAGGCTTCGTGGTCAGTGATAAAGGTATTCAAGTGGACCCTGCTAAGGTCAAAGCTATCCAAGAGATGCCAGTTCCCAAGACAGAAAAGGAAGTCAGAGGCTTTTTAGGACGCCTGAATTACATCGCTCGATTCATATCTCATTTGACTGCTACCTGTGAGCCAATCTTCAAGCTGCTGAAGAAAGATCAGGTAGTACGCTGGAACGATGAATGTCAGGCTGCCTTCGACAGAATCAAAGAGTATCTCCAAGAACCACCTATCCTTATGCCACCGGTTGAAGGGAGACCTCTGATCCTATATCTGACAGTGCTAGACAACTCAATGGGGTGTGTGCTGGGGCAGCATGACGAGTCTGGCCGAAAAGAGCACGCCATTTATTACCTTAGCAAAAAGTTTACCGACTGTGAGACCCGATACTCACTGCTTGAGAAAACTTGTTGCGCTTTGGTATGGGCTGCTCGCCGGCTGAGACAGTATATGCTGACTCACACTACCTTGTTGATCTCAAAGATGGATCCGATAAAATACATATTCGAAAAGCCTGCTCTGTCTGGGAGAATTGCAAGATGGCAGATGATCTTGACGGAATACGACATTCAGTATACAACCCAGAAAGCCATCAAAGGAAGTGTACTGGCAGACCACTTGGCTCATCAAGCTGTAGATGACTACCAATCAATGAACTTCGAGTTTCCAGATGAAAGCATCATGATCATAACTGACTGTGAAGTACCTGGACCGGATGAAGGACCTGAGCCAGGATCCCGATGGTCTATGCACTTTGACGGGGCTTCCAATGCTTTGGGAAATGGTATCGGCGCCATTATCATATCTCCACAAGGTACTCATACTCCACTCACTGCCCGGCTATGTTTCAACTGTACCAACAACATGGCGGAGTATGAGGCGTGTATCATGGGTCTTCAAGCTGCGATCGACTTACGGATCAAGTTCCTCAGTGTCTTCGGAGATTCCGCTCTAGTGATCAATCAGATCAATGGAGAGTGGGATACGAAACATCCAAACTTGATTCCTTACAGAGAATGTGTGTTGACCCTGATTCCCCACTTTACAGAGATAACCTTTGAGCACTTTCCGAGAGAAGAGAATCAGTTAGCGGACGCGTTAGCTACAATGTCTTCAATGTTCAAGGTTAAATGGGATAATGAAGCTCCCCAGATTACCATTTGGAAACTGGACGAACCGGCATACTGTTGTGATCTCGAAGTTGAATTGGTAACTGAGAAGCCTTGGTACCATGAAGTGAAGAGATATCTGGAAGCTCAGGAATACCCTGAAGGTGCCTCTGTCAACGATAAGAAATTCCTGAGGAGGTTCGCAGCAAAATTCTTCCTAAGCAACGGCGTCTTGTACAAGAGAAACCATGATTCAACCTTACTGCGTTGTGTGGACAAGATTGAAGCAGAAAGAATCATGGAAGAGTTACATGAAGGGACCTTTGGTACGCATTCCAGTGGACATACTATGGCTAAAAAGATCCTACGGGCAGGATATTACTGGTCCACCATGGAAGCTGATTGCTACCAACATTCTAGGACATGCCACAAGTGCCAGATCTATGCAGATAAGGTGCATGTTCCTCCGGTTCCCCTGAATGTTCTGACTGCGCCTTGGCCGTTTGCAATGTGGGGCATAGACATGATCGGTGAGATAAGACCTACGGCATCCAATGGACATCGCTTCATCCTAGTAGCGATTGATTATTTTACAAAATGGGTTGAGGCAGCATCCTATGCCACGGTAACCAAGACTGTTGTGGCACGGTTCATTCGGCACAACCTGATTTGTCGATACGGCGTCCCTGAACGGATTATTACAGACAACGGTACCAATCTGAACAATAAGATGATTGCTGAGCTTTGCGAACAGTTCAAGATACAGCACCACAATTCTTCTCCTTACAGACCGAAGATGAATGGGGCTGTAGAAGCAGCTAATAAAAACATCAAGAAGATCGTGCAAAAGATGACAGTAACGTACAAGGATTGGCACGAGATGTTACCGTTCGCTCTGCATGGGTACCGTACCTCAGCCAGGACATCAACCGGGGCAACTCCTTTCTCTCTGGTTTATGGCATGGAGGCAGTCTTGCCGATTGAAGTACAAATTCCTTCTCTCCGGATAATGAAGGATGCAAATCTGAACGAAGATGATTGGATCCAGACACGACTTGACCAACTCAATCTCATTGACGAAAAGAGACTTGCTGCTATCTGTCATGGTCAGACGTATCAGAAACGGATGATCAGGGCATCTAACAAAAAGGTCAGACCACAAGAATATCAAGTTGGGGATCTGGTTATCAAGAGAATCATCCTTCCTCAGAGTGATCCAAGGGGCAAATGGACCCCTACGTATGAAGGGCCATTTGTGGTTAAGCATGTGTTCTCAGGAGGAGCAATGATCTTAACCAACATGGATGGTGACGACCTTCCTCACCCCGCCAATGCAGACATAGTTAAAAAATACTACGCATGAAAAAGACCCGCTAGGCTGACATGCCTAGGCAAAAATTAGGGCTTCCCGTCGAACCAAAAGGGTTCGGGCAAAATGTAGGGATGAAAATGAAAAAATCTGTACACCCGGCAAGTCGAAAACCTGAAAGGGCGGCTTGGGCAAAAATGGGTATCCCGGTGGACTGAAAACCCGAAAGGGCGGTCCAGGCAAAAATTAGGGATAAAGCGTAAAACTATGTCTCATTGATCACTGTGTATCCAGAATCCGGTATCTGCATCAAGTTCAAAACGGCATCGATCAGTCAGCTTCACCTTCAACCAAGGTCATCAAGTGATGAGACGCTCGGAGTTATAAAGGCAATAGCAGAGTTGAAACCCAGTGGATCATTCATCTTTCACACAGCTGTTTTATTCTCATTTGTACAAAACTTGTATAAACTCTTTTGATCGGCGACGTACCTCTTACTAGGACGTCAGCCTCTTGTATACAAAACGCCTATTTCAGGCCATTCAAAAAATCAATAAAAATATATTTCCAGTTAAACGTGCCCAAGTGTTTTCTTTTTCTGTTTTGTTTTGCGAAGAACGTCCAAGGTTCAATTTGTGATGTATGCATTGACAATAATTTGCTAACTCATAAATATTTGCATACGAAACAAAGGAATTCATTGCAGGTGACACTGGAAACAGGGGCAGTAAAAGAGTGGTCCAAGCGATCTAATTGTTCTGTCCTCCAAGGTATCAAGGTAGGTTCAGCTAAAGAACACGGCCAAGTATATCCTAATTCCCCAGAGAGTGGTTCAACAAAACAATACATTCTTCTCCAAGCAAATCATCAAATATCAAGGAAATTGAGTATCCTCCTGTAGATCTCAATACCTCCCCAGCGGCAGCATATATTCTTAACAAGTATCCCCGGCAGTCTTGGCCTAAAGATTGTTCCCCAGCGGTATCTCAACATCCAAAGGAATCACTTCCCTGCAATTCAAACCTCCCCCAGAAGAGTCCAATCCAGTTTCCCCAGGAAAGTTGGAATTCATATCCCCAAACAATAAGCTTATCCCCAGTAGATTCTGGAAGCTTACCCCTCGCAGAGCACGAACGCGTCGTCCCGGCTTGATTTAAAGAGTTATTTCCGTAACAGGATATAACTGGGTTATCCTCAGCCAAAAGCCACGGAAAGAGCGTCCTCGGCAAAATATTTTCCTACCCCCAGCGAAGTCTATCAACACTTCCAGCACAACAAGGATATCCCCATCATAACTCATCAACGGTATCCCCAGCGGAGTCATCTTCATTAACTCAGCAAAGCATCGCTATCCCCACAGAGTAGCACTCCCCAGCATGATCACTAGAGTATCTTTTCTCCCGCAGAATTATTCCATTTGCCAAGTCTATTCCTCAACGGAGTTATCTTCTCCTACCGGTATTCTTGCAACAATCATCCACAGCGGCAGTAAAATCTCTTCCTCAACATCAGCCCAGGATATGACTTCCCGGCACCCGTCAAGGATTTATTTTCCTAGACGAAAACATACATGAGTCATCACATACATCATTATAGCATGCATGTACACATCATATCATATAAATCGTATCCATGTTTGCTTGATCCATACCATGCATCGCATATAACTGACCTCTACCTTTCAGGAAGGGTGCAGTTGAAATTCCCAAACATATTTCAAGGATGTCTCTAGTCCAGTTAAATCGACTCCAAACAGATTTTTCTGATAAAGACTCAGTAGAAGTTCTTTTGTGGTCCCCTCTCCGACGGTGAGCGTGAGGTGGTAATTCCTTTTTCAAGATGTTCTCCTCTCCGACGATGAGCGTGAGGTGATATTCTTTTGTGGTCCCCTCTCCGACGGTGAGCGTGAGGTGGTAATTCCTTTTTCAAGATGTTCTCCTCTCCGACGATGAGCGTGAGGTGATATTCTTTTGTGGTCCCCTCTCCGACGGTGAGCGTGAGGTGGTAATTCCTTTTTCAAGATGTTCTCCTCTCCGACGATGAGCGTGAGGTGATATTCTTTTGTGGTCCCCTCTCCGACGGTGAGCGTGAGGTGGTAATTCCTTTTTCAAGATGTTCTCCTCTCCGACGATGAGCGTGAGGTGATAGTCTTTTGTGTTCCCCTCTCCAACGGCGTGTGAGGTGGTAATTCTTTCTTCAGATGTTTCCCTCTCCGGCATGAGCGTGAGGTGATATCTCCTTTTAAATTATAATTTCCTATAGTTCCCTCTCCAACGTGAGTGAGGTAACTCCCTTTGAGATTGTAATGTCCTTTGGTTCTCTTCCCGACACTACGAAGATGGTAATTCCCGCCAAGATTTTCTCAACGAGCGTTGTTGAGATCATTCAGGATTCTCTTACCCTTCATGCTAAGGCAGTAACCATCCCTGGTTCATTCATCAGCGTTTGAAGCTCCAGACTCAGCTCCTGCAACCAGTCAGGACACATCTATACCTAGCATCTAAAATCAACTCCTGCAACGTGTCAGGTACTCATTGTCTCTTTTGCAGGTATGCAGGTTCTAGCGAAGGAATCTCTTACGCAGTCAGCATCCAGATGGCATCTATAAGCCCATCATCCTATTCAGCAATCTCTAAATGGCATCTATAAGCCCATTCCCCATCACTGTCACTATGTGAGCGCAAATTTCTGGGCACTTTAGTGTTCAATCATCTTCTACCCTCGGATTACGAAAGGCACGTCAGCCAATCTGCATCCTCAGGTCTAAGAAGATTGAACAGGGGCAACTGTTGTACCCCAAAATTTGCCCTCCCATATTCATCAAGAATTATCAAAGTCAAGGTCACAAAATGCCCCAAGGGTTGTGCAGCTCAACTGTCTCCTAGACAGTCAAAACTAGGGTTTGAGTTCTGGTCAAGCAAATGAACTTCTCAAAGGCCCAATCAAGTCTCACATGCTTAAAAAGATGGTCAAGTATCCTCATATCAAGTTTCAAGGCATTCAGCTCAAGATTGCACAGTCAAAACCCTAGATTGCACTACAGTCAACTGTAGGGGCAAAATGGTCATTTGACAGTCAAAAGTTCAAATTTTTGGTCAACATATCATTTTGAAGCCACAAACATCATTTGATCAATGCTTGATCATGATTCTCAAGATTTGGCTCAGAAATCATCAAGATGCAAAAGTTGCTATATTTAGACAGCTGAAAAGTCAACTGAAATTGACCAGGGCATAACTTTCACATGGATTATCAGAAAAATTCCATCCAAAGCTCATTTTGAAGAGAAAGACATTTCCTACAATTCATCTTCATGTTCCAAGTCCAAGAAATGCTCTCACAAAAAGTTATCAATTTCAACATTATAGGTCATTTTCAAAAGTCAACAAAAAGTGACTTTAAGTCAAAGGCCATAACTTGAGATTGGTAAATCAAAATGACATGGGACCAAAGCCATTGGTTAAAGGACTCAAAGACCTTTCCAAAATGTCCAAGAACATGTGAAAAGCTTAAAAATAGACCAAGTTATGCCTTGTGGAAGTTGGGAAATTTTTAGGAATTTTGAAAAGTCAACTTTGATGCAAAAGGCCTAAAAATGCAAATGGGCCTATTTTCCTTCCAAATTTCTTCATGCCAAGCCTATGCACGACCACTAGGCCCAAAGGGAAGTATTCTCATATTTTTTAATTAT
Organism: Vicia faba; assembly: GCA_948472305.1. NCBI lineage: Eukaryota > Viridiplantae > Streptophyta > Magnoliopsida > Fabales > Fabaceae > Vicia > Vicia faba. The sequence goes on along the minus strand of OX451738.1, from coordinate 1,286,253,034 downwards.
TTATTTGAATTAATATTAATTTATATTCATTTAAATGATTTTAATTCATGAAAAAATATAAACTTTAACCTAAAAAATCTTTTTATGCACATTATAATGTCAATATTTCGTGCTTAATGGATTATGGCAAGTTTTGATAAGTTTTGATCAGATTTGAACCAAGTTGCACATGAAAAGATATGAAAAAAGATTTTTCAAAATCAAATATATGAAATCATAATTGCAAGAGATTTTGGTTGAAATTGTTGACCTAATTGCTTCCTTACAAGTATTAGAACGAGACCTAATGATCCAGGACTAAAAAGCTGCGCATACACAAGCTTTGGCATTCTTGAAAATTCACAAAAAACTCAAAACTGAAAAGTGCATTAGAGGTCAATTCAAGCTTCGATTTTGATCCCATTAGCATTCTCATACATTCCTGGACATATTCCAACCATTGGCATCAACTCAAACGCCTTGAACTGGTATCTGGAACTCAAACCGTGTCAAGAACATCTTGAAATCGCATAGCATGATTTAGACATCCTTTTGCATTTTTATTTGTATATTCTTACTCCTTGTGAAGTTTGTGAACTAACCATGATAGTTAATTGAATTTTTGTGGCATAAACATGAATCCACCATGAATGATCTTTAGGGTTTCAGGAACTCAAAAAGAGGGTTTCCCTCCTACAGAAAAATTAAGCAACAAGACTAAGACCACGAAACTCAACGCGTCTGGACGATTAAGATGGTATACTCGCGATGGATTTCTGATTAGTAGAATTCTATTCGCTATTTTTTGATACAGGGGTTTAGGCAACGCAACGAAACCGTTGCCTATAGGTTTTGTTTTACAGGGATAGTGGAGAAGATGACGTCGTGTCACACGGGGACTGGCCAATTTAAATCTCGCGCGTTTTTGACCCACTAACGCCATGTTTTACTTATTACGTTTATGTATTATTATTTGTTAATTGAAACACAAGTGGCACAGATGGCAGGCGAAGGCATGGTTAATCAGCAAGACCTGGGTTCGATTCCCAGGTCTTCAACAATTTCACATTATTTTTCCTTTGATGATCATATGTAGGCATGACGTGTTGTTCCATAATGCACACTCAACATCCAAGGAGCCACGCGTCTAGCTGCTCCAGATCAAGGGCTCAGGATTGAGACGTACCATGGGCATAAGTCAACGTGTCACACATGATCCAAACAAAGTCACTAAACTCAAGATTAATGGCCCTGGTTTGCATTTTCTCATTTATGTTTATAGCTTATTTATTTTTTTTAAATTGCAACTTTATTCAATTTGTCCTCTCAATTAATTAATTCTTTTACCAAAAAATAAATAAAACATTCAAAAATTCAGAAAAGATCAAAAATATAATATTTATTTTATTACAATTATTTTCATAAATAAACTAGCATGTAAATAAATTAGTGTAATTAGGTTTTTATTCCAATTCTTCTTTTTAATAAAAATCCAAAAATGTAAAATTTAGGTTTTAGTTGTTAATTCTTTTTATTTCCCTTTCTTCCACAATATTAATTATTATTTATTTATTTATTTTCCTATTTTAATTGTGCATAAATGAATTAGGTTAATTTAGGTCATATTTTAATTCTTTCATAATAAATAAAAAAATACTAGAATTAGGGTTTGCTTCTTAATTTAATTTTTATTAACTCCTTTTTCTTTTAAATCTTAAAAAATACAAAATATCAAAAACATTTAATTTCCTTTTTATTATTTAATTTTTAATTCCCATTAACTTTTAATTATTTGCAAAAAGGGTCCAACGCCCGTCATTAATCATTTAATTGCGCATTTATTTTATTATCGCTTATTATAATTTTGTAAATGTCCCTAAGCCATGTAATTTACTTTTCGCACTTTATTTCTTCGCATTATTTATTTTTCCGCTAAATCGGGTCCGGTTTAATTTTGGCGATGTGGACCCGCGCCTTTGTAATAATCTTAGATTTATTTTCCGCAAACTTTATAACTGTTAAATATGCATGCAAGAATGAATGGACAAATTAAAATCAAGCGTAGAACACGACAAACATGACAAGACAAAAATACTTGAAACATGACACACAATTCGCACACACCACCCCTAGGGTACGCCTCACTGTTGCCTTGCCTCGAAAGGTGGTCGTCGAGTAGAAAACGTCTTAGTAAGTCCTCATGATCCGGGAACCTGGCATGAGGGTAGCTTCTAAGGTGTCTTCCCATTGCTCTGGTGATCACCACGTCCCGAACCTCGAATTGACCCAAACACCTCCAACGGTGGTGCTACCTACCTCTCAATGGTGGGATGGCACTACTTTAAAGGACATTTACACAGACGAATTCCTTAGGGTAGGTAGGTTCTCGTAGATACTTGCTCTCTTTAAAAATAAAACAAATCAAAAACTTTTCACACCAACACTTTTCAAAAGCTTTCAAAACAACTTTTCAAACACTCTGACGTATGAGTCGATCTGAAATTTTTCAAAGAAACTTTTTAAACCCACATTGAAAAGCAAACAAACACTTTTGAAAACACATTGAGCAAGTATCTAAGAGCCCATGGATAACCATGGATAGAAAGGGTGCTAACACCTTCCCTTTCTATAACCTACCTCCCGAACCGAGAGCAATCTCTATAAGGAATTTTTCTGTGCTTTTGTCCTTTCCATTTGGAGAAAATAAAAGACGGTGGCGACTCTTGCTTCCGCGACATTTCGCGAACCAGCGTTAAACAGTCAGTTCCAGATCCACCGATCACAGATGGAAATACTTAAAAATGAGGATGTTGACAAAAAATCTTGAAGTTTGACTGTATATGGGCCACAATTGACTTTTGACCTAGTATAGTTGATTTTCAGGCATTTGAGCAATTGACTGAGCAAACTTCCTCTGCAAGGCTTGAAACTTGACATGGATGATCTTGAGAACATATTAGGACCTTGGAAAGAATTTGAGACCTTTGTGGTTGACACATCTTGATGAGGATGGGAACCCTAATTTGAGGTATACTGCCTTAGGAGAGAGTTTGTCTGGTCAACTCTTGGGTAACCTTGAGAAAATTGGGGACCTCACTTGCCATGTGTTGAGAAATATGAGGGGGAAAATTTTGGGGTACAACAGATATGGATGGAGAATTTATAAAAACACCATGCCAGGCTTTTGAAGTTGTTCTACCTATGGTTGCTACTGCCAAAATTTCCTCCGACATGCCTAAAGCTGATAAGGTCGTGCCAAGGATGGTTTCATTTAAGGATGCTCGTGTTGCAATCGAAGAAGGAAGTTATGATACCTGGGGGAAACTCCCCGAAATCCCATTCAAAGCAGACAAATGTGGGCTGGGTTTCACTATCAAGGCTCAAAGGGAAGTGAGGTGCGCTCGTGCGAGAAAGCCCCCTCTCCGTATTGGAAATCATGAAGTAAACGCTGTGGAGGATTTTGATGATGAATGTGCATTCGAAGAATGGGTATACCCTGCCACGATAGAGCTCAACAATTGGCACGCAAAGGACTTCGTTCCCATATCCTTCGTTGAGGAGTAATTACTTTTTTATTTCTTTCTATCAATTCAAGAGCCTTTTCTCTGTAATACTAAACAATGACTTTTAAGCCATATGCTTGGCCCGGTGCACTATGGTCCATTTGTTAAGGGTTTTATTTATGTTCATTTTATCATATGATCATTCAATATAAACCATTAGACTTTTGCATTCAAATTTTTGCGCTCATTGTCTTTTCAAATAGCCATGTATCTTACATGCACACACACACACACTCTTGCAGGTCCTTGTCCACTCCGGATCTCATTTCCAATGACTCTACTATTGCCAGTTATGATTTCGAACATCCAATTAACCAAGCTAGAGACGAAGGCAAGGAAGATTGCGAAATACAGGGAGAACTAGCCAGACTACTAATGCAAGAGGAAAAAGCTATTCAGCCGCATGAAGAGTCAGTTGAAGTCATCAACCTAGGTACCGAGACATACAAGAAAAAGGTCAAGATCGGTGCCAACCTAGGAAGCAGTGCCAAAAGCAGATTGGTTCAGATATTACATGAATATGTGGAAGTGTTTGCTTGGTCGTATGAAGATATGCCAGGGTCGCATGCGGCCTGACATGTCTGAAAAGATGAAAGCTGAAGTGATGAAACAATTAGATGCAGGATTCCTAACGGTGACATCTTATCCCCAATGGGTTGCGAACGTGGTTCCAGTGCCAAAGAAAGACGGAAAAGTTCGTATGTACGTAGATTACAGGGATTTGAATAGGGCAAGCCCCAAGGATGACTTCCCTCTACCTCATTTTGACGTCTTGGTCGATAACACCGCTCAGCATAAGGTTTTCTCTTTCATGGATGGTTTCTCCATCTATAATCAAATTAAGATGGCTCCTGAAGACATGGAGAAGAACACCTTTATTACGCAATGGGGCGCCTTTTGTTACAAGGTCATGTCATTCGGATTGAAGAATGCAGGGGAAACATATCAAAGGGCTATGGTAGCTTTGTTTCATGATATGATCCATCATGAAATAGAGGTATATGTGGATGATATGATTGCAAGGTTGCAAACTGAGGAAGAGAATCTCAATCACCTATACAAGCTATTTGAGAGGCTGAAAAAGTACAAGTTGAGGTTGAACCCTAATAAGTGCACATTCGGAGTAAGATTTAGAAAACTTATAGGTTTAGTTGTCAGTGATCAAGGCATCGAAGTTGATCCTGCAAAGGTAAAATCCATTCAGGAAATGCCAGTTCCCCATTCTGAAAAGGAGGTTAGAGGATTCTTGGGTCGTCTTAACTGCATCGCCCCCTTCATATCTCACTTAACTACTACGTGTGAGCCAATATTCAAACTCTTGAAGAAGGATCAAGTAGTCAGATGGAATGATAAATGCCAAGCTGCCTTCGACAAAATCAAGGAATATCTGTAAGAACCTCCTATCCTCATGCCTATAGTCGAAGGAAGACCCTTGATCATGTACTTGATTTTGCTAGAGAATTCTATGGGGTGTGTGTTGGGCCAATATGATGAGTCTGGCCGAAAAGAGCGTGCAATTTACTACCTGAGAAAAAATTTACCGACTGTGAAACCAGATATTCACTACTCGAGAAAACTTGTTGCGCTCTAGCATGGGCTGCTCGCCGGCTAAGACAGTATATGTTGACTCATACCACCCTATTGATTTCTAAGATGGACCCCATTAAGTACATCTTCGAGAAACCTTCTCTTTACAGACGGATAGCTAGATGGCAGATGATTTTGACTGAGTACGATATTCAATACACAATGCAAAAGGCCATCAAAGGAAGTGTATTGGCAGATCATTTGGCCCATCAAGCTGTTGATGATTATTAGTCTATGAACTTTGATTTCCCGGATGAGAATATCATGTTAGTGACTGACTGTGCAAAACCTAGACCGTATGACAGACCTGAACAAGGATCCTGATGGACTATGGTGTTCGATGGGGCTTCCAACGCTTTGGGTAGCAGAATCGGTGTTGTGATAGTTTCTCCTGATGGTTGCCACACCCCTTTAACTGCTACAATGTGCTTCGATTGTACAAATAACATGGCTGAATACGAGGCATGCATTTTGGGTCTGAAGGCTGCCATTGATTTAAAGATCAAACATCTGAATGTATTCGGAGATTCCACTTTAGTGATTAGCCAAGTAAAGGGATATTGGGACACTAAGCATCCTAATATTATTCCTTATAAGTAGCTTGTGTTATCAATGATTCCTTACTTCGAAGAAATCACCTTTGAACAGTTCCCTAGAGAAGAAAATCAGTTAGCCGATGCTTTAGCCATGATGTCTTCTATGTTCAAAATCAAATGGAACAATGAAGCTCCTATGATTACAATTGAGAGGTTTTATGAACTAGCGCACTGCTATGAGCTTGACACCGACGTCGAGAAGCCATTGTACCATGAGGTGAAGAGATACCTTGAAGCACAAGAGTATCCCGAAGGAGATTCCATCAATGATAAAAAGTTCTTACAAATATTCTCAGCCAAATTCTTCCTAAGCAATGGAACCCTGTACAAACACAACCATGATTCTACTCTACTCCAATGTGTGGTGCAAGAAGGAGGCAGAGAAAATTATGGAAGATATGTATGATGGTCTCTTTGGGACTCACTCTAGAAGACATATTATGGCTAAGAAAATCCTGAGAGCTGGTTAATATTGGTCAACAATGGAAACTGATTGCCATCATCACTCAAGGACTTGTCACAAGTGCCAAATCTATGATGACAAGGTCCATGTGCCTCCTATTCCTCTAAATGTCATGACTGCTCTGTGGCCATTTGCAATGTAAGGCATTGACATGATTGGAGAGATTAAACCTATTGCTTCCAATGGACATCGCTTCATTCTTGTCGCTATCGATTATTTCACCAAATGGGTTGAAGCTGCCTCACTTGCCTTAGTTACAAAGAACGTGGTGGCCAGATTCATCAAGCATAACCTTATTTGCCGCTATGGTATCCCCGAAAGGATTATCACTGACAATGGGACCAATCTCAATAATGCTATGATTACAGAACTTTGCACTCAATTCAAAATCAAGCATCACAATTCTTCTCCTTATAGACCTAAAATGAATGACGCAGTGGAAGAGGCTAAAAAAACATTAATAAGATTGTACAAAATATGGTAGTGACCTACAAAGACTGGCATGAGATGTTATCGTTTTCTCTTCATGGCTACCGTACTTTAGATCGAACATCAACTGGGGAAACTCCCTTTTCTTTGGTCTATGGCATGGAAGTTGTACTGCCAGTGGAAGTTTAGATTCCCTCACTAAGGATTATGAATGAAGCAGGCTTAGGCAAAAATGAATGGATTCAGACAAGATTGGATCAGTTGAAATTGATCGATGAAAAACGACTGGTTGCTGTTTGTCATGGTCAGATGTACCAGAAGCGAATGATCAAGGCTTTCAACAAAAAGATAAGGCCTCAAGTATATCAAGTTGGTGACTTGGTAATAAAGCGCATTATTCTTCCACAAGGCAACCCCAGGGGCAAATGGACTCCCACTTACGAAGGGCCATTTGTTGTCAAAAAAGTTTTCTCTGGTGGTGCCATGATGCTGACTACTATGGACGGTGAAGATTTCTTACATCCTTTGAACGCGGACATAGTTAAAAAATAATACGCATAAGAGATCCGCTAGGTTGACACACCTAGGCAAGATAAGGGCATCCCGGCGAACCAAAGGTTTGGGAAAAAATTAGGGATATATGCAAAAGATTGTACACCCGGCAAGTCGAAAACTTGAAAGGGCGACTTGGGAAAAAATGGGTATCCTGGTAGGCTGAAAACCCGAAAGGGCGGTCCAGGCAAAAGTTAATGATTGAAAGCGTATGACTATATCCCGTAGCATCACCATAATCGACTTTATTACCAAGGTCCGGGTTCAAACAGTCCAAGATCAATCCAATCTATTTATGTCAATGGCAAGGGACGTTCGAAGACATTGGATCAATAGTAGAGGTGGAACACAATGAGATCCTTTCCACATGACTGTTATCTTTGTTTTCAATTTTGTTTTCCTTTCGACGATTTCCTCTTACTAGGATCTCTGTCTCTTTGTACAAAAAAGCCTATTCATGGGCTAAATATCAATAAAAATATACTTTGAAGTGAAAACTTTTGTTTTTGTTTTGAGTGCAAAGACGTCCAATGACTAAAATTGAACGAACATATGCATATGAATATAACTAAACTATTTAGCAAATATGTGCTTCCAAGCAGCAACGAGTATCTCTTTAATGTAGTTGAGATATCCCGACAAAGTTATCTCATTAGCGTTATCCCTACAGAGACGGCTATAATCAACCTTTTCCCCAATAGAGTTGCCCACAGATTTGGGTTTATGCAAACCTCGGTCAGAGTTTCAATCTCTTGAAAACCCTCTCCCAGCTGAGTTGGTCTTAAAAGAAGAAGCCTTGTGGATTTCTTCCTAAAGAATTCACTTGCCAACATGTCATCAAATGTTCTCTTCAATAGGGTTTATTCCTCGACAAAACAATACACTCCTCAACAAAATCATTTCCTATTCAAACAACTTTCAGTTACTATGGAGCCTGGACCCGACCAGATAATAGTTTAACTTCTCAAGATACTATGAAGCCTGGACCCGACCAAATAATAGTTTAACTTCTCAAGATACTATGAAGCCTAGACCCGACCAGATAATAGTTTAACTTCTCAAGATACTATGAAGCCTAGACCCGATAAGATAATAGTTTAACTTCTCAAGATAATATGAAGCCTAGACCTGACCAGATAATAGTTTAACTTCTCAATATACTATGAAGCCTATACCCAACCAGATAATAGTTTAACTTCTCAAGATACTATGAAGCCTAGACCCGACCAGATAATAGTTTAACTTCTCAAGATACTATGAAGCCTGGACCCGATCAGAAAATAGTTTAACTTCTCAAGATACTATGAAGCCTGGACCCGACCAGATAATAGTTTAGCTTCTCGAGATATTGTAAAACCTGGACCCGACCATACAATGGTTTAACTTATTTTCCCTAATAGAGTTTGCCTCTACCCCCAATAAGTAATTTTCTGCGAAGCCTGGAATTCGACCAGATAGCAGTTTAAAGTTGGTAAGTTGCTGCGAATCTTGGAATCTGACCAGATAACAATTTAACTTCACTCTCTCAAGTAAGTTTCTGCGAAGCCTGGAATCCGACCAGATAACAATTAATTCACTCTTCCCCAGTAAGTTGATGCGAATCCTAGTATTCGACCAGATAGTAGTTTAAAGTTGGTAAGTTGTTGTGAAGCCTGGAATCCGACTAGATAACAATTTAACTTCACTCTCCCAAGTAATTTTCCGCGAAGCCTGGAATCCGACCAGATAACAGTTAATTTAATCTTCCCCGGTAAGTCGCTGTGAAGCCTGGAATACGACCAGATAATAGTCAACTTCATTATCCCCAACAAGTTGCTGCCAAGCCTGGATTTCGACCAGATAATAACTAACTTTTGATGTTCTCCAGCCAGGAATAATTCCCCAGTAGAGCATTGGACAACCAAAGTTCCTGAACTTTATTCCTCCAGGCAGAAATCAACATTCCCCATAGAGTTTCCTCATGCAAAGAGCCAAAGTCAATATTCCCCAATTGATTTCTCCTCTAACAATAAAACAGGGATTCCCAACAAAAATATTCTAAACTAAGTTGAAGATACACCTACTCTCCAACAGCAGTTCGAGATTCAGACTCCCAAGGTTCCCTAGCATGTTGTCAAGGATTTATTTTCCTAGACAAAGACACGCTGCAATAAATGCATCACATTCATAAATCATAACACATACATGACAAATGCATACAACATAATCTCATTTATTTCGAGAACATCATTACGCCATGCATACATCTGCATGCAACTAATCGTTTTCCTTACAGGAAAAATTATCAGACAAAAGACATATATTATTTCAGTATAAGTCAACCAAAAGATTTATCCTGATACCTTCCGCAGTCGCTCTGGATGGCATATTTAAGCCCATTCTCTACACAGTCAACTAACACATCATCGAGTGTAAATTTCTGGACACTTTAGTGTTCAATCATATTCCACCTTCAAGTCACGAATGGCGGGCTCGCCAATCTAACTCTTCAGGTTTTAAAAGATTGAACAGGGGCAGCTGTTGTACCCCAAAATTTTCCCTCTCATTTCTCAAGAATTTTCTCACAAGATCTTCCATGACTCAAGTTTGCAGCACTGATACATCAATTTAGGTTTGGAATTGGAAAAAAGGAAAAATGGTCAAAATGCACACTAAAAAGTCAAACTTTGACTTTTTAATAAAAATCAGTTTTCAAGAATCACATTGCATCAAGACGTGGTAGAATATGAAGTTAGTTCATCTAGAAAATAGAAAGTCAAAATTACTTTGGAAAAGTCAAAATTCTAAACACTTAGAAAATTTTCTAAGTGTTAAGAAAATATGATAAGTTCAGAACTTCTGGCGAGATTTTCATCATGATGCGATTTGATTCAGGAAGAACTTCTGACACAATAGTCATAGATCTCGATGAGATCTAAAACATTATAGAATAGAACTTCTCCTATAAATGTTGGGATTTCAAGTTATAAATCTTTGAAGACAAGTCCATGAAACTAAAGCACTTAACAAATTCTGAGTATTTCCAAGTCAGAATTTGGTTAGAACTTCTGGGTCAATTTTCCCGTAGGTACAATCAGAGTTTGAAAACATGATTCAAAGAAAGGTTACAGAGCATGTTACAAGATTTCTGAAAAGTTTAAGAACCCCTTCAGATCATGCTGGAGCAGGAAGAATCAAAGATCAGAAGTTGGATATTTTTTCTTAATTTAAGTTACGTTTGTACTGAACTTCTGATCCAGTTTCAACCTAGGATGCATAATCTGATGTTGCAGGTCTTCTTGCTTGTTAAATCTCATCATCATTTAATGCTCACACCCACTTTTGAGTCTTTATCCCAATGTTTAAGCCTTTATCCAAAAGATCTTCCCACGTGTGGCATGAAAGTACCATTGCTGTCCTTGAAAAGTAAACTTTTGTACAATGTTTATTTTGAGCCCATACTTTACTTTGTTTTTGAGTGTACTTATCCAAAAATCATGCCTACAAACTTAGACTAGGCATGCTTAAAGCTGCTAATCACCCTACCTTTCCTTGAAACATGCTTGTCTAAACTTGCTTCAAAAACAAGTCAACGAGCCATAACACATGATGGCTGTACTCCTGGTTTCTCCAAACTGCTAAATTCTTTTCCTATTAATTAAACTTTATTTGAAAACTATTGGAGCATGAAAATATTGGAAAAAAGCCTTGAAACTTTGCTGAAAATTCCCAAGAACTTGAACCTACAACACAAACACAAAACCTGCTAGTTTCTGATTTTTGCATCCAAACTCTAATTTTCCTTGCGTGTTTCTTGACAAATCATCCATACAGTTTCTAGCATACACGTAGAAGCCTTTCCAACTTCTGTTTTCAAACTGTAAAATAGTCTTCACCATTCTCCATTTCAAAAGTCAGAACTTTGCGCGTTGACTACTACAGAACTTTCCGATCATTCATAGTTCGAGTTAAGGGTTGCTTTAGTTTTCTGAGAACTTGAGGAAGCTGACCAGAACATCACAGCAATTTGAACCAGGCTCTAATCCACAAAATAATTTCCAGCTGCAAGGTAAGTTTCTTCTGATTTTTATCTCATTACTTAGGCATTATTAGGCTTGCATTTTCAAAGATACAATGTACATATCATGGCTCTGAATTTGTACATATTTATAGATTTAATTTATTTGGCCTAAGTAGAGAGAATTTCATATCAGAACTTCTTAAGGAAATTAGGGTTCGGAATTAGGATTAGCAAAATTCATGCTTGCTTTCTAGTTTACAATTTTGATGCTTTGTATTTCTGAAACCATGATGAAATTTTCCATAAAGCCTATGTTAGCATTTTCCATTTTTGTTGAGAAATGAATAAGTTGCAGATACTCTGGGTGGCATGAAGAATAATATGAAGTTCATCATTAAAACTTACTTTGTAATATATGTTTATGTTTTGTTTCTAATACCGGATGTATAGCCACCCTAGTGGTAGAGAGCGCACGCATAAGATATTAGTGTTAAGGGTCCTGGGTTCTAGCCCCAGAAGCATCTTTTATATTTATTTCTTAACATTTTTACCCCATTATTTGTCAAACAATATTCCTGGACTAGAACTTCTAGATAAACCCCCTCCCATTTGTTTTCCAAAACAGTACTCCTAGACCAGAACTTCTAGATATTCCCATCCAACAACATTGACACCTCACCGGCCAATTATAAGAATTTATGGCCTTCCAGTAACACTAGAACTTCTAGGTTTCCTGTTGTATCATAACTTCTAGGCTCTCTCAACAACCATAATTTCTAACCTTCCAGTAACACTAGAACTTCTAGGTGTCCATTTGCATTAGAACTTCTAGGCTCTCTCAGTAGTCATAACTTCCAGGCTTTCCCTTGTTTCCAGCAACCCCAGAACTTTAGTGTGTATGGACCTAGAACATATGGCTTTCCCCATTTTCTGCTAACATTTTCTTTCTGATTTACAGTGCACTAGAGTCAGAACTTCTGCTCCTTCTTATTTTTATCCTTTCAGCAATGCGCTGACTCAGATTCTTTTTTCTCTTATTATTTTTATCATCACTCTTATTTTCATTAATCAAAAACACCAAAAAATACTTTATATTCATACACTTTTCTTTATTTCTTTTAAAACAAAAAGACTAAAAATATTTTCTTAAGCAAATTTATTTCTTCTCTTAACAAAAACAAACAAATCTATTTTACATTTCAATTCTTGTACATTACTTCAATATGGTTGTAATAGATAATTAGGAATTTAATTTCTTGCAACCCCTATTCGTAAATTTGTACACCCCATTCCCCAAATGATTGTAATAGCGTAGAATATTTACTTTACATAATTTATCGTTTTCATATAAATGCTAGTAAAGTAGGAGTTGTATGGGAATATAAAATCAATCTTAGAAAACATTAATCCAAGATAAGACAGGCATGAAATACAAACACTTGCACATTTGCATCTCTAGGATTAACTGCACTTGTTGCCTTATGAAAAATGGTTATGTTATGCATGTAAGATGTCTTAGCAAAAACAATCGAAAAATACAAGATCATGGTCCCTCGATGACGCTTTGAATGTTGCCTTACAAATGATCTTAGTCCCTCAAGATAAATGCTAAGATATCTCATAACATCGCTATCACGACTATATGATGACCCACACCCATCCCTTTACATCCAAAGATAAGGCTTCTTACCAATCAATGGTAAGATAACAACATCTAAAGGAGGAGGAAAAGAACATTAAAGACCTTTTGAGTAGGTAGAATGCTCCTAGTTGCTCGCTTGCTCACAATAAAAACATTTTATACACAAACACTTTCATTTTGAAACATTTTTAAAAGACAAACACTTTGTATGCGTTCTCATAGAGACGAGAACCATTTTAAAGAAACCTTTTCAAAATCACTTTCAAAAACACATTCCATAAACACTTCTTTGAACTATTTTCCAAACAACACTTTGTATGCGTTCTTATAGATACGAGAACCATTACAAAGACGTTTTCAAAATACTTTCAAAACCCACACCACAAGCATATTTTCAAACAAAAAGAAAGTGATCTAGCAAGCAACTAAGAGCCTATAGATAACTATGTATGAAAAGGGTGCTAACACCTTCCCTTTTCATAATCTACCCCCTGAACTGAAGAAAATAATATCAAAGGTCTTTCTTGTTCTTTTCACCCTTTCCTTTATTGGATAAAATAAAAGTCGGTGGCGACTCTTGCTATCTGTAACAACTGCGATCAAACGCAAAACAAGCATCAAGTCAGTTCTCCCACCGTATTACAGGCGGTCCAGGAAAACGTTAGGGATTTAAAGTGTATAACTATGTCCCGTTGGATCACCTTATAACCAATCTTTAGTATTAACTATCAGGCTCAAGCGGTACTAATCAATCCAATCAGCTTCGAACAAGCAGCAAAGTGATAAGATGCTCAAAGACATAAAGGCAATAGCAGAATAGGAACCCAATGGGATTATTTCACATAATTGTCTTTCTTTATATACTATTTTGTATAATTTCCATTCGCACGACGACATTCTCTTACTAGGTTGTCTGTCTCCTTATACAAAAACGCTTATTTCAAGTTAATACAAAATTATTCTTTTGAAAGTACAAAACTTCTGTATTTTATTTTTCTGTTTTGTGTGCGGAAATGTCTAGTGATTATTCTTGACAAATGAATTTGAATATGATTACTGCTTACAAATATACACCTAAAAACATAAAGACATTTGCTAATGACTTTAAGAAACGGGACAATATCTAAGGGCCATCCACAAGATCCCCGCATATGTCTTCCCCGGAAGATACCTTCTCCAACAGGTACAGAGGCAGGGGCCTTCTACTACAAGGTCACTTCCATATTCTCAGCATGTAGCCTATTGATGCCAGTTGCTCTCACATTCCAGGCAGAGCAAAATTCTCCAATTACTGCTCCAAAATCCCCCAGTGAAGTTGCCAAGCTTCTCAAGAATCCCCTACAGGATTTCAACAAAATCCCCAAGCAGTTTATGGAGTTCACCTTCTGCAACAAAGTTTTATAAATCTCAAGTAGTTTATAAAGCCTTATCCCCAGTAGAGTTTATTTCCTTAGCTACGGAAGTTCATCCCCCAACGGAGTTTATTTCTCCAAATTGGTGAAATCTTCCAACATAACTCTTCCCCACGGCAAAATCATTTTCAAACAGAAGTCGAAGATCCTCGACAGAGAAAGGGAATCGCCAACAAAACTATCTCCATTCATTATCCCCAGCGGAAATTGAAGAATTACTTTTTTCACTCACCAACAGCAGTCTGGGATTTAGCTTCCCGGTACTCTTCAGCAGCAGCCAGAGATTTATTTTCCCAGACAAAGATACTGCACAACATTACATGTTCATACATCATGGCATGTGCATACAAATACATATATCATTATCTCATTTATTTTGGGAGCATCATGCAATTCATACATCATGACATCGCATGAAACTGATTTTATCTTTTCAGGATAAATTAGAAGTTAGACAAACACTATCAACTTTTATAGCAGACCACAGATTAATGCCCGAAACCAGACGTGGAAACCATCTATGTGATCGGAAAAACAAGTTCCAGATTAATACCCGTAACAAGCCAGGAAAACTATTTATGGACAACCGACTGTGGATTAATACCTGTAATAAGCCAGGAGAAATATCTACATGAAGAGATTGAAGATTAATACCTGTAACAAGCCAGGAAAACTATCTTTCTTTCTCAGGTCAGAGATTAATACCTGTAACAAGCCAAGACATTTATCTCGGTGACCCATAATTCTCAAGTTCCAGATTAATACCTGAAACCAGCTAGGAAAACTATCTGTGGACAACCGACTGTGGATTAATACCTGTAACAAGCCAAGAGAACTATCTACATGAAGAGATTGAAGATTAATACCTTTAACAAGACAGGAAAACTATCTTTCTTTCTCAGGTCAGAGATTAATACCTGTAACAAGCCAAGACAACAATCTCAACGACCGATAATTTTTAAATTCCAGATTAATACCTTAAACCAGACAAGACAACTATATGTAAATGACTGATTGTGAATGACTGGTTGTAGATTAACATCTGAAACCAGACAGGAAAGCTATCTACATGACCAGACGAAGCAATCTTACACGGGTTTCTTATCATACAGTCTAACACGGACTCATTCTGAAATAGCCCTACATAGGCTCTTTCTAGTACGTTCCCAGATAATGGTTAATTCCATTATCCCCGACAAATTACTGGAAGCCTGGACTTCAACCAGAATACAACAAATTGTCATCTCTCTAGAGATAACTCTTCAACAGAGCCTTAGACGACTGAAGTTCCTAGACTTTATTCCCCATATAGTTTTCCTCAAACAGGAGAACAACAAAAACCCACATTCCCCAACAGACTCCTCCTCAGACAGCAGGAACAGGAACCCCCAAAGGGACCATGTGTGAAATCAACATCCACTTTGGATGGCATCTTTAAGCCCATCTCCGACGACTCTCTGTCATCTCCTTCAAATGGCATCTGTAAGCTCATTCCCGACATCATCAACCATCAGTGTTATTTCATGCGAGTGTAAATTTCTGGGCACTCTAGTGTTTAATCATCTTCCACCCTTAGATCATGAAAGGCAGACAAGCCAATCTAAATCCTCAAGTTTAAGTAGATTGAACAGGGGCAGCTATTGTACCCCAAAATTTTCCCTCTCATATTTTTCCAAGATTTTTCTCTTACATAGGTGATTACAAACACTTGATTAAAGAAAAAATATAATTTTTTGAATATAAACAAGGTATTTCCATTGGCATGTCAAAGGGTCTTTCGATTTGCATCTTGACAGGATTCAATTGAGCATCTAATCTCCTCCAGACTTGCTTCAAATTTCCAAGCTTCGATTGAAGCTTTGGCCTTTTGCTTGTTTGTTGTATACAAGCTTCAATTCGGCATGTGTTTCCTTTGAAACAACCTACTTCGATTCAAAAGGGAAGGGCCTTCTCTACACTTTCCTTCAATTCACAAGGCAGGAACTTCCTTCACGCCAGCAAGCACAAAGAAATGACCTCCTGCATACATCCTTCGATTGCACCATTGGCTTTACATGCTGGCTTGATTCATAATGCAATAGCTACCTGCATGCAAGCTTAATTCTTGCTTCGATTGGGAATTTGATTTCTTTGGAGCAAGCTTAATTCCTGCTTCGAATAGGCAAATTCTCCCTCAGTGCATGCCTTCAACGCATAAAGCAAGAATCCCCTGCAAGCTCTCTTTGATCCACCGGCAGTGACCTCCTACATGCTTACTTTGATTCACAAAAATAGTGGGTTCATGCATGTCAGCTTCTTTCATGGCAAAAGGTTCCCTCTTCATGCCTGCTTTCGTTTCACAAGCACAAGATTGCCACATTATGAACACACAAATGGTGTCTTCGAAGAACATACATTTGGACTTCTCGAAAGACACACATTTTTTTGAAACAAACTTGTCTTTCCTTTTGATGAGGTTTGGTTCAAGCTGCTTGCTGGGCAAGAGGTTATGTGCTGCCCAGCCTAAGCCTCATGCACCATTACATTCATGACAAATGAGGCTTCGATTGGCCAGAAGGAAGTCCTCACTTGGGCTATTGGAATTAAGCAGCTAAGGCAAATAGATTACCCATTCGAAGGACACATAGTGTTGTCTAAAAAGAAAAGGGGTTTGGTCAAAAGTTGGATCTAGTTGGTCAAAGTGAAAGAGGAATATTCAAGAAAGCTTCGACTGGCCAAGATAAAGTGTTTCGTTTGGTTTAGTTAGGCAGTGTCAGTGTCAGTCGAAGAACAAGGCAAATAGGGACTCAATCGAAAGCCACGATAATGAGGCCTGGGGTAATTTGAAAGAAAGTGAGGAGGCTTCTACAAAGCCTTCGATTGATAAAGAATTGAAGCAACCTTCGACCAGTCAGGGAGATTGGATGTTTTGATTGGTTTGAGTTGAAAGAAATCCATTCGAAGGAAGTAAAAATAGGCCAATCGAAGAGAAACACTAGAGGGCATTCGGAGGAGCCAAAATGTCCAAGTTCATTCAAATTCAAAAAAAGACAAGATTCCATGTCTTTGGCAAAGTTAAAATATTTTGTTTATGGCTATTAAAGAACATAATCAAGTTTGTTTAAACCATTGCCTTTTTGTCCCCTCCATCCCCTCTATATCACACACATAGGTTGCCTATAAAAACAAAATAACACTCACACCGCCACAGAAAAATATAAAATTCTAACTAGTTTTGCAGGCACCCTCAATCCAGACAAAGACCATACTTGTGTTCCTGATATTGTCAAGTGTCTGCTCCAAGTCAAGCCACACCCAGATTCATAGATCGAAGCATTTCCAGTTGGTAAGGATTCACCCAAGTCGAAACTGCATTTCTAGGCCCTTTAATTACATGTTATTGGTATATCTATGTTGCTAATGTCATTTGTGTTTATATAAATATATCATACACAAGGTAACATGCAGGAATAAAAGCATGCCATCGAAAGGAATGATCTATGTTTGCCTTTTGAAACTCATGGTATAGCCAGTTTCAAGCCAAAATAAACTTAAGTCTGAGGACAGAAGATTCAAATTAGGGAGAAAGACCTGGGTTCGATACCCAGGTCCTGCATCTTTATTTTTGCCAAAATTTATCTTGCAGGTCCAGATCGAAAGACAACTCCCTCCTTGGATCGAAAAATCATTCCCCTTTCTAGATCGAAGAACCACATTACTCACTCGATCCAAGGACAGACCTGGACTCTCTTCAACATTGGGCCTAACGAAAATTCCAATCAGCACCCCTTTTTCTCTTTTACATGCCTAGGCCCATTTAGCATCTTTTTTTTTGTATTGTTTTAATTTCTTTTATTTTCTTTATTTAATTAAACAAATAATAATAAAAAGACTCACAAAAAAATTAGGCTTAGACTTATTTTTAACTAAATAATTAATTAATTTAATTAATTAATTAAATTTTAAATTTTTTCTTAATTTAAAATGGATTAGAATTTATGATTTAATTTAATTTTAATTATTTTTTTCTTAACAAAATAAAAAGATTTTCTTATTTCATTTTACTTACTAGGTTTTTAGACGTACTTTTAACTTTCGTGCGTTATTTATTTTCTTTCGTATTTTTACATTATTGTACATGTACCCTGGATGTAATAGTTAATAGGATTTTTTCCGCTTTCTTTACTTTTTCTTCCCCTAATTTTTGAACATTGTAAATCCCTTCCCCGAAGCCATGTAATAGTGTAGGTTTATACTTCCACACTTTATATTATGTACATATTAACTGCTAGAAACTAGGATTGTATGATAAGATTAATAACAAAACATTAGCAAACCTAACACAAAAGATAAAAAAATAACTGAATATAACACACATTGCACATACACACCTCTAGGGTACCCCACTTTGGTTGCCTTCGGAAATAAAGCAGTCATGTCCCTCGAAACGGGGACGCTTTAGCGAAGACCCATAAATCAAAAAAGATCATAGTCCCTCAATGACCCTACAGTTTCCTCTCGGTAAATGATCTAGTCCCTAAACAAAATTGCTAAAGCGTCTCCACAAGTTGCATTCGTAACTGTAACGTCCCTTTCGAATGTCCCTCAAACATCCAACGACTAGGGCTACCTACTCACTCATAGTAGGATAACGTTGTCTAAAGGATATGAGGAAAAGAATTACCTTTTTTCGAGTACAAAGTAGATAGCTGCTAGAAGTTTGCTCAAAACATTTTTCGCACTTACACAAATTCTACTTTTCAAAACACTTTGTATACTTTCTTCACTATCCCGAGAAACATTACAAAGTTCACCATACTAAGGCATTTTTAAAACATTTTCAAATACACAAAGCACAAAGGTATTTCAAAATGAGCAAACCTCTAAGAGCCCGTAGATAACTACGGATGGAAAGGGTGCTAACACCTTCCCTTTCCATAATCTACCCCCTTACTCAGAAAATTCTTAAGAACGGTATTTTTCTATTCTTTTCACCCTTTCCTTAATTTGGATAAAATAAAAGTCGGTGGCGACTCTTGCTTACCGCAACATTAAACACAAATGCAAAACCAGTATTAACAGTCAGTTCTGCCACCGTATCAGTGTGTTAGTTAGTTAATTCTTGTTAGTTGTTATTTGGGCTTTAGCTTGTATTTGGGTCTGGGCATGTTGCCTATATAAAGGGCCATTACTTTGTAATCCATATAACTGCAGCAACAATAGTAACAGTTTCAGTTTTAAGAGTTAGTTCCACTAACTAACTCAACAATCTCTCTCTTCTTCTCTCTTCTTCTTCTTGTTGTTTTTCATAATATTCATCTTTATTGAATCATTTGTTTCAACAAAAGGCTCATAGTTCTCTAGACTCTGATATCTTTTAATGGATGCTAATGATTCTCCCTTTTTAAAGTATTGGTGAGTGGATGGTAATAAAGAGATATACTCACATAATTTTTCTCTTATTTTTTCCTTTCATGTTATCTCATTGTATTAATCATAAATGCACCACTCATGTAGCTCAAATCCTTTCACTTATGTGTTTGGGTGTTACCGGGAAGCTAATTCTAAACACCACATAATTGAGGACCCTCCCATTTGATGAGTGTTATACCCCAATTTTTGCTCCTAAGATTCCTCTATCATTTCATATAAACCCAATCATATAAAAATAACACTAGGGTTTGGTTCTTCTCCTTATCTTTAGGTTTTCTCATGAGGGATCACCAAACACTTTGATTTGTGTAATATGATCATATATTTCTTATATTGATTGACTTTTAGCTAACAAATATAATTAATTTTTACTCTATAAATGTTGGTACTATAGGTAATGGCATAATTCACTTCATCAAGTTTATTCATAGGTTCATGAGTTTATTTTCATGCCTCCTTCAACAAAGCTTCAATGAGATTTAAACTTCATCATTGCGGGTGTTTTAGAATAATGCTATGACAAGGTATATTATGATTCATCATGCTTCAATTTTCCAAAGGAAGTCAAAAGATGCAAGAATTGATTGAAGAAGATTGACCTAATTGGACAAATTATTGGTTCCTTGATCACAAGTGCATAACTCTCTCATTTCTCAACATTTGGACGTGTTTATTATTGCTATAGGTTCTTATTATCATCCCTAACAATTTCTCTTCACATAGAAAAAGTATTTGTACAAGGAAGATTGTCAAGATTGAAAGGGGTTCCCAAGTCATTTTGATGCTCCAAGGGCTTGGATTTTGAACTTCCAAGGGCTATCAACAAATCACTTCAAAGGGTTATCAACAAATCACTTCAAAAAGTTTCAAGCAAATTTTGTGTGAAATACCACTGATGATTGAGAAAGATTACAAATCCTCTAGATAGGCTATCAAGTCCCTTCATGTGACTTCAAGTGCTCATAACTTGGTCAATTTTTATCTCCTCGAGTCCATTCTTTTTTCATAACAATCTTTGGGATGTCAACTGTAGTTTTGTTTTTATGAGTAAGACATGAACATGCTTAGAAAGTGGTTGAAAATTAGAAAAGACTATAGGTCTTTTGTGAATTCCCCCAAATTTGTTCATCATTTTTCAAAGATCATAACTTTTTCATTTTTTTATGACTTTTGAGTGATCTCAATTCCACACTTCAATTCAAGAGGTCTAATTCATATCATCTTCAAATTTCAAAAGCTAATTTTGAATGGAAGTCCATGTTTGAATGCAAAATATTACAAGACACTTTTGATGCCAAACTTAGAAATTTTTCTAAGTGTAGGAAATCCGTGTGTTTTTGCTGATTTAAAAGGGACACAACTTCTTATTTAAGGAACCAAATGCAACCATTATTTTCACATTGTAAAGTTTGATTTAAGATCTCTCAAATGCTTAGAAAACCACATCATATAGTGCCCTACATTGTTGGCTCCATGGTAGTAAAGTTAGCTTCCTGAAAATTTTTATAAGTTTAAAGTCAGAATTAGTTTGGATTGGTTTGGCCTCTAAACATAAAGTTTTCACATGTTTTTGCTTCTAATCATGTTTAGCAATTTTCCGAAAGCAATTAGCACCATGAAACACAGGTTTTGGCTGAGTTTTGATGCTAAGCATGTCACGCATTTCTCATGTTTCATATTCACACGAATTCACTCAAGTATTCTCCCATTCGCATGTTTAAGAATTACCTCATCCTCTCCTATAAATAAGATGCACATTCCACCTATTTCCACATGCTTTTGATAGCCAATTGACCCCTGTTAAGATCTCATTTGAACTCTTAAGGCTTGAATTCATTTTCTCATTTCCACCCTCCAAATCACCAAAAATTCTTTTCAGTGAGCTTCATTGGACTTCCCTGAAGCTAACCATACTCTTACCTTTAAGAACCGTGACATGAATCAAGCTCCATAAGCCCAATTTCGGAGCTTCCTTCATGAGTTCGATCAGGTTGTTTTCTCCACCAATTCGCCTCAATTTTTTGCTAGAACGTAGTTCTTGTTTCTCTGATGCTTGTGGTAACCTTTGTTTCCAAGTGTAATTGAGTTTGATATGTTTGTTTTCAAATCCATTCTCAAAAAATTTCCTCTGTTTTTTTTCCAAATTGATTACATTGTGGAAAATATAAATTTGGCGCGAGGGTACCAATGGAATCATCTTGAAGAGACGAAGAAAATGGTACCGGTCTCGAGCTCCAATTTTTCCATTTCATGAATCTACAATTCGCGTGGACGGAGATTGAAGATGACATACGTGTCCGTCTTCAACCAATGATGAGTTGCCACACATTTTTTTTCAAATTTGTTTAAATAATGAATCACGCGTGTTATCCCTTGAAGACCATGATATGCACATAGCGTCTGATCCATTGGATTAGCTTACTAACGCATTTTGACTCTCATCCAATGGTCCTTACTTTTCTGACTTTATTTTTATTTCTAATTTTTTATATTTAATTGTTTTAAACTTCAAAAAATCATAGAAAATTCATTTCTGACCCCAAAATATTGAAAAAATTCACAAATATAATTTTAAATATTCTCTTTCTTATTTTTATATTTTCAAGATTTTATTTTCAGATTTGATATTTTTTGTGATTTTTTCTTTGTTTTGACTTGTTTTTAATTGTTTAAAAATACTTTTTAGTATTTTTAAATTCTGAAAAAATTCATCAAGATCATTTTCTTTATTTCTGGCTTTCTGAAATTTTTTCTAAAATTTTATTTTGATTTTTACTATTTTTTGATCTTTTTTCACTTACTTGAATGATTTTAAATAATTTAAAAATACTTTTCTGTTTTAAAAAATTACTAAAAAATTTGCAAAAATACTTGAGATCATCTTTGACTTTTCTATATTTTATTTTAATTTTTATTTGATACTTTGAATATAGTTTGTTATTTTGCCTTTTATTTTCACTTAAAAAGCAATTTTAAAAAAAATCATTTTCTTTTTTTATTTTGATTATTAAAGGTAATTTTATTTTTTAATATATTCTGGCTGAGCTTGGGCAATGTGATTTTTGATTATGAACTTGATTAACATCATTGTATCTTGGGTGTTGAGTTTAAATCCACCAAAATGGATGAATGATTTTAATGATAGTTTGATTAAAATCTTTGGTTCAAATATTTACCCTTCGTCTTCTTCTTATGCATTTCTTACATGTGTTACATGTTGTTAGAGAATAATCTACATATCATTCCTCTAAACATATGGTACGTAGATTGCTATTGACCGGCCTCAAAATAGGTGAGACTTCTATATAAGTCCACTTACAATTGCTTCACATAGTGCTAAATTTTGTCCCAATTCGAGAAATGATCATTCGTGGCCCAAATTTATGTTTGCAAGCCCAAGTATGTTTAATTTGAAACCTTTGATCTAATAACCTCGAGGTTCATTGTTAGGAGGCTTTGGTCTTATCAATCCTCTAATGAACCTTCATAAAATTTGGGCTAAGTGAATCATTTAAACATCGTTGATCATTTGTTGTTGCCTCAAGAACTTAAAATGAATGATATACTTGACAAAAAGCAAATGAAAATTGTTTGTGAGAAGCTTTGATTTTATAAATCTTCTAATGAATTTTCAAATACAAGTTTCAAGATGGTCATTCAGCTAACCTCTAATTCTGACTCACTAACAATTGGCTTTTAATTTATGCTTTTACTTTACGTCTTTACTTTTACACGCCATTCATTTTAGCATTTACATTTTATGCTATTTTCATCTTTTCTCACTTGAGCATTTATCTTTATGTCATTTTTATTTTTCTCACTTGAACTTTCATTTTATTTTTGAAGATACTTAATAACTAACTTGAACAATAAAAAACTTTAAGGTCACCTGGACTATTTGGTTACTATCTTTGGCATTTTGGAGTTATGGACCTCTTGGACTTAGGATTAGAAGCCTTGACTACCCTAGAGACCTTGTGACTTCTATTTTTATTTTGTCTGGAGTTCTTGGGGTCTACCCTAAGATGTTGTGTTGATTTTCTTTGTGTACATATTATTCTGATTATATGTTTTATCTGTAATGGGGAATTTCTCTGTATACAGCCGTTACTCTGCCCAATTTTTTGTGAAGACGTAATGCATCAGAAGTTTGGTTTTCTTAAGAGGTTTAAATATCTTTTCTTGTTTGGTTTTGATCTAAAGGATGATAATTCTACATTGACTCGTTATGTTTAGCATTGACTTCTTGTTGGTTAGCCGGTTCTTTTCCCTAACTTTTACTTTATACTTTAGGATAGTCTCTTCATCTCCTCCCACCTTCTTTAATTTCAAAAAATTCTCCCTTCTTTTCAAAATTCTTCATGTTTTCTAAACTTTAACCGCTTTCATAATAAACTTGGATTTAGTTTCATGCATTTTCAAAAATATATTTTCTTAATCAAACTTTAACCAACTTAATAATACTTTGACATTTTTGTGAGAAGATTAGAAGTCAATCAATCTCATTCAAACCATTTGGCCACTTTGATTTTTACTTTAAACTTTTCTCAAAAGATTAGATTCTTGTCGACCCTTGTAGTGATGTGAACTACTATACTTTTACGATATGTAGTGAAGTGAGATATTTTCCACTTGGGTGTTGAGCGAGGCTTTGTTGATTTTAAAATCTAAGTTATATCCTCCAGTTTAAGATGACACAAATTCTCCTTTCTCATAATCATGGGTAGTAAGTATGTTCTTCCACTCGGATATGACGATGATGTCTCGTATCTTAAAATAATTAACACATTTGTGTTTTAAAATTTTTTAAAGGTGAACTACGAGTACCCTGATCCCCTATTGCACGGGAGGTGGTACATATGCACTAAAGGTTCACAACTGCAGCGGGTGCAAAAATTATAAAAAAAAATACTTCTTTTATCATCTCCACCATTTATTTTTGTATACAACACTTATATCCAAAATACACAAGTTTTCAAAGAGGTTTCTGCATAGTATCGTAGATGTTTAGGGTGCTAATACATTCCCTTTGCATAACCAACCTCCGTACCTAGATTCTCTCCCCCTCTCTTTGGGTTATTCTCTCTTTTCCCATTCCTCTGGAAATAATAAAGGTGGTGACGATTTTTATTTGATCTGTGTGTGTTAAGTCAATCCAATGGCTTAGTCTCAATATTTCTACCGCTACAAAGAGCCACCAAGAGGAAGACATTAGAATCCTCTAGAATAACTCAATGGGCTTGGGCTTGCTGTGTAAATATGTATAGGCCCCAAATAATCACATGCCATAGTATTTCTTGCACATAAATGTAATTTACACTTCTATCAATATTTTGCATAACTATTCTACTCTTATATGCTCATATGCTTATAATTCTCTGCATTTTCTAGCTTAAATGCATTTGAGTGGTCCAACTTTGATATTTTCATGTAATGGTGCTCAAAGAAATGTTTGTTGGGGACATCAATAAGAGTTGAGTCGATGAGGTTGTTCATAAAGCGTTATACTTTTGTTTTTAGTTCATGCTGGTGAATTATCATCTCCTTTATGTTATATTATACTCACGATTGAATCATGTTTTAATCCATGGATAAAAACCATCATATCAAGAATATATGTTGTTATCTCATCACCTTTTTTATATATTGAATTGTGTTATTATTCATTTTTTTAATATTTTTTTTTGTAGGTGAAGATTAAAAAGGTAGTATGTGAGACTTGAAGATGAAAGAGAGGAAGATTATAAACTTTTTTTATCGTAGATATATTAGTGTTTTTTTGTTGTCGTAGTAGTATCTATTTTTTATTTATTATTATTATATAATTAACATTACTTTGTTTATTTTGATATGTTTGTAAGACTTGTTATGTTAACAATATAATTGAATTTTTCTCTGATATTGTTGTTTTAAATTTTGTGGTGCATATAGGAAGTATTACCAAATTTGATTATTAAAAAATATTAACTATAGGAAATAAATTTGTTAAAAAAAAGATACATATACCAACAACTAATTTAATCTTATACCAACAAAAAAATGTAATGGGAAAAGTTATTAAATAGTGTAATTAGTCGTTGCTATGTTCCCGAGGTATTGTGTGACGGCTTGAAATTCCGTTGGTATAAGATATTGTGACGGAAATTTGTCGTATGTATAGAAAATTATAGTTGCGGAAGCAAATGTCCGTTGGTATAAAGTTTTGACCTTTACCAACAGTTGTTCGACCATTACCAATGGATTTTTGCCATTGGTAGATGGAAAATTTCTTGTAGTGAATGATCATCAACGTTGAGGATAAACCCTCCATCTTGATTCATATTTTGTTGGTATCTTACCCAATTGAGGAGTGAAGGAAGATTAGGGCTGCATATGAGCAGTTCTAACTAAGGCGATGTTTTAGACTGCATCATGATTGACATTACAAAGTTATTTAAGTATTCTTATTCATGCTCCTCTAGCATTAGGTTCTCGGCTTTTACTATTTTTAGAGTATTGTTAATTATTTTTCCTGATTTTATACCCATTTTAACTCTCTCCCCAATAGTGACTAGATTAGAGAAAATTAGTGAACAAGTTCCAACCATTTTCTTATAAAAGGGGTATTTGAGTGTATCAACAAACATGGTGGCCAATTCCTTCTCAGAAAGTAGAGGTTCAATTTTAGAAGTAATTTCTCTCCAATGTTGAGCATATTATTTGAAGGTCTCATCATTCCTTTTTGTCATGTTTTGCAGTTGCATGCAGTCAATATTCAAATCAATGTTATACTTGTACTACTTCAAGAAAGAATCGACTTAGTACTTCCAAGAGCGGGTGTGGGTTTTCTTGAGGTGTATGTAGCAGCTTGAAGCTGGCCTAGTTATATTTTCTTGAAATACATAAATTAAAATCTTATCTTCCTAGGAACGAGGATCCATCTTATAATACCCCGTGTCCTCTTACACACTCTAAACCTTGTCAGTTGAGACTAGTTTAGTTTCTATATGCTCTATTCCTTGTCAATTGGGATAAATAAAGTAATTAGTAAATTCATATTAGCTTAATTTTACTCAATAAGGTTGACCTTTATTAAAATTTTAAAGAAGGAACATTTTGTTAACATTAATAATTGGTCAATTTCTCTCTAAAAGATGAAATGTCCCTTTTAGATAGTTTCCTCACTTCTATTCTTACCAACCACACTTTTTTTTTATACTTTTGGCTAGTATTAAGAAGAGAAATGAAAAGAGGAATAAAAGTAAAAGAGGAAAGAAAGGAAAAAGGAGAAAGAAGTAATAAAGCTTTGGAGAAGAGAAGAAGACAATTGGGAGTGGAAGAAGCTTGGATCAAGAGCAAGAATCAACTCCTTTTCTTCATCAATCATCTACTTGAGGTAGGTTCTAGCTAGTGTAGCAATTAGGGAAAGAGTTGAAAGAGATAGAAAAGTTAGGGTTTATGCTTTCTTAACATGATCATGGAAAAATCAAAGTATTTACATGCCTTTGTTGTTACTTGTTCAAATTCTATGTTATGACATGGTATTTGATGTATTGTTGGTATGTCAAGATGTTTTGAGTTGAGTTATTTGTTCTTTTTTCCTATATGTTCACATTTCTCACTGGTTTCGTGTTGTCATCCACGCTAAGTGAGGGATGAGCTTGCTAGGTGAGCTTAGCATAAACCATGACATAGTTGTGCTATCATCATTGCTAGGAGAGAATAGTTCTCGCTAAGCGAGATAAAGGAAATTTATGGAAAATGACTTTATATAATCACTCTTTATGCCCTTTCTAGGTCTCTCTAAGAGAAGAAGTAAATTTTATCAATTATGGGGCTACTGCCTCAGCCTCCTAGGAGCTTGTTGTGGCTCCCTAAGCGAGAGTTATGCTTTGCTGAAAAATATTATTGGTTCTTGTTTCCATCATAAAATGGGAACCGTAACTTCGATTAATACTAGACTCAAAGCATTGGAAAGATAGTCCAATAGGATATTGAATGGTATGAGAAACCATGAATTATACCAAGTGATGCTTGGTGGATGATGATGAATTATCATGTGTATTTGATGAACTATTATGTGTTTTATGAGTTATGCTATGCTTTACTTGTAGGTGTTAATTGTTTAATAATATGATTAAAGCATTATGATTATGAGCGAGAAGAACATAAGAACATAACTAGGCGAATGAATTAGTAAAGTATAACCAGGTAATGATAAATGACTTAGATGGCAATATTCGAACATGCAGGTACCTCGATGTATACCATGGATAAATAGTCGCTAGAATTAAATTATAAACGTGAAAATATGCTATGTATGGAACATGATGTTTGTTATGATAATTAGAGACCGTAATCACCTAGTGATTAATGAATATAATCACATTGTGTTTAATGAACTAGTCATGTATTCAGAAATAATCCCACTGTCGTGCATGTCTCAAATTGCGATGCTTATGAAAAGTAAGAATTGGGATACATGCATTATTGCTTCACATCAAACAAATGAGTTATAGTCCCATATGTTTAACCAAATGGACTATTGTCCCATAGTGAAACCAAATGGGTTAGATTCTTGTAGAAGATGTGGACCTCAAAATGGGTTATCGTCCCATGCGAGGAAAAGACTTAAAATGGGTTTGAGTCCTATATAGAGCGACAATTCTTAAAGTGGGTTCGAGTCCCATGGAGAATCTGAAATCCACAAGAAATTTCAAGCATGATACAAGGATCCATTACTTGTGTCGATAATTTTAGACATAGGGTTGGTTGGGGAAAGATGCCTTGGTATGGTTTCCGAATAGTGATTGATTTGAGTTGGTGGACTCATGTGTACATGTTCCCATAAAATGAGAAAGTCGCCTAGATGCGTAAGTCTTTATTTCCATTTGTTTCATTTAAGCTAGGAATCAATTAGAAATCCTGTAGAGTCAAGTGGACCTATAAGATAGGGAATCCAATGAGATTATCATCTCACCCTATTATTGTTGTTGTTTTTTAGAAAGTTCTTTGCAAGTGAAAGGCAATGGCAAGCATGCCTGACAACCCTTGGTGGCTTGATGTTTTGGATGACATTTCTTACACTGTGTAGATAGACATTTTGATATCACCTAGATGATGATCTATATCTTAGTTTTTGGATTTAGACACCTTTGTATATATTGTGTCTTATTTGTATATTATTCTATTGGGCATGTATATATAATGTTGCTTACACGATCTTATGTATATTTCAATACCAATTACACTATGTATAATATGTTTTCTCGATATGTATTATATGTGGGTGTTACATATATTTATAAAATTCATGATCAAATATTTCTTTGAACAATTGACCCCTTTTTATTTTTTGAAGTCATGCACTTCGAACTTTAGAGGAACCACAACACCAGTGACTAAGCATAAGTCAGATGCATTCAAATTTTAATTATCACTCTTTTGAATTATCCTTAGTCATTCTTAAAAACTCTAAAATATTTCTCTTGATTCATTTTCTGGGGGATTGCACATAATTTGTTGGGTACATGATTTGAGGTACCATCGTCCTTTGAGAATGATTAAAAGTAGAACAATTAACATATTGCGGTTACGAAATAGTGTTATGGTTCCCCACACTTGCCAAAAAGGGTTTTTCATTTTATCTTTCTTCCACCAAATATTATGAAGCTATTAATATCTCATCCATTTTGTGTTTAAATTCACTGACCTCGTAATTTAGAGTTTCTTGGCTTAGCGCAAACTCGTCCATAATTTGAGAATGAGTTCAGTACAAGTGCGAAAGAAAAACTTTGCTTTTGAGTTTATCTTTGGATGGTAATTAGTATGCACTAAGAATGAATGCAATTATACAAAAGGTTTTTCAATACAAAAAATGAATGATATGAAATAAAAGTATTGTGCTAAGAGTTTTTTTTTAGAATGGATGCAATGCAATTTTGTATATGTATTTTGGAGGTTATAAAAGTATGGGTGACAAATTCTGAAATGATCTACATGGGAGTTTTTTAATATGGAAGGATTCAAAATGTATTCTAATTAGTGAAACTCGCAAGGGATGTCCCTAGAGTTTTAACAAGGTTCCTAGAGTTACAGACCCCATTTGGGAACATTTTCATCAATAACATATTAATCATTAAACGATAATACCCTTAAAAGGATCTACTCTAGGTGAGTTTATCATGCCAACCAAGTTATATACACTTTTAGAAGGCAAACACTATGCAACCCCTATACTTAATGATGACTCTATGGTTCTAAACAAGGTTCTTAGAGTCACTGGCCTTATTTGGGAACATTTCCATCAATAACAGATTAACTATTAGATGACAATAACCTCAAGAGGATCTACTCTAGGCGGAGTCTGCATACCAACCAAGCTATATATGTCTTGAAGGCCAATACTATGCAACTTTGAACTACACTTAAGCTTTTTTTAGACCCAGGTGTATAAAGCATCACTCAAAGTTATGTGCAAGGTGTAGACAAATATAAACCCGACATTAATATATTTAAATAATCTGACAAATAATAGAAATATAAACAATTAGTCAACTAATCAACAATAAAATACAAAAGCAAACACAAATATTAGGAGACATACAAATAAATGAGGTTAACACTTTTGTAAAGTTAACTATGTTAAGCTTCACTCTCTAATTATCTCCAGTAAAGTCGTCAGTTGTTACAACACAAAAAATATTCGAGGTGTGATCGAACTCAATGAATTCACCACCAAAGTTTATTTTTATTGGGGAAATATTGATAAAACTCTTAAAGGACAATAATATGGTCTTTGTAGCTAATTTTAGGTCCACGAGTCAATTATGCATAGGGAAGGTATTATCACTCTAAGACATTCATTTAAGAAAACAATCACATCTAGTTAATTTGAAAAAGAATGTTCTTAGCCTCACTATATCAATTTTACCTAATTATTAAATACAAATTATGACTTATTTACAAGAAAAAAGGGGATTATTATTATTATTATTATTATTATTATTATTATTATTATTATTATTATTATTATTATTATTATTATTATTATTATTATTATTATTATTATTATTATTATTATTATTATTATTATTTTGCTTGACAAGATTTGATTCTTGCTTATATGTATCTCCTTGTGTGATGGATATTTTAAAGCTACAAATTTCATGGTAGGAAAATCTTGTATGTTGGTTGATTTTAAAGACAAAAAGTTTTTATCACATAAAAGCGGTTTTTTTTTGGTTTGTGGTTGGTTGTGATTGCATTTAGGAGGAAGGCACATGTTAGAACAAGTAAGCTATATGAGTTGTGCTCGAACACTCGGGGATAAAAGGGATATGCATCTAGTTAATCCTTTTTTAATCCAATTTTTGTTGGTAAAGGAAAATATTTAACACGAATCGAGTTGTAATATATTAATGGAAGAAAAACGTTAAAACAAGCAAGCTATACGACTTGTGTCCGAATAACTCGGGATAAAAGGGATACACATCCAATTAATCATTTGTAATCCGATAAAATAATGGACTTAAAATGATTAACTTATTGATTTCTTAGATAGGAAGACAATTGTTATAACAAGCAAGCTATATTACTTGTGTTCAAACACTTGGGGATAAAAGGGATATACATAAATTTAATCCAATTTTGTTAATGAAAATATGAGATTCAAAACAATCAAGTTGTACAATTTGTATCTTGAAAACTTCATGAGAATTACATAGTTTAAAGATGAATTTGATAATATTTAAAACAAAGGAGAAAACTGTGAATTTTTAGCATATCTTACATCATGAAATATGTCAAGTAATGTGATCATATATTGAGTTTCATAACTTCGATTGAGGTGGGACCAGCAGAAAATGAAAGCTAAGAAAAAATATAGCTAGTCCCAAGATAAAAAAATTGAAACAACAAAGGCATGTGATTGATTACCATATGCAACACACATACAACATACATTCGATAATAACCCACATTTAATTCACACATACTACACACTATATTCTATGTAGCATCTATTGACATATGAAACATCATAAATAGCAACAACACAACATATTATAGCAAAAAACAAAGTGTTAGAAACCACAAAAAGGATAAGATGCAAGATGTGGAATGATGGTTAACAACTAAAAACCTTTGGAGATAGAGGATCTTGGTGTTATTTGCAAGACCAATAAATGACTTCTTCCACCAGCTTTCATGATAAAAGAAACTATCTTTCTCTCTCAAATTTTCCAGCACTTCCTTACTCTAAAAAAACATACTCTTTTTCTCACAAAGTGACATCTATTTATAGTGGAATGTTAGGGTTTCGGGCGAGGGTGAAGAAAAAATTAATATGGTTTTAAGATAATGATGAGAGATAAAAAATGAAGTTTTAGGGAGGTAAGAGTGATGTCAAATATTTTTTCTTAAGTCATCTAACATGCATCATGCAAGATAATAAATGAAGCACTAAAATGGAAAGCATAGATGGTAAATGACAAAGTGAAAGAAGATTAGTACCAAAGAGGAAGATTATTTGGTTAATGATGAAAGTTAACCTTGGAAAATTCTTGATTTATCATTGACCATGGTAAAATAACTTTTGACATTTTTCCTCTAACATTTGAATTGAATTTTGAATTTAGGTATTTTGGTAGAAGACACTAAAACCCTAGTACATGTCTTTTTTGGATTTTATGATAACATTAAAAATAATGGTAAGTATGGTGATAAATGAAGAATGAAAGACTAAATTGAGATATTTTTGTGTTTTGAGATTAATCAAATGAATTTAACATATGATAAAAAATCAAGAAATCGATTTAAATCGCAAGGGCAAAATTAGGGTAATACAATGTGTTTCATCTAATTTTTAACCATTCTATTGATTTCATTTTTGTTTGTTGTATCCTTATTTGTGGAAGTTTGTTTAGCACTCTTTGTGCTAATATATATATATATATATATATATATATATATATATATATATATATATATATATATATATATATATATATATATATATATATATATATATATATATATATATATAAGATTTTATAAGAATAAAATATGATACAATTTTAACTTATCAAGTAATTTAAGACCGTACACCTAATAAACTTGTAAGAAAAGAAAAAAATGTGTGTGCAGACAAATTGATCTCGTTTGAACTAAATAGTATATGTTAGTTTGTCTTGTGTGGTGTGTGTATTAGATTATCCATATATACAAAATTTATTTATTTACTTATATTAAATTGGTATATTTTTTAGGAGAGTGCAATTATTCGATCCACTATACATCGAGAGTTATTACACGAAAATACAAGATAAGTTATTAGAAAATAATCTTCCAGGTTCATAAGAATATCTCATATTTTCTACTGAAGTGTTTCTCAATATCTCATTTTCTCAATATATGAATCAAGCAATCTCAAGGTGTTTAGAAAATTTTATTAATCCCTTTAGATATCCCAATGATCTTTTAATTCTTAGAATAATAGAATCTAGAGGACGTGTTCACCAAATCATTATAAAGTGCAAACAAATGTCGATGTGTTTTCCCTTTACATGTTACACTTAATGATTGGCCAAGTGAATGATGCTTTTACTATCACAACGTACCTTCACACATTCTTGAGTGATTCACAACTCTCTAATCATGCATCTCAACCATATGGCTACCTTGAACCCTTCATTCAAGGAAAATATATTTTTCTTGAGTAATAGATAACGCGACTATCAATTTTTTATTTTATTTTCAACTTATATGTGTTCTAAACAATGTAAATACAAAATCCGATAAGGATTTTCTAGTGTCAATATTTTATGCACAACCTGCAACCATAAAACCTTCCTAAAGCGTCTTCCTCTTAAGACGCCTTTATGTTTTTCAAAATTCAATTTAATGAACCATGCCAATTAACTTGACCAAGATTGACCATAAACCACCTTATTATGGAAACAATATGTTCTAAGTTTGATCTACTAAAAAATACACCATACATTATGCTTTCAATCTAAATTGTATAGAGAGTAACCTCTATCATGTTATTTTCTTCTTAAGTTTAAGGACATTGCAAAACCGAAAGCTTCATGTGATGATCTAAAGGAGTGTTGACAGCTTTAACATCATGCATTCTAAACTGCTCCATGATTTACTTTAAGTAACTAGATTGAGATAAGAACAATTCACTCTTTTTTTTTTACTTTCTCATGATACATATATATATATATATATATATATATATATATATATATATATATATATATATATATATATATATATATATATATATGATCCTCTTATATTTACCAAGATTTTAAATCTCAAACTCTCAACAAAGTCTCCTTGAGCTTACCGCTCTCTCCCTTCTTAAATCTTTCCATCAAGATATCCTCAACATATAAAATAAAGTTGATATTGAATTTCTTATTCCTTTTCAATATGTATACAAAACTCCAATAACTACTTATCACAAAATCTTGACTAAAAAGAAATTCATCAAACTAATGATATTTGTTTCCTTAGGGTTTGTTTAACCCATACAAAAATTTCTTTAATAAATATTTCTTAGACTTGTCTTCTACAAAACCTTTAGGTTACTACACGTGAATTCTCTCTTCAATGTCTCCATGTAAGAAAATTCTAGAGTGAAAAATGGTCACATTTTAATCCAATGAGGTGTGATAAAATGGTGGTTGGGGTTTATCACTCTACTCATAATGGAAATTATACAATACCTAACTTTATTAGCTAGCTGATCAAGGCTCCCATTTTTATGTTTGATAATTATGATCATCTTATTTATGAGTAATCATATTCTAGTAATCTTAGTAAGAAAGACACTCGCATGTTCTACAACCCTAATGGCCATAATTTTCTTTATGATAAAACCATTTGGCATCTTAACATTTCTCCCTCCAAATCGGTTTTTCTTTGGAAGCATGTTCTCAAAAAGCTTCATACTAATGAAAACCTTGGGGGTGAAGGATGATAGTTGGCCTTTTGGTGTGATTATGCCAACAAAATATTGATTTTATTGTTCATTTATTGTTCTCTTGCAGGATTGTTCAAGATATTTGAAATCTTCATAGTTTCTTGCTTAAATTTAACTTTCCTCATAACACCATTAACCAAAGCTCTTGAGTACTTTAATAAAGGATGGTCTAAACAATGAAACTATCAGTTCTTTCATTACTTTTTTTATTGATATTTTAATAAACAATAGAGTTGTGAGGAGAGACGATAAATTTTAAGTGGTAAAGTCCTTCCATGCAAGGGACAATTAGTCTATAATAATAGGAACTAGAATCTACTCATATAAGCTCATACATTCAATTAAGATTTCTTGAGTAATTTTCTTGATCTCAGAGGGCCGGGACTTCCCTGATCTATCATCAATCATCTAATATTTCAGGGAACGACTTACAACATACATTTTAGCACTGGTTTCTTCTGTTTCATATTTAGATTTGAGAGAAACTTATGTAAGTATAGATTTGCAACCTAAGAGGGGGTGAATTAGGGTTGAAAATTTGTTTTTATCATTTTTACGCTTATTTCTTTGGATATGATAAAGTGATGTTCTTAGAAAGATAAAATGTAATAACTAAAGTACATAAAATTTAAATGATCCAAGGAACTATCCTAGTTCCCCTTATCAACCAAAGGTACATCTAGTCTCATCACACTTTGAAGGATTTTCCATTATGTTAGACATTTGTACAATCCTTACACCAAGATTTTTCCTACAATCTTATAACATACAAAAGAAGTACACAACTTCCTTGATTTCGCAAGAACTAAATCTATGATGGACTTTGAATCACCCTGATTCAAGGAACCTTTTACAATAATCACTAAAACACTTTGATGATCACACCAAAAAATATGGTGTAAAAATAATACAAATTTTGAATAGAATTTGAATAATATTTTCAACTTGTCTTGAGTTCCAAGATAAACAATTTTTCTCTTCTCTTCCACTTGAATAAAACTCAAAGTATAATACTTCGAGTGCTCTTTACAATGAATGAAACTTTTCAAATATATGAAATTTTATACTTAAAGTTTCATGACTTAAAGTAATGGATAATTCTAAAAACTATTTTGAATTGTATGTAAAAGTGATTAATGAAAGAAGTTAGATAAAAATATGATGAAAGTCATTTAAGTATATCTCACGATGCCTCTTGGAATAGATGCAATAGTTTGAAACATTTCCATGAAGGTTTATAATAATTTAGAAAGAGAATGGTTCAAAATACGTAAATTATAGCGGTTCCAAAACCGCCACAAATAAAACCAGAATAAATTCAAATTTTATATACTGGTTCAAAATAATGTAAATTGCATAAATTCCAAAATGACCACAAAAACCTAGAATAAATTCAAATTTTATCAGACAAATGTGAATTGTGGCGGTTTCAATCTGCCACGGTTTACAAAACTAAATAAATTCAAATTTAAATGGTATAATATATGTCCAACCGATTGGATGAATATTGCAATCGATTGTAATCAAGTCAAATTTGATTTTGCTTTTTAAAAAACTTGGAATGAACTATTTTGATGCATGCATGCTTTTTTTATAAACTTTTTAGATGAATGGATGAGAGGTTTTTTGAGCATCTAAAATTTATACATAATAAATTATAATTAAGTACCTATGCATTAAGATCAATTTCCTTTACTTTCAAAATATCCAAACTTATGCATTTTTTATTCTTGATTCCAAACTTTTTTCTTCTTTAATAATTCTTCTTTGATAATTCTTCTATGTTAAGTTTTTATCTTCATCAAAACTAAATTAAAGTAGATGAAAAACATCTTCACAACCTTAACTTTTTTGGTATGCTTATATGTATTTTGGTAATCACATAAAATCATTAGTTGAAATTAAATTCTTACACGTAGTCATATTCATTTCAAATGAGTGTTTATTTATCTTTTTATCATTTATTTATTGATCATCCTCTTTAAAGCACTGCTAGAAAATCATCCTTTAAAATATCAATTTCTCAACAACATCTTTTCTTGCCATCTTTTGAATTGATTCCATTTAAACTAGAACAATTTATTATAGTCAGGAACATCAAAGTCAGATCCAACAATATTTTTTATTGTCATAATATAAAAGAAACATCTTAAAATTATTGAAACCATAATTTAAAATCATATAAAATTTGTTTGAACCACTAAAGAGATTATCAAGATGAATTTCGTACTAGGTCACACTCCTTAAAAAGTTACTAACTATTAATCGCGGCACCTTTAAAATAAAATAATTCGATTACAAAGTATATTGCATTCCTACTTAAGTGTAAGATCCTTTTTGGAAATATACCTTAGAATATAGTACTAAGACAACTCTAACTTTTGAAGGGACAAATTTTTGAAACACTGAATTGGCGATAAATAAAATTGATTTTAACATAATTGAATTTGGTAGAATTGATTTTAAAAGAATTGAGTTTAATAGAATTGATTTATGTTTGAATACATTTATATAAAATTGAGTTGAATAATAAATTTCAGTATAAAAATCACACTGAATTAATTCTGGAAGTAGAAACTATAAATTCTAGCTTCGAGTAGAATTAATTCTAAAAAGAGAATTAATTATATGTTTAATAAACCAAACATCTTAAAATTACCCATAGTTAATTCCATATTTAATTCTAAGATTTACAAAAGTTAATTCAAACATACATATAAAAAGTGACTTGGAAGGAGGAAAAAGAGAAAAAATACCTAAATTTTATTGTGTTTTGAAAAAAAAGCGTAGTGTGTAAAAAAGATGACATGAACCGAAAAAAGTATTATATCAAATAATGGTATAATATATATGTTCTGGACTGGGCCTTCCTTTGGCCCAACATCATGTGAGGCCTTACACACGTGGGGAAGAAACTTCCACTCCCCATAAGGAAGCGACCTCACTGTATGGAGATGTTGACCAAAAATCTTGAAGTTTGATTGTATGTTGACCATAGTTGACTTTTTGATCAATATAGTTAATTTTCAAGCATTTGAGCCATTGACTGAGAAAACTTGTGATGTAGGGCTTGAAACTTGACATGAACCTTGTTGAGGACCTATGAAGAACCATGGAAGACATTTGAGACCTTTGCAAACCAAATTTCCTTGAGAAATTCCAAACCCTAGTTATGGGTCTTTGGTCTAGGAGGAGCACCTAGACTAATCAAACGTTGAGTGTTTCGACCATTTGAAGAGCCTTGAAAGAATTCTTTAAAGAAAAATGAGAGGAAAAATTTTGGGGTACAACATAAGAAAACAAGATTCAGGCCTTCCTCGATGAACGAGCGAGAAGAGGAGGGATGACAAACCAGGAGATCCTCGCGAGCAAAGAGGACCCTCGGGGTGGTTTACCGAGTACACTTTGCTGATAGCTTCCCACGAGCGCATCTTGGCGGAGTGTGCTAATAGTGATTTCGAGGACGGTGGCGTCCAGCGTCCTCGCTCTACTCCTGCTAGGCCCAGGGCTGATCGGAGCAAATACTGCTAATATCATCGAAGTCATGGACACCTGAGTGAAGACTGTGTCCATCTCAAAGATGCTATAGAGACCCTCATCAAAGGGGGAAGAATCGGGCAATATCGACATGATGACGCCACTTATTGAGATACCCGTGACACAAAGGAGATTGAGGAGGATTCTCGACCATCAGATGAGACGGTCCCCATCCAGACAACATTCTTTGTTACAAGACCGGAGGACTTCTGTGTCCCCGACAATATCGAAGAGCCTCTGTCCATGCACAGTAGGTGAGAAAGGTTCCCCTACACCATGGTTATAAATGGCGGGGGGTTCAATGATATAACTATAAACTCCGCGAAGAGGAAAATGAACGAACTTGTAGACGTGGCTCCCCTGTAAATAGTGACATTCGAGAGGGTCAACGGAAGATTAGTGTCGATCACGTTATGCCTCGAAGAATTTCCCGGAGGGTCCCCTAACTCAAGAATCCCTTTTCTGGTTAGGAAGAGGATGGCTAATTTTGACATTCATCACGTCTTAGTCGATGAAGGGAGTTTCGTTGATGTAATATATAACTAACTCTTCCGAACCCTACAGCTCGACGACACCCACCTTTCATCATACGTGGGGTCCGACCTGCAGGGCTTCAACGGCTCAACCTCCAAACCTTGGGGGTATGTGGAGCTCTTTGTCACGTTCGGCGAGGAACAACCGCCAGGTAAGTCAAGGTGCACTTTTTGGTCATCGACTTCCTGTCTCTCTAGAACTGTATCTTAGGGAGACCAACACTAGCAAAATTGACCGTTGTTCCCTCCACCGTCCATCTGAAAATTAAATTCTACATAAAGAGAGGACGCGTCGCCACCATCCAAGGTGATCTAGCAGCTGCCCGAAGATGCTTCAACGTAACATCAAAGGGACAGAGTACGGTTAACACTGGAGCGCGACCCGCCGAGAGAGCCGCAATAGCACGACCAAAACCACAACCCGTCAAGACGAAATAATAGAGAGCTCCTCTAAAGGTCAACTCCATTTTGTTGGACACCCGCTTCGATCAGGATGAAGCACCCAACGGTGAGCAGGGACTCCTCCGACCAACTCTGGATGGAGACTTTGAGCTCGTCCCCCTCGGTGAAGACCCGCACAAAGGGGTGAAGATCGACACCGGACTCTCCGACCTGGCGAGGAAGGAGATTAAGGATTACTTTAGGGAAAATGCATATATGTCCGCGTGGAGCGCCACGGAGATGCCTGAACTCGACCCTGAGGTCGCCTGTCACCACCTGGCCATTGATCCATCCGTTAAGGCAATAGTACAACGTAGGCATAGGCAGTCCCCCAAGAAAATAGAGGCTGCTGAAAAAGCTGTAAAAGACCTCCTAGAGGAAAAATTTATTTCTGAAGCCCGGTATTCAACCTGGATGTCAAATGTTGTACTTGTTAAAAAGAATAATGGAAAATGGCATATGTGTGTCGACTATACCAATCTTAACCGGGCATGCCCCAAAAATGCATTCCTCTTGCCTAATATTGACATGATGGTCGATAATTCCGCTGGCTATAAAATTCTATCTTTCATGGACCCCTATTCGGGCTACAACCAAATCCCAATGGCGATGAGCGACAAGCTCTGCACCGCTTTCATGACCAGCTCGGGCAATTACTACTATAACGTAATGCCTTCGGCTTGAAAAATACAGGGGAAACATACCAGCAGATGATGAATAAAGTCTTCTCAAACTAGATCGGGAACATGCTCGAGGTATACATGGACGATATGATCGTCAAAACTCGAGCAGACACCGACCATGCTGCCCACCTCAAAAAGGTCTTCGCCCAAGCGAGGCAATGTAGAATGAGGTTCAACCCCGAGAAATGCACTTTTGGGGTTAAGGCGGGCAAGTTCCTCGGTTTCTATCTAATAGAACAGGGAATTGAGGTCGACCCCGACAAGTGTCGGGCGTTCTCCGAGCTCCCTACACCTAATTCAAAAAAATACATATAAGTTCTAAACGGAATGCTCGCCTCGCTCTCCCATTTTATGGAAAAATCCTCTCAACATGCCCTTCCATTTTTTAAACTCCTGCACAAAGAGGCAGCTTTCAAGTGGACCGAGGAATGCGAGCAAGCCCTCCTCCATATCAA
Organism: Vicia faba; assembly: GCA_948472305.1. Taxonomy (NCBI): domain Eukaryota; kingdom Viridiplantae; phylum Streptophyta; class Magnoliopsida; order Fabales; family Fabaceae; genus Vicia; species Vicia faba. The sequence continues at coordinate 1,286,212,776 of OX451738.1, read as the reverse complement.
GCAGAGCCTTTCGCAACCGCCCGTACTATCACGACCATTAGACGGGGAGACCTTGTTCCTGTGTCTGGAGGTCTCCGTCGAGGCTGTTAGTTTGGACCTCATATGCGAAACACCGGAAGGTCAAAAACCTGTGTATTTCACGAGTAAAGCACTTCATGGACCCGAAGTCATATACCAACAAATCAAGAAGGTGGCCTTGGCCCTCGTTAATGTGGCGATAAGGCTCAGACACTATTTCCTTGCACACACAATCGTCGTACAGACCGAACAACCCGTGAGACAACTCTTAGGCTGACCAGACATGGCAGGTCGAATGCTAAAATGGTCCTTGGAGCTTTTGGAGTTCGACATATAGTACGAAAGCAGGAAGGCCCTCAAGGCCCAAGCTCTGGACGACTTCATCGCAGAGATGACCGTTCACAACCCCCTGCAGGAAAGGAGTACAAGTGGACCATCTTTGTGGATGGAGCCTCCAGCTCGACGAGGAGTGGAGCATGAATTCTCATAGAAAACGAGGAAGGCGTCATGATCGAACACTCTCTCACTCTCTCCTTTCTGACCTCGACCAATCAGGTGGAATACGAGGCTTTGCTCACAGGATTAAGGCTAGCCGAAGATCTTGTCGCGTGAGAGATACACATTTTTACTGATTCCCAACTTGTCGCATCTCAAGTTCAAGGGGGATACCAAGCTAAGAACAACAGCCTTATTAAATATTTGAACTTGGTCAAAAAACATATGAAAAAGTTTTATCGAGCAGAAATCACACACGTACCATGCGAGCAGAACACACGGGTCGATGTACTTTTAAAGCTCGTGAGCAAGATGAATAAGGGCCGAAACAAATCAGTCATACAAAAGTCCCTATCTCCCCCAATCATAGAAAGGTTCACGATGCTACTCGAAGTGAATTCCCTCGAGGACAGCTCATTGCTGGATGACCCTGGTGTTAAACATTCTGACAAAAAGGGATTTTCTTCTAGAACAAAGGGAGGCAGCCACGACCAAACGACGAGCATACTCATATGTGGTGCTCGAGCACGTGTTGTATCGCTCGTGGATTCATAATCCTCGAGATACTACGGGAAATCCACGAAGGAATCAATGCCCAACACATGGTCAGAAGGTCCCTAGGGCGAAAGGCGCTGCGAGTAGGGTACTACTGGCCGACCATGCAACAAGACACCAAAGAACATCTCAAGAGGTGCGACTAGTTCCAGAGACACGCTGACATGCACCTCGCACCCTCGCACGAGCTAAATACGCTATCCTCCCCGTGGCCATTTTCCTGGTGGGGAATGCACATACCAAAACAAATTCCTCATCGTGGCCGTAGAATATTTCACCAAATGGATAGAGGCCGAAGCCCTAGAGAAAATTACTTCACATAACATCCTTCATTTCTACAAACGAAACGTGCTTGCTTGGTTTGGGATACCACAAGCTCTCATCACGGACAACGGCACCCAGTTCACCGGTCAAGGTTTCCCAAGCTTCATCGCCAAACTCGGAACCAAGCAGCATTTAACCTCGGTCGAACACCCCCAGACCAACGGGCAAGCCGAAGTCGCAAATAGAATCATCTTGTGAGGACTCAAAAGCAGGCCGGGTGAAGCCAAATGGGTATGGGTCGAAGAACTACACATTGTCATGTGGGCTTATCGAACAACACCCCATTTGATAACCGATGAGACACCATTGTGACTAACCTACCGCACCGAAGCCTTCATCATGGTGGAAATCATGGATCCATCCAGGTGAATGAAAATGCCCTTTGACGAGGAGATGAACGACGAGGCCCTCAGGGATGAGCTTGACCTAGTCAAAGAGATTAGATCAATAACATCTCTTTGCGAGGCCACACTAAAACAGTAGGTAGACCTATGCCATGATAAAAAAGTCATAAAGCGTGAGTTTTAGGTCGGAAGCCTAGTCTTGCAGAGAAACCTGAAGGATTCTCGCGAAGGGAAATTGGCCACAATCTGGGAGGGGCCTTACCGCGTCCAGGGAGCTACAGGCACCGGAGCATATTAGCTCGAACAATAAATGGAGAACCACTACCTCGACCCTGGAATGCTGTGAAGCTAAAACAATATTATAGCTAGGTCCTTCACCTATTAAGGGCGTTAGCTGTCGACTAATCATCTTCAACCAACGAAGGGATCAACTCGACCACATAGGCGCATCTAGGTACAGATGTGGCTTCTAAACATCAAAAAAAGGAAAGAGGTTGTTCATCTGACGAGCAGTATCTTAGCCCGACAGGGACACCTCAATCGAGCCTTGCTATCGAAGTACCCAACATGGCAGAACACCCAGCTCACGATGTGCAGTTCACGCCACGAGTTTAGGATCCCGACCGCAATCTTACACTTGTTTTGCGGATCCCTACTGCGTGTCCTCGACACATATCAACATGTGCCGAACAAATATGAGGGTCGAACACACATCTCCACATGGAAAACACGAGCTTTCGTGTAAAATTTATATCAATCACAATAAAGATCGAACACATATCTCCTCACGGAATATACTAATATTCATGAAATAAATAAGTCAAAAACAATGACAAACAAAAACAATAATAAGCTAGCATTAGCAAAAACATGAAGGCATTGAACCAAATTAAAGCATTTATAAATGTCGACCACTAGAGCCGGTGATGTCTGAATGTTACAAAAATTACGGGCACGCAGGCCCAAATACAAATAATAGTTATCAAACGAAAAACACTAACCGCTCCTCGAAGTACCCACTTTGACCTCGGGAGAATCAGGAGGAGGAACAACCTGGCCATCGACCACCTGGGAAAGAACCCCAGTTCCTTCAGTGTTGAGTCTTGGGTTCAACACAGACAGCTGGTTCACGGAAGCTTTGAAACCGTCGACAAAGATGTTGAAGCAGTCCGACTCCAGGATTTGAATCCGGGTAGCAAAATCTGCACGAGTGAGCAAATTAGTTACACTCTCGGGTCCGTCCTCCGCAGGCATCATAGTAGCCTTTAGATCAGCAACTTCCCTCTCCAACCACTCCCTTTCGTTCTCCCATAATTCTCCGTCAAGCAGGAGGCAGTCCTTTTCCTCGAGGGCTTTGTCAGCTCTCTCTTTCTCCCCCGCCAGAGCATCATCCTGTTCGCGAAACATCTATTCGCTTGGTTCAAGGGAAATATTTAATTTCCGTGTCTCCGCTTGAAGAATCACGTTCTCTGACTCCAATTCCTTGACCCGACCAAAGGAGCTAGCCCTATCACCCGTGAGGACCACGATCATCTCTGCCATCTTTATCACCCCAACCATACTGGAAGTCAGATGCTTCCTTTAACCTTCATCGTTGATCCGCCTTATGATGTCAGACCTATTGATGGCACAGTTAGAGGGAAGCCCTCAAAGAAATCCTTCTCCATGAAACAAGGAGGGAGGCTGAAGTTTCGGGCAGTCGCCTCATCGGTAACATCAGCAACCCCATCTACGGGGCGACTCCTTTTCATGCCCAACACAGTAGCTTGTTGGTTGGCACCGCGGGTTCCCGATGACCCACTGGATCCTTCCTGACCGGCTCAGAGACTAAACCCATGTGTATAGCTTGATGCGGTTTCACCAACCTCTTGTGGCTCTTTTTCTCCTGGGTCAGCTTCAACAATATCCCGTGATGCTCTACATGATACTTGCAAAAACAAGGACAGTATACTCGGGTCAGCCTCTTCGTGGAAACAAAAGAAGGCAAGAAGCAATATAGTAAAATCAAGCAAGCAAAAACCTAAGAGATCCATGACCTGCCTGTAAAATCGACACTCGACGAGCGCCTTGGTGTTGATCGAGCACACTTCGAACATTGGCTCACCGTCTTCATAAAGGATGTCGTGTCCTTCCCTCGTGACCCACATAGAGGGGAAGAAACCATCGAAGAACCAATTAAGGACGCCATAGACCTCTTCGTCTTTGGCGCTCATACTGCTGGCAGGAGTATGGTAATGCCTGGAACCATGATCGTAGTGGCCCGGACACCAGTGGATGGGAAACTCCGAGACTCGCTCGATCTCTAGAATACCCATGGTGTCGTAGCACGATTCTCCATCCTCATCCACAATAGAATCCAGGTCGAACATGGCATCCACCGCTATTTGAGTAGAGGGTTGCAACACATACTACCTATCTTTAAAGTTGTGGAAAGAGTCCATGTACATCCTGAACAGCCTTTCGACTATTTGAGGGAGACCCAACTGTGTTTCCCTCCCAGGGATTACCGTTGTAGGTGAAAAACCCTGAAGAACATGGGAATGGTTGCCCCGTTCCTCAGGAAGAAGCAAGTAAGTTCAAATGCCCGGATGAAGGCAATAGCATTGGGATGAAGCTGAGAGGGTGCTAAGTTCAAGTGATTGAGCACCCCCATTTGGAAATCGTTGAAGGGAAGCCGAAGTCCCAAGTCTTTGAATACGACCTCATAAATAGGGAAGGCGTCGTGGTTAAACTCTTAGCATATGCAAGTATTAGGTGTCAGCCGTAGGATTTTGAAGTTCCTTTGGAAGCCTTCCCGGTCGCCGCCATACTCGACGATAGTATAAGCTTTCCTCTTAGTGTAACTATATGTCGGTGCTATTCCTCGAGGCTCTGCACCGGCCCAAACCAAAGCAGGATCGTTGACTGTGTCAACCAAGTTGACGCCCTCCTCGGTTACACTGGTCTCTTAGGTGTCCATATGCTTTGACGATTTGGGAGTGTCGACCATTTACCTGCAAAGCATAGGAAACCGGTGAATTCGACAGCAAATCCAAATCCACCCTTGCACGACGCAGATGAAAAGGCTAAGTAACACCCAAACCAAGTCGATAGTCATTCGTGTAGAGAGGGGAAATACACGACTCTCGACCAGTCCATGAAAGTTATGCCAGTCTTATAAGACCACACAACGATCGTAACGACAAACACTTTTCATGCGAACACTTTTTCATGAATACCTCAGGCACATGATGAATACAGCGAGCGAGATATGAATTCACCGACCAAACTTATGAATCCTCCGGAGATTACATAAACTTCTTGTGCAAAATCATGAATTTTGCAGGGATATATGAAGACTACATGGCAACTTCGTCTAAGTGTCAGTGACAAGATAAATATCGCCGGCTCATTCACGAATAATATGCCTAAATACATGAATCCCCTAGGAAAACCCCCTAGTGGCTAAACCCTATTACTAAAACGGCATCAAAGTCAATCTAAACAAAGAATATCACGAAAAATACTTACTTGAACAAATATAGATAAAGAATAATGATGGTAGATAGGGAACAAGCAGCGGATTTGGCGGCGTCAGCGGTTGTAGAAAATGGCACAACGTTGGAAATAGGGAAAGTGAGGAGCACAAGAATGTAAAGTGAACAATGGACCTTGGGGCACTATTTACAGAGCTGACATGGAATATGAAACATCGCGTCGGGCCATCCTAACAACCACATTTCTCCTCGACACCTACGCACTCAGCTAATGATGCCCCTACTCCCTAGGCCATCATTACAACCCCAAAGGTCACGTCACATGCATACACCCTGCTGGTTTTCTTCTCCCCATGTCGAGAACGACTCCATCTCGAGTCTATTTTGAACTCTACTCAGGTAAACCGATATACCGACGACTTTCTCCGTCCATGCACTGAAATATTCTCGTCGAATAACACACTTCATAAAAAGAAGAGGCTAGATTTAAGTCATAGCTCCTTCATCAGAAGTAACGACTTGGGGGGCTCCTGTTATGGACTAGGCCTGCCCTTGGCCCAATTCTACGTGAGGCCCAACCCACGTCGGGCAGAGACTTCCACTGCATGTAAGCAAGCAACCTCATTGTGCAGAGTAAAACCCAGTTAGTCTCAGGGAGCTCGTACGCCAGTCAGGATGATGTCGAGGACACCCTCTGATCCTCCTCGACCAAGCCTTATCCCCTTACACGATCACGCGTCTGGCGGGGAGCATCCACGACGAACTGAAGCATCTCATAAGCATCCTCATCGTAGGGCTAACTATCAATGTCTCTGAATATCACGGAGTCTTCGTTGCCCCGGAAAGACTGCATCCATATCCTTCTGATCTTGCGGAGGAAGTCATCCGGGTGAGGGACCACGTGCGGGTCCCTACTACTCAGGTAGGACCTGGAAGTCTCCACTTTGGGCCTGCTTGACCAGCCCAATGAGGAGACCTTGGCCTAGTGCTGGGGGATATAAATACCCTCTCTTTCGAGAAGGTCAGGGATTGAACATTTTCTTACTCTCTTACTTGCTTGCTCATTCTGAAACTTACTTTAGCATCAGAGTGTCTTGGAAGTACCCCCCCCCCCCCCCACACCTCACTCTCAAGTTTTGCTCGACGTAAGTTGTGACAGTCCATTCTGGTCAGGTACGATCAGTGGCGCCGTCTGTTGGAAACTTTCTTCCCCGTCTTCCATTCACACGAGACAAAAGCTAATTCAACTACTTTTTGACTGTCATAGTTGATCACACGGCAGAAAACTAAAACATCATTGACATCAACAACAACATTGTCGACCACATTACTGACGTCAACAACGCTGGTTCCACTGTCCTCAATGTCAGTACCAATAAGAACGCCGACAACAGCAATGGCTACGCTGATGATATGCCCGGCCCCTCAGATTACAGAGAAGGGTTGACTGCCTCTTCATCGTCACTGTCCCGACGACTCGAATACAATCGTTGTCCTCTCTAGAACTACAAACCACCCGCATTCCAGGAGGTCCCCGTTCCCGCGGGTGCTGTTGCCACGACAAGGGCACCGTTCGCAGCAATAAATTAAACAAACTACTTGATCTTTTCCCAAGGGGAGAGATTAAGGGCGCTCGAAGATTCTCGAAGATCCCCCAGAAGACATAGGAGGACTCATTTTCCTCCTCCTTGTCAGATAGAGGATTGTCCCTAATCTCCCACGCGGAGATGCATACAAGATGCCTCTTGAATCCCCTCTCCCCGACCAATCGGGCGATGCCCCGTGTTCGAAAGGGACCAGCCCGTAGATACGGGGAGACGCGATCACATATCTCTGTGTCAAGAGTAAAGACCCCCTAAAAACAGGAACACGAGAAATGGAGAATGACCATACCGCCTCAGAGATCCTCCGCGCGACCAAGGCCACCATCGCGACCGTCATTACAACAGGTCGCCTTCTCGATCTTCGGACAGAAGTGACGAAGACGACCCCCGCGGTCCTCCATCCCAAGCTATTATGGAGGCACCTATCCCCCCGAGTATGGAGAAACCTCCCCATCTGAAGGAGTACAATGGCATTACCGACCCAGACGACCATATCGACGGGTTCGAGGCAATACTGCAGTATCATAACATCGGGGGACCTATCAAATTTCAGTTGTTCCCCACGAATTTGAGAAAGGTTTCAATGGACTGGTATAAGAGCCTCGCCCCGGGGTCAATTACTTCCTGGAGAAATTTAAAAAACCAATTCATCAGTTCATTCACTGCTTCACATCGGCATCCAAAGACTGAAGCGGCCCTTGAGGCAATCATTCAGAGACACGACGACACCCTCTGGGAGTTTATTAATCGGTTCAACTGCGAGGCTATCCAGGTCCCTTGTATCGATCATATGAAGAGATACCTGCTCGAGAGGGGACTCCTCCTGGGCACGGAGTTTAGAAAAGTGGATGGCGTCAAACCACCACAGACATTCGATGCTCTCCTCGAAAAGGCTAGGGCCTATATGGATTATAAGGAGAGGGAAGCGGCCAATAGAGCCCGAGACCAAAGGAATCGTGGATCCACCAGCAATCCACGACAAAAAGATTTGGGCCTTCCTCGATGAACGAGCGAGAAGAGGAGGGATGACAAACCACGAGATCCTCGCGAGCAAAGAGGACCCTCAGGGAGGTTTACCGAGTACACTCCGCTGACAGCTTCCCACGAGCGCATCTTGGAGGAGTGTGCTAATTCTGATTTCAAGGACAGCGGCGTCAAGCATCCTCGCTCTGCTCCTGCTAAGCCCGAGGCTAATCGGAGCAAATACTGCCAATATCATAGAAGTCATAGACACCTGACTCAAGATTGTGTCCATCTCAAAGATACTATCGAGACCCTCATCAAAGGGCGAAGACTCGGGCAATATAGGTGAGGCGACGTCCCTTGTCGAGATGCCCGTGACACAAAGGAGATTGGGGAGGATGATCGACCATCAGACGAGATGGTCCCTATCCAGACAGCATTCTCCGTTACAAGACCGAAGGACTTCTATGTCCCTGAAGATATCGAAGAGCCTTTGTCCATGCACAATAGGTGGGAAAGGTTCGCCTCCGCCATGATCATAAATGGCGGGGGGATCAATGATATAAATATAAACTACGCGAAGAGGAAATTGGACGAACTTGTCGACGCGGCCCCCCAGCAAAAGTTGACATTCGAGAGGGTCAAGGGCATATCAGAGTCGATCATGTTCTACCTCGACGAACTTCCCGGTGGGGTCCCCAACTCACGCATCCCTCTTCTGGTTAGGGGGAGGATGGCTAATTTTGATGTTCATCGTGTCTTGGTCGATGAAGAGAGTTTCGTTGATGTAATGTATAGCCAACTCTTTCGAACCCTACAGCTCGATGACACCTACCTTTCACCATATGTGGGTTTGACCTACAGGGCTTCAACGGCTCAACCTATAAAACTTGGGGGTACATGGAGCTCTTTGTCACCTTCGGCGAGGATACAACCACCAGTCAAGTCAAGGTGTGCTTTTTGGTCATTGACTGCACGTCTCTCTAGAACTGTATCCTAGGGAGACCAACACTGGCGGAATTGACCGCTGTTCCCTCCACCGTCCATCTAAAAATGAAATTCTACACAAAGAGAGGACGCGTCGCCACCATCCATGGCGACCTAGCAGCTTCCCGAAGATGCTTCAACACCACATCAAAGGGACAAAGTATTGTCGAAACTGGAGGGCGACCCTCCAAGAGAGCCGCGACAGCATGACCAGAACCACAGCCCGTTAAGACGGAAGAACAGAGAGCTCCTCTAAAGGTCGACGCCATTTTGCTGGACACCCACTTTGACCAGGATGAAGCATGCAACGACAAGCAGGGACTCCTCCGACCAATTCCAAATGGTGAATTTGAGCTCCTCTCCCTTGGTGAGGACCTGCACAAAGGGGTGAAGATCGACATCAGACTCCCCGACCTGGCGAGGAAGCAGATCAAGGCTTGTTTGAGGGAAAATGAAGATATGTTCGCGTGGAGCGCCTCAGAGATGCCCAGACTCGACCCTAAGGTCGTCTGTCACCACCTGGCCATCGATCCAGCCTCTAGGGAAATAGTACAACATAGGCGTAGGCAGTCCTCCGAGAAAATGGAGGCTGCTGAAAAAGCTGTAAAAGACCTCCTACAAGAAAATTTTATTTCTGAAGCCTGGTATTCAACCTGGCTGTCAAATGTTGTACTTGTTAACAAGAATAATGGAAAATGGCGTATGTGTGTCGACTATACCGGTCTTAACCGGGCATGCCCCAAAGATGCATTCCCCTTGCCTAATATTGGCATGCTGGTCGACAATTCGGCCGACTATAAAATTCGATCTTTCATGGAAGCCTATTCGTGCTACAACCAAATCCCAATGACGATGAGCGACAAGCTCTGCACCACTTTGATGACTAGCTCAGGTAATTACTACTATAACATAATTCCCTTCGGCTTGAAAAACGCAGGGGAAATGTACCAGCAGATGATGAATAAAGTCTTCCACAACAAGATCTGGGACATGCTCTAGGTATACATGGACGACATGATCGTAAAATCTCAGGCGAACACTGACCATGCTACCCACCTCAAAAAGGTCTTCGCCCAAGAGAGGCAATGTAGAATGAGGTTCAACCCCGAGAAATGCACTTTCGGGGTTAAGGCGGGCAAGTTCCTCGATTTCTATCTAACAGAATAGAGAATTAAGGCCAACCCCAACAAGTGTCGGGCGTTCTCCGAGCTCCCTACACTTAATTCAAAAAAATACATATAAGCCCTAAACAACATGCTCGCCTCGCTCTCCCATTTTGTGGCGAAATCGGCTCAACACGCCCTTACATTTTTTAAACTCCTACACAAGGAGGCGGCATTTGAGTGGACCGAGGAATGCGAGCAAGCCCTCCTCCATCTCAAGTAGAGCCTTCCTTAACCACCCTTACTATCACGACTATTAGACGGGAAGACCTTGTTCTTGTGTCTAGCTGTCTCCGTCGAGGTCGTCAGTGCGGACCTCATACGCGAGACTACTGATGGTCAAAAACTTGTGTATTTCACGAGCAAAGCACTTCATGGACCAGAGGTCTGATACCAACAGATCAAGAAGGTGGCCTTGGCCCTCGTCAATGCGGCGAGAAGGGTTAGAAACTATTTCCTCTCACACACAATTGTCGTACAGAAAAACCAACCCGTGAGATAACTCTTAGGCCGACCTGACATGGAAGGTCGAATGCTAAAGTGTTCCTTGGAGATTTCGGAGTTCGACATCCAGTATGAAAGCAAGAAGGCCCTTAAGGCCCAAGCTCTGGCCGACTTCGTCGCGGAGATGATCGCTCACAACCCCCCTGCGGGGAAGGAGCACAAGTGGACCATCTTTGTGGATGGAGCCTCCAGCTCGATGAGGAGTGGAGCATGAATTCTCCTCGAAAACGAGGAAGGAATCGTGATCGAACACTCTCTCACTCTCTCCTATCTGACCTGGAAAAACAAGTGGAATACGAGGCTTTGCTCGCAGGATTAAGGCTAGCTGAAGATCTCATCGCGCGAGAGATACACATTTTTACTGATTCCCAACTTGTCGCATATCAAGTTCAAGGGGGATACCAGGATAAGAACAACAGCCTCATTAAATATTTGAACTTGGTCAGAAAACATATGAAAAAGTTTAGCCGAGCAGAAATCACACACGTACCACACGAACAGAACACATGGGCCGACATACTTTCAAATCTCGTGAGCACGAAGAAGAAGGGCCAAAACAAATTAGTCATACAAGAGTCCCTATCTCGCCCGAGCATAGAAAGGTTCACGATGTTACTCGAAGTGGATTCCATTGGGGACAACTCATGCTGGATGACCCCGGTGTTCAACTTTCTAACAAAAAGGGAACTTCCTCTAGACGAAAGGGAGGAAGCCACGACCAAATGACAAGCATGCTCATATGTGGTGCTCGAGCACATGTTGTATCACTATGGATTCTCCATCCCGCTCTTGAAGTGTGTCGAAGAATTCGTAATCCCCGAGATACTACGGGAAATTCATGAAGGAATCAACGCCTAACATAAAGGCAGAAGGTCCCTAGCGCGAAAGGCGCTGCGAGCAGGGTACTACTGGCTTACCATGTAACAAGACACCAAAGAACATGTCAAGAGGTGTGACAATTTCCAGAGACATGCGGACATGCACCTCACACCCTCGTACGAGCTAAATACGCTATCCTCCCCGTGGCCATTTTCCTGGTGGGGAATGGACATCCTCAGACCGTTCGTGCAAGGGACATACCAAAACAAATTCCTCATCATGGCCGTAGACTATTTCACCAAATGTATAGAGGCCGAAGCCCTAGAGAAAATCACTTCACACAAAATCCTTCGTTTTTACAAATGAAACGTGCTCGCTCAGTTTGGGATACCACAAGCTCTCATCACGGAAAACGACACCCAGTTCATCGATCAAGGTTTCCAAAGCTTTGTCACCAAACTCGGCAGAAAGTAGCAATTTACCCCGGTCAAACACCCCGAGACCAACGGGCAAGCCGAAGCCGCAAATGGGGTCATCTTGCGAGGACTTAAATGCAGGCTGGGTGAAGCCAAAGGCCGAAGAACTACACAGCATCATGTGGGATTATCGAATAACACCCCATTCGAAAACTGGTGAGACACCATTCCGACTAACATACGGCACCGACTCCGTCATCCTGGTGGAAATCTTGGAGCCATCCAGGTGAATGGAAATGCCCTTCGGCAAGCAGATGAACGACGAGGCCCTCAGGGATGAGATTGACCTAGTCGAAGAGATTCGATCAGGAACATCTCTTTGTGAGGCCATGCTAAAATAGCAGGTAGTCGCCATGACAACAAAGTCATAAAGCACGAATTTCAGGTCGGCAGCCTAGTCTTGCGGAGAAACCTAAAGGATTCTCGCGAAGGGAAACTGGCCATAACTGGGAGGGGCCTTACTGCGTCCAGGGAGGTACGGGAACCTGAGCATATTACCTTGAACAAATAAATAGATAACCACTACCTCGACCCTGGAATGCTGTAAAGCTAAAACAATATTATAGCTAAGTCCTTCACCTGCTAAGGGCATCAACAGTTGACTAGTCCTCTTCAACAAACAAAGGGATCAGCTCGACCACATAGGCGTGTATGGGTACGGATGTGGCCTCCAAACATCAACAAAAGGAAAGATATTGTTCATTTGACGAGAAGTATCTTAGCCCGACAGGGACACCTCAATCGAGATCTGCTGTCAAAGTACCCAACATGGCAGAACACCCAGATTGCGATGGGTAGTTCACGCCACGAGTTTAGGATCCCGACCGCGATCTTATTCTTATTTCGCGGACCCCTACTACACATCCTCGACACATCTCAACATGTGCCGAACAAATATGAGGGTCAAGCACACATATCCACATGGAAAATACGAGCTTTCATGGAAAACTTATATCGATCACAACAAAGGTCGAACACATATCTCCATATGGAATATATGAATGTTCATGGAATAAATAAGTCAAAAACAATGACAAGCAAAAACAATAATAATCTAGCATCAGCAAAAACATGGAGCCATTGAACTAAAGTAAAGCATTTATAAATTTCGACCACTAGAGCCGGCGGTGTCTGAATGTTACAAAAATTACGGGCACGCAGGCCCAAATACAAATAACAATTATCAAACGAAAAATGCTAATCGCTCCTCGGAGTACCCACTTAGACCTCGGGAGAATCAGGAGGAGGAACAACTTGGCCATCGACCACTTGGGACAGAACCCCAGTTCCTTCAGTGTTAAGCCTCGGGTTTAGCATAAACAGTTGGTTCATGGCAGCTTTGAAACCGTCGGCCAAGGCGTCGACGATGTCCGACTCCAAGATCTGAATCCGAGTAACGAAATCTGTGTGAGTGCGCAAATCAGTTACACTCTCGGGTTCATCCTCCGCGGGCGCCATAGCAGTCTTCAGATCATCAACTTCCCTCTCCAGCTGCTCCCTTTTGCTCTCCCACAATTCTCTGTCAAGAAGGAGGAAATCCTTTTCCTCGAGGGCTTTGTCAGGTCTCTCTTTCTCCCCGCCAGATCATCAGCCTGTTCCTGAAACATCTATTCACTTTGTTCAAGGATAATCTTTAATTTTTGTGTCTTCGCTTGAAGAGTCACGATCTCTGACTCCAGTTCCTTGACCTGGCCAGAGGAGCTTCCCCCTTCACCCGCGAGGACCATGACCATCTCCGCTATCTTCATCACCCCGACCATACTGGAAGCAAGATGCTTCCTTCGACCTTCGCTGTTGAGCCTCCTTATGATGTCGGACTCATTTTCGGACACAGTTAGAGGGAATCCCTCAAAGAAATCCTTCTCCATAAAACAAGCCGGGAGGCTGGAGCTTCGGGAAGTCGCCCCTCTGATCACATTAACAACCCTATCTATGGGGCGACACATTTTCTTGCCTAACACAACAGCTTGCTGGTCGGCACCGTGGGTTCCCAACGACCCAATGGATCCTTCCTTGACCAGCTTGGAGACTGAACCCATGCACGTAGCTTGATGTGGTTTCACCAACCTCTTGTGGCTCTTGTTCTCCTGGATCAGCTTTAACAATCTCTCGTGGCGCTCTGCTATGTTACTTGTAAAAACAAGGAAAGTATACTCGGGTCATCCTCGTCGGGGAAACAATAGAAGGCAAGAAGTAATATAGTAAAATCAAGAAAGCAAAAACCTAAGAGATCCACGGCATGCCCGTAAGACCGACACTCGACGAGCACCTTGGTGTTGATCGGGCGCACTTCGAACATCGGCTCACCGTCTTCATCAAGGATGTTGTGTCCTTCCCTCGTGACCCACCTGGCAAGGAATAAACCATCGATGAACCGATTGAGGATGCCATAAACCTCTTCGTCTTTGGAGCTCATACCATCGATGAAAGTATGGTAATTCCCAGCAACATGGTCGTAGTGGCCCGAACACCAGTGGATGGGAAACTTAAAAACTCGTTCGATCTCCGGATTACCCTCAGTGTTGGAGCACGGTTCTCCATCCTCGTCCACAACAGAATCCGGGTCAAACATGGCGTCCACCTCTATTTGAGTAGAGGGTTGCAAGACATACCACCTGTCTTTAAAGTTGCATACAGAGTTCATGTACATCCTGAACAGCCTCTTCGACTGTTTGAGGGAGACCCAACTGGGTTTCCCTCCCGGGGACTACCATTGTAGGTGAAAAACCATGAAGAACAGGGGAATGGTCGCCCCGATCCTCAAGAACTGGCAAGTAAGTCCAAATGCCCAGATGAAGGAAATAACATTTTGATGAAGCTGAGAGGGTGCAAAGTTCAAGTGATTGAGCACCCCCATTTAGAAATCGTGAAGGGAAGCCGAAGTTCCAAGTCTTTGAAGACGACCTCGTACATAGGGAAGGCGTCGTGGTTGAACTCCAAGCATATGTGACCAGTAGGCATCGGCCGCAAGATTTTGAAGTTCATTTGGAAGCCTTCCTGATCGCTGCCATACTCGACGAAAGTATAAGCTTGCCTCCTAGTGTAACTATATATCAAGGCTATTCCTCGAGGCTCTGCACTGACCCAAGCCAAAGCAGGATCGTCGACTATGTCGACCAAGTTGGCACCCTCCTCTGCTACACTGGTCTCTTCGGTGTCCATATGCTCTGACGATTCGGAAGTGTCGACCATTTACCTGTAAAGTAGAGGAAATCGGTGGATTCGACAGCAAATCCAAATCCACCCTTCTGCGATGCAGATGAAAAGGCTAAGTAACGCCCAAACCAAGTTGACAGTCATTCGCGTAGAGAGGGGAAATACACGGCTCTCGACCAGTCCATTAAAATCATGCCACTCTTATAAGACCATACAACAATCGTAACGACAAACACTTTTTCATGCGAACACTTTTTCATGAATACCTGGGCACATGATGAATATAGAGAGCAAGATATGAATTCACTGGCCAAACTCATGAATCCACTGGGGATCGCATAAATTTCTTGTGCAAAATCATGAATTTCGCGGGGATATATGAAGACTACAGGGAAAATTTGTCTAAGTGTCAGTGACAAGATAAATATCGCGGGCTCAGTCATGAATAATACACCTAAATACATGAATCCCCCGGGAAAAACCCCTCAGTGGCTAAACCCTACTACTAAAACGGCATCAAAGTCAATCTAAACAAAGAATATCCTGAAAAATACTTACTTGAACAAATATATATGAAGAATAACGATGGTAGATAGGGAACAAACGGTAGATTAGGAGGCGGCGTCAGCGGTTGTAGAAAATGACACGACGTTGCCAGCAGGGAAAGTGAGGAGCGCAATAATGTAAAGTGAACAATGGGCCTTGGGGCACTATTTACAAAGCTGAAATGGAATACGCAACATCGTGTCGGGCATCCCAACAACCGCCTTTCTAATCGACACCTACGCACTCAGCTAATGATGGCCCCGACTCCCTAGGCCATCATTACATCCCCAAAGGTCACGTCACGTGCACACACCCCTCTGTTTTTCTTCTCCCCGTGTTGAGAACGACCCCATATCTTGTCTATTATGAATGCTACTCAGGTAAACCCGTATATCGACGAGTTTCTCTGCCCACACATTGAAAGATTCTCGTCGAGTAACACACTTCATAAAAAGAAGAGGCTAGATTTAAGTCATAGCTCCTTAATCAGAAGCAACGACTTGAGGGGCTTATGTTCTGGATTGGGCCTGTCCTTGGCCCAACTCCACGTGAGGCCCAACCCACGTCGGGCAGAAATTTCCACTCCCCGTAAGGAAGCGACCTCATTGTACGGGGGAAAACCCAGTTAGTCTCAGAGAGCTTGCACGCTAGACAAGATGATCTCGAGGACACCCTTTGATCCATCTCGACCAATCCTTATCCCCTTACACGACCCCGCGTCTGGCGGGAAGCATCTGCAACAAACTGAGGAAACTCACAAGCATCCTCCTCGCAGGGATGACTATCAACATCTTCAAATATCACGGAGTCTTCGTGGCCTCTAAAAGACCGCATCCATATCCTCCTGATCTTGCGGAGGAAGTCATCCAGGTGTGGTACCACGTGCAGGTCCCCACTAATCAGGTAGGATCTAATAGTCTCCACTTTGGGCCTGCTTGACCAGTCCAATGAGGAGACCTTGACCCAATACTGGGGACTATAAATACCCTCTCTTTAGAGAGGGTCAGGGATTGAACATTTTCTTACTCTCTTACTTTCTTGCTCATCCTGAAACTTACTTTGGCATCAGAGTATCTTGTAGGTACCCCCCCCCCCCCACCTCACTCTTAAGTTTTGCTCGACGTAAGCTATGATGGCCCATTCTAGTCAGGTACGATCAGTGGCGCCGTCTGTGGTAAACTTGCTTCCCCGTCTTCCATTCACACGAGATAAAAGCTAATTCAACTACTTTTTGACTGTCATGGCTGATCACACGGCAGAAAACAACAATGTCGTCGACTTCAACAACAACGTCGTTGACCACAACTTTAACGTCAACAAGGCTGGTCCCGTTGGCGTCAATGTCAGTAACAATGACAATGCCGACAACAACAACGGCTACGCTGGTGATATGACTGGCCCCTCAGAGTACAGAGACAGAATGACTTCCTCTTCGTCGTCACTGTCCCGATAGTTCGAAGACGATCATCGTCCTCTCAAGAACTACAAACCACCTGCATTCCAGGAGGTCGACGTTCCCGAGGGTGCTGATGCCACGACAAGGGCACTGTTCATGGTGATAAATCAAACAAACTACTTTATCTTTTACCAAGGGGAGAGATTAAGGGCACTTGAAGATTCTCAAAGATCCCCCAGAAGACATAGGAGGCCTCATTCTCCTCATCATCATCAGATAGAGGACCGTCCCCAATATCCCCCGCGGAGATGCAGATGGGATGCCTCTCGAAGCCCCTCCACCCGACCAATTAGGAGACGCCCCGTGTTGGAGAGGGACCAGCCCATAGATACGGGGGGACGTGATCACATTCCCCTGCATCAAGAGTAAAGACCCCCTGAGAACAGGAACATAGGAAATGATGAATGACTATACCTCCCCAGATATCCTCCGCGCGACCAGAGTCACCACCGCGACCGTCATTACAACAGGTCGCCTTCTCTATCTCTGGACAGAAGCGATGAAGACGACATCCGCGGTCCTCTATCCCAAGCTATTATAGAGGAACTTATCCCCCGGTTATGGATAAAGCTCCCCATCTGAAGGAGTATGAAGGTATTTTCGACCCAGTCGACCATATCGATGGGTTCGAGGCAATGCTGCAATATCATAACGTTGGAGGAATGATCAAATGCCGGTTGTTCCCCACAAATTTGAGAAAGGATGCGATGGACTGGTATAAGAATCTCTCCCCGGGGTCAATTACTTCCTGGAGAAATTTAAAAACCCAGTTCATCAGTTCATTCACTGCTTTATGTCGACATCCAAAGACTGAAGCGGCCCTCGAGGCAATCATCCAGAGACATGACGAGACCCTCAAGGAGTTTATTGATCGGTTCAACCGCGAGGTTATTCAAGTCCCCTACACCGATCATATGAAAAGATACCGAGCTTGAGAGGGGACTCCTCCCGGGCACGGAGTTCAGAAAAGCTATTGGTATCAAACAACCACAGACATTCGATGCTCTCCTTGAAAGGCTAGGTCCTATATGGATTATGAGGATAGGGAAGCGGCCAATAGAGCCCTGGGCCAAAGGAATCATGGATCCACCAGCAATCCACGATAACAAGATCCGGGCCTTCCTCGACGAACGAGCGAGAAGAGGAGGGATGACAAACCACGAGATCCTCGCGACCAAAGAAGGCCCTCGAGGAGGTTTACCGAGTACACTCCACTGACAGCTTCTCGCGAGCGCATCTTGGCTGAGTGCACTAATACTGATTTCAAGGACGGTGGTGTCAAGCATCCTTGCTCTGCTCCTGCTAAGTCCGGGGTTGATCGGAGCAAATACTATCAATATCATAGAAGTCATAGACACCTGACTAAATACTGTGTCCATCTCAAATATGCTATTGAGACCCTCATCAAAGGGGGAAGACTCAGTAAATATCAGCATGGAAACACCCCTCGTCAAGATGCATGTGACACAAAGGAGATTGGGGAAAATGCCTCACCATTAAACGAGACAGTCCCCATCCAGACAACATTCTCCGTTACAAGACCGAAGGACTTATATGTCCCCGATGATATCGAAGAGCCTCTGTCTATGCACAGTAGGTGGGAAAGGTTCCCCTCCGCCATAGTCATAAATGGTCGGGGGTTCAATGATATAACTATAAACTCCACGAAGAGGAAACTGGACGAACTTCTCGATGCGGCCCCCCGTAAATGGTGACATTCGAGAGGGTCAAGGGAATATCAGAGACGATCATGTTCTACCTCAAAGAATTTCCCGGAGGGGCCCCTAACTCAAGCATCCCTCTTCTGGTTAGGGCGAGGATGGCTAATTTTGACGTTCTTCCGAACCCTACAGCTCGGTGACACCCACCTTTTACCATTCGTGGGGTCCGACCTGCAGGGCTTCAATGACTCGACCTCCAAACCTTGAGGGTACGTGGAGCTCTTTGTCACCTTCGGCGAGGATACTTCCACCAGGCAAATCAAGGTGTGCTTTTTGGTCATTTACTTCCCGTCTCTCTATAACTGTATCCTAGGGAGACCAACACTGGAAAAATTGACAATTGTTCCCTCCACCGTCCATCTGAAATTGAAATTCTACAAAAAAGAGGACACATCGCCACGATCCAAGGCGACCTAGCAGCTGCTCGAAGATGCTTCAACGCAGCATCAAAGGGACAGAGTGCAATCGACACTAGAGCGCGACCCGCCAAGAGAGTCGCAACAGCATGACCAGAACCACAGCCCGTCAAGATGGAAGAATAGAGAGATCCTACAAAGGTCGACACCGTTTTGCTGGGCATCCGCTTCCACCAGGATGAAGCACCCAACGGTGAGCAGGGACTCCTCCAACCAATTCCGAATGGAGACTTTGAGCTCGTCCCCCTTGGTGAAGACCCACATAGAGGGGAAGATCGGCACCAGACTCCCCGACCTGGAGAGGAAGTAAATCAAGGCTTGTTTAAGGGAAACTACAGATCTCTTCGCGTAGAGCGCCGCAGAGATGCCCAGACTCGACCCCGAGG
This sequence comes from Vicia faba, assembly GCA_948472305.1. Classification (NCBI taxonomy): domain Eukaryota; kingdom Viridiplantae; phylum Streptophyta; class Magnoliopsida; order Fabales; family Fabaceae; genus Vicia; species Vicia faba. The sequence goes on along the minus strand of OX451738.1, from coordinate 1,286,193,367 downwards.
TCGCCTGTCACCATCTGGCTATCGATCCAACCGCTAGGGCAATAGTATAACATAGGCGTAGGCAGTCCCCCGGGAAAACCGAGGCTGCTGAAAAAGCTATAAAAGACCTCCTAGAGGAAAAAATTATTTCTGAAGCTCGGTATTCAACCTGGGTGTCAAATGTTGTACTTGTTAAAAAGAATAATAGAAAATGGCGTATGTGTGTCGACTATACCAATCGTAACCGGCAATGCCCCAAAGATGCATTCCCCTTGCCTAATATTGACATGTTGGTCGACAATTCGGCCGACTATAAAATTCTATCTTTCATGGATGCCAATTCGGGCTACAACCAAATCCTAATGGCGATGAGCGATAAGCTCTGCACCGCCTTCACGACCAGCTCAGGAAATTACTACTACAATGTAATGCCCTTCGAATTGAAAACTGCAGGTGCAACGTACCAGTGTATGATAATAAAGTCTTCCGCAACGAGATCGGGGACATGCTTGAGGTATATATGGAAGACATGATCGTCAAATCTCGAGCAGACATCAACCATGCTGCCCAACTCAAAAAGGTCTTCGCCCAAGCGAGGCAATGTAGAATGAGGTTCAACCCTAAGAAATTCACTTTCGGGGTTAAGGCGGGCAAGTTCCTTGGTTTCTATCTAATAGAACAGGGAATTGAGGCCAGTCCCGACAAGTGTCAGGAATTCTCTGAGCTCCCTACACCTAATTCAAAAAAATCCATACAAGTCTCTGAACGGCATGCTCGCCTCGCTCTCCCGTTTCGTGGCAAAATCCGCTCAACACGCCCTTCCATTTTTTAAACTCCTACGCAAGGAGGCAGCTTTCGAGTGGATCGAGGAATGCAAGCAAGCCCCCCTCCATCTCAAGCAAAGCCTTTTGCAACTTCTCGTACTCTCACGACCATTAGACGGGGAGACCTTGATCCTGTATCTGGTTGTCTTCGTCGAGGCCGTCAGTGCAGCCCTCATACGCGAGACTCCTGACGGTCAAAAACCTATGTATTTCACGAGAAAAGCACTTCAAGGACCCAAGGTCAGATATCAACAGATCGAGAAGGTGGCCTTGGCCCTCGTTAATGCGGTGAGAAGGCTTAGACACTATTTCCTCGCACACACGATCATCATACGGACTCACCAACCTGTGAGACAACTCTTAGGCCGACTAAACATGGAAGGTCAAATGCTAAAGTGGTCCTTGGAGCTTTCGGAGTTCGACATCCAGTATGAAATCAGGAAGACACTAAAGGCCCAAGCCCTGGACAACTTCGTCGCAGAGATGACTGCTCACAACCCCCTTGTAGGGAAGGAGCACAAGTGGACCATCTTTGTGGAAGTAGCCTCCAGCTCGATGGGGAGTGGAGCAGGAATTCTCCTTGAAAACAAGGAAGGTATCGTGATCAAACACTCTCTCACTCTCTCCTTTTCGACCTCGAACAATCAGGCGGAATACGAGGTTTCACTCGTAGCATTAAGGCTAGCCGAAGATCTTGGCACGCGAGAGATACACATTTTTACTGATTCCCAACTTGTCCCGTCTCATGTTCAATGGGGATACCGGGCTAAGAACAACAGCCTCATTGAGTATTTGAACTTAGTCAGAGAACATATGAAAAAGTTTGACCGAGAAGAAATTACACACGTATCATGCAAACAGAACACACATGATGACATAATCTCAAAGCTCGCGAGGATGAAGAAGAAAGGCAGAAACAAATCATCCATACAAGATTCCATATCTTTCTCGAGCATAAGAAGGTCCACGATGCTACTCGAAGTGAATTCCATCGGGGACAGCTTATGTTGGATGACCTCGATGTTCAACTTTATGACAAAAGGGGAACTTCCTCTATTCCAAAGAGAGGCATCCGCGACCAAACGACAAGCATGCTCATATGTGGTGCTCGAGAACAAGCTTTATCACCATGGATTCTCCATCCCGCTCTTGAAGTGTGTTGAAGAATTCGTAATCCCCGAGATACAACGGGAAATCTACGAAGGAATCAACGCCCAGCACATGGGTGGAAGGTCCCTAGCGCAAAAGGTGCTGCGAGCAGGGTACTATTGTTCGACCATGCAACAAGATGCCAAAGAACATGTCAAGAAGTACGACAAGTGCCAGAGATACGATGACATGTACCTCGCACCCTCGCACGAGCTAAATATGTTATCCTCCCATTGTCCATTTGCCTGGTGGGAAACGGACATCCTTGAACCGTTCATGCAAGGTACATACTGTTGTGCCCTAAATTTTCCCTCCCTTTTCTCAAGATATTTCCTATAAAGATCTTCAATAATTCAAGCTTGCACAAGTATTGACTAGATCAAGACATCTCCTCAACACTGATGCCTCAAATTAGAGTTTGAGTTTGCACAAAGACAATTGGACTTCTAATATTTCAAATGACTTTCATGGATGATTATGGACCCTCAAGATTTCTCCTATCAAGTTTCAAGTCTTGGATCACAAAATTGCTCAGTCAATTGATCAGATGGCCTAAAAACCAGTTGTATTAAAAAAAGTCAATTATGGTCAACCTACAGTAAAATTTTAAGATTTTGGACTAATATCAACATTCTGAAGTCATATGTATCATTTGATCAAGATTGGATCATAATTCTCCTAGAAAATTGTTCAAATCATCAAAAGGGCAAAATGGTCAAAATTAGGGTTTTGACTGAGAATGACTAATCTTTGATTTTTGACTCAGTACATGACTTATTGGTTTGAAATATGATCTCAAGAATTCAAGTACATCATTTTGACCTAATCGCATATCTCAATTCATCTCCCGAGATCAGTGGATTGATTGATGAAATTTGGTCAACTGATGAAAAAAAGTCAATTGTACACTGAAAAGTCAAACTTTGACTTTTTGATCAAATTTTAGTTTCAAAGATCACATTTCATGAAGACATTCAAAAAATATGAAATTTGATCATCAAGAAATCAAGAAGGTCAAAAGTCATTTTGAAAACTCAAACTTTGCAAGACTTAGAAATTTTCTAAGTGTTTTTTATACATGTTAATTTCATTACTTCATGACATCTTTTCACCATAATTCAAGATAATTCAAGTTGTTACAAGTTTTGAAGTAAACAACAAGGATGCATTTTTAAGTAAAAAAATTGCAAGTTAGAAATCCTAGGCTTTGTCTTGTTTGAACTTTTCCCTTTGTCTCAATCTTTAAAACTATGTCACTATGTTGTCCACAAATATGCCTTGACTTTGTTACAAGTTGCATAAATCTGTGCACAAGATCAGACTTCTATCATGCTACAAATGTTGTTGTCCAGAAAAGCCCTAAAATCTGATATGTTGCCAAGTCCAAGCCTGCTGCTACTAGCACAAAACCATGTCAAAAACGGTCAGTTGTCTTGTACAAAGCCAACCCTGCACCAAGCTGCCACTCCACTCCAAAACTGCTACAAAACAACCCTGCTAATATGCCCCTAACCATGTCCAAACCTGCACTATATCAGTCCCATATTTGCAGAAAAATAGCACATAAGAGTTCATCTAAAAAGCAATAAAACAGTATACCCAAACAATTCAAAAACTTATATATTTCCCTCCCAAAATTCTGCCAATTTCATCTATAAATAAGTTGTTTCACAACACACAAACATATACGTTTTTTTTGTTGAAAGAGAAAACAAAAGGAAATCTGAAAAAAGCTAACAAAATTCTTTGTAAACTCTGCTCATCTTCCACTTTATTTTCATTCACAAAACAAAAACTGAAAAAAAAAAAAAAAAAAACTCAACCCACTATACAACCTTGCAAGTTTCCCCCTAAAGAAATTGTCCAAATACTTCATATACATCACATAGAAATTATTTAAACACAAGAACAATTTCTGTAACATCACTATTTCCCAAACTTTAAAAAAGGGCCACCTCTAACTTGCTTTCTCCAAGACAATAAAACAACTCAAACTCAAAATACAGAGTTCAGCTTCAAGGTAAGTCTTCTTGACTTTGAACTATTCATATAAGCATCATCAATGGTTCATTTGTGAAGCTAAAATATAGATATTATAGCCTTGAAATTAACTATATCTTTATTTTTCCATTTTTCACTAACCATGTGTTGAGAACTAACTTATGTGTGTGAGAGAACAATGTTAGAAGTGAAAAAACAGGTTATGAGTCGATGCGTATCTCTATGTGTTGACATATATATGGTGTAAAATAGGTTATGGGTCGACACAAAACACGCATGAGTCGACGCAAAATAGGTTATGAGTCGGTACAAACCATTATGTGTCGACTCATACTGAGTTGGTTTTGATTTCCATGGAAAGAAAATGAGTATGAGTCGATACAAAACACGCATGTGTCGACACAAAACAGGTTGCGTGTCGATACAAACTATTATGTGTCGACTCATACTGAGTTGATTTTGATTTCCAGAGAAAGAAATGGTATGTGTCGATGCATATGGGTATGTGCCGATGTAAAAAAAGTTATGAGTTGACACAAACCTTTATGTATCAACTCATATTGAGTTGGTTTTTGACTTTCAAGGATAAGGAGTGATATGTATTGATGCATAAGTGTATGCGTCAATGGATAAAATTTTCGTATTAATGCGTAAGGGCATGCGTCAATACATAAATTTTTATAAAAAAAAAACAATTTTTCTTTTTTTATTTATCTTTACATTCTTGTATATTATATATATATTCATTCAATATGGTTATAATAGTAAAATTAGGTTTTATTTGCTTTTATCTCCCCATTTGTAAATTTGTACACCCATCCCCAAATGATGTAATAGCGTAGGCTTTTAATTTATGCAATTTATCGTTTTTAATATAATTGTTAGTAATTAGGGTGTGTATGGCAATATAAAATCAATATTAGAGAACCCTAATCTCAAAGACAAAAATGCATGCAATCAAACACTTTTCACACGCACACCTCTAGGGTAATCTCGCTTGTTGCCTACGAATAAATAGTCATGTCCCTCGGATGTGGGACGCTTTAGAAAAGACCTTCTATAAAAAAGATCATAGTCCCTCGATTACCCTTTGATATTACCTTCGGTAAAACAATCTTAAGTCCCTTGCAAAAATTGCTAAAGCGTCTCATAGGTTGCCTTCTATGACTACACTACGACCCACGCCCGTCCCTTCACCTCCAATGATAGGGCTTCTTATCAATCAATGATAAGGTAGAAATATCTAAAGGAGGAGGAAAAGAACTAATACTTTTCGAGTAGGTAGGACGTTCATAGTTTCTTGCTCACAACCATTTTCCAAACAACATCTTTCAAACACACCAACACTTTCAAAAAAATGAAATATTTTCAAAAGTCAACACTTTGTATACATACTTATAGAGACGAGAATCATTACAAAGTTCTCCTAAACAAAGGCACTTTCAAAAATACTTTCAAAACAATCACAAACACATTTCAAACAAAGCATTTTCAAACTGAGCTAGTGTGATCGGTGGATCTGGAAATGACTGTTTATCGCTGGTTCGTGAAATGTCGCGGAAGCAAGAGTCGCCACCGTCTTTTATTTTCTCCAAATGGAAAGGACAAAAGCACAGAAAAATTCCTTATAGAGATTGCTCTCGGTTCGGGAGGTAGGTTATAGGAAGGGAAGGTGTTAGCACCCTTTCTATCCATGGTTATCCATGGGCTCTTAGATACTTGCTCACTTGTGTTTTCAAAAATGGTTTGTTTGCTTTTCAACTTTGGGTTTTAAAAAAAGTTTCTTTGAAAATTTCAGTTCGACTCTTGTATCGGTCCTCAAGAGTGTTTGAAAAATTGCTTTCGAAAGCTTTTGAAATGGTGTCGGTGTGAAAAGTATTTTTTGAATTTGTTTTGAAGTTAGAGAAAGTATCTAGAGTCGTCTACCTACCCTAAGGAATTCGTCTGTGTAAATGTCCTTTAAAGTAGTGCCATCCCACCATTGAGAGGTAGGTAGCACCACCGTCGGAGGTGTTCGGGTCAATTCGAGGTTCGGGACATGGTGATCACCGGAGCAATAGGAAGATACCTTAGAAGCTACCCTCATGCCAGGTTCCCGAATCATGAGGACTTACTAAGACATTCTCTACTCGACGATCACCTTTCGAGGCAAGGCAACAGTGAGGCGTACCCTAGGGGTGGTGTGTGATTTGTGTGTCGTTTTCAGATATTTTGTCTTGTTCATGTCAGGGGTGATCTACGCTTTTGTTTTTATTTCAGTCATTCATTCTTGCATGCAATTATTAACAGTTAAAAAAAGTTGCGAGAAATATAAAGTTCCTAAACTATTACAAAGGCGCGGGTCCACATCGCCAAATTAAATCCAGGACCCGATTTAACATAAAATAAAGAAATAAAGTGCGAGAAATATAAATATACACGGCTTTGGGAGAATAACATAAAAAATTATAAGAAAAGAAATAAAATGCGCGAATTGGAATTACGATTGAAAGCGAGGGCGTTGGACCCTTTTTAATGAAATTAAATTATTAACAAATTAATTAAATTAAGGAAAAAAAGAAAAGATTTTTGAGGTTTTTTGTATTTATGAATTTTTAATGAGAAGATTAAAATATTAATTAACCCTAATTCTAGTTTTTATATTTATTAAGAAAAGTATTTGAATTAAACCTAAATTTAAAGAAAGCCAAATTAATTATTGAGATTTATTTACAAAAAAGATAATATTTAAATAAAATATATTTTTATTTTTGTCTTTTCTGATTTTTTGTTATTTTTATATTTTTATGAAAAATAAATTAGTTTAAAGAATTAAAAAAAGAAATAATTGAAACAAATAAAATAAAAAAAGAAAAGAATTACAAAACCTTGGGGGGGTTCTGTCCCCAATTGGGAGGTATTATTGTAGCAATTCTGGCCCAATTGTTTCAAGGCCTTTTGACTTTTCCTGGAAGCGTGTAGGTGTGTTGACTCATGCCCATGATGGTCTTCACATCTGGACCCTTGGATTGGGATCATGGGGCGCGTGGCATGCTGGGACTATGGGTTGTATGATGGTCTTCAGGGAAGAAACTGCACAGGATGATATTATGAAAAATATTATTGAAAGGGAGGGGGACCTGGGATTCGAACCCAGGTCCCAGGGATTACCAATGCCAAGCCTGACCAGTGGAGCTGTGAACGCGCTTTGTACATAGAATAGAACACAAATACCATAAAGCAAAATAAGAGTTAATGGATAATTTTAGCGCGAAATTCAAACGAGCCAACCATGCCTTGCCACCTAGTCTTCTTCTTCCTCGTTTGATTTTTTACCTGAAACATAAAAAGAATTAGCGGGGGTTTTGAACCCCCCCAAAATATGCCCCTTTCAAGAATAGCGATTAGGCCATCTTGCTTCATAAATTGGGTGCGACTGTTGCATTCGATTCGTCCAAGTGTCCTGAATTTAACCATGGTACTGAGAAGTCTTAATTTTACAGTATATGAAAATACCCAATTCGAAGCTTAAGGAACCCTAGCATGTTTCAATGGTGAAATCGCGTACGATGCTTAAAAACTCAATTAAAACATGTGGTTAGCTTTAGAATCAATCAATTAGTATGAATCCACAAAAAGAATGCAATGGGAATGCTTGAAAATTGAAATACGATTATGAATAAAATGTGAAAAATCTTGAGTTCTGTATACCAATTTTGGGCGTTAGGGATGTGGAAAACGATTCAGGAAGCTTCCTTGACACTTTTGCAAGCTATTGGGATTGTTATTTTTCTCTGAATCGTGCTAGAATAGGGTTTTCAGTTTTCAATTTTTTTTGACAAAAACTCAAACTTTGTTTTTCTTTTCTGGCGCAGCTTGGAGGTTATGAGCACTAGGGTTTGCATGAGTATAAGTATTGGAATGATTAGGGTTGAAAATTGGATCCAAAAAAACCTTTGCATTGATGTACAAGATATTGGATTTTCATGCATATATTTTTCAATCTTTTTCATGCATATTTGATTCCAATCATGGCAAATCACATTGATTCTTTATATATCTGATCATGCACGAATCTTGAGTGTATTTCATGCATAAAAAGATTTAAAAAGTTTGCTTTGGTATTTTCCACATATTTATTTTAATTAAATGAATTATTAGCAATTAAAAATTCAAATAAATAAATAAAAATGATGAATAACTTCCCTTTGGGCCAAATGGTCATGCACATGCTTGGAATGATGAATCTTGGAAGAAGATATGGCCCATTAGCAATTTTAAGGCATTTGAAGCAATGTTGACTTTTCAAAATACCCAAAAATTTCCCAACTTCCACAAGGCATATCTTGCTCAATTTTTAAGCTTTGCTCATGTTCTTGGACATTTTGGAAAGTTCTTGAAGTCCTATAACCAATTCCTTTGGTCCCATGTCATTTTTATTTACCAATCTCAAGTTATGGCCTTTGACTTAAAGTCCTTTTTTGTTGACTTTTGAAAATGACCTATAATGTTGAAATTGATAACTTTTTGTGAGAGCATTTCTTAGACTTGAAGTGTGAAGAGGAGTTGTAGGAAATGTCTTTCTCTTCAAAAGGAGCTTTGGATGGAATTTTTATGATAAACCATGTGGAAGTTATGCCTTGGTCAAGTTACAATTGACTTTTTCAACTGTCCAAATATGGAAACTTTTGCATCTTGAGACTTTTTGAGCCAAACTTTGAGAATCATGATCAAGCATTGATCAAATGATGTTTTTGGATTCAAACTGAGATGTTGACCAAAAATTTGAACTTTTGACTGTCAAATGACCATTTTGCCCCTGCAATTGACTGTAGGGCAATTAGGGTTTTTGACTGTGCAATTTTGTGCTGTAAGTCTCGAAACTTGGTATGAGGATGCTTGACCATGTTTATAGGCATGTGGGACTTGATTGGACCCTTGGAAACTTCAATTTCTTTGTCAGAACCAAAACCCTAATTTTTGACTGTTAGGAGGCCCTTGAACTGTGCAACCCTTGGGGAGATTTTGAAGCTTTGACTTGGCAAATCTTGAAGAATATGGGAGGGCAAATTTTGGGGTACAATAGTTGCCCCTGTTCAATCTTCTTAGACCTGAGGATGCAGATTGGCTGACGTGTCTTTCGTAATCCGAAGGTGGAAGATGATTGAACACTAGAGTGCCCAGAAATTTGCGCTCACATAGTAGTGTGATGGTGGGAATGGGGTTATAGATGCCATTTGGAGATTGATGGATAGGATGATGGGCTTGTAGATGCCATGCTAAGAGATGATGGAAGGGGGATGGGCTTATAGATGCCATCTGGATGTTGATCGCGTAAGAGATTCCTTAGCGAGAACTTGCGTACCTACAAAAGAAAAATGATTACCTGACCTGTTACAGGAGCTGGTCTTCAGATTCTTTGTATAGATGTGTCCTGACTGGTTACAGGAGCTGGATCTGGAGCTTCAAAAAAAGTGATGAATGAACCAGGGATGGTTACTACCTCAACAAGAACGGTGAGAGAACCTTGGACGATTGCTACCTCAACAGGAACGCTGAGAGAATCTTGGGCGACATCAACCTCAACAGTATCATTGAGAGAATTTTGGGCGACTTCAACCTCAACAGTAACACTGAGAGAATCTGGGGACGATTACTACCTCTGCAGTAATGGGGAGAGAACCATAGGCGACTTCAACCTCAACAGTATCATTGAGAGAATCTTAGGCGACTTCTACCTCAACAGTAACGCTGAGAGAATCTGGGGACGATTACTACCTCCGCAGTAACGGGGAGAGAACCATAGGCGACTTTAACCTCAACAGTATCATTGAGAGAATCTTGGGCGACTTCTACCTCAACAGTAACGCTGAGAGAATCTTGGATATCTTCTACTGAGTCTTTATCAGAAAAATCTGTTAGGGGTCGATTTAGCTGGACTAGAGAAGGCCTTTGACTGGATAAGAAACAGGAAAATCTTAGGGTCGATTTAACTGAACCGGTCTAGGTCTTGAAATCTTCAACTAGATAAGAAACAGGGAGATCTTAGGGTCGATCTGACTGAACCAGAGAAGGCCTTTGACTGGATAAGCAACAGTAAAATCTTAGGGTCGATTTAACTGAACCGGTCTAGGTCTTGAAATGTCTTCAACTGGATAAGAAACAGGGAGATCTTAGGGTCGATCTGACTGGACCAGAGAAGGCCTTGGACTGGATAAGAAATAGAAAAATCTTAGGGTCGATTTAACTGAACCGGTCAAGGTCTTGAATATAGCTGAGAACTTAACTGAATTCTTCCTGAAAGGTAAAGGTCAGTCATATGCAAGGCATGATATGAATCAAGCGATGATGTTCTCAACATAAATGAGATTCGTAAGATATGATGCGTATATGCATGCTATAATGTATGAAAATGTGATATTTATGAATGTATGTTTTCGTCTTAGGAAAATAAATCCTTGACGGGTGCCAGGAAGTCACTCCTGGACTGATGTTGAAGGATAGATCTTTGCTTCCGCTGGGGATGATAGTTGCAAGAATACCGGTAGGAGAAGATAACTCCGTTGGGGAATGAACTTGGCGAATGGATAACTCTGCGGGGAGAAAAGTATTCTAGCAATCTTGCTGGGAAGCAATACTCTGTGGGGAGAGAGATATTTTGCTGAAATGTTGATAATAACTTGCTGGGGATACCCTTGTTGTGTTGGAAATGTTAATAGACTTCGTTGGGGGTAAGAAGACTTTGTCGAGGACGCTCTTTCCGTGGCTTTTGGCTGAGGATAACCCAGTTATATCCTGGTAGGGAAATAACTCTTGAATAAAGCCGGGAGACGCGTTCGCGTTCTGCGGGGATAAGCTTCCAGAATCTACTGGGGATAAGCTTGCTGCTTGGGGAAACTGGATTGGACTCTCCTGGGGAAATTTGAACTATAATCTTTGTAAGCTGAAAGAGGGAACCTATGTAGGGTTGTCTGATGATGAGCTCGTGCAAAACCGCATCTTGGAAAGAAGGACACCTGTGTAGGGTTACTTTTGAGGTCGGGCTCGTGTGGAGCTGCATATGGGGTTGAAGGAAACCTGTGTAGGGTTTCTAGGCGACGAGTTCGTGTAAAACTACATCTGGAGTTTTGAGAAGGACACCTGTGTAGGGTTCACTGATGAGGAGTCCGTGTAAGACTACGTCTGGGGAGGGAGAACCTGTGTAGGGTTTCTTCGGGGTAAGTTCGTGTAAAACTTCTAGAGGGACCGGGGTAAGGTTATCTTGAGACAAGTCCGTGTGAGACTTCTGGAGGAACCGGGGTAAGGTTACTTCGGGATAAGTTCGTGTAAAACTTCTTGATGAACCGAGGTAAGGTTATCTTGAGATAAGTCTGTGTGAGACTTCTGGAGGAACCGGGGTAAGGTTACTTCGGGATAAGTTCGTGTAAAACTTCTTGATGAACCGAGGTAAGGTTATCTTGAGATAAGTCAGTGTGAGACTTTTTCTGAAAGAAAAAGAACCGGTGTAAGGTTACTTCGGGATAAGTTCGTGTAAAACTTCTTGATGAACCGAGGTAAGGTTATCTTGATATAAGTCCGTGTGAGACTTTTTCTGAAAGAAAAAGAACCGGTGTAGGGTTACTTGTGGATGAGTCCGTGTAAGACTTTGTCTGAAAGTTGAGAAGGAACCGCTGTAGGGTTGCCTGATGGTGATTAAGTGGATGATTGTCCTGTTTGGTTTCGGATGTTAACCCACGATCTGGAATTTGTAAAGGTAGATGGTAATCGTCTTTGCATTAACCTTTCCTTGGTACCTTGGTTGACAGAGCAACTAGATCGCCTGGACGACTCGTTATTGCCCCTGTTTCTGAGGTGGGAGCGGGAGACCTGTGAGGTGCTGATAGTTATTGATGGACAGACCCTCTTCTGGTGGGCAGGTGACAAGATGACAGGACCTAGTCGTACGCTTTGATCCCTAACTTTTGCCTGGACCGCCCTTTCGGGTTTTCAGTCCACCGGGATACCCATTTATGCCCAAGCCGCCTTTTCAGGTTTTCGACTTGCCGGGTGTACAGATTTTTTTATTTTCATCCCTTATTTTTGCCCGAACCCTTTTGGTTCGCCGGGAAGCCCTTATTTTTGCCTAGGTGTGTCATCCTAGCGGGTCTTTGATTTTGCGTAGTATTTTTTCGACTATGTCCACGTTCTCAGAATGTAGGGAGGTGCCCCTGTTGTTGTGTTGCCATGCCACCAGAAGATCTTCGTTTGATCGTCCAATGCCCCAAGTGACTTAGACGGAGATTTGCCCCAGGCTATTTGGCATTTTGAGAGATTCTCTAAATCTTGACTTAATTGCCCCAGATGATGGACAATAATCACGTATGCCCCTTGATTGGAAGTGCTTTTGTTCACTAGGTATTCATCGTGCGAATTTCCCTGCTGTTCAAACAAATAGTCATATGCAAACAATGTTATATCAAAAATGCAAAGCTTATGTCTGTCTTGAAGATTTTGAAAATGCATTATTTTTCATAAAACAAGTGAATGTTTATAAAACGTGATGTCAACTCCGTATTTTACCATAGGCCTTAAGGAGTCAGGATACCTTTCGTAACAGTATGCTTTCGAACTAACCCATGCTTCAGCTAGGACTTTTAAGGGTTATAACGTGGCCTGGTTCACGATTTAAGAAATAAAGGATAAAGGCTCAAATTATTTGTACCCACCCGTTCTTCGTGATGTTCTTCAAACCTAAACTCAGCTGATCGTGCGTTAGACCTTGTTTGAGTCTTTGCTCTGAAATTCCAGTGATGGTTCGGATGTTGAACGTTTATTTGAATAGGCAGTCATTTTTGTTTGGTTTAGGGTTTGTAAGACCTCTTTCTTTTTCTTTCATTATCCCTGTTTTTTGCCTGAACTGTTTCTTTTTGGAATTACAGTCAGCGGGATGCCCCAGTTTTGTAAGTCTCCTTCATAGGTTTTGACTTAATGGGTTTTTATTTTGAGAAGTAATGACTGCCTGTCTGTATGATTGTTCGGAACCATCACTGTCTTTTGTTTTGTAAGGACCTCTTTGGTGCCATTCGTTGTGCACTTGGATCAACTGAGAGAACTACCCTGCCCCAGGTTATGATTAAGGGTTTTAAATTTCGAAAAGAAAAAACTCCTACTTCTTTGGCTCAGATGGGTTGACGAGGGATTATCATCCTTATAACTCCAGTGTTTAGGGATTGAAACAATGCCTGTACCTCATCAGCGGGGTCTGTTCAAAAGCATACTGTAGATTATGGTATCGTTTTCGTCATCCTCCCTCAAGAGGCTTAGAATTATTAATCGAGCATTGAACATCACAAAAAATGAAAGCAATTTTAAATATAGCGAATGCGAATATATTGATTCAAAACAGACATATGCGATGCATTGATGAAATAACAAAGTTTAACATGAATAAATGTTTGAACAATCAAAAGAAAATTACAACTTGAAAAATTCTAATGAACAAAAATCTTCTAGTTTTAGCTAGTCATTTCAAATGGAGAATTCTTAGCGGAAGATTTTCATCTCGCCATCCGGCATGAACTCTAGCACCCCTTCTTCAATCAAGTCTTGGATCTTGTTTTTCAGAGTCCAGCAGTCATCTGTAGCATGCCCCGGGCTGTCAGAATGATAAGCGCAGCGGGTGTTGGGGTTATACCTTGAAGGCGTCATATTCGGATTCTGGGGAGGGTCCCTTAGAGTGATCAGATTGACCTCCAACAAGCGCTTCAGTATAAAAGATGATGGTATATCAGTTTCAGAGAAATGTCTTCCAGGCGTATTTCGTTTACGCTGACTACCCCATTGAGGCTGGGCTCGTGACCCTGAAGCAGGCTGAGGAGATTTTCCCTTGTCTTCTCGCCCCCATGTGGTTGAATGATGACTGGAACTTCAACCCTAGTTGTTTGCCCCACTTGATTATTTTGAAGCAGCTTGGTGACGAGGACCCTGAGCTCTTCTTGTTTTTGAGCTAAGTCGTGAATGAGAGTCATCTGGCCTGTCAACTGTCCCATCATTTGGATCTCCATGGTTGCCAACTCAATTTTTATCCCTTCCAGCTGATCGTTCCTGATGCCCCCTGCATTCCCTAGGACCAAATTCCTTGTGAGGAGAGCCTTTATTTCTTCTTGCCCCTGGGATAGGTTCAAGAACATTTTTTGCAGCTGGGCGTTTTGAGCCCGGAGATCTTGGTTGTCCTGTTGGAAAGCCATTGCTGAAATAAATAGCGACAAGGGTAAGTAACCTGCAACAAAGGTACCTGTTATGCAATGATGTGTATGTATGCATGCAATGTTTTCAAGGATCTCGCGGGGTAAACAAGAAAATCGTTAGAATTTGAATTCAGTGGCTTGATTGAAGGAACTGCATGTTGTTGAGAGTCCTTCTTCAAGAGTCAAGGCTCACCATATCCAGTGGGTCATAGCCCCTGACGACCTTGTCTAGAGGAAAATAAATCCCCTTTGCCCCTTGCTGGACAGTTGGTTCATCATGACCTGCATCACAAGCCCTTGAGATCCTTGAAATGGGTTAGTCCTTATGCAGGATGTATGCAATGGTATGATGTCATGCTATGCATGGAGTGATATGTGTAACCCTGTTATGAGTCTAGATTAAGGACTGTGAACAAAACCTGCGAGAAACTCAAGTGTCAGATAACAAGTATGCAAATAGTCAAGTTTTAAGGCACACAAGTCACACAGAGAGCCCTTAGAGTTTAGGCCAGCATGGGGTCTAGATATTACCCTCTTTCAGTTTGTTGGTTAAGACCTGTCCTATCAGAAGTAACTGGGTTCTAGAGGATCCCAATATCACTGACTACCCTCAATCGGTCATAACTCCAGCATCGCAATCTTTTCTTGCAGCCAGAACCATCACGAGATTTTAGCCTCAATAGGCGTAGCATACTGCTACTGTTCTATTGGCCAAGTTGGGTCATTTAAGGTTCTAAGGTCGGTTGGTGCTTAATGACTCCTTGGAAGACCCATATTCTCCTCGTTGCGACACAAGGGATATCGGTACAGACCAAGGTGCCACACCAACGTAGCCACTGCTTCACCCATGTCGGTCTACGCCGGACAGGTCCCTCACAACTTATGCTACCTAACAGGGTATCCCCCAGATCCGGGTTAGGATATATGTAACTCCCAAGACAGTCCCACAATAATAAAGCAAACAAGTCAAAGCAATTGAAAACACAAGTGATCTTAGTCCTAAGGTACACCTCACTTTAAAAGAGTCCCCAGCAGAGTCGCCAGTTCTGTGATCGGTGGATCTGGAAATGACTGTTTATCGCTGGTTCGCAAAATGTCGCGGAAGCAAGAGTCGCCACCGTCTTTTATTTTCTCCAAATGGAAAGGACAAAAGCACAGAAAAATTCCTTATAGAGATTGCTCTCGGTTCGGGAGGTAGGTTATAGGAAGGGAAGGTGTTAGCACCCTTTCTATCCATGGTTATCCATGGGCTCTTAGATACTTGCTCACTTGTGTTTTCAAAAATGGTTTGTTTGCTTTTCAACTTTGGGTTTTAAAAAAAGTTTCTTTGAAAATTTCAGTTCGACTCTTGTATCGGTCCTCAAGAGTGTTTGAAAAATTGCTTTCGAAAGCTTTTGAAATGGTGTCGGTGTGAAAAGTATTTTTTGAATTTGTTTTGAAGTTAGAGCAAGTATCTAGAGTCGTCTACCTACCCTAAGGAATTCGTCTGTGTAAATGTCCTTTAAAGTAGTGCCATCCCACCATTGAGAGGTAGGTAGCACCACCGTCGGAGGTGTTCGGGTCAATTCGAGGTTCGGGACATGGTGATCACCGGAGCAATAGGAAGATACCTTAGAAGCTACCCTCATGCCAGGTTCCCGGATCATGAGGACTTACTAAGACATTCTCTACTCGACGATCACCTTTCGAGGCAAGGCAACAGTGAGGCGTACCCTAGGGGTGGTGTGTGATTTGTGTGTCGTTTTCAGATATTTTGTCTTGTTCATGTCAGGGGTGATCTACGCTTTTGTTTTTATTTCAGTCATTCATTCTTGCATGCAATTATTAACAGTTAAAAAAAGTTGCGAGAAATATAAAGTTCCTAAACTATTACAAAGGCGCGGGTCCACATCGCCAAATTAAATCCAGGACCCGATTTAACATAAAATAAAGAAATAAAGTGCGAGAAATATAAATTTACACGGCTTTGGGAGAATTACATAAAAAATTATAAGAAAAGAAATAAAATGCGCGAATTGGAATTACGATTGAAAGCGAGGGCGTTGGACCCTTTTTAATGAAATTAAATTATTAACAAATTAATTAAATTAAGGAAAAAAAGAAAAGATTTTTGAGGTTTTTTGTATTTATGAATTTTTAATGAGAAGATTAAAATATTAATTAACCCTAATTCTAGTTTTTATATTTATTAAGAAAAGTATTTGAATTAAACCTAAATTTAAAGAAAGCCAAATTAATTATTGAGATTTATTTACAAAAAAGATAATATTTAAATAAAATATATTTTTATTTTTGTCTTTTCTGATTTTTTGTTATTTTTATATTTTTATGAAAAATAAATTAGTTTAAAGAATTAAAAAAAGAAATAATTGAAACAAATAAAATAAAAAAAGAAAAGAATTACAAAACCTTGGGGGGGTTCTGTCCCCAATTGGGAGGTATTATTGTAGCAATTCTGGCCCAATTGTTTCAAGGCCTTTTGACTTTTCCTGGAAGCGTGTAGGTGTGTTGACTCATGCCCATGATGGTCTTCACATCTGGACCCTTGGATTGGGATCATGGGGCGCGTGGCATGCTGGGACTATGGGTTGTATGATGGTCTTCAGGGAAGAAACTGCACAGGATGATATTATGAAAAATATTATTGAAAGGGAGGGGGACTTGGGATTCGAACCCAGGTCCCAGGGATTACCAATGCCAAGCCTGACCAGTGGAGCTGTGAACGCGCTTTGTACATAGAATAGAACACAAATACCATAAAGCAAAATAAGAGTTAATGGATAATTTTAGCGCGAAATTCAAACGAGCCAACCATGCCTTGCCACCTAGTCTTCTTCTTCCTCGTTTGCTTTTTTACCTGAAACATAAAAAGAATTAGCGGGGGTTTTGAACCCCCCCAAAATATGCCCCTTTCAAGAATAGCGATTAGGCCATCTTGCTTCATAAATTGGGTGCGACTGTTGCATTCGATTCGTCCAAGTGTCCTGAATTTAACCATGGTACTGAGAAGTCTTAATTTTACAGTATATGAAAATACCGAATTCGAAGCTTGAGGAACCCTAGCATGTTTCAATGGTGAAATCGCGTATGATGCTTAAAAACTCAAGTAAAACATGTGGTTAGCTTTAGAATCAATCAATTAGTATGAATCCACAAAAAGAATGCAATGGGAATGCTTGAAAATTGAAATACGAATATGAATAAAATGTGAAAAATCTTGAGTTCTGTATACCAATTCTGGGCGTTAGGGATGTGGAAAACGATTCAGGAAGCTTCCTTGACACTTTTGCAAGCTATTGGGATTGTTATTTTTCTCTGAATCGTGCTAGAATAGGGTTTTCAATTTTCAATTTTTTTTGACAAAAACTCAAACTTTGTTTTTCTTTTCTGGCGCAGCTTGGAGGTTATGAGCCCTAGGGTTTGCATGAGTATAAGTATTGGAATGATTAAGGTTGAAAATTGGATCCAAAAAAACCTTTGCATTGATGTACAAGATATTGGATTTTCATGCATATATTTTTCAATCTTTTTCATGCATATTTGATTCTAATCATGGAAAATCACATTGATTCTTTCTATATCTGATCATGCACGAATCTTGAGTGTATTTCATGCATAAAAAGATTTAAAAAGTTTGCTTTGGTATTTTCCACATATTTATTTTAATTAAATGAATTATTAGCGATTAAAAATTCAAATAAATAAATAAAAATGATGAATAACTTCCCTTTGGGCCAAATGGTCGTGCACATGCTTGGAATGATGAATCTTGGGAAAAAAATATGGCCCATTAGCAATTTTAAGGCATTTGAAGCAATGTTGACTTTTCAAAATACCCAAAAATTTCCCAACTTCCACAAGGCATATCTTGCTCAATTTTTAAGCTTTGCTCATGTTCTCTGACATTTTGGAAAGTTCTTGAAGTCCTCTAACCAATGCCTTTAGTCCCATGTCATTTTGATTTACCAATCTCAAGTTATGGCCTTTGACTTAAAGTCCTTTTTTGTTGACTTTTGAAAATGACCTATAATGTTGAAATTGATAACTTTTTGTGAGAGCATTTCTTAGACTTGAAGTGTGAAGAGGAGTTGTAGGAAATGTCTTTCTCTTCAAAATGAGCTTTAGATGGAATTTTTCTGATAAACCATGTGGAAGTTATGCCTTGGTCAAGTTACAGTTGACTTTTTCAACTGTCCAAATATGGAAACTTTTGCATCTTGAGACTTTTTGAGCCAAACATTGAGAATCATGATCAAGCATTGATCAAATGATGTTTGTGGCTTCAAAATGAGATGTTGACAAAAAATTTGAACTTTTGACTGTCAAATGACCATTTTGCCCCTGCAATTGACTGTAGGGCAATTAGGGTTTTTGACTGTGCAATTTTGTGCTGTAAGTCTCGAAACTTGGTATGAGGATGCTTGACCATGTTTATAGGCATGTGGGACTTGATTGGACCCTTGGAAACTTCAATTTCTTTGTCAGAACCAAAACCCTAATTTTTGACTGTTAGGAGGCCCTTGAACTGTGCAACCCTTGGGGAGATTTTGAAGCTTTGACTTGGCAAATCTTGAAGAATATGGGAGGGCAAATTTTGGGGTACAACAGCTAGCAACTAAGGGCCCGTAGATAACTACAGATGAAAAGGGTGCTAACACCTTCCCTTTTCATAACCTACCCCCCGAACTCAAGAAAATTCTCAAAAGATATTTCCTGTTCTTTTCACCCTTTCCTTTATTGGATAAAATAAAATTGGGTTACGACTCTTGCTATCCACAACAATTGTGATAAAACTCAAAACACCCAAGTCAATTATCCCACCGTATTACAGAACTGACGACTCTATTGTGGAATACTTAAAATTGGGGTTACCTTAGAGCTAGATCACCATTTAATTTCTTTCATTGTTTGATTTGTTTGCTTTACATTTTGGGTCCTTGTTTGGGCTTGTATTGATCCTCTACCCGGATCTGGTAATACCATTAGATAAACAGCAAAAATTGTGGAGACTGTACGGTGTAGACCGATATGGTTGAGACAATTTTTATGTTAGTGGGATACATTTGTGGGTATCAGTATCCCTTATGGAGAATTGATGAGAATACAGGGCCGTTGTGTGGTATCATGAAGCACTAACGAACTTTAGAACCTTTAATTGAACAACTTGGCCATTAGGAAGTAGTGAGATAACCGGCTTTGATGCAGGCTGAAGTTGGTTGATACTCGATACTATGCTCATTGAGATCGAACTTTTGAGATATTTAGGTTGGAAAAACAGAGGCTTGCACTAAAACAATGCCCAATGAAGAAAGATCAATGATATTGAGATCCCCTAGAACCCAATTACTTTCTAGGATAGGTTGAACCAACAAAACTTCAAGAGGGTACTTACCTATGAACCTCGTGCAAGCCTAAACCTAAGGACTTATTTGCTTTGTGAGTATATGTTTACTTGTACATAACATCATGGAATCATACCATGGCATTTTGCACTAACCATTTTAAGGACTTTGGGTTTTATCTTTGTGTTGTTTTGTAAGACATGGCTTCCATGTGAAGAAATATTATCTGAATCAACCTTGTGAGAGTGCCTCCTCAACTCAAGGAATTAGCATCAAGGGTCCCGAACGATTCTCCATTCACCAAGAAGTACGATCATCTCATCAACTTGATTACCACAAACTTTAAAGAGGATATGGTACATGTGCTTTTCCAATTCTTTGATCCTAAGCACCATTGCTTTACATTTCCTTATTACCAACTAGTGCCTACTATGGAGGAGTTTTCTCAACTCTTAGGAGCTCATATTCTTGATCAATTACACTTCACCGGTATTGAGAGAGAACCTATACCTGGGGAGATTGCTCGAGCTTTACATTTGCAACGGTTCGACATTATGGAAAATTGGGAAATAAGAAGTGGTGTTAAAGGATTCCTAGCCAAGTTTTTGTTTGAGAAGGCTCAACAATTTTGGGAGGCTTTGGATCTGCAAGCTTTTGAAGAAGTGTTGGCTCTTCTAATCTATGGGATGGTATGGTTTCCTAACTCAGACCAACTCATAGATGTGAATGCCGTCAAATTTTTTCTATCTCGTAACCTGGTGCCTACCTTGCTTGGAGATATCTCGCATTCTCTTCATACTTGAACCATGAAGAGAAATCGTGTTCTTATGTGTTTCACTCCTTTGTTGACTATGTGGTTTATTTTGCACCTACCTCGATCTGTTTTGAAGAATGATCAAGGCATGAAATGGTCTAATAGGTTGATTTCACTCACGCATTTGGATATTCATTGGTGTTCTCGATCTTTGGAGGATGTTATCATCATTGATCATTATGGGGAATTCCCTAATGTCCCTCTCCTTGGAATTAGGGGAGGAATCACCTATAATCCTTGTTTAGCTTTGCGACAATTTGGGTATGCTAGGAGGGATGATCCTCATGATGCACTTGTCCAAGGAATTGCATTTGACTATGATAACGATGTCCAAGGTTATCATCAGAGATTCATACAATCTCGAGGCATGGTGAACAAAGTTGATAGCAAGACATTTGGGCATAAGATCTCCATTCCTTTGGAGCCTTATCTCAAGTGGGTGCAAGCTCGCGCTCAAAACCTCATGATGCCTTATGAGGCCATTCTACCTATCATAATGGAGCCTATTGCCAAGAGAGATGTTCCTTACACTATTCTTCATCCTGACATGCCTACTTCCCTTGAAGAGTTGCAAAGATATTGGATTCAAATCAAAGGGGAGCGAGATACCTTTGAAGCCTAGTTCTACGCAAGAGAGCAGAAGGTTGTGGAGTTCACGAGACAACTTCATGAAGAGCGGAGTTTGAATGCCTACATGGCACCAAAAAGAATGCGCTCATGGGAAGCTTGAGTCCTTTTTGAGTTTATTTTGTATTATTTTTTCTTCTTCCATTGTAAGCTCAAGAGGCATTCTTATAACCGTTTGAACTTATTAATACAATTATTGTTTGTTCCCTCTTTGTCTAAACAAATTTAAATCTTAGAAGTTCTTGAAATCATTTGTATCCGCATCACATGCATCATAACATAAGCAGGTTTTCCGACACAAGTTTCCTCATATTTCTACTGTTTATTTCAGTAAGATGGATCTTGAGAAGACTGTGAAAGACTTGCAGACACAAAATTCTCAATTTTAAGAAACCTTGCTCACCTTGGCCAGAGGGCAGCAAGAACTGATGTCACTATTGGTTACAAAGAAGATAACAAAGAAGAAAGTCGTAATTAATACGGGGAAGAGATTTAAGGGCCCCGTCCGACAGGTTCAAGTGGAAGAAGACTCCTACAAGGAGGATGAGAATCAGAATGAAGATGCAAGGAGCACCTGTGCTAGGGTTGCAAATAATCAAGCTTCTGAGGATGAAGATTATTTTGACGAGCAGTATCCACCCGTTGAGGACAAGTATAAGCAACTAGAGGAAAAATTGAAGGCTATGGAAATTCAAGTTGTGCCTGGCCTAGATTTTGGTGATTTGGGTTTGGTTCCTGGGGTAGTCATTCCCCACAAATTCAATATTCCAATCTTTTCTAAATGCGACGGTGTTTTGTGCCCGAAGCTGCATTTGAGATCCTACGTCCGCAAAATGAAACCACATACCACTGATAAGAAGTTGTGGGTGAATTTCTTTCAAGAGAGTCTATTTGGGACTCAGTTAAAGTGGTTTTACCAGTTGGAGGGTTCTAACATTAATACTTGGGAAGATTTGGCCACTACTTTTTACAGACAATATCAGTATAATGTTGTTCTGGCTCCAACTAGGGTTCAGTTGCAAGGAATGACTATGGGTTCCAACGAAGGTTTCAAAGAATATGCGCAGAAGTGGAGAGACCTATAAGGTAGGGTACAACCACCATTAACTAATAGGGAGCTAGTAGATATGTTCATGGGAACATTAACTAGACCATTTTTCAACTTGCAAATTGGGAGCTCATCATCTGGTTTCACTAAATTAATCCTGACTGGTGAAAGGGTCAAGAGCGATATCAAAAGTGGAAAAAATCCCATGGATTCTGCCTCTACATCAAATATTGTGAAGAAGCTCTTTACTGGAAAAAAGGAAACTAATGTCGTATACGGGTCAAGAAGCCATGTCAAGAAAGACCATCGCCAATCTGTTAATGTTGTTTTGATCTCTAATCCACCCTCTGCTGAAAGACCACAACAAGCAAACAATCAAAGGCCTGAGGTTCCAAGAAGACAATTCACGAGGATTAAAATTTCATTGTCCCAAGCCTTGCAACACATGTTCAAGGCCTACTTGGTAACATTGCATGATCCACCATCAAATCCCAATGTTTCATCTCCAAAATACAATCCTAACGCTAAATGCGCCTATCACTCCAACAACCCCGAACATGATATTGATCAATGTTGGGCTTTGAAATGCAAGATTCAAGACCTCATCGACAACAAGACTATTGATTTTGATCCACCTACAACTCTGAATGTTATAACTATACCAATGTCAAATCATGGCAAATGTGTCAATTCAATTGAAGACACTACTTTTTTTTCCTCCGTTGAAGATTTGACTACTCCACTGACCATTGTTAAAGAGAATTTGTTGAGAGCTGGGGTTTTCCCGGGTTGTTTAAAAGACTATTTATGTTGTGCTAAACAAGTTAATGGATGCAAATGGTTTAAAAAGGGTGTCCAACACCTAATAGATAGCCGCGAGGTTTTGTTTGAAAGAACTCCGACCATAAAAAGTTTGACTAATAAAGCTGAATACGTTTCCATCATCACCATATCCAACAAACCTATTAGGATCTCCTCAAAAGGTCCTATTAGGATTTCCTGCGAACCAACGACTGCCCACTTGATAATTATCGCACCAAGGCCAATTCCTTATTCTTCCAATAAGGCAGTACCTTGGAATTACAGGGCCGAAGTATACTATCATGGGATTAAGCAACACTCCTGAATTAATAAATACAAAACTGACGACGTTACCAATATTGCTGGTTCTAGCAAGGTGGCAAGCACGGGGAGAATCTTCTCTCCTAACATTTCACCTCTAACTATTATAACTACACATGTTTGCATTATATTTGATAAACCTAGTATTGATGCTAGGGGAAAAGAAAAGACAATTGGACCTGCCAGGATGGAGGCGCCTGCCAAAGACATTGCTAATGAGGAACCTTCCACCCAAGAAATGGAGGAGATTTTGAAGATCATAAAGAAGAGTAATTTAAAGATAGTATAGTAGTTGGGGAAAACTCTCTCCAAGATCTCTATGTTATCTTTGTTACTTTGCTCTGATGCTCACGCTCAAGCATTGATCAAATTTTTAAAGAAAGAACATGTTCCTCAAGAGACCACAGCCGACCAATTTGAAAATTGTATGGTGAGTTTGACTGCCGACAATGGATTGGGGTTCTCTAATGCTGATTTGATACTACTTGGAAGAAATCATAACAAGGCTTTGCATGTCTCTATTGAATGCGAAGGAACTACTATGGCCCATGTCTTGGTGGATACAAGGTCCTCTCTAAATGTCTTACCCAAAGATGCTTTAGATTGATTAGATTGCAATGGTTTGGTGTTGAATCTAAGCGACATAGTTGCAAGGGCTTTTGATGGATCCAAGAGGATGGTACTTGGAGTAGTTGATCTCCCTATTAAAGTTGGTTCACAAGTTTTCAATTCTACTTTCTACGTGATAGATATACGTCCCGCCTACTCTTGTTTACTTGGACGCCCCTGGATACATGGGGCATGAGAGGTGACTTCCACTTTGCATAAATAATTGAAATATCCAGTCAATGGAGAGATCATTATTGTCTGCGGTGAAGAAGAATTTATGGAAATTTGCCTCAATTAATTCAAGTATGTCGAGATGGATGGTGAGTTTATAGAGACTCCTTACCAATCCTTCGAAGTAGTCCCTCCTATGGTTGTCGCCGCCCAAATCTCTTCTGATATTCCAAATGCTGATGAAGTTGTGCCGAGGATGGTTTCACTCAAAGATGCTCGCGTTGTGATTGAAGATGGAAGTAGTACAATTTGGGGACAACTCCCTGACTTTCCTTTCAAAGCAGACATGTTTGGGCTGGGTTTCACTGCCAAAGCTCAAAAGGAGGTCAGACATTCTCGCATAGGAAAACCACCTCTTTGCATTGGTAATCATGAAGTGAATGCTATTGAAGACCCTGAGGATGACTGTGACTTTGACGAATGGATTTACCCGACTTCCAGTGAAGGACTCGACAACTGGCATGCAAAGGATTTCATTCCCATCTTCTTCAACGAGGAGTAATTACCATTTACTGTTTCTATCTATTCAAGAACTTTTCCTGTAATTTTATTGAAACAATGACTTTAAGCCATGTGCCTTACCCGGGGCACTATGGTCCATTTGTTAAGGGTTTGTTCATTTCCATATGCCATATGATCATTTAATGAAAAACATTAGACTCTTTGCATTCAAATTTTGTGCTTATTGTCTTTCTTTTTCTTTATTGCATTTTTCAAAATAGCCATGTATCTTACATGCACACACACACACACCTGAAGATCCTCATCTACTTCGAATCTCATTTCCAACGACTCTGCTATTGTCAACTATGACTTTGAACATCCAATTAACCAAGCCGAAGACGGAGGCGAAGAAGATTGTGAAATACCAGGGGAACTAGTTAGACTTCTGATGCAAGAGGAGAAAGCCTCATGAGGAGCCAGTTGAAGTAATTAACCTAGGTACTGAGATAGACAAGAAAGAGGTCAAGATCGGCACCAACTTAGAAGACAATGTTAAAGGCAGATAGGTACAGATGTTACATGACTATGTTGAAGTGTTTAC
The DNA here is from genome assembly GCA_948472305.1 of Vicia faba. Taxonomy (NCBI): domain Eukaryota; kingdom Viridiplantae; phylum Streptophyta; class Magnoliopsida; order Fabales; family Fabaceae; genus Vicia; species Vicia faba. The sequence goes on along the minus strand of OX451738.1, from coordinate 1,286,168,371 downwards.
TTGGTCGTATGAAGATATGACAGGGTTGGATACTGACATTGTGGTCCATCGTCTACCAACAAAAGAAGATTGTCCTCCAGTCAAGCAAAAGGTTCGTCGTATGCGGACAGACATGTCTGAGAAAATAAAAACTGAGGTAATTAGACAATTCAATACAGGTTTTCTGGCAGTAACATCCTATCCCCAATGGGTGGAAAATGTGGTCCCCGTACCAAAGAAGCATGGAAAGGTTCGTATGTGTGTAGACTATATGGATTTTAATAGGGAAATCCCCAAAGATGATTTCCCTCGACCTCATATTAACGTCTTGGTCGACAACAAAACTCAACATAAAGTCTTCTCTTTCATGGATGGCTTCTCTGGCTACAATAAAATCAAGATGGCTCCCGAGGATATGGAGAAAACCACCTTTGTTACACAATGGTGCACCTTTTGTTACAAGGTCATTCCGTTTGGCTTGAAAAATTCAGGGGCAACATATTAACGAGCTATGGTAGCCCTACTCCATGACATGATCCATTATGAGATAGAAGTCTACGTTGATGATATGATTGCAAGGTGGAAGGCTGAGGAACAACACCTTGATCATCTTCATAAGTTGTTTGAGAGGTTGAATAAATACAAGCTAAGGCTGAATCCTAGCAAGTGCACTTTCGGAGTAAGATCTAGAAAACTCATAGGTTTTGCCGTCAATACCAAAGGAATTGAAGTTGATCCCGTGAAGGATAAAGCCATACAAGAAATGCCAGCTCCCCGCTCTAAGAAAGAAGTCAGAGGTTTCTTGGGTCGATTTACTACATTGCTCGATTCATATCTCACCTAACTGCTACTTGTGAGCCAATCTTCAAACTCTTGAAGAAATATCAAGTAGCCAGATGGAACGATGACTCCCAAGCAGCCTTTGACAAGATCAAGGAATATTTACAAGAACCTCCCATTCTGATGCCTCTAGTTGAAGGAAGACCTTTGATTATGTACTTGATTGTATTAGAGAATTCAATGGGGTTTGTGTTCGGCCAACATGATGAGTCTGGCAAAAAAGAGCACGCAATATACTACCTTAGTAAAAAGTTTACCGACTGTGAAACCAGATATTCACTGCTCGAGAAAACTTGTTGCACTTTGGCATGGGCTTCTTGCTGGCTAAGACAGTATATGCTGACTCACACCACTTTGTTGATTTCTAAGATGGACCCTATCAAGTATATCTTCGAGAAGCCAGCTCTCTCCAAACGAATAGCTAGATGGAAAATGATTATGACCGAATATGACATCCAATACACTATACAAAAGGAAATCAAGGGAAGTGTACTGGCAGATCATTTGGACCATCAAGCTGTTGATGATTACCAATCCATGAACTTTGAATTTCCAGATGAGAATATCATGTTGATAACTGATTGTGAAAATCCTGGACCGTGTGACAGAACTGAACAAGGATCCCGATAGACTATGGTTTTTTATGGAGCTTTCATGCTTTGGGTAACGAAATTGGTGTTGTAATCATTTCCCTCGTAGATGGCCATATGCGTTTCACGGCCAGACTTTGCTTTGACTATACAAACAACATGGCTGAATATGAGTCATGCATTTTGGGTCTAAAGGGTGCTATTGACCTAAGGATCAAGTTCTTAAACGTGTATGGAGATTCTGCTCTAGTAATCAGTCAAGTCAAAGGAGAATGAGATACCAAGCATCCCAACCTAATTCCTTAAAAAAAGCTTGTGTTAACCTTGATCCAACACTATGAGGAAGCTACTTTTGAATACTTCTGAGAGAAGAAAATCAGTTGGCAGATGCTTTAGCAATAATGTCATCCATGTTCAACGTCAATTGGGACAATGAAGCTCCCAGAATTACAAACGAAAAATTTGACGAACTTGTGCACTGTTACGAGCTTGACAATGACGAAGAGAAGCCATAGTACCATGAAATAAGGAGATATCTTGAAGCACAAGAGTATCCTAAAGGAGCTTACATCAACAAAAATAAATTCCTGCTAAGGTTCTCATCCAAATTCTTCCTAAGCAATATGATCCTATACAAGCGCAGTCATGATTCTACTCTACTCCGCTGTATGGAAAAGAAGGAGGCAAAGAAGATCATGAAAGATATGCATGAGGGCATCTTCAAAACCCACTCTAGTGTGCACACTATGGCCAAGAAAATTCTAAGGGCTGGTTACTATTAATCAACTATGGAAATTGACTGTCACCACCACTTGAGGACTTTCCATAAGTGTCAGATTTATGCCGACAAGGTCCATGTATCTCCAATTACCTTGAATGTCATGACTGCTCCGTGGACATTTGCAATGTGGGGCATTGACATGATTGGAGAGATCAAGCCCACTTCCTCCAATGGACACGGTTTCATCCTTGTTTCTATTGACTACTTCACCAAATGGGTCGAAGTTTCTTCATATGCCTCAGTCACAAAGAACGTTGTAGCCCGATTTATCAAGCATAACCTCATCTACCGTTATGGTATCCCCGAAAGGATCATCACCGAAAATGGAACAAATCTCAACAATGCTATGATTACTGAACTTTGTACACAGTTAAAGATCAAGCATCACAATTCTTCCCCATACAGACATAAGATTAATGGCACAGTGGAAGCTGCCAATAAAAACATAAAGAAGATTATGCAAAAGATGATGGTGACCTAAAAAGACTGGCATGAGATGCTACCATTTTCTCTCCATGGCTACCGTATCTCGGCACGAACTTCAACTACGGAAACCCCATTTTCTTTAGTCTATGGCATGGAAGTTATCCTGCCTGTCGAAGTTCATATTCCTTCTCTAAGGATTATGAAAGAAGCAGACTTAGGAAAAGACGAATGGATTCAGACTAGATTGGATCAGTTGAACTTGATCGATGAGAAGAGACTGGCTACTGTTTGTCATGGTCAAATGTATCAAATGCGTATGATCAAAGCTTTTAACAAGAAGATCAAGCCTCGAGTGTATCAGACTGGTGACTTGGTAATATAGCGCATTATTCTACCACAAGGCGATCCCAGGGGAAAATGGACTCCCACATACGAAGGGCCATTTGTTGTCAAGAAAGTTTTCTCTGGCGGTGCCATGATGCTAACAATAATGGACGGCAATGATATCCCACATCCTGTGAATGCGGACATAGTAAAAAAATACTACACATAAATAATGACCCGTTAGGTTGACATACCTAGGCAAAAATAATGGCATCCCGGCGAACAAAAAGGGTTCGGGAAAAAGTTAGGGATATATACAAAAATTGTACACCCGGCAAGTCGAAAACCCGAAAGGGCGGCTTGGACAAAAATGGGTATCCTGGTGGACTGAAAACCCGAAAGGGAGGTCCAGGAAAAAGTTAGGGATTAAAGCGTACGACTATGTCCTGTTGGATCTCTGCAGTAAACTTTATTACCAAGGTAAAAAGTTTAAAAGGTCCGAGATCAATTTAATCAACTTCTTTCAACGACAAGGGATGGTGCTCGAAGACATAGGGGCAATATCGGAGTTGGAACCCAATGAGATCACTTCCACATGGCTATTATTTTTGTTTTCACTTTGTATTCCTTTCATTCTTTCGACGATTTCCTCTTACTACGATCTCTGTCTCCTTGTACAAAAAAGGCTGTTTATAGGCAAACATCAATAGACATATACTTTGAAATGCAACTTTTTGTTTTTTTTTCTGTTTTGAGTGCAAAAGTGTCCAAGGACTAAAAATGAATGAATATATGCATATGAATATGATTAAACTGTTAACAAGTGTATGCATAAAAACAGTAATAAGCATTTCCTTAAGGGTTTGGGATATCCCCACAGAGTTACTACAACAAATTTTCCCCACTGAGTTAAATTCATACATCCAGAGGTCCAATCTATTAGAAACCCTATCCCAGCTAAGTGGATCTTAAAAAAGAAGCCTTGTGAAGTTCTTCCTAAAGAATTCACTTTCCCCAGTAGGTCATCAAAATATTCTCTTTAACTGGGTTTTTTTCCCCAACAAACTACAAATTCCCCAGCTTGAGTTGGCCCCTCAAACTATCACAAATCAACGAACAAAACCCCTTAATCCTCGATAGAGTCATTTCAATCCCCAACACAATCGTTACTATTCAAGAAAGTTGCCACAAAACTTGGAATCCGACTATATAACAGTCAACTTCATCCTTTCATCAGTTACTATGAAGCTTGGAATCCGACTAGATAACAGTTAATTTTAATCATCCATTCATAAGTTACTGCGAAGCCTGGAATCTGACCAGATAATAGTTAACTTCATCCTTTCAGGAAAGTTACTGCGAAGCCTGGAATCCGACCAGATAATAGTTAACTTCATCATTTCATCAGTTACTGTGAAGCCTGGAATCCGACCAGGTAACAGTTAACTTCATCCTTTCATCAGTTACTGTGAAGCCTGGAATCTGACCAGATAACAGTTAACTTCATCCTTTCAAGCAAGTTACTGCGAAACCTGGAATTCAACCAGATAACAGTTTAACTTCATAAGTTACTGCGAAGCTTGGAATCCGACCAGATAACAGTTAACTTCATCCTTTCCTCAGTTACTGTGAAGCCTAGAATGCGACAAGATAACCGTTAACTTCATACTCCCGAGCAAGTTTCTATGAAGCCTGGAATCCGAGCAGATAATAGTTTAACTTCATCTCAGTTACTGTGAAGCCTGGAATCGACCAAATAATAACTAACTTCATCCTTTCAAGGAAGTTACTGTGAAGCCTGGAATCCTACCAGATAACAGTTAACTTCATCCTTTCAAGCAAGTTACTGCGAATCCTGGAATCTGACCAGATAGCAGTTAACTTCATCCTTTCAAGTAAGTTAGTACGAAGCCTAGAATCTGACCAGTTGACAATTAACTTCATCCTTTCATCAGTTATTATGATGCTTGGAATCCAACCAGATAACAGTTAACTTCATCCATTCATTAATTACTGTGAAGCCTGGAATCCGACCAAATAACAATTAACTCCATCCTTTCAAGCAAGTTACTGCTAAGCCTGGAATCCAACTAAATAACAGTTTAACTTCATAAGTTGTTGCAAAGCCTGGAATCCGACCAGATAACAGTTAAATTATCCTTTCATCAGTTATTGTGAAGCCTGGAATCCGACCAGATAACAGTTAACTTAATACTCTCGAGCAAGTTATTGTGAAGCCTGGAATTCGACCAGATAATAGTTTAACTTCATCAAAGTTGCTGTAAAGCCTGGAATCCGACCAGATAATATTTTAACTTCATCTAAGTTGTTGCAAAGCCTGGAATCCGACCAGATAATAGTTTTACTTCATTTAAGTTGCTACGAAGCCTGGAATTCGACAAGATAAGAGTTTAACTTCATCTAAGTTGCTGTGAAGCCTGGAATTCGACCAGATAACATTTAATTTCATCTTCCCCGATAAGTTGCTGCGAAGCCTGGAATCCGACCAGATAGCAGCTCAACTTCATCTAAATTGCTTTGAAGCCTGGAATCCAACTAGAAAACAGTTTAACTTCATAAGTTATTGCGAAATCTGGAATCCGACCAGATAATAATTTAATTTCAATTTTTTGCGAAGCCTGGAATCCGACTAGATAAATTTAATTTCATATTCCCCAGTAAGTTGCTGCGAAGCCTGGAATCCGACCAGATAACAATTAACTTTATTATCCCTAACAAGTTGCTGTGAATCATGGATTTCGACCAGATACCAATTAACTTTCACTCTCCCTAGTCAAGTATAATTCCCTAGTAGATAAATGGATAACCAAAGCTCCTGAACTCTATTCCCCAAGCAGAAATCAACACTTCCCGCAGAGTTTCCTCAAGCAAAGAGCCAAAATCAAATGTTCCACAACAGATTTCTCCTGAAGATGTACATACTCTTCATCCCCAAAAACAGTCTGGGATTTAACTTCCCAAATCACCCCAGCATTTGTCAAGGATTTATTGTCCAAGAGAAAGATACACTTCAACAATATTTCACATTCATACATCATATTATATACATGAAAAATGCATATAGCACAATCTCATTTATTTTAAGAACATCATTATGCCATGCATACATCTGCATGCGACTAACCATTTTCCTTGCAGGAAAGTCAACCAATCAAACAAAGACCTCTTCTGGTTAGATTTAATTCTTCTAGTTAAAGACATGCAAACAAAAGACCTCTTCTGGTTAGATTTACTTCTTCCAGTTAAAGACAGGTGATCAACAAACCTCTTCTGGTTGGATTTAGTTCTTCCAGTTAATGATAGGCAAACAAACAAACCTCTTCTAGTTAGAATTGTTTCTCCCAGTTAATGACAGGTATTCAATAGACCTCTTCTGGTTAGGCTCATCTCTAATAGTTAATGACAGGCAATCAACGGACCCTTCTGGTTAAGATTATTTCCCTAGTGAAGTCACCAAACAATAGACCTCTTCTGGTTAGATTTATCTCTTCCAATTAAAAACAGGCAAAAGACATCTACTATTTTAGTATAAATCAACCAACGATTTATTCTAATATTTCTTCCAACAGTCACTCTGGATGGCATATGTAAGCCCATCTCCAACGAATTCTTTATCACCTCTCCAAATGGCATCTTTAAGCCCATTCCTGACACGATCTACCGACACATCATCAAGTGCAAATTTTTGGGCACTCTAATGTTCAATCATCTTCCACCTTCAAGTCACGAATGACGGACCCACCAATCTAACTCTTCAGGTTTAAGAAGATTTAACAGGGGCAGCTGTTGTACTCCAAAATTTTCCCTCCCTCTTCTCAAGATATTTCCCATAAAGATCTTCAATGATTCAAGCTTGCACAAGTATTGACTAGATCAAGCCATCTCCTCAACACTGATGCCTCAAATTAGGGTTTGAGTTTGCACAGAGATAGTTGGACTTCTAATATTTCAAATGACTTTCATGTATCATTATGGACCGTCAAGATTTCTCCTGTCAAGTTTCAAGTCTTGGATCACAAAATTTCTAAATTAATTGATCAGATGGCCTAAAAATCAATTGTATTAGAAAAAAGTCAATTGTGGTCAACCTACAGTCAAAATTTAAGATTTTGGACCAATATCAACATTTTGAAGTCATATGTATCATTTGATCAAGATTGGATCACAATTCTCCAAGAAAATTATTCAAATCATCAAAAAGGACAAAATGGTCAAAATTAGGGTTTTTACTGGGAATGACCAATCTTTGATTTTTGACACAGTACATGACTTATTGGTTTGAAATATGATCTCAAGAATTCAAGTACATTATTTTGACCTAATCTCATATCTCAATTCATCTCCCGAGATCAGTGGATTGATTGATGAAATTTGGTCAACTGGTGAAAAAAAGTCAATTATATACTGAAAAGTCAAACTTTGACTTTTTGATCAAATTTTAGTTTCAAAGATCACATTTCTTCAAGACATTCAAAAAATATGAAATTTGATCATCAAGAAATCAAGAAGGTCAAAAGTCATTTTGAAAAGTCTAACTTTGCAAGACTTAGAAATTTTTTCTAAGTGTTTTTTATACATGTTAATTTCATTATTTCATGACATCTTTTCACTGCAATTCAAGATAATTCAAGTTGTTACAAGTTTTCAATTAAACAACAAGGCTTCATTTTTAAGTAAAAAATTGTAAGTTACAAATCCTAGGCTTTGTCTGGTTTGAACTTTTCCCTTTGTCTCAATCTTCAAAACATTGTCATTATGCTGCCCACAAATATGCCTTGTCTTTGTTACAAGCTGCATAAATCTGTCCACAAAACCAGACTTGTATCATGCTTCAAATGTTGTTGTCCAGAAAAGCCCCAAAATCTGATATGCTGCCAAGTCCAAGCCTGCTGCTACTAGCCCAAAACCATGTCAAAAATAGTTTGTTGTCCTGTACAAAGCCAGCTCTGCACCAAGCTGCCACTCCACTGCAAAACTACTACAAAAAACCCCTCTTGTGATGCCCCTAACCCTGTCCAAACCTGCACTATATCAGTCCCATATTTGCACAAAATTAGCACATAAGAGCTGCATCTAAAAATAATAAAACAATATACCTAAACAGTTCAAAAACTTATATATTTCCCTCCCAAAGTTCAACCAATTTCATCTATAAATAAGTTGTTTCACAACACACAAAGAGAGAGGTTTTTTTGTTGAAAGAGAAAAGAAAAGAAAATCTAAAAAAAAGATAACAGAATTCTTTGTAAACTCAGCTCTTCTTCAACTTTATTTTCATAAACAAAACAAAAATTTAAAACAGAAAAACCTCAACCCACTATACAACCTTGCAAGTTCCCCCATAAACCAATTATCTAAATACTTCATATACATCACATAGAAATTGTTCAAACACAAGAACAATTTCTGTAACATCACTATTTCCCAAACTCAAAAAAAAGGGCCACCTCCAACTTGCTTTCTCTAAGACAATACAGCAGCTCAAACTCAAAATACAGAGCTCAGCTTTAAGGTAAGTCTTCTTGACTTTGAACTATTCATATAAGCATCATCAATGGTTCACTTGTGAAGCTAAAATGTAGATATTATAGCCCTGAAATTAACTATAACTTTATTTTTCCATTTTTCACTAACCATGTGTTGAGAACTAACTTATTTGTGTGACAGAATAATGTTAGAAGTGAAAACACAGGTTATGAGTCGATGCATATCTTTATGTGTCGACACATATATGGTGTAAAACAGGTTATGGGTCGACACAAAACACGCATGAGTCGATACAAAATATGTTATGAGTCGGTACAAACCATTATGTGTCGACTCATACTGAGTTGGTTTTGATTTCCAAAGAAATAAAATGAGTATGAGTCATTACAAAACACGCATGAGTCGACACAAAACAGGTTATGTGTCGATACAAACCATTATGTGTCGATGCAAAACAAGTTATGAGCTTACACAAACCTTTATGTATCAAATCATACGGAGTCAGTTTTTGACTTTCAAGGATAAGGAGTAATATGTATTTATGCATAAGTGTACGTGTCAATGCATAAATTTTTCATATCAATGCATAATGGCATGCGTCAATACATAATTTTTTTTATAAAAAAAACAATTTTTCTTTTTTTATTTATCTTTACATTCTTGTATAATATATATTCATTCAATATGGTTGTAATAGTAAAATTAGGTTTTATTTTCTTTTATCTCCCCATTTGTAAATTTGTACCCCCATCCCCAAATGATGTAATAGCGTAGGCTTTTAATTTCTGCAATTTATCGCTTTTAATATAATTGTTAGTAATTAGAGTGTGTATGGCAAGATAAAATCAATCTTAGAGAACCCTAATCTCAAAGACAAAAAGGCATTCAATCAAACACTTTTTACACGGGAACCTCTAGTGTAATATCACTTGTTGCCTACGAATAAATAGTCATGTCCCTCAGATGTGAGACACTTTAGAAAAGACCCTCAATAAAAAAGATCGTAGTCCCTCGATGACCCTTCGACCTTACCTTTGGTAAAACATTCTTAAGTCCCTTACGAAAATTTCTAAAGCGTCTCATAGGTTGCCTTCTATGACTACACTACGACCCACGCCCGTCCATTCACATCCAATGATAGGGCTTCTTATCAATCAATGATAAGATAGAAATATCTACAGGAGGAGGAAAAGAACTAAGACTTTTCGAGTAGGTAGAACATTCATAGTTTCTTGCTCAAAATCATTTTCAAAACAACATCTCTCAAACACACCAACACTTTTAAAAAAATGAAATATTTTCAAAAGTCAACACATTGTATACATTCTTATAGAGACGAGAATCATTACAAAGTTCTCCTAAATAAAGGCGCTTTCAAAAATACTTTCAAAACAATCACAAACACATTTCAAATAAAACATTTTCAAAGTGAGCTAGCAACTAAGAGCTCGTAGATAACTATAGATGAAAAGGGTTCTAACACCTTCCCTTTTCATAACCTACCCCCAGAACTCAAGAAAAATCTCAAAAGGTCTTTCTTGTTCTTTTCACCATTTCCTTTATTGGATAAAATAAAAGTAGGTGGCAACTCTTTCTATCCGCAACAATTTCAATAAAACGCAAAACACCCAAGTCAGTTCTCCCACAATATTACACATACCAAAACAAATTCCTCATCATGGTCGTAGACTATTTCACCAAATGGATAGAGGTTGAAGCCCTAGAGAAAATAATTTCACACAACATCCTCCGTTTCTACAAAGAAACGTACTCGCTCGGTTTGGGATACCACAAAATCTCGTCACAGACAACGGCACCCAACTCACTGATCAAGGTTTCCAAAGCTTCATCATCAAAATCGGCACCAATCAACATTTTACCTCGGTTGAATACCCCTAGACCAACGGGTAAGCTGAAGCCGCAAATAGGGTCATCTTGCGAGGACTCAAATGTAGGCTAGGTGAAGCCAAATGGGATGGGTCAAAGAACTACACAACGGCCTGTGGGCTTATCGAACAACACCCTATTCGACAGCTGGTGAGACACCATTCCGACTAACCTACGACACCGAAGCCGTCGTCTCGGTGTAAATCATGGAGCCATCCAGGTGAACAGAAATTCCCCTCGATGAGGAGATGAACTACGAGGCTCTCAAGGATGAGATTGACCTAGTCGAAGAGATATGATCAGGAGCATCTCTTCGCGAGGCCACGCTGTAACGCGGTGGGAGAACTGACTTGGTTGTTTGATCATAAATTTTGCGGTTAGCAAGAGTCGCCACCGACTTTTCTTTTATCCAAAAGGAAAGGCTGAAAAGAACAGGAAAGACCTTTAGCGATGTTTTCTTGAGTTCAGGGGGTAGATTATGAAAAGGGAAGGTATTAGCACCCTTTTCATCCGTAGTTATCTAAAGGAGCTTAGTTGCTTGCTATATCACTTGCTTTTGTTTAAAAAGGTGCTTTGTGTGGTTTTTTAAAGTATTTTGAAAATGTCTTTGTAATGGTTCTCGTTTCTATAAGAATGCCTACAAAGTGTTTGTTTTAAAAAAAAGTTCAAAGATGTGTTTGTGTTTTTTGAAAATGATTTTGAAAAGGTGTCTTCTTTGTAATGGCTCTTGTTTCTATAAGAACGCGTACAAAGTGTTTGTCTTTTGAAAATGTTTCAAGTTTGTAAGATGTTTTGAAAGTGTTGGTGTTTGTTTTGAAAATAGCAAGGATGTTTGATTTTGAAATTGAGCAAGCAAATAGGAACAATCTACCTACTCAAAAGTCTTTGTTCATTTCTTCCTTTCCTTTGACATTGTTATCTTACCATTGATTTGGTAAGTAACCCTATCTTTGGATGTAAAAGGGACGGGCAAGGGTCATCGTATAGCCATGATTAGCAATGTTGTAAGACATCTTAGCATTTTCTTTAATGGACTAAGATCATTTTTGAAAGGCAACTTTGATAGCGTCATCGAGGGACTATGATCTTGTATTTTGTTTGTTTTTGCTAAGACACCTCACATGCATAATATAGCCATTTTATAAGGCAACAAAGTGAATTTACCCAAAGGGTGTATGTGTGCAAGTGTATTGGTTTACATGCTTGATTTGTCTTGATTAGGGTTTGCTATTTGTTGGTTTTAATCTTTCCATACAAACTCTAATTACTAGAATTTGTATATAAAGCATTAAATTGCGGAAAATAAAAATACTAAGCTATTACATCATTAGGGGAGGGGATATACAAATTACGAATGGGGAATTTCAAGAAATTAAAAATCTTAATTATCTATTACAACCATATTAAATTTGAATAAATGTACAAGAAATGAAATGGATATAATGTACAAGTATGAATGGATAAGGAATGGATTTTTTTGTATTACAGGTTTTGACCTAATTAAATTAAAATAAGATAATTGACTAGAATAAGAAAATTAATATTAAGTTAATAAAAAAAAATTAATTTATTTAAAGAAAACAAGTTTTTTTGGTTTTTTGTGAATTTAATTAAATTAGTAAATAAAATTAATTAAATAAAAGTCCTAAGTTATAAATTGATTTTAATTTACAAGAAAATAATATAATATAATAATTAAACCTAAATATTAATTATTAAGAAAGAAATTAATTTATTAAGAAATGTTTTTGTTCTTTTGATTTTATAAAACAAAATAAACTAAATAACTGTAAAAATAATAAATAAAATATTTTTTTGGGTTTTTATTAATAACAATAAAAAATAATATTAATAATACTAATAAAAATAAAAATAATTATCATTATAAAGGAAAAGAAATAAAATATAATAAGAAAAATAAAATAAAAGTGAAAATGGGCCAGGGGATGCTGAAATGAGACTGGGGGAAGGTTAGCAAAAATGAATAAGGCCCAAAGCTGGGCCCAGGCGTTGCAAAGAGAGAAAGGAAAAAATGTGAGAAAAATATGCCAAAAGGCAGCGTGTTGGGTGTTGAACCCACGGCCTCTTGGTTACCAGCGTGTTGTCTTACCACTGGGGTGGCTATACATTCGTTTACTTATATCAAACCATAAATATATATTAGAAACGGCTTCCTGAAGACAACTTTATCTTCAACCTCGCGCCTAGCCAGACCACCTGCACTTTGTTCATTTCTCATCCATTTGCAAAAGTGTAAACATGAATCTTGTGGCAAATTTCCTCACGATTTCAGAAATGTAAAGCATTAAAACCATAGGTCAAAGACAAACATGAATTTTATTGGCCCTAATTTGAAACCTAAAAATTTTAGAAACTTCAACTCCAAAATTCTCTAAGCTCAAGCCATATAAATGCAAACTATGGATATGTACAGCTTCATGGCAATGAGGTCTACATTTTATCTTTGAAAATGAAAGCTTAACAATGCATATATGAGGAGTTCAAAAATCAGAAAACTCACCTTGCAAATGGAGATCGTGTTTTGAGTTTGAGCAGCTTTTGATGAGTTCCAGTGATTGGGTTAGCTTCCTCAAGTTCCCAGGAAGCAAATGTGATGATTGGCTTGAGTTGAAAGTGGCTGAGGAGTTCTGGAGAAGTCCACTTGCAGAGCTCTATTTTTGAAAATGGAACTTGATGATGGAGATTTTACAGTTATGAAACAGGGTCAGAGATGAGTTGTATTTGATGTTTAGAAGCTTTAGGAACCAAAAGGCTTGGAAACGCACGAGGGAGATGTGAGTTTCACGTTTCTGGTCAGAATATGCAACAATGGTGATTTTTGATACAGTTCTGAGTTCTAGGGAGTTTGAGGGTTTGTGTATGTGTGTGTTTTTCTTGCAAACAACTTATGTATATGTATGGAAAAGGTTAGAGCACAAATGTACTCAAGACTTCTGAGTTCTAGCCTTTTGGCTCTATAAATTGCTTTTGAAGAAAAGTGAGAAGACAAATCTCAAAATGTTGTACAAGCATGTTATGAGTTCAAAGAGGCTTTAGACACATTACTTTTGGGTTATAGGGTTGTGTGTGCAAAAATAACAAGTGCAAATCTCAAGAAGTTGACAATTGCAAAAGTGATGCTTTATCAAAATGGAAATGGCAAATTTGTACCATAAATGGAAAATTACTTTGGACAAAGCTCAAACCAAATGTATAAGGGCATAAAGAGTTGTGCAAACCATTAATTATGGAGTTACAAACAAGTTTGAGGCCTGCAAAGAAAAGGTTGTGCAGCCTAGCATGAATTTGAATTCTTGTTCATCATGAAATTGACTTAAAATTCAAGAATGAAATGCCAACTTCATGCCTTCGATTCTCTTTTCTTAAAGATGATCTAAAGGAGTTATTTTATATTTTAGAAAGCTTGTAATATGCTCTACAACCCCTATTTGAATCACTTTTGAAAATTCCCCTTGGAACTATGTGAAAAATTGTCATGAAGTTATGTCAAAATCCTGCCTAAACTAGGACAAAATTTCACTAAGTTTCCAAGTTTCTTGAACATGTATTTGCAAAATCATAACTTGAAATCCATGAATTTCTAGGAGAAGTTGTGTAAATAAATGTTTTAGATCTCATGGATATCTATAACTTTCATGTTGAAAGTTTCTTTTGAATCATCTTGTATCATGGTGAAAATTTGGCTCAAAGTTGTAAAAAAACATGAAGTTTTCAACACTTAGAAAAATTTCTAAGTTTGGAAACTTTGACTTTTCAAAATGAAATCTTGACTTTTTGATTTCCTGATGAAAAAATTTCATATTTTGACATGTTTTGATGAATTGTGATCTTTGACACTTGATTTTGACCAAAAAGTCAAAGTTTGACTTTTCAGTGTATAGTTGACTTTTGATCAGTTGACTAAAAATCAACTATTAATCAATTGATCTTGAAGTATCTTTTGATTCATGCCATTAGTTAAAAATGATGCAATTTAATCCTTGAGGTAATGTTTCCAACCAATCAACCATTTGCTAGGTCAAAAATTAGAAATTGCCTTTTCTCAATTAAAACCCTAATTTTGACCATTGTGCCCTTTTGATGATCTGATCAAATTTCTTGAGGAATTATGGTCCAAAATTGATAAAAATGACATATAGGAGCACAATGTTGATATGGATAAAAAATTATGAAGTTTGACTATAAATTGGCCACAATTGACTTTTTCCTGAATACAGCTGATTTTTAGGTCAACTGATCAATTGACTAAGCAAAAATGTGATTAAAGACTTGAAACTTTACATGAGCAATCTTGGGGGTCCATAATGATCCATGAAAGTCATATGAGGCATTAAAAGTTAAATTATCCTTATGCAATCTCAAACCTTAATTTCAATCATTAGTGCTTAAGGAGGTGTCTTGAGTTGATCAACCCTTGTGTAGTCTTGAACCAAAGGATATCTTGTTAGAAAATACTTGATAAATGAGAGGGAAAATTTTTGGGTACAATAGCTTCCCCTGTTCAATCTTCTTAAACCTGAAGAGTTAGATTGGCGGATCCGCCATTCGTGACTTGAAGGTGGGAGATGATTGGACACTAGAGTGCCCAGAAATTTTCACTCGAAGGTGAGTTGAGAATGGGCTTATAGATGCCATTTGGAGGAATTATGGAGATTTGTCAAATATGGGCTTGCAGACGCCATCCAAGGGTGACTGTTGACAAAAAATGAACTAAGTTTGAACTTGATTTCAAACTGGAAAATAATCAGAACAAATCTTTGGAGCGATTTATCTGAAACTAGCAGAAGTATTATATGTTGTTTGATTAGGAAGAATCAGAATAAATTCTAGAGAGATTTATCTGAACCAGAAATGCTCATTTGGAGAGTATCCAGATAACCGTTGAGAGGTTTAAGCTGAACCGAAGGAGGTCTTGAATATTCTTTAACTGGAGAGAACCAGAGTAGATCTTTGAGCGATTTACCTGAACCAGAGAAAGATGTCTATGGGAAAGAATTAGAATAAACCGTTGAGAGATTTAAATTGAACCGGCAGGGATCTGGAGAAGAATCAGAATAAATTATTGAGAGATTTATCTGAACCAGAGAAAGCATCTGCGGGAAAGAATAAGAATAAATTGTTGAGAGATTTAAACTAAACAAGCAGGGATCTGGAGAAGAATCTGAATAAATCATTGAGAGATTTGTCTGAACCAGAGAAAGCATCTGTGGGAAATAATCAGAATAAAACGTTGAGAGACTTAAACTGAACCGACAGGGATCTGGAGAAGAATCAAAATAAATCATTGAGAGATTTATCTGAACTAGAGAAAGCATGTGCGGGAAAGAATCAGAATAAACCGTTGAGAGATTTAAACTGAACCAGCAGGGATCTAGAGAAGAATCAGAATAAATCGTTGAGAGATTTAAACTGAACCAGTAGGGATCTAGAGAAGAATCAGAATAAATTGTTGAGAGATTTATCTGAACCAGAGAAAGAATTTGCGGGAAAGAATCGGAATAAACCATTGAGAGATTTAAACTGAACCGGCGGGGATCTGGAGAAGAATCAGAATAAATTGTTGAGAGATTTATCTGAACCAGAGAAAGCATATACGGGAGAGAATCAGAATAAACTGTTGAGAAATTTAAACTGAACCGGCAGGGATCTGGAGAAGAATCCAAATAAATCATTGAGAGATTTATATGAATCAGAGAAAGCATATGCGAGAGAGAATCAGAATAAACCATTGAGATATTTAAACTGAACCGGCAGGGATTTGGAGAAGAAATATTTGTTATGCAGATGTTTGACCAGCCCTTTCTTGTTGAAAATTTGACGGTGATTTTCTGTTGATTGATCTTTCCTGAAAAGATGAAAGGTTAGTTGCACGCAATGTCATGATGTATGAAATGCATAGTTCAATGATGTTCTCAAAATAAATGAGATTGTGTCGCATGTATTTGTGTTGTCAATGCTGTGACGTATGGGTGTAATGTATGGACACGTTAATTGTTATGTCGCAGTGTTGCTGGAGTTAGGGAAAATAAATCCTTGAGTACTGATGGGTATGAGAAGTGTAAGTCTTCATATTTTGAATTTGAAGTGTTGATGGATGATTTTCCAATTAGAGAAATAGACTTTGTTGTGTAAGGGAAACGACATGCATTGCTTGTGGAACTTTGTGAAATCCTGCTGGGGAATCCCGAGAAACTAGGCGACTTTCATTGGGGAATCTTTGGAGTGGTAACTAGAAGCTTTGTTCCGTTGGGGATGTGAGAGTACTTGACACATTTAGGATGCGTACTGGAGATACGTTAGCAATCCTGTAGTGGGATATCCCGGTTTCCGCTTTTGTTGGAAAAATTACCTGCGGGGGTTTTTTATGGAATGGCCTATGGATATTATCCTATTTCTTAAATCCAATAGTGGTTGTCTTTGTTCCCTTTTTTTATTTGTAAACAGTAATCACGTTCAAATGCATATGTTTAAATAATAATCATTTGGACGTTTTTGCAAACAAAACACAGAAAATAAAAGAAAAACAGATAGTTTTGCACTTTCAAAGGGATATCTTTGTATTAGCTTGAATCAGTATTTTTGTACAATGAGACTAACAATCTAATAAGAGAATGTCATCGTAGAAAATGAAAATTGATACAAAGAAAAGATAGCTATGTGGAATAATCCCATGGGGTTCCCAATCTACTATAGCCTTCGTGTCTCTGAGCGTCTCATCCACTTGTTGCCTTGTCCGAAGTTGATTGGATTGATTAGGCCTGTTTGATTTTGTCAGTATATGCTGAAGGTTGTCTCTAAGGTGATCCAACGGGATATAGTCATATGCTTTAATTCTCTAACTTTTTTCTAGACCGCCCTTTCGGGTTTTCAGTCCACCGGGATACCCTTTTTTGCCCAAGCCGCCCTTTCGAGTTTTCAGCTTTCCGGGTGTACAAATATTTTTGTTTTATCCCTAATTTTTTCCTAGGCCAGTCGACCTAGCGGGTCTTTATTCATGCGTAGTATCTTTTGACTATGTCTGCGTTTATAGGGTGTGGAAGGTCGTCGCCATCCATAATGGTTAAGATCGTTGCTCCACCAGAGAATATGCTTTTGATCATAAATAATCCCTCATATGTAGGAGTCTATTTTCCTCTGGGATCACGTTGTGGCAATATGATACGCTTGATTACCAAATCACCAACCTGATATACTTGACGTCTGACCTTTTTTTAAAAGCTTTGATCATACGTTTTTGGTACATCTGGCCATGACAGACATCCGTAAGCCTCTTCTCATCAATTAAATTCAATTGGTCAAGCCGAGTTTGAATCCATTCATCTTCATTCAGCCTTGCATCCTTTATGATTCTCATAGAATTTATTTGGACTTCAATTGGTAGAACAGCTTCCATGTCGTATACCAAGGAGAAGGGAGTTTCCCCTGTTGATGTGTGTGCTGTGGTACGGTAACCATGGAGAGCAAATGGTAACATTTCTTGCCAGTCCTTGTAGGTCATTATCTTTTTTTGTATGATCTTCTTGATGTTCTTATTTGCGGCCTCGACAACACCATTAATCTTTGGCCGATAAGGATAAGAATTATGGTGCTGGATCTTGAATTACGCGCATAGTGCAGTGTTCATAGTATTGTTGAGATTTGTACCATTATCTGTGATGATTCTCTCCGGGATACCGTACCGAAAGATGAGATTCTGTTTGATGAATCAGGCCATAACATGCTTGGTAACAGAAGCGAAAGAAGCTTCCTCAACCCATTTCGTGAAATAGTCAATGGCCACTAAGATGAAATGGTGTCCATTAGAAGCTGTAGGTTTGACTTCTCCAATCATATCGATGCCCCACATCACGAATGGCCAGGGAGCAGTCAGGACGTTTAGAGGAACTGGAGGCACATGCACTTTGTCAGCATAGATCTGACACTTGTGTCAGGTTCGTGAATGCTGATGGCAATCTTTTTCCATGGTAGACCAGTAATATCCCGCCTGTAGTATCTTTTTAGCCATCATGTGCCCACTAGAATGGATTCTGAAAGTACCTTCATGTAGATCAGCCATGATCTTGACTGCCCCAACCTTGTCTATGCAACGAAGCAAAGTAGATTCATGGTTGCGCTTGTAAAGGATGCCATTACTGAGGAAGAACTTAGAATATAATCTTCTCAAGAACTTCTTATCATTGACTGAAGCTCCCTCTGGATACTCTTGGGCCTCGAGATACCTCTTAACTTCATGGAACCAAGGCTTGTCCATTACTTCTTCAGTATCGATCTCGTGACAGTAAGTTGGTTCATCCATTCGTTAAATGGTGATCTGGGGAGCCTCGTTACCTCACTTGAGTTTAAACATGGATGACATAGTGGTTAGAGCGTCCGCTAGTTAATTTTCCTCTCGCGGGAAATGCTTGAAGGTAATCTCCTCAAAATGTGGGATTAATGTCAACACATGTTCTTTGTAGGGGATAATATTAGGGTGCTTCATGTTCCACTCTCCTTTGATCTGACTCATGACTATGTTGAATCTCCAAATACACTTAAGGACTTGATTCCCAAATCTATGGCAGCTTTAAGACCTAAAATACACGCTTCGTATTCCGCCATATTATTGGTGCAATTGAAACAAAGTCTTGCAGTGAAGGGAGTATGACATCCTTCAGGGGATATGATCACATCACATATGCCATTACTGAGTGCGTTGGAGGCTCCGTCAAAAACCAAGGTCCATCGGGATCCTTGTTCAGGTTCGTCATATGGTCTGAATTCTTCAACATTGTTTACCAACATGATGTCTTCATCTGGGAAATCGAATTTCATGGACTGGTATTCATCCACATCCTGATGAGCAAGGTGATCGGCTAACACACTGCCCTTTATTGCTTTTTGGGTAGTGTATTGAATGTCGTATTCTTTCAGGATCATCTGCCATCTTGCTATTCTCCCAGAGAGGGCAGGCTTCTAGAATATGTATTTTATTGGATCCATCTTGGATATCAACAAGGTAGTATGGGTCAGCATATACTGCCTTAGCCGACGAGCATCCCATTCCAGAGCGCAGCAAGTTTTCTCGAGCAGTGAATATCTGGTTTCACAGTCAGTAAACTTTTTTCTCAGGTAGTAAATAGCATGCTCTTTTCGGCCAGACTCGTCATGTTGCCCCAGCACACACCCCATTGAATTTTCAAAGATAATTAGATACATGATCAAAGGTCTTCCCTCGACTGGCGGCATCAAAACAAGAGGCTCTTGAAGGTACTATTTGATCTTGTCGAAGGCAGCTTGGCATTCATCATTCCATTTTACTACTTGATCTTTCTTCAGTAACTTGAAGATTGGTTCACAAGCAGCGGTTAAGTGATAAATGAATCTGGCAATGTAGTTTAGCCGTCCTAAGAATGCTCTGACTTCCTTCTTGGTGTGAGGAGCGGGAATTTATTGTATTGCTTTTACCTTGGCAGGGTCAACCTCAATACCTTTACCACTGACGATGGAGCCTAGGAGTTTACTGGACCTCACTCCAAGTGTGCATTTATTCGGCTTCAACCTTAGCTTGTATTTCTTTAGCCTTTCAAACAGTTTCTGCAAATGGTCAAGATGTTCCTCTTCAGTTTTAGATCTGGTTATCATGTCGTCCATATAGACCTCTATTTCGTGATGGATCATGTCGTGAAATAGAGCCACCATGGCGCGCTGATAAGTTTCCCCAGCATTTTTCAACCCGAATGGCATAACTTTGTAACATAACTTGCCCCACTGTGTGACGAAGGTCATTTTATCCATGTCCTCAGGTGCCATTTTGATTTGATTATAGCCTGAGAAACCATCCATGAAGGAAAATACTTTATGTTTTGCGGTGTTTTCAACCAGAATATCGATGTGGGGAAGCGGGAAATCATCCTTATGGCTTGTCCTATTCAAGTCTCTGTAGTCTACACACATATGTACCTTACCGTCCTTTTTAGGCACTGGAAAAACATTGGCGACCCATTGTGGATAGGAGGTGACGGCTAAGAATCCGGAGTTGAATTGCTTCATGACTTCAGTCTTGATCTTCTCTGACATGTCTGGCCGTATGCGACGAACTTTCTGTTTTACCGGAAAGCAATCTTCTTTTGTCGGTAGACGATGGACCACGATATCAGCGTCAAGTCCTAGCATATCTTTGTATGACCAAGCAAAGACTTCAACATAATCATGTAGTAACTGAGTTAGGCACTTCTTAACACTAGGTTCCAGATTGGCTCCTACCTTGACTTCTTTTTTGTCCTCTTCGGTACCTAAGTTAATTGTGTCAACCAGTTCTTCGTGGGACTGTATGGTCCTTTCTTCCTGTTGTAGTAACCTGGCTAGTTCCCCTGGCACTTCACATGCTTCCTCACCTTCTTCTTCGGCTTGGTAGATTAGATTTTCAAAGTCACAATAGGCCATAGCATAATCGTTACCAATGGGATCCTGAGTGGATGTAGATCTGCATTTTGATATGTGAGTGTGTGTAAGAGTATAGCTATCTTTGAAAGAAATAAAAATGTAGAAAAAGAAAGAAAAAGAGCACAAAGTTTGCATGCAAAAACGTCCATGATTCATTGATGACATATGAAAATACAGTAACAACCCTTACAAATGGACTGTTGTGCCTCGGGTAAGACACAAGGTTTTAAAAGTCTGAATTGTTTAATTATTACAAGTCCAACAAAAATTTAAAGACAATTACTGTTGGATAAAAGTAATAGGGAAAAATTCTTTGGCTTCACAGTTGTTGAGTCCTCCGCTAATATTTGGAAAAATCCAATCTTCTAGGTCACAACTGTCATCACTATCCTCCACTGCGTTGACTCCATAGTTGATGATCCTCAAAGGTGGTCCCCCGGCACGAGCACGACGAACAACTTTATGGCCTCCTGAAGTGAAACCCAAACCAAATTTGTCAAATTTGTAAGGGATATTCGGGAGTTGGCCCCAAATAGTACGCCCACCTTCTTCGACTATTGCCTTGGCATCTTTGAGAGTATCCATCTTTAACGGAGGTCTGGTAATCTTCGGGACTTGGGAAACAACCTTGGTTGCTGCCACTGTATGTGGGACTTCCTCGAAATGCTGAAACGGATTTTCGATGAATTCACCATCCATTTCCACGTATCTGAAGGAGTTCAAGTGACTGACCATATATTTCTCCTCTCCATGGACAGTGATGATTTTTCCCTTGGTTGTGTATTTTAGCATCTGATGTAATGTAGAGGTGATGACACCAGCGTCATGAATCCAAGTTCGGCCCAATAAACAAGAATAGGAAAGGCGAATGTCTATTACATAGAAAGTGGAATCAAAGGTTTGACTTCCAACTTTAATGGGGATGTCCACCTCCCCATGCATCATTCTCTTCGAACCATCGAAGGCCCTTACCACTATGTTGCTGGGTTTTAAGGTCAAACCTTCACAGTCTACTCTATCTAGAGCTTTCTTAGGCAGCATATTCAAATATGAACCGGTGTCAACCAAGACATGGGCCAAAGTAGTGCCCCTGTATTCGACAGAGACATGCAACGCCTTGTTGTGTTTCCTCCCTCTAGGTGTCAAGTCAGCATCAGAAAAGCCTAACCCGTTATCAGTGGTCAAACTGGCCACACAATCTTTTAATTGGTCAGTAGAGGTTTCCTGTGGCACATGGGCAGTTTTAAGAAAATTTACCAAGGCTTTCGCATGAGCCTCAGAGCACAACAGTAAAGCTAGCATAATAATCTTTGACGGAGTCTTCCCAAGCAGTTCGACTACGTTGTAGTCACTTCTCTTTATAATTTTAAAAATTTCTTCCATCTCCTTCTTGGAGGCCTCTGGGATAGATAATGATTGCGCATTCGTCCAGACAGGTTCAACCAAAATACCTTTTCCCCGAGTCTCGGTCGACTCAGTGATAGGGGCGTCAGCAGGGGTATCCACAGGAACTGTAGTAGTAGTATCAACAGGAACAAAAGCAGGGATGATCACAGGACCGGTAATAGTTTTCGTAAGAGCAATCTCAGGAGAGAACACTCTTCCACTTCGAGTTATTTTGCTGGTTCCCACAATGTTGCCGACGTCGGGGTCAGCCTTCTCAAAAATAGAGTCTTCATCAGCCAACCAATCTTGCTTGACATCGTGGTAGTAGACGTCACTCCTATAGTTCGAAGGGACAGTTTTATCTGATGAATACGAGATTGGTCCTATCAATGTAATTATCAATGGAGTCACCTTCGGATTAGGTGTAATCCTAACGAGTCTTTTGGTGGAGACCCTGGAAGGATTGGCGAAAATGGTTACTATTGAAACATCTTTGTAAGAAATGGTGGAAACGGGAGTCTTCTCAAGCAAAATCTCGTTGTCATCCATTAGGCACTGGACACCTGCTTTTAATAAATGACAACCAGTTGGTAGAGATAAACAGAGGTGGCAGCCTTCGCCACAGCCCGGAAATAAACCGGCCTTCAACAAGTTCCTCTTGACAGTTAGGAGAGGAGTAACAAACTCATCAACAACAGTAACAAACACATCATCTTCAATAGCGTTGATACCACGGTCGTGCTTGGGCATGGGAGCGGTGATAACGTTTGGGATCTCATGAGCATCAAATTCAATTTCTTTACCTTCGAGAAGGTCTTGCACCTTGTTTTTCAAAACCCAACAGTCATTTGTATCATGACCTAGACTGTCTGAATGGTAAGCACAACGGGCGTTTGGGTTGTAACGGGGAGAGGTAGTCTTGGGATTCTTCGAAGCTTCCCGCAAGGTTACCAGATTAGATCTCAGCAAATGTGGAAATACTTGAGACAATGTCATATTTATACGGGTAAATTGTCTTACTGGTATTTCCGTTCTAGGTTGGTTGTTCCTTTGTTGAGTAGGTGCAGGCTTAGGGATCATGACGGCCCATAGCGTTGGACGGTGTTCAGTTTTGTCCTGATTCCTTTGAGGGTACACAACACCAACCTCTTTCTTCCTAATAAATGGTTTTCTCACGGTACTGGAGGATGCGTCCTTTTGGATCTTCCCACTCTTAATCCCAGCGTCCAACTTTTCCCCGGTCAAGATTAATTCAGTGAAGACGGCTAAGGAGCTTCCAATTAGATGATTAATGAAAGGACCAGACAGGGTACCCAGAAACATATCCACTAGCTCCCTTTCAGATAGGGGAGGCTGAACTCTTCCTGCTAAGTCCCTCCACTTCTGAGCATAGTCTTTGAAACCCTCGCTTGAACTCATAGTCAGACTCTGGAGTTGAGTACGGGTGGGAGCAAGGTCTGTGTTGTATTGATATTGCTTATAAAAATCAGCAACCATGTCTTCCCAATTATGGATATTGTCCCTCTCCAGTTGATAGAACCAATATAGCTGAGTCCCGGATAGACTATCCTGAAAGAAGTGGACCCACAAATCTCTGTCAGCAGTGTGAGGCTGTATCTTCCTCACATAAGATCGGAGATGCATCTCGGGACCCGAAAACCCTTCGTACTTAGCAAACACTGGAGCCTTGAAATTTTGTGGAATAACAATCCCAGACACAAAACCCAGCTCTTCAAAGTCCAGCCCGGGCACTTTCTGAATCTCCATTGCACTTAGACGTTCTTCCAGATGTTTGTACTTCTCATCAGCTGGAGGATATTTCTCTTCAGAGTAGTTATCCTCTTCTTCCTCTTGTGATTCTGGATGGTCAGTCACCCCTTTGTATTTCCCTTCTTGATTGTCCTTTTCACCTGATGATGTTGCGAAGTCTAGAGTCTGTCTTGCTTCCCCTTGAAACCTCTTTCTCAGGTTCAAAACACCGGTTGATTTCTTTGTTTTCTTCTTCTTTTCTTTGATCAGTAATGTTTTAAAATCCTCTTGTCCCTTTTCCAGAGTCAAGAACATTTGTTGAAACTAAGCATTTTGCGCCTGGAGATCTTTTATTGTCTGCTCAAGATCCATCTTACTGAAATAAACAGTAGAAAGATAAGGAGACCTGTTGTAAGAAACCTGTGTATGTTATGATGAATGAAGATGCATATGCAAATGATTTCATGGAAATTAGAGATTTAAATTTTCTTTAGACAAAAAGAGAACACACGTTATATTAATAAATCAAAGTTTGATTACATCATTCCTTTTTGGGCTTACAAAGAAAATACAAAAACTCTAAGATAAAAAAGTTGAACGCATCCTCTTTGGTGCGATGTAGGCGTTCAGACTCCACTCCTCATGAAGCTGCTTGGTGAGTTCCAGAAACTTCTTCTCGCTGGCGTAGAATTGAGCTTCGAAAGTGTCCCGCTCCCCCTTAAGTTGTATCCAATCCCTTTGCAAGTCTTCGAGAGAGGTGGGCATGTTAGGATTAAGGATAGTGTTTGGGACATCTCCTTCCACAACAGGCTCTATGATAACTAGGAGAATGGAGGGGTAAGACATCATGATACTTTGAGCACGAGCTCGTACCCATTTGAGATAAGGATCAAGAGGGATGGAATTCTTGTGCCCTAGTGTCTTGCTATCAACTCTATGTACCATGCCCCAAGCTCCCATGAACCTTTTGCGGTAACCCTGAGCATCATCCTCGTAATCAAAGACGATTCCTTGGATAAGTGCATCATGAGGACCATCCCTTCTTGAATATCCAAACTGTCGCAGTTCCAAACAAGGATTGTAAGTGATTCCTCCCCTAATGGGACATTAGGGAATTCTCTGCATCGATCAATGATGGTAACGTTCTCCGAGAATCGAGGACACCAATGAATGCCTGAATGTGTAAGAGTCATTAGCCTATGAGACCATATCAAACCCTGCTCATTCTTCAAGACAAGTGGGTGTAGGTGAGAAATAAACCACCTAGCCAAAAGAGGTGTACAACATAGAAGGGTTCCTCTCCTCTTTATAGTGTGAGTATGCAATGAATGAAAGATATCTACAAGCAGAGTAGGTATTGGATTGCGTGACAGGAAAACCTTAACCACACTCACGTCTATGAGTTGGTCTGGATTAGGAAATAGTACCAACCCATAGATGAGAAGGGCTAACACCTCTTCAAAAGCTTGTAGGTCTAAGGTATCCCAAAAGTGATGAGCTTTCTCGAACAGAAACTTAGCCAAAAAACCCTTGACACCTCTCCTAGTTTGACAATTGGCTACTATGTCAGACCGTTGTAAGGATAAATCTTTGGCAATATCTTCAGGTTTAGGGTCTCTTTCCATACCATTGAAAGGTACCTTATTAAGGATAGGCACCCCCAAAATCAGAGAAAACTCCTCCATAGTAGGCACTAACTGGTAATTCGGAAAAGTGAAGCAGTGATGTAGAGGGTCAAAGAATTGAAAGAGCACTTTTAAGATCTCTTCGTCAGGGTTTGAAGTGACCAAGCTGAGAAGTAGACCATGTCTTTCGGTGAATGGAGAGCTTTCAGAACCCTTGATACCAAATCCTTAAGCTGAGGAGGTACTTTTACCAGACTGACTTGGATAGTGAATCTGCGGGCGAGATCCATGTCCTACAAAATAAGACAAAAATAAACCCTAAGAATCCTTGAAATGGTTAGTATGACATGCTATGGTATGATGTCATGATTATGCTCAGATATAACAGATATAGCAGGCACAAACAAATTACATAGAGACCTTAGGTTTAAGGCTTGCATGGATTTTAAGGTGATACCCTCTTGAAGTTGGGATGGTTCAACTTGTCCTAAATATAGTAATCGGGTTCTAAGGGATCTCAATATCACCGGTCTTTCCCCCAAATCTCGTTCTGATAGACAATTGACTTGCCACCGAACAAAACTCAAGGGTCAAACCTCAATGAGTGTAGCATCGAGTATCAAATAAGGGCGCGCGTTGTTTTGTTTGTTGGCATATTAACGTATTTTAACATATTATATTTTGTTTGTATATTATTAACAACTTAAGCAAATGGCCTAGTGGTAAAGTGAGCTGGCAATCATATATAGGACCTGAGTTCGAATCCCAGGTCCCCCATTCTCTTTATTATTTTTCTTCTTCATGTATTCAGGTACAAATCTAGGCTTGCAGCTCACCATATGCCTTCACATATCAAAGTGCCAGATGGCCCAAGGCCAAATCTGGTGAGCCAGGAGTGAGGGTCTATCATAGATCCAGTCAATGCGCACACACCAAATCCAGGGAGATCAACCAGGCCAGCGCTTAATGGGCCATAGAATTGCTATTCTAACCCCCAAAACAAGGCCATACCCCTCTCTCTCTATATTTTATTTCTTTTGTTTTAATTATTTATTTATTATTTCTATTTAATTATTAACCAATCAAAAATTCTTTTTTTATAAAATTAAAACCACAAAAAATATTTTCTTCATAAAATCAAATTTTAATTTTTTATTAATAAACACTAATTTAATTAATTTAGGCTTTAATTAGAAATAACTTTAATATATTTTTGTAAATAATTAAAATCAATTAGACTTAATTAGGTTTTTACTAACATTAATTAATTTTATTTTCTTTCTTTAAATACCAAAAATCCAAAAATAATTTATTTTCATTAATTAATTTAATAATTAACTTAGGTAATTTCTTTCTTAATTCAAAAACAACCAAAAATATCTTTTCTTTAACAAAAGGGGTCAAAACCCTAAACTCGCACTCGATTTAATTTTCCGCACGCGATCTATTTATTTAATATTGTACTTGTTCCCAGAATGTAATAGATAATTAGGACTATTTAATTATTTTTATCGCTTTATTTATTTTTCCGCATTTAAATTTCAAAGGGTTGCTTTTGACGATGTAAATACCCGACGCCTTGTAATTTAATTTCCGCAATTTATTTTCCACAATTTATAACTGTTAGATGTCTGATAATAGGGATGCATGACAAGACTAAATGTTTTAACCTAAAATCAACTTAGATCACCACTAACATGTACAAAGACAAAATAAACTGAAGACGACACACTCGTACATGCGCACTCTTAGGGTACACCCCACTTGGTTGCCTTCGTATGCGGTCATTCAGTATAGGTAGTTTTAGAGGTCGCCCTCTTGTCCAAAGATCATAGTCGCCTCGAAACGGTTGCCTCGTATATTGTTGCCTCAAAACAAATGATCTAAGACATTAGGGTTACGGCTAAAGCGTCCTAACATTGCTTTGGTGACCGTAAGTCCCTAAATTCGAATTGACCCTTAAAACTCCAACGACGGTGCTACCTACTCATCAATAGTAGGATAGCATTGTCTAAAGGAAAATAGAACAGAACGATTCCTTTTTCGAGTAGGTAGATGGTTCTTAAGTACTTGCTCTTTCAAAAAACAAAAACTCTTCACACTTACACTTTTCGAACAAAGTTTTTAAAAACACTTCATACGCTCTTAAGGACAGAAGCAAGAGTTAAATCGAAGTTTCAAAACAGAAACTTTTTTCAAACCCACCAGCACAAAGAAAGCAAATTTTGAAAACAATATGAGCAAGTACCTAAGAGCCCGTGGATAACCACAGATAGAAAGGGTGCTAACACCTTCCCTTTCTATAATCTACCCCCCGAACCCGAGAAATATCTCGAAAAAGGAATTTTGCTGTGCTTTTTTCCTTTCCTTGTTGGATAAAATAAAAGTCGGTGGATACTGTTGTACCCCAAAATTTGCCCTCCCATTTTCTTCAAGATTTGTCAAGATCAAGCTTCAAAATCTCCCAAGGGTTGCACAGTCCAATTGTCTCCTAACAGTCAAAAATTAGGGTTTTGGTTCTGTCAAAGAAAATGAAGTTTCCAAGGGTCCAATCAAGTCCCACATGCCTACAAACATTGTCAAGCATCCATATGTCAAGTTTCAAGACTCACAGCACAAAATTGCACAGTCAAAAACCCTAATTGCTTCACAGTCAACTGCAGGGGCAAAATGGTCATTTGACTGTCAAAAGTCAAAAAAATTTGTCAACATCTTATTTTGAAGCCACAACATCATTTGATCAATTCTTGATCATGATTCTCAAAGCATGGCTCAAAAAGTCTCAAGATGCAAAAGTTTCTATTTTTGGACAGTTGGAAAAGTCAACTGCAAATTGACCAAGGCATAACTTCCACATGGTTTATCAGAAAAATTCCATCCAAAGCTCATTTTGAAGATAATGACATTTCCTACAACTCATCTTCACACTTCAAGTCCAAGAAATGCTCTCACAAAAAGATATCAATCTCAACATTATAGGTCATTTTCAAAAGTCAACAAAAAGGCACTTTAAGTCAAAAACCATAACTTGAGATTGGTAAATTAAAATGACATGGGACCAAAGGCATTGGTTAGAGGACTTCAAGTCCTTTCCAAAATGTCCAAGAACATGATCAAAGCTTAAAAATTGAGCAAGATATGCCTTGTGGAAGTTGGGAAATTTTTGGGAATTTTGAAAAGTCAACTTTGCTTCAAATGCCTCAAAATTGCTAATGGGCCTCAATTTCTTCCATGAATCATCACCCAAAGGCTATGCACGACCCATTGACATCCAAGGGAGTTATTTTATCATTTTTGATTAATTATTTGAATTATTATTATTATTAATTCACTTAATTAAAATTAAATATGACAAAAATATCAAATGACACCTTTCAAATCTTTTTGTGCAGCATATTCACTAGTTATGAGCTCAAGATTTCGTGCATATTCTAAAAGGAAAGAATCTTCCATGATTGGCATCAAAAAGGAATGAAAAAAGATTGAAAAAGATCATGAAAATCAAATATTCAAAATCATCAATGCAAAGGCTTTGGGCTTGATTTTTCTAACCTAATTCATTCACACATATATGCACATTAAAAACCTAATGCATAAGAACAAGAAAGCTGCGCTCAGAACATAGGACCAAACTTGCATTTTTTGACAAAAAACTCAAAACTGTTTTCATAGCTGCCGTGCGTTTCAAGGCCTAAGAAGCATTCCAAAAGCTTGCTGACACCACCAGGAAGAGATTACAATCAAGAACATAGCCCCATACTCAAGGAATTGGTAGATAGAAGTCTCACTTTTCATTAAAAATTTTATATTCGTGTTTGCATTTTCATACATTATCAATGACTTTTAATGATTGATTTATACTAATATGAGCATTCTGAAGCTATTGGTGTTATTTGATTGAACTAAGGACGCCTGTATGCAAAGTTACCATGAAAGTTGCTTAGGGTTTCAGAGCTCCAATTTTGGGGTTTCTTTCATATGGAACAATTGGACATTCAAACCAATACCATTGAAACCAGGACCTTCCAACGAATAGAAACCAACCATCGCGCCCTTTTTCTTTTTCACTATATGCTAATCGCTATTTTTCAGGTTTAGGGTTAGTGGGGGTTTAAAACCCTAGCTATTTGCTTTTAGTTGCAAAAAAAAATGGGGACGAAGCTGATGTGTCCAAGCGTGAATGGGTGTTTTGAATACTGGCGCGCGTTTTCATCAAATGCCACTAGCGCTTGTTTCTCTCTCATAATAATCCTTGTCCATCATAATATCAAAGAAACTCAATGGCTCAGTTGGCTTGTGCGTTGGCACGCAGGTATTGGGACCTGGGTTCGATTCCCAGGTCCCCCCACTTATTCATATATTTTTTCTTAACGTGCTTCTGTGCAGCCTCCATTCCAAGGACCATCATGAAGCCTCACGCCAGTGTCTGCCACATGTCCCTGAAGGTCAATCCAATGGCCATCACAAGCAATCCACCATGTACCCTGGTCAAACTTCCCACACACAAGCGCCAGAAAGTCAAAAAGGCCTGGTTCAATGGGCCAAATTCCTTGCATTAACCTCCAAATTTGGGCCAGATACCCCCCTGTTGTTTGCATTCTATTCTTCTTTCTAATTTTATTTTTTTCTTTTCAATTCTTTTTCTTATTTATTTTAATTACTTAGTTAATTCATAAAAAATAATTTTCATAATATAAAAATACAAAAAAAACCAGAAAAGTCAAAAATAAAATATGTTTATTTATTATTTAACGCATTAATATTTTTGTAAATAAAATTTTATTAATCAATTTAGGCTAATTTAGGTTTTTAATTTTAATATTTTCTTACATAACTAAAAAATGTACAAATTAGGGTTTAGCATTTTTATTCTCTTTTCTTAAATAACTTTTTCTCCTTATTATTATTATTAATTATTAACTAATTTTGTAAATAAGTATGTAATTAATTAATTAGTATAAATTAGGTAAAACTTAAATATTTTTTCTTTAATAATTAAAAACAATTTAGAACTAGGGTTTTATTTAATTTCTAATTTTAATTAATTCTCTTTATTTCCATTAAATACAAAAAACGTAAAAAAAATAATTTCTTTTCGTTATTTAATCATTAATTAATTTGTAATTTCAATTTAATTTCTTTAAAGGGTCCAACGCCCTCGCACTCGATTCTAATTTCTTTTCGCACGTTTATTTTTATTTCCTTTTTAAATATAATATATTTGCCCCAAAGCTTTGTAATAGTAATTAGGACATTTACTTTCCGCACTTTTATTCAAAATCGGGTTTTTTTGTTAATTTGGCGATGTATAAGACCCGCGCCTTGTAATAGCGTAAGACCTTTATTTTCCGCACCTTTTAACTGCTAACTATTGCATGAAAGAATGAATGGCCCAAATAAAATCGAAGCGTAGCTCACTCAATGCATGATCAAGATGAAATGTAACTGAAAATGACACACAATTCACACACCACTCTTAGGGTACGCCTCACTGTTGCCTTGCCCCTCGAAAAGTGGTCGTCGAGTATAGGACGTTTTAGTAAGTCCTTATGTCCATGAACATGGCATAAGGGTAGCTTCTAAGGTGTCCTATTATTGCTCTGGTGACCACACTGTCCCTAACCCTCGAATTGACCCGAACACCTCCAACGGTGGTGCTACCTACCTCTCAATGGTGGGATGGAACTACCTTAAGGACATTTACACAGCCTAATTCCTTAGGGTAGGTAGATGACTCGTAGATACTTGCTCTAATTCAAAACAAATCAAAAAAACTTCTTTTCACACTGACACTTTTCAAAAGGCTTTCAAAACAATTTTTCAAACACTCTTGAGGACTGATACAAGAGTCGATCTGAAACTTTAAACGAAACTTTTTCAAACCCACTTAAAAAGCAAACACTTTTGAAAACACAAATGAGCAAGTATCTAAGCCCATGGATAACCATGGATAGAAAGGGTGCTAACACCTTCCCTTTCTATAAATCTACCTCCTGAACCGAGAAACAATCTCATAAGGAATTTTTTTGTGCTTTTGTCCTTTCCATGTTGGAGAAAATAAAAGACGGTGGCGACTCTTGCTTACCGCGACATTTCGCGAACCAACGTTAAACAGTCAGTTCCAGATCCACCGATCACAGAACTGGCGACTCTGCTGGGGAGACTTATAAAGTGAGGTGTACCTTAGGATAGTTCATAATTGTGTTTTAAATTGTTTTGACTTGTTTGCTTTAAATTGTAGGTTGCATCGGAGTTACATAGATCCTAACCCGGATCTGGGGATACCCTGTTAGGTAGCATAAGCTGTGAGGGACCTGTCCGGCGTAGACCGACATGGGTGAAGCAGTGGCTATGTTGGTGTGGCACCTTCGTCTGTACCAATATCCCTTGTGTTGCAACGAGGAGAATATGGGTCTTCTGAGGAGTCATTAAGCACCAACCGACCTTAGAACCTTAATTGACCCAACTCGGCCAATAGAACAGTAGCAGTATGCTACGCCCATTGAGGCTAAACTCTCGTGATGGTTCTGGCCGCAAGAAAAGATTGCGATGCTAGAGTTATGACCGATTGAGGGTAGTCGGTGATATTGGGATCCTCTAAGAACCCGGTTACTTCTGATAGGGCATATATGAACCAACAAACTGAAAGAAGGTAATACCTAGACCCCATGCTGGCCTAAACTCTAAGGGCTTGTCTTGTGTGACTTGTGTGCCTCATCATGTTTGCCTTTGTAAATATTTGTGGTGTGCTTCATCATAACATCATGCCATCATACCATTGCATGCATCCTGCATAAGGACTGACCTATTTCAAAGACAAGAGGGTTTCACCTTTGCTCTGTTTTGTAGGACATCATGATGCTTATGCGAAGGAATACTATCCGGTTCAACTTTGTACACCCACCTGAGTTACTTGAAGAATTGGTTAGTAGAATTCCAAACACCACTTCCTTCATCCAGAGGCATGGTTCTCTTCTCAGTTTAGTCACTGCAAAGCGGGACCAACAGTTGATGAGTGTCCTGACCCAGTTCTATGACCCTCTGTACCAGTGCTTCACCTTTCAAGACTTCCAGCTGGTCCCTACCCTGGAAGAGTTCTCTGATTTGCTTGGTATCCCTATCTTAGATCAGGCTCTTTACACTAGTTGGGAAAAGACTCTTAGGCTTGAGGAGGTTGCTGCAGCTCTTCCCTTGACTCACCAAGAAGTAATGGACAACTGGGTGACTAGAAGCGGAGTTAAGGGTTTCTTGGCCAAGTTCCTGGTTGGTAAAGCTAACAGTTTTTGGAATGACTTGGACTTTAGGGCATATGAAGACATCCTAGCTCTCTTAATCTATGGTCTAGTCTTGTTCCCTAATCTTGACAACTTCATCAACGTCACTGCCATAAGGATCTTCATGTCTCAGAATCCTGTGCCCACTCTCTTGGGTGACATCCTGCAACAACTTTATGCTCGTACTGCCCGAAGACGAGGAACTCTGTGGTGTTTCATCCCTTTGTTGGTGAGGTGGTTTATTTCGCACCTCCCTAAGTTCGTGCTAAAGAACCAAGAAGGAAGAGGTTGGGCTCATAGATTGATGTCTCTCACTGATAAGGACATCATTTGGACTTTCAGAGGTTTGGATGAGATAGTTGTTATTGACCGCTGCGGAGAATACCCTAATGTTACTTTGATTGGTACTCAAGGAGGAATTTCTTATAATCCATGTCTAGCTCTCCGTCAATTTGGAAGAGCCAGAAGAGCAGGGCCTCATGAGATGTTGGTGCCTCACATTAGTTTTGAGTTTCAGGTAGATAGTGACGAGCTGCGTCGTAGGTTCATCAAGGCTTGGGACAGCGTTCACAAAGCTGACCCACAAGAGTTGGGACCAAAGACTTCTCTACCTATGGAAGCTTACTATAAATGGGTCCGCATCCGTGCTCAGAAGTTAGGTATGCCATACGAAGCTGTCCGACCCGTCATTCTTGAGTATCCTGATAAAGATGGGGTTCCCCCAACTGTCCTCCCTCCTCAGATACCTACTGATTATGAGACATTAAAGAGGTCTTGGTCGCAACTGCGAGAAGAACAGGATTCTTATCGGGAAAAGTTCAACGAGCAGGAATTGAAGATCCAGAAGCTGGCAAAGCAGTTGGAGAATGAGCGAGCTCTGAATGACTACATCCGTACTGAGAAGAGGAGACCCTGGGACCAATGATGAGCTTTGGATGTTCTTTTACAGTTTTATTTCCCTTTTCAGTATTTCCATTTCTATGTAACGCCTAAGGGAAATCTGTTGAACCAATTTAAATTTCAAGGTTGAATCTAATGAAGTGTGTTCCTTTTTGTTTACAAAGTTGATTCCCGATTGTCTTTGAAAACATAAATCATACGCATTCCATTCATCATGTGCATAGCAGGTACTCTTCTTGTCAGGTTGCTTACTGTTCTTCGCTGTTTATTTCAGCATCATGAATCCTGAATCATCTACCGAGCAGTCTATCAAGGCCCTTCAGGACCAGAACGCACAATTTCAAGAGCTGATCATGGGTTTGGCACAAGGACAGGCGGAACTGAAGGCCCTGCTGGTCAAGAAGAAGAAGAAGAGAACCGTTATGTTCAACACGGGCCGAAGGTTTGGTAACACACTACAGAATGAGGAAGTTGGTTCTTCTGTAGGCAAAGACAGTCCCCAGGGGGGAAGGGCTCCAAGTCCGGTGGTCTCTGACAACGAGACTGATTTTAATGAGGAACAGTATCCTCCAGCTGAAGACAGATACAAGCAGTTGGAAGACCGTCTGAATGCCATGGAAATTCAACAAGTGCCTGGGCTGGATTTCGGAGACTTGGGTTTATCTTCTGGTGTGATCATTCCACACAAGTTTAAAGCACCATCCTTCACCAAGTATGATGGGGCGTCCTGCCCTAAGCTGCACCTCAGATCTTATGTGCGGAAGATTCAGCCGTATACAGTGGACAAGAACTTGTGGATCCACTTCTTCCAGGAGAGTCTTTCAGGGACTCATCTCGAATGGTTCTATCAGCTGGATGGAACCAAGGTTCGTAACTGGGAGGAGTTGGCTACTGCTTTTTACAAGCAATATCAATATAATGTCGACCTCGCTCCTACGCGTACCCAACTCCAGGGTATGGCGTTGGGATCGGGAGAAGGTTTCAAAGAGTATGCGCAGAAGTGGAGGGACCTGGCTGGCAGGGTGCAGCCACCATTAACAGACCGTGAATTGGTAGATATGTTCTTGGGGACCCTATCCGGGCCGTTCTTTAATCATCTCATTGGCAATTCATCTGCAGGGTTTACTGACCTTATCCTGACTGGGGAAAGGATAGAGGTCGGTATGAAGTCCGGAAAGATTCAGAAAGGTGCATTGTCAAGTGCTGAGAAGAAACCTTTTAAGAAGGAGGCCAGTGTTGTGTATGGGCCTAGGAGGCAAGACAAACCAGAACGCCGCCAAGCTGTCAACGCGGTGATGATTGCTAAACCTACTGCCGCTCCTCGGCCACTTAATCAACCAAGGGCTGAGAGACCCAGAAGAGAGTTCACTCGGCTGAGTATGACCTTGTCACAAATATTGCCACAGCTACTATCAACCAACTTGGTGACTGTCAGAGAGGCCCCGAAGGTTGTGAACACTGCATCTCCTAAGTATAATCCCAATGCCCGCTGTGCTTATCACTCTAATAGCCCGGGGCATTCTACTGATGATTGCTGGGCCCTGAGGAATAAGGTGCAGGACCTTATTGATGCGAAGGAGGTACAGTTTGGGGCGCCTGAGAAACCTAATGTAGTAACAGCTCCCCTGCCTGACCATAATGCTATCAGGGATGATGATGAAGTGGACGAATCGGAGTTCGATAGCTGGATCTACCCGACGACTGACGGTGGATTGAACAACTGGACCGCAAAAGATCATACAACTGTTACTTTTGTTACGCAGTAATGAATTCCTTTGTTTTTGTTATTTGTAATAAACAATGAATTGAGACTTTATGTCCTGGTGTCTTACCCGGGGCACCGTGGCTTCATTTGTGAGGGCTTATAACTGTCATTTACATATATCATGAATAAAGACCTTGGACGTTTTTTCGCATTTCAAATCTTGTGCTCCCTTTCTTTCTTTCCTTTCTTTATATATTGCAAAATAGATGTATTTACACACACTCACCCATACATGTTTCAATCCACTCTGGATCTCACTGGTAACGACTCTGCTACTGCCAGTTATGACTTTGAAAATCCGATCAACTTAGCCGAAGACGAAGGTGAAGATGATTGCGAAGTGCCTGGCGAGCTTGCAAGACTGTTACTCCAGGAAGAGAGGGCAATTCAACCACATGAAGAGCCGGTGGAAACGATAAATCTGGGTACTGAGACGAATAGAAAGGAGGTTAAGATTGGTGCCAATCTGGAGCTCAGCGTGAAGCAACGGTTGACTCAGATGTTACATGATTATGTGGAGATCTTTGCCTGGTATTACGAAGACATGCCTGGGTTGGATACCGACATTGTGGTCCATCACTTGCCTACTAAGGAAGACTGCCCTCCGGTTAAGCAAAAGGTCCGCCGTACGCGTCCAGAGATGTCCGAGAAGATCAAAGCTGAGGTTATGAAGCAGTTCGATGTCGGGTTTCTTGCAGTGACTTCTTACCCGTAGTGGGTTGCTAATGTGGTGCTGGTACCAAAGAAGGATGGTAAGGTCAGAATGTGTGTCGACTACAGGGATCTGAACAGGGCAAGCCCCAAGGATGACTTCCCCTTGCCTCACATTGACGTCCTGGTAGACAATACTGCTCAGCACAAGGTGTTCTCCTTCATGGATGGTTTTTCAGGGTACAATCAGATCAAGATGGCTCTGGAAGATATGGAAAAGACTACCTTTGTTACTCAGTGGGGCACCTTCTTCTATAAGGTCATGCCATTCGGACTGAAAAATGATGGGGCAACCTACCAACGTGCCATGGTTGCTTTATTTCATGACATGATCCATCATGAGATAGAAGTGTATGTCGATGACATGATTGCAAGGTCCCAAACTGAGGAGGAACACCTTGATCATTTGCAGAAGTTGTTTGACCGTCTGAAACTGTACAAGCTGAGATTGAACCCGAACAAGTGCACCTTCGGGGTGAGGTCTGGAAAGTTTCTAGGCTTCGTCGTAAGTGACAAGGGTATTCAAGTGGACCCTTCCAAAGTTAAAGCCATTCAAGAGATGCCAGTTCCTAAGACAGAGAAAGAGGTCAGAGGCTTTCTAGGACGTCTGAATTACATTGCTCGATTCATCTTGCACCTAACTGCTACCTGTGAGCCAATCTTCAAGCTACTGAAGAAAGATCAGGTAGTACATTGGAATGATGAATGTCAGGCCGCTTTTGACAGAATCAAAGAGTATCTCCAAGAACCACCCATTCTTATGCCACCGGTTAAAGGGAGGCCTCTGATACTATACCTGATAGTACTTGACAACTCAATGGGGTGTGTGCTGGGGCAGCATGACGAGTCTGGACGAAAAGAGCACGCCATTTATTACCTTAGCAAAAATTTTACCGACTGTGAGACCCGATACTCATTGCTCGAGAAAACTTGATGCGCTTTGGTACGGGCTGCTCGCCGGCTGAGACAGTATATGTTGACTCACACTACCTTATTGATCTCAAAGATGGATCCAATAAAGTACATATTTGAAAAGCCTGCTCTGTCTGGGAGAATATCAAGATGGCAAATGATCTTGACAGAATACGACATCCAGTACACAACTCAGAAAGCTATCAAAGGAAGTGTATTGGCAGACCACTTGACACATCAGGCAGTAGACGACTATCAGTCAATGAACTTCGAGTTTCCAGACGAGAGCATCATGATTGTAACTGATTGTGAAGTGCCCGGACCGGATGAAGGACCTGAGGAAGGATCCCGATGGTCTATGCACTTTGACGGAGCCTCTAACGCTTTGGGTAACGGTATCGGCGTTGTGATCATATCCCCTCAAGGCACTCATACTCCAATCACTGCCCGGCTATGTTTCAACTGCACCAACAACATGGCGGAGTATGAGGCATGCATAATGGGTCTTCAAGCCGCGATCGACCTAAGGATCAAGTTTTTGAGTGTCTTCGGAGATTCCGCTCTCGTGATCAATCAGATCAAAGGCGAGTGGGATATGAAACATCCGAATCTTATTCCTTACAGAGAATGTGTGTTGACATTGATCCCCCACTTCACAGAGATAACTTTTGAACATTTTCCAAGAGAGGAGAATCAGTTGGCGGACGCGTTAGCTACGATGTCTTCCATGTTCAAAGTCAAATGGGACAATGAGGCTCCCCGGGTCATCATCTGGAAACTGCACGAACCGGCATACTGTTGTGATCTTGAGGCTAAGATAGTGACTGAAAAACCCTGGTACCACGAGGTGAAGAGATACTTGGAAGCTCAGGAATACCCTGAAGGTGCATCTGTCAACGATAAGAAGTTTCTGAGAAGGTTCGCAGCAAAGTTCTTCCTCAGCAATGGCATTCTGTACAAGCGAAACCATGATTCGACCTTACTACATTGTATGGATAAGACTGAAGCAGAAAGGATCATGGCGGAGCTGCACGAAGGTACCTTCGGAACACATTCCAGTGGACACACTATGGAAAAGAAAATCCTTCGGGCATGATATTACTGGTCCACAATGGAAGCTGATTGTTACCAACATTCTCGGACATGTCATAAGTGCCCGATTTATGCAGATAAGGTGCATGTTCCTCCAGTTCCTCTGAATGTCTTGACTGCACCGTGGCCTTTTGCAATGTGGGGCATAGATATGATCGGCGAGATTAAACCTACAGCGTCTAACGGACATCGCTTCATCCTGGTAGCGATTGATTACTTTACAAAGTGGGTTGAAGCAGCTTCTTATGCTACAGTAACCAAGAACGTTGTGGCACGGTTCATTCAGCATAACCTGATCTGTCGATACGGCGTCCCTGAGAGGATCATTACAGACAATGGTACCAATCTCAATAACAAGATGATCACTGAGCTCTGCGAGCAGTTCAAGATACAGCACCACAATTCTTCTCCTTACCGGCCGAAGATGAATGGGGTTGTCGAAGCAGCGAATAAGAATATCAAGAAGATTGTGCAGAAAATGACAGTGACCTATAAAGATTGGCACGAGATGTTACCGTTTGCTCTACACGGGTACCGTACCTCAGCAAGGACGTCAACCGGGGCAACTCCTTTCTCCTTGGTCTACGGCATGGAGGCAGTCTTACCACTTGAAGTGCAAATACCCTCTCTCCGGATAATGAAGGATGCAGATCTGAGCGAAGATGATTGGATCCAGACTCGACTTGATCAGCTAAATTTAATCGACGAAAAGAGACTTGCTGCTATCTGTCATGGTCAGACGTATCAAAAACGGATGATCAGGGCATTTAACAAAAAGGTCAGACCACAAGAATATCAAGTTGGGGATCTGGTAATCAAGCGTATCATCCTTCCTCAGAGTGACCCAAGGGGCAAATGGACCCCTACATACGAAGGGCCATTTGTGGTTAAACATGTGTTCTCAGGAGGAGCCATAATTCTAACCACCATGGATGGTGACGACCTTCCTCACCCCGCTAATGTAGACATAGTAAAAAGATACTACGCATGACAAAAGACCCGCTAGGTTGACATACCTAAGCAAAAATTAGGGCTTCCCGGCGAACCAAAAGGGTTCGGGAAAAATGAAGGGATGAAATAAAAAAATTTGTACACCCGGCAAGTCGAAAACCTGAAAAGGCGGCTTGGGCAAAAAATGGGTATCCTGGTGGACTGAAAACCCGAAAGGGCGGTCCAGGCAAAAGTTAGGGATTAAAGCGTAATACTATGTCTCATTGGATCACTCTGCATCCAGAATCCGGTATCAGCCATCAAGTTCAAACGGCATCAATCAATCAGCTTCATCTTCAGCTAGGTCATCAAGTGATGAGACGCTCGAAGATATAAAGGCGATAGTAGAGTTGGAACCCAGTGGGATTATTCTATTCACATAGCTGTTTTGTTTTCCCTTTGTACAAATTGTATAAACTCTTTTGTTCGGCCGCGTTCTCTTACTAGGACGTCAGCCTCTTGTATATAAACGCCTATTTACAGGAAAATTCAAAAATCAATACAAATACACTTTTCAGACAAATTGCCAATTGTTTTTCCTTTTTCTGTTTTGTTTTGCGAAGAACGTCCAAGGTTCAATTTGTGATATATGCATTTTACAATAATTTCTAACTCATAAATATTTGCACACGAAACAAAGGATTAATTACAGGTAACATTAGAAGCAGGGGCAATAATAAGTTGTCTAAGCGATCTAATTGCTCTGTCCATCAAGGTACCAAGGTAGGTTCAGCTGAAGAACGTAACCAAGATATCTTAAGTCCCCAGAGAGTGAGTCAACAAGTCAATACACTCTCCCCAAGCAGAGTTATCCTGTCAGCCTTAAGGAAGTTGGGTATCCTCCAGCAGATCTCAACATTCCCCAGCGCAACATACGAACATTCTTAACAAGCATCCCTGGCAGTCTTGATCTAATATTGTTCCCCAGCGGTATACCAGACATTCAGCGGAGCCACTTCCCTGATATATCTCAAAAAACTCCCCAGGAGAGTCCAGTCTGAAGATTTCCCCCAGGAAAGTTTGAATCCATCTCCCCCAACAGTAAGCTTATCCCTAGTAGATTCTGGAAGCTTATCCCCTACAGAGCACGAACGCGTCTCCCGGCTTTTATTCAAAGGTTATTTCCCTACCAGGATATAACTGGGTTATCCTCAGCCAAAAGCCACGGAAAGACCGTCCTCGGCAGAGTCTTCCTATCCCCAGCGAAGTCTATTAATTTCATAACATATAAACAGTATCCCCAACGGAATTATCATCAAGCATCTCAGCAAAGTATTTCTCTTCCCACAGAGTATTGTTCCCCAGTAAGGTTGCTAGAGTAAGTTTCTCCCCGCAGAGTAATCCATTCGCCAAGTTTATTCCCCAACGGAGTCCTCTTCTCCTACCGGTATTCTTGCAACAATCATCTCCAACGAAACTCTCCTATTCAACATCAGCCCAGGATTGAACTTCCCGACACTCGTCAAAGATTCATTTTCCTAGACAAAACATACATTCATAAACACCGCATCTTCATACATTATAGCATGCACATACGCATCACGAACATACAATCTCATCTCGCATGTCATACATCATGACATCACATACAACTAACGTTTTGTCTTTTCAGAACAAAGGTTAATACAAAGATAATTACTATCAATGGTCGTAACTAAAGATCTGATTCCTGTATCTCGCCAGGGTGTATCTGTTGACGACTGATTCCAGACCTGATTCCTGTATCTTGCCAGGGTGCGTCTGAAGAGTCCGAGGATCCGATGCCTGTATCTTGCCAGGGTGTATCCGTTGAAGACTAGCAGTACCAGATCAGATTCTTGTATCTTGCCAGGGTGCGTCTGAAGAGTTCGAGGATCCGATGCCTGTATCTTGCCAGGGTGTATCCGTTGAAGACTAACAATACCAGATCAGATTCCTGTATCTTGCCAGGGTGTGTCTGAAGAGTTTGAGGATCAGATTCCTGTATCTTTCCAGGGTGTATCCGTTGACGACTAACATTACCAGATCAGATTCCTATATCTCGCCAGGGTGTGTCTGAAGAGTTTGAGGATCAGATTCCTGTATCTTGCCAGGGTGTATCCGTTGACGACTAACATTACCAGATCAGATTCCTATATCTCGCCAGGGTGTGTCTGAAGAGTTTGAGGATCAGATTCATGTATCTTGCCAGGGTGTATCCGTTGACGACTAACATTACCAGATCAGATTCCTGTATCTCGCCAGGGTGTGTCTGAAGAGTTTGAGGATCAGATTCCTGTATCTTGCCAGGGTGTATCCGTTGACGACTAACATTACCAGATCAGATTCCTGTATCTCGCCAGGGTGTGTCTGAAGAGTTTGAAGATCCGATTCCTGTATCTTGCTAGGGTGTATCCGTTAATGACTAACATTACCAGACCCGATTCATGTATCTTGCCAGGGTGCGTCTGAAAGATTCTCTCATCGTCACTGTTGAGGTAGTAATCGCCCAAGGTTCTCTCATCGTTACTGTTGAGGTAGTAACCGCCCAAGGTTCTCTCATCGTTACTGTTGAGGTATTAATCGCCCAAGGTTCTCTCATCGTTACTATTGAGGTAGTAATCGCCCAAGGTTCTCTCATCGTTACTGTTGAGGGCACGTCTGAAGAGTTCAAAGATTCGATACCTGTATCTAGCCAGGGCGCATCTACATAAAAAGTTTAAAGACCAACTCATGTAACAGGCCAGGTAATTATCTTTCTTTTTCAGGTACGCAAACTCTCGCTAAGGAATCTCTTACGCGACCGACACCTCCAGATGGCATCTATAAGCCCATCCCCCTATCCATCGTCTCTCCAAATGGTATCTGTAAGCCCATTCCCCGCATCATACTGCTGACACTCTACTATGTGAGTGCAAATTTTTGGGCAATCTAGTGTTCAATCACTTTCCACCCTCGGATTACGAAAGGCGCGCCAGCCAATCTACATCCTCAGGTCTAAGAAGATTGAACAGGGGCAACTGTTGTACCCCAAAATTTGCCCTCCCATTTTCTTCAAGATTTATCAAGATCAAGCTTCAAAATCTCCCAAGGGTTGCACAGTCCAATTGCCTCCTAACAGTCAAAAATTAGGGTTTTGGTTCTGTCAAAGAAAATGAAGTTTCCAAGGGTCCAATCAAGTCCCACATGCCTACAAACATTTTCAAGCATCCATATGTCAAGTTTCAAGACTCACAGCACAAAATTGCACAGTCAAAAACCCTAATTGCTTCACAGTCAACTACAGGGGCAAAATGGTCATTTGATAGTCAAAAGTCAAAAATTTTGGTCAACATCTTATTTTGAAGCCACAAACATCATTTGATCAATTCTTGATCATGATTCTCAAAGCATGGCTCAAAAAGTCTCAAGATGCAAAAGTTTCTATTTTTGGACAGTTGGAAAAGTCAACTGCAAATAGACCAAGGCATAACTTCCACATGGTTTATCAGAAAAATTCCATCCAAAGCTCATTTTGAAGAGAATCACATTTCCTACAACTCATCTTCACACTTCAAGTCCAAGAAATGCTCTCACAAAAAGATATCAATCTCAACATTATAGGTCATTTTCAAAAGTCAACAAAAAGGCACTTTAAGTCAAAGACCATAACTTGAGATTGGTAAATCAAAATGACATGGGACCAAAGGCATTGGTTGGAAGACTTCAAGACCTTTCCAAAATATCCAAGAACATGATCAAAGCTTAAAAATTGAGCAAGATATGCCTTGTGGAAGTTGGGAAATTTTTGGGAATTTTGAAAAGTCAACTTTGCTTCAAATGCCTCAAAATTGCTAATGGGCCTCAATTTCTTCCATGAATCATCACCCAAAGGCTATGCACGACCCATTGACATCCAAGGGAGTTATTTTATCATTTTTGATTAATTATTTGAATTATTATTATTATTAATTCACTTAATTAAAATTAAATATGACAAAAATATCAAATGACACCTTTCAAATCTTTTTGTGCAGCATATTCACTAGTTATGAGCTCAAGATTTCGTGCATATTCTAAAAGGAAAGAATCTTCCATGATTGGCATCAAAAAGGAATGAAAAAAGATTGAAAAAGATCATGAAAATCAAATATTCAAAATCATCAATGCAAAGGCTTTGGGCTTGATTTTTCTAACCTAATTCATTCACACATATATGCACATTAAAAACCTAATGCATAAGAACAAGAAAGCTGCGCTCAGAACATAGGACCAAACTTGCATTTTTTGACAAAAAACTCAAAACTGTTTTCATAGCTGCCGTGCGTTTCAAGGCCTAAGAAGCATTCCAAAAGCTTGCTGACACCACCAGGAAGAGATTACAATCAAGAACATAGCCCCATACTCAAGGAATTGGTAGACAGAAGTCTCACTTTTCATTAAAAATTTTATATTCGTGTTTGCATTTTCATACATTATCAATGACTTTTAATGATTGATTTATACTAATATGAGCATTCTGAAGCTATTGGTGTTATTTGATTGAACTAAGGACGCCTGTATGCAAAGTTACCATGAAAGCTGCTTAGGGTTTCAGAGCTCCAATTTTGGGGTTTCTTTCATATGGAACAATTGGGCATTCAAACCAATACCATTGAAACCAGGACCTTCCAACGAATAGAAACCAACCATCGCGCCCTTTTTCTTTTTCACTATATGTTAATCGCTATTTTTCAGGTTTAGGGTTAGTGGGGGTTTAAAACCCCCGCTATTTGCTTTTAGTTGCAAAAAAAATGGGGACGAAGCTGATGTGTCCAAGCGTGAATGGGTGTTTTGAATACTGGCGCGCGTTTTCATCAAATGCCACTAGCGCTTGTTTCTCTCTCATAATAATCCTTGTCCATCATAATATCAAAGAAACTCAATGGCTCAGTTGGCTTGTGCGTTGGCACGCAGGTATTGGGACCTGGGTTCGATTCCCAGGTCCCCCCACTTATTCATATATTTTTTCTTAACGTGCTTTTGTGCAGCCTCCATTCCAAGGACCATCATGAAGCCTCACGCCAGTGTCTGCCACATGTCCCTGAAGGTCAATCCAATGGCCATCACAAGCAATCCACCATGTACCCTAGTCAAACGTCCCACACACAAGCGCCAGAAAGTCAAAAAGGCCTGGTTCAATGGGCCAAATTCCTTGTATTAACCTCCAAATTTGGGCCAGATACCCCCCTGTTGTTTGCATTCTATTCTTCTTTCTAATTTTATTTTTTTTCTTTTCAATTCTTTTTCTTATTTATTTTAATTACTTAGTTAATTCATAAAAAATAATTTTCATAATATAAAAATACAAAAAAAACCAGAAAAGTCAAAAATAAAATATGTTTATTTATTATTTAACGCATTAATATTTTTGTAAATAAAATTTTATTAATCAATATAGGCTAATTTAGGTTTTTAATTTTAATATTTTCTTACATAACTAAAAAATGTACAAATTAGGGTTTAGCATTTTTATTCTCTTTTCTTAAATAACTTTTTCTCCTTATTATTATTATTAATTATTAACTAATTTTGTAAATAAGTATGTAATTAATTAATTAGTATAAA
Source organism: Vicia faba (assembly GCA_948472305.1). Lineage (NCBI taxonomy): Eukaryota > Viridiplantae > Streptophyta > Magnoliopsida > Fabales > Fabaceae > Vicia > Vicia faba. Next base: position 1,286,123,645 of record OX451738.1, on the reverse strand, counting down.
TTAGGTAAAACTTAAGTATTTTTTCTTTAATAATTAAAAACAATTTAGAACTAGGGTTTTATTTAATTTCTAATTTTAATTAATTCTCTTTATTTCCATTAAATACAAAAAACATAAAAAAAATAATTTCTTTTCGTTATTTAATCATTAATTAATTTGTAATTTCAATTTAATTTCTTTAAAGGGTCCAACGCCCTCGCACTCGATTCTAATTTCTTTTCGCACGTTTATTTTTATTTCCTTTTTAAATATAATGTATTTTCCCCAAAGCTTTGTAATAGTAATTAGGACATTTACTTTCCGCACTTTTATTCAAAATCGGGTTTTTTTTGTTAATTTGGCGATGTATAAGACCCACGCCTTGTAATAGCGTAGGACCTTTATTTTCCGCATTTTAATTTCCACACCTTTTAACTGCTAACTATTGCATGAAAGAATGAATGTCCCAAATAAAATCGAAGCGTAGCTCACTCAATGCATGATCAAGATGAAATGTAACTGAAAATGACACACAATTCACACACCACTCTTAGGGTACGCCTCACTGTTGCCTTGCCCCTCGAAAAGTGGTCGTCGAGTATAGGACGTTTTAGTAAGTCCTTATGTCCATGAACATGGCATAAGGGTAGCTTCTAAGGTGTCCTACTATTGCTCTGGTGACCACACTGTCCTTAACCCTCGAATTGACCCGAACACCTCCAACGGTGGTGCTACCTACCTCTCAATGGTGGGATGGCACTACCTTAAGGACATTTACACAGCCTAATTCCTTAGGGTAGGTAGATGACTCGTAGATACTTGCTCTAATTCAAAACAAATCAAAAAAACTTCTTTTCACACCGACACTTTTCAAAAGGCTTTCAAAACAATTTTTCAAACACTCTTGAGGACTGATACAAGAGTCGATCTGAAACTTTAAACGAAACTTTTTCAAACCCACTTGAAAAGCAAACACTTTTGAAAACACAAATGAGCAAGTATCTAAGAGCCCATGGATAACCATGGATAGAAAGGGTGCTAACACCTTCCCTTTCTATAAATCTACCTCCCGAACCGAGAAACAATCTCATAAGGAATTTTTCTGTGCTTTTGTCCTTTCCATGTTGGAGAAAATAAAAGACGGTGGCGACTCTTGCTTACCGTGACATTTCGCGAACCAGCATTAAACAGTCAGTTCCAGATCCACCGATCACATATACTCTTGCTTACCGCGACATTTTGCGAAAACAAACACAAAACGCAAACCAGCATTCCAAAAAAAAGTCAGTTCTTCCCACCGTATCACAGAACTGGCGACTCTGCTGGGGAATATTCTTATAAGTGGGGTGTACCTTAGGAATAGTTCATAATGTTTTCAATTGCTTGACTTGTATGCTTTATATTTGTGGGCTTGAATCGGGGTTAATATAGATCCTAACCCAGATCTGGGGGATACCCTTTAGGTAAGTAGCAATAAACTGTGAGGGAACTGTACGGCATAGACCGATACGGTTGAAGCAGTAGCTATGTTGGTGTGGCACTTTAGTATGTACTGATATCCCTTGTGGCGCAATGAGGAGAATATGGGTCTGCTAAGGGGTCATTAAGCACCAACTGACCTTAGAACTTTAAATTGACCAACTTGGCCATAGAACAGTAGCAATATGCTACACTCATTGAGACTAAACTCTCGCGATGATTCTGGCTGCAAGAAAAGGTTGCTAAACTGGAATTATGATCGATAGAGGTTAGTCAGTGATATTGAGATCCTCTTGAACCCGGTTACTATTTTTAGGACAGGTTTGAACTAACTGAACTGAAAGAGGGTAGTACCTAGACTCCTTGCCAGCCTGAAATCTAAGGGCTCTCTGTGTGACTTGTGTGCCTTTACCATGTTTGCTATTTGTGGATACTTGTGGTGTTTTTTCTATCATGGCATCATGACATCATAATATTGCATGCATCTTGCATTGGACTAACCTATTTCAAAGACAGGAGGGATTCATCTTTGTTCTGTTTTGTAGGTCATGGCACCTATGCGTAGGAACACCATCCTGATCAACTTTGTCCAAGTTCCCACTATGCTTAAAGAATTGGTTGCAAAGATGTCAGATACTACTTCCTTTATCAGAAGACATGGGCATCTTCTTGGTTTGGTCACCTCCAAGCTGGACGAGCAGATGATGAGTGTCCTAGTCCAATTCTTTAATCCACTGTACCATTACTTTACTTTTCAGGACTACCAGGTTGTCCCTACCTTGGAAGAGTTCTCTGATCTGCTCGGTATCTCTATTCTGGAGCAGACCCCGTTTACAGGTTGGGAGAAGATCCTTAGGCCGGAAGAGATTGCTTCAGCCCTTCATCTGACAAAGGCTGAGGTAATGGCTAATTGGGAAACTCGTAGTGGAGCAAAGGGATTTTTGACTAAGTTCTTGGTTGGTAAGGCTAATCATTTCTGGGATAGTCTAGACTTCCAGGCATTCGAAGATATTTTGGCTCTTCTGATATATGGCTTGGTATTGTTTCCTAACTCTGACTCCTTTGTTGATGTGAATGCGGTAAAAATCTTCATCTCTGGTAATCCTGTACCCACTCTCTTGGGTGACATTCTTCATCAGCTTTATGCCCGTACTACTCGGAAGCGGGGAACCTTGATGTGCTGTGCTCCATTGTTAACGAGGTGGTTTATTTCTCACCTCCCCAAATCAGTTCTGAAGAATAAAGAAGGCATGGGCTGGGCTTATAGGGTTATGTCTCTCTCCCACAATGACATTATTTGGACTATTAAGGGTATGGATGAGGTGGCCATTATTGATCGTTGTGGGGAATACCCCAATGTTCCACTGATAGGAACCAATGGAGGAATTACTTACAATCCATGCTTGGACTTACGTCAGTTTGGGCGAGCCAGAAGGGAAGGACCTCATGAGTTGCTAATGCCTAGTATAATCTTTGATTTCCAAGGGGATAATGACGAGCAACGCTGCAGATTCATAAGGGCTTGGGATAGAGTACACAGATCTGATCCACACGAGCTGGGTGCGAAGACTTCTCTACCAATGGAACCATATCTCTGATGGGTTCGCATACGTGCCCAAAAGCTGGGAATGCCTTACGAAGCCGTCTTGCCTATCATTGTTGAAGTTGCTGATGAGAAAGGGGTTCCTCCTACTATCTTACACCCTTACATGCCTACTGACATTGGGGCATTGAAGAGGTCCTGGATGAAGCTAAGGGAAGAGCGGGATACTTATAGAGAAAAGTATCACGAGCAAGAGAGAGAGATCCAGAAATTGACAAGGCAGTTGGAAAATGAGCAGATCATCAACGAGTATGTCAGCACTAAAGGCAAACGACCATGGGAGCACTGATGTCCTTTGATTACTTCCAGTTTTTATTTACTTTTCAGTATTTCCTTTCTTGTAACGCCTTAAGGGCAATTTGTGGAACAATTGAATTTCAAGTTTATCTAATAAAAGTGTGTTTCATGTTTGGTTTACGAATTTGAATCTCTCGATGTCTTTGAAATCATAGCATACGTATTTCATTCCATGCACCTCATAACAGGTACCCTTACAGGTCTCTTATCTTCTTCGCTGTTTATTTTAGCATCATGTCTTCTAAACCATCAACTGAACAAGCAATCAAGGCTCTACAGGCTCAAAACGCCCAGTTCCAGGAATTGTTCATGAATTTGGATAAAGGCCATCAAGATCTGAAGGCCCTTATCTTGAAAGAGAAGAAGAAGAAGAAGAAGAAGAAGAAGAAGACGGTCCTGTTTAACATGGGCCACAGGTTTGGAAACAGGCTACGAGATGAAGTTGATTTGACCACCTCATCTGGAGGGAAAGATAGTCAGGAAGAAAGGAGGGCTCCTAGCCCTGTGGTTTCAGATAATGAGAGGGACTTCGACGAAGACCAGTATCCTCCGGCTGAGGATAGATACAAGCAAATGGAAGACCGGTTGAGTGCGATGGAAGTACAGAAAGTGCCTGGTCTGGACTTTGGTGATTTAGGTCTGTCATCTGGGGTGGTGATTCCCCACAAGTTCAAAGCACCAGCCTTTGCTAAGTACGACAGAGTTTCTTGTCCGAAACTGCACCTCCGTTCGTATGTTAGGAAGATTCAGCCGTACACCGCTGACAAGAATCTCTGGATCCACTTCTTTCAAGATAGTCTTTCAGGGACTCAGCTTGAATGGTTTTACCAGTTGGAAGGAGCCAGTATCCGTAATTGGGAAGACTTGGTTGCTGCTTTCTACAAGCAGTACCAATATAATGCCGACCTCGCTCCCACGCGTACCCAACTCCAGCGTATGTCAACGGATGCGGGCGAAGGTTTCAAAGATTATGCTCAGAAGTGGAGGGACCTCACTGGTAGAGTGAAACCACCCTTGGCTGATCGGGAGCTTGTGGATATGTTTTTGGGGACCTTGTCTGGTCCATATTTCAACCATCTGATTGGGAGTTCTTCGTCCGGGTTTACGGAGCTGATTATGACCGGGGAAAAGATTGAGGTTGGTATTAAGTCTGGTAAAATACATAAGGGTGCTTCATCATGCACCGAGAAGAAGCCTTTTAAGAAAGAGTCCAGTGCTGTTTACAATTTGAAAAACCAGAATAGACCTGAACGCCGCCAAGCTGTTAATGCGGTTGTTATTTCAAGACCTGCTGGTGCTCCTCAGCGCAACAATCAGCCAAGGGCCGAGAAACCTCGAAGATAATTCACTCAGCTCAACATGACTTTATCTCAGATTCTGCCACAGTTATTGAAAACCAATCTAGTGATTCCAAGGGAGGCCCCGCAGAATCCCAACACTACATCACCAAAGTACAACCCTAATGCCCGCTGTGCTTTTCACTCTGATAGCCCGGGGCATGATACAGATGATTGTTTGGTTTTTAAGAATAAAGTACAGGACTTAATTGATGCAAAGGAGATTGAGTTTGAAGCACCTGAAAGACCTAATGTTGTGACAGCTCCTATACCCAAGCATGGAGTAAATGATATAGATGAAGACTCGTTTGTGGTTTTTGTGAAGGATATTGTTACTCCATTGATGACTGTGAAGAAGAACCTTTTGTTAGCCGGTTTATTTTCGGGATGTGACGAAGGTTGTCGTATGTGTTCTGTCCTACCTACCGGTTGCCATCTTTTGAAGTCAGGTGTCCAACGCCTGATGGATAATAAAGAAATTCGGTTTGAGAAGACTGTTGTTCCTTTAGTTCCTACTGAAGAAGTTGCTATCATCACCATTTTCAACAATTCTTCCAAGGCTTCCTCGAGAAATCCTGTTAGAATTAAATTTGTTCCAAGAATCGTGCCATTGATCATCACTGTTCCTAGGCCTATCCCATATACATCTGATAAAGCTGTCCCTTGGCACTACGGGGCTGATGTTTATTATCAAGGAGTTAAACAAGATTTAGATGCTGATACTGACGTCAGCAATATTGTTGGACCTGCTAAAGTCACCCGCAGCGGAAGACTTTTCTCCCCTGATATCTCTCCACCAACTGCCCAGAAACCTGTTGTTATTACCCCTGCCAGTGTACCTGCTACTGTTCCTGTTCAAGTTCCCATTCTTACCCCTGTTCCCGAATCCTCTAACGCTCGGGGAAAAGGGACCACCGGTGAGCCTGCCCAGACGGAGGCACCGAAGAAGATTACTGTTGAAGCCTCTAGACAAGAGATGGAGGAAATTTTAAAGATCATCAAAAAGAGCGACTACAATGTAGTCGAGCAGCTGGGGCTGACCCCATCCAAAATCTCTATGTTGTCTCTGTTTCTATGCTCAGAAGCCCATGCCAAGGCTCTGATTTCTTTTTTGAAGACTGCACACGTACCTCAAGAAACATCAGCTGATCAGTTTAATGATTACGAGGCTAGTCTGACTGCCAATAATGGGTTGGGTTTCTATGACGCCGACTTGACTGCTAAAGGGAAGAATCACAACGATGCCCTGCATGTCTCCATTGAATGCATGGGAACTACTCTTGCTCATGTATTGGTGGACACCGGTTCCTCATTGAACGTTTTGCCTAAGAAAGCTCTAAACCAGTTGGACTGCGAAGGTTTAGAGTTGAAACCAAGTAACATTGTTGTTAGGGCCTTTGATGGGTCAAAGAGAATGGTACATGGAGAAGTTGATATCCCGATTAGAGTTGGTTCTCAGGTTTTCGCCTCTATAATCTATGTGATGGACATTCAGACATCGTATTCATGTTTGCTGGGTCGTCCGTGGATCCACAAAGCTGGGGCAGTGACGTCTACGCTCCACCAGAAGTTAAAGTACCCAGTGAAAGGGAAAATTGTGACAGTACAAGGAGAGGAGGAGTATATGGTGAGCCACCTCAACTCTTTCCGATATGTAGAGATGGATGGGGAGTTCATTGAGACCCTGTTCCAACATTTTGAAGAGGTTCCCCAGACACTGGCATCAACTAAGACTGTTGTTGAGGATCCTCCTGTAAAGATGGCTTCCTTCAAGGATGCCCGGGCTGTTGTTGAGAAAGGTGGGTGTGCAAATTGGGGCCAACTCCCTGATTTTGCACATAAGACTAAAAGTTTGGTTTGGGTTTTACTGCAGAAGCTCAAAGGGCTGTTCGTAGTGCACGGATCGAAAGACCTCCCTTGTTCATCAGCAATTTAGGAGTGAATGCCATTGAAGACGATGTTGAAGAGTATGAGTTTGACAGTTGGATCTACCCAACGACCGACGGTGGACTAAGTAATTGGACAGCAAAGGACTTCATCCCAATTTCTTTTGTTACCCAGTAATGAGACTTTTTGTTTTGAATTTGTAACAGACAATGTTTTAAACTTTATGGCCCGGTGTCTTACCCGGGGCATTGTGGCTTCATTTTGTGAGGGCTTTATGTGTGTCATCTACATATATCATTAATAAAAGCATTGGACGTTTCTTGAATTTGAAATCTTGCGCTCCTTGTTTTTCTTTTATTATACATTGCAAAACAACTATTTTACACACACTCACATATACAGGTCTACATCCACTCTGGATCTCACTGGTAACGACTCTGCTACTGCCAGTTATGAATTTGAAAGTCCGATCAACTTAGCCGAAGACGAAGGTGAAGATGATTGCGAAGTGCCTGGCAAACTTGCTAGACTACTACTCCAGGAAGAGAGGGCTATTCAGGCGCACGAAGAGCCCGTGGAATCAGTGAATCTGAGTATGGAAGTAGACAAGAAAGAGGTCAAGATCGGGGAAAATCTGGAGCTTAATGTGAAGAAACGGTTGATTCAGGTGTTGCGTGACTATGTTGAGATCTTTTCCTGGTCTTATGAAGATATGCCTGGGTTGGATACCGATATTGTGGTTCACCGATTGCCTACCAAGGAAGATTGTCCTCCAGTGAAACAGAAGGTCCGCCGAATGCGCCCAGTTATGTCTGAGAAAATCAAGGCTGAAGTTATGAAACAGTTTGATGCCGGTTTTCTAGCAGTTACTTCTTACCCTCAGTGGGTGGCCAACGTGGTTCCTGTGCCGAAAAAGGATGGTAAGGTTCGAATGTGTGTCGACTATAGGGATCTGAACAGGGCAAGTCCCAAGGATGATTTCCCTCTACCTCATATCGATGTTCTGGTTGACAACACCGCTCAGCATAAGGTATTCTCCTTTATGGATGGTTTCTCTGGTTATAATCAGATTAAAATGGCTCCCGAAGACATGGAGAAGACAACCTTTGTTACTCAATGGGGTACCTTTTGCTATAAGGTCATGCCTTTTGGATTGAAGAATGCTAGGGCAACGTATCAGTGTGCCATGGTTGCTTTGTTCCATGACATGATCCATCATGAGATTGAGGTATACGTCGACGACATGATTGCGAGATCCCAGAATGAAGAAGAATATCTTGACCATCTTCAGAAGTTGTTTGACAGGTTAAAGTTGTACAAGCTGAGGTTAAACCCGAACAAGTGCACCTTCGGGGTGAGATCTTGTAAGCTGCTAGGTTTCGTTGTAAGCGATAAGGGTATTCAAGTGGATCCTGCAAAGGTGAAGGCTATACGGGAAATGCCGGCTCCCCAAACAGAGAAAGAAGTCAGAGGCTTTCTGGGACGTCTGAACTATATTTCCCGATTCATCTCGCACCTGACTGTTACTTGTGAGCCAATCTTCAAGCTACTGAAGAAAGATCAAGTAGTACGTTGGAACAATGAATGCCAGGCCGCTTTCGAAAGGATCAAAGAGTATCTCTAAGAGCCACCTATTTTGATGCCTCCAGTTGAAGGGAGACCTCTAATCCTATACTTGATAGTTCTCGACAACTCAATGGGGTGTGTGTTGGGTCAGCATGACGATTCTGGCTGAAAAGAGCATGCTATTTATTACCTTAGCAAAAAGTTTACCGACTGCGAGACCCGATACTCGTTGCTCGAGAAAACTTGCTACGCTTTGGCATGGGCTGCTCGCCGACTGAGCCAGTGTATGCTGACTCACACTACTCTATTGATATCAAAAATGGATCCAATCAAGTATATCTTCGAAAAGCCTACCTTGTCCAGAAGAATAGAAAGATGGCAGATGATCTTGACTGAGTATGACATACAGTAAACGACCCAAAAGGCAATCAAGGGAAGTGTGTTGGCAGACCATTTGGCACATCAGGCAGTGGATGATTACCAGTCTATAAACTTTGAATTCCCGGATGAGAATATCATGTTGGTAACTGACTGTGAGACACCTGGACTGGATGAAGGACCCGAGGGAGGATCCCAATGGTCTATGTACTTTGATGGAGCTTCGAACGCTTTGGGTAATGGCATTGGCGCCGTGATCATATCTCCTAAAGGCTCTCATACTCCGTTCACCGCCCGACTATGTTTCAACTGCACCAACAACATGGCGGAGTATGAAGCGTACATCATGGGTCTTCGAGCAGCAATTGACCTAAGGATTAAGTTCTTGAGTGTTTTCGGAGATTCTGCTCTCGTGATCAGTCAGATTAAAGGCGAGTGGGATACGAAACACCCTAATCTTATTCCTTACAAGGAGTATGTATTGACGTTGCTTCCCCATTTCGAGGAGGTAACCTTTGAACACTTCCCAAGAGAGGAGAATCAGTTGGCAGACGCGCTAGCTACGATGTCTTCTATGTTCAAAGTCAATTGGGACAATGAAGCTCCCCAGATTATCATTGAAAGATTGGACGAACCTGCACATTGCTGTGACATTGAGACTGAAGAGGTAGCAGATAAACCCTAGTTTCATGAGGTGAAGAGATACCTTGAGGCTCAGGAATACCCCGAGGGTGCATCTGTTAATGACAAGAAGTTTCTGAGGAGGTTCGCGGAAAAGTTCTTCATCAGCAATGGCATTCTTTACAAGCGTAACCATGATTCGACCTTACTGCGATGTGTGGATAAGAACGAGGCAGACAGAATCATGGCAGAGTTACATGAAGGTACTTTCGGAACCCATTCCAGTGGACACACCATGGCGAAGAAAATCCTTCGGGCAGGATATTTTTGGTCCACAATGGAAGACGACTGTTATCAGCATTCTCGGACATGTCATAAATGCCAAGTCTATGCTGATAAGGTGCACATACCTCCAGTTCCTCTGAATGTCTTGACAACTCCATGGCCTTTTGCAATGTGGGGCATTGATATGATAGGTGAGATCAGACCTACGACATCTAATGGGCATCGCTACATCCTGGTGGCTATTGATTACTTTACAAAGTGGGTTGAAGCGGCTTCCTTTGCTACCGTAACCAAGAACGTCGTGGCACGGTTCATTCGGCACAATCTGATTTGTCGATATGGTGTACCAGAGAGGATCATTACGGACAATGGTACAAATCTCAATAATAAGATGATCACTGAGCTCTGCAAGCAATTCAAGATACAGCATCACAACTCTTCTCCCTACCGGCCGAAGATGAATGGGGCTGTTGAAGCGGCTAATAAGAACATTAAGAAGATTGTGCAGAAGATGACGGTGATGTGCAAAGACTAGCACGAGATGTTACCTTTTGCTCTTCATGGGTACCGTACCTCAGCGCGGACATCAACAGGGGCAACCCCATATTCCTTGGTTTATGGCATGGAGGCAGTCTTTCCCATTGAAGTTCAGATACCCTCTCTGCTGATCATGAAGGATGCAGGTTTGAGCGAATATGACTGGATTCAGACCCGGCTTGATCAACTAAACTTAATCGACGAAAAAAGACTTACTGCTATTTGTCATGGTCAGACGTATCAAAAACGGATGATAAAGGCATTTAACAAGAAAGTTAGACGACAAGAGTATCAAGTTGGGGACCTGGTCATCAAGCGCATCATATTACCTCAAGGTGATCCCAGGGGAAAATGGACCCCTACTTACGAAGGGCCATTTGTGGTTAAGAATATTTTCTCAGGAGGAGCTATGATTCTAACCACCATGGATGGTGACGACCTTCCTCACCCCGTCAATGCAGACATAGTGAAAAGATACTACGCATAATCAAAGACCCGCTAGGTTGACTGGCCTAGGCAAAAATAAGGGCTTCTCGGTGAACCAAAAGGGTTCGGGCAAAAATAAGGGATGAAAATGAAAAAATTTGTACACCCGGTAAGTCGAAAACCTGAAAAGGCGGATTGGGAAAAAAAAAGGTATCCCGGTGGACTGAAAACCCGAAAGGGAGGTCCAGGCAAAAATTAGGGATTAAAGCGTAACGCTATGTCTCATTGGATCATCTTGTATCCAGACTTCGGTATCGACTATCAAGCTCAGACGGCACTAATCAATCTGATCTACCTTCAACCAAGTAACAAAGTGATGAGATGCTCGAGGACATAAGGGCAATATCAGAGTTGGAACCCAGTGGGATTATTCACATAGCTGTTTTGTTTAGTTTTTCACAAATTGTATAAACTATATATGTTCGGCGGCGTTCTCTTACTAGGACATCAGCCTCTTGTACAAAAACGCCTATTTACAGGCCTAATTTCAAAATCAATACAATTCATTTTCGAAGAAATTTCAAGCTATTTTTCCTTTATCTATTTTGTTTTGCAAAGAACGTCCAATGTTCATTTTTGATATATGCACTTGACATTAATTGCTGCTCATAAATATTTGCATGCGAAGCAAAAGACGATTACTGGTAATATCAGAAACAGGGGCAATAAAATTGTCCAAACTGTACAGTTGCTCTGTCCACCAGGTACGATAGTAAATTCAGCTGAAGAATATGGCTAAGATACTTTCACTCCCCGCAGAGTAAGACAATAATGATAGCTCTCCCCAGCTGAGACTTGCAACTATGAATGAATGAATCGGTAATATTCTCCCCCAAGCAGAGTTTATCTACCATCAAAACTGAGAAGGCTTAATATCCCCGGCAGTCTTAATATCCTCCAAGTGGAGTATAAGAATATTCCCCGGCAGAATACAAGATATCCCCAATGGAGTTAAAATTTTCCCAGCGCAGTCTGAAAAAGTTTCCCCAATGGAGTTGAAGAATCATCCCCAGTAGACTCCGGAAGTTCGTCCCCGGTAGAGTATAAAAACAAATATCCCCAGCCGAGTTCAAAGGAAGATAGTCCCCAGCAAAGCTCAAAGGATTATCCCCATTAGAGCCTAAAAGGTTATCCCCAGTGAAATCGCAACTGAAAGATCATCCCCAGCGGAGTTCTTTCCTTTCACAAACAGGAATTTAATCCCCAACAGGATTCAGTATCACCAGCAATGATAATTCATCCCAACGGAATTTATCAGTGGAATCTTCAGCAGAACATCTCTTCCCCATAGAGTAATCTCCTCATCAGTTTATCCTCCAATGGAGTTATCCTCCCTTGCAGGTTTATTCTCATCAATCATCGTCGTCCGCTATCTCCAGCAGAAACGAAGAATTCAACTTTATTCCCCAGAAGCTATCCGGGATTTATTTCCCCCAGCTAAAACATTACATGTCCATACATCATGATACATGCATATACGCATCATACAACACAAACTCATTTATGTTGAGAACATCATTGCTTGATCTATATCATGCATTGCATATGACTGACCTTTACCTTTCAGGAAGGAGGCAGTTAAGTTCTCATCCATGTCGAAGACCTAACCGGTTCTCAAAACTCAACTGAATTATCCTTGGTTGAATTTCAGATAAGGTTCTCAATCTCGACAATTTTCCTTCGTCGAAGTGTGGACGAGTTCTACAATCTCAACAGAATTATACTCCGTTGAAGACCAGACAGTTCCTAGATCTTGATGAAGATGTTTCCCTCAGTCGAAGACCTGACCAGTTCTTAAAACTCAATTGAATTATCCTCGGTTGAATTTCAGATAAGGTTCTCAATCTCGACAATTTTCCTCCATCGAAGTGTGGACGAGTTCTACAATCTCAACAGAATTATACTCCATTGAAGACCAGACAGTTCCTAGATCTTGATGAAGATGTTTCCCTTATTCGAAGACCTGACCGGTTCTTAAATCTCAACTGAATTATCCTCGGTTGAATTTCAGATAAGGTTCTCAATCTCGATAATTTTCCTCCGTCGAAGTGTGGACGAGTTCTACAATCTCAATAGAATTATACTCCGTTGAAGACCAGACAGTTCCTAGATCTTGATGAATATGTTTCCCTCAGTCGAAGACCTGACCAGTTCTTAAAACTCAACTGAATTATCCTCGGTTGAATTTCAGATAAGGTTCTCAATCTCGATAATTTTCCTCCGTCGAAGTGTGGACGAGTTCTACAATCTCAACAGAATTATACTCCTTTTAAGACCAGACAGTTCCTAGATCTTGATGAAGATGTTTCCCTCAGTCGAAGACCTGACCAGTTCTTAAAACTCAACTGAATTATCCTCAGTTGAATTTCAGATAAGGTTCTCAATCTCGATAATTTTCCTCCGTCGAAGTATGGACGAGTTCTACAATCTCAACAGAATTATACTCCATTGAAGACCAGACAGTTCCTAGATCTTGATGAAGATGTTTCCCTCAGTCGAAGACCTGACCAGTTCTTAAAACTCAACTGAATTATCCTCGGTTGAATTTCAGATAAGGTTCTCAATCTCGACAATTTTCCTCAGTCGAAGTGTGGACGAGTTCTACAATCTCAACAGAATTATACTTCGTTGAAGACCAGACAGTTCCTAGATCTTGATGAAGATGTTTCCCTTAGTCGAAGACCTGACCGGTTCTTAAATCTCAACTGAATTATCCTCGGTTGAATTTCAGATAAGGTTCTCAATCTCGGCAATTTTCCTTCGTTGAAGTGTGGACGAGTTCTACAATCTCAACAGAATCATACTTCGTTGAAGACCAGACAGTTCCTAGATCTTGATGAAGATGTTTCCCTTATTCGAAGACCTGACCGGTTCTTAAATCTCAACTGAATTATCCTCGGTTGAATTTCAGATAAGGTTCTCAATCTCAACAATTTTCCTTCGTCAAAGTGTGGACGAGTTCTACAATATCGACAGAATTATACTCCGTTGAAGACCAGACAGTTCCTAGATCTTGATGAAGATGTTTCCCCCAGTTGAATTACGGACAAGTTCTTAAAACTCAGCAAAGATGTTCTCCCAGTTGAGGTACAGGCAAGTTCTTAAATCTCAACAAAAACCAGGCTTCCCCAGCATAATCTTCCACAACAACAGGTATGCAAGTTCTCGCTAAGGAATCTCTTATGCGATTGACACTCATGCAGATGGCATCTTTAAGCCCATCCTCCCGCCAGCAATCTCCAAATGGCATCTGTAAGCCCATTCCCGACATCACCAGACTGATACCACTTCATGCGAGTGCAAATTTCTGGGCACTCTAGTGTTCAATCACCTTCCACCTTCGGATCACGAAAGGCACGAAAGCCAATCTACATCCTCAGGTTCAAGAAGATTTAACAGGGGAAGCTATTGTTCCCCAAAATTTTCCCTCTCATATTTCTCAAAACATTGCAAGAAAAATCTCCAAGTGGCTCAAGGTTGCTCAAAAGTTGGACAGACAAGCTATCTCCTAAGGTAGTCAACCCCAAATTAGGGTTTTGTGTTGCATCAAGATCCTTGAGTCCAAATGACCTCAAGTTCTCCCTAATGCCCTAATATGTTCTCAAGGTAATTCATGTCAAATTTCAAGCCTTGCAGAGGAAGATTGGTCAGTCAATTACTCAAAGGGTCCAAAAATCGATTGTGCTAGGGCAAAAGTCAATTGTGACCCAAATACAGTCAAACCTCAATATTTTTTGTCAACATTCTCATTTTGAAGGTTATTTCATCATTTTATCAATGGTTGATCATGATTCCTCAAGGATTGCTCAAGATTCATCAAGCCTCAAAAGTTGCTAAATTAGGGTTTTGCAAGAAAAGTCAACTCAACTTTAACCAAACATAACTTTCTCATACGTTATTAGAAATGACCCATCCAAAGCTCATTTTGAAGATAATTCAATTTCCTACAATCCATCTTCACACCCCAAGATCAAGAAATGCACTCACAAGAAGTTATAAATTTGGACATTATAGGTCATTTTTGAAAGTCAACAAAAACACCTTTTTTATCAAAGCTTATAACTTGAGCATGGATTATCAAAATTATATGAGACCAAAAGGATTGGTTATAGGACATCTCAAGCTTTCTAAAACGTCCAAGAACACCTCCAAAAGATTAAAATTGAAGAAGTTATGCATTGTTGAAGTTGGACATTTTTGCAAAATTGCCAAAAGTCAACTATCCCAAAAACTTCAAATTTTGTCAAAAGGGCCCATTCTTTTCCACTTTATTTGAGATTCCCCCATTGCACATGTGTCCTAGCTTCAGCCTTGAGATCATATTTAGTTTTTATTATTTGATTTGATTTTTTATTGAATTATTTCATTTTTAATCAAATTAAATCAAATAAAATCCAAATATTGATTACTTGAGATCTTTTTGGCTATTTCAGGTTGAGATCATCATCATTAAGAGCATCAAATTCGTATCACACAAGATCATGTGCAAAAAGATGGATTTTTGACAAATTTGGCAAGCTTTCAAAAGTGAATCAAATCAAATATGCAATGCATTGATGTGGAAGATTCAAGCCATATTTGTTACCCTAACACATTCCACAATACATAAGGAAGGCAAAGGCACGAAAAATAGGGTAAGAGGCTGTAAGAACAAGCAAAACAAAACTTGAAAAAGTGGTGAAAAAGTTGGAATTCGAAATCATAGCAAAAGAGGTTTTCAGAAGCCAAGAAGCATCCCAATCGATTCTTGGGTGATCACATAACCCTCCTGGATCCAAAGCACGCGTCCTCAAGCCTTCAAAAGCTCTGTAAGTATCACGATGCCAAGCTCTATTCTTGAAACCGTACATCCTCATTCTTGCATCATTTGAACCAATTCTTGGCATATTTATGATCTTTATAGCATTTCTAAACTTTTGGCAATATTCAATTTGGTTTATATAGACTGTAACCTCAAAATGCCATGGCTAGGGTTATGTTTTGGTTTTTAGGGATTTTTTTTCCAGGTGAAATTGATTCCTGTAATAGGCATGGTTGCACTCAGGAGAGGGAGACGAACCTAACCATGCCTTTGAAGGTCGTTTTTATGGCCTGGAATTGATTTTTGGATCGAGCTACGCTTTTAGCTGCGGATTCAAATTCGCAGGTAAAGTTACAGGGGCTGGAGGTAGGGGACGATGGTGTGTCGCTTCCCCAATGGCCAATTCAAATAAGGGAGCGCGTTGTTTTGTTTGCTGGCATATTAACGTATTTTAACATAATATATTTTGTTTGTATATTATTAACAACTGAAGCAAATGGCCTAGTGGTAAAGTGAACTGGCAATCATATACAGGACCTGGGTTCGAATCCCAGGTCCCCCATTCTCTTTTTTATTTTTCTTCTTCATGTAATCAGGTACAAATCTAGGCTTGCAGCTCACCATATTCCTTCACATATCAAAGTGCTAGATGGCCCAAGGCCAAATCTGGTGATCCAGGAGTGAGGGTCTATCATAGATCCAGTCAATGCGCACACACCAAATCCAGGGAGGTCAACCAGGCCAGCGCTTAATGGGCCATAGAATTGCTATTCTGACCCCCAAAACAGGCCCATACCACTCTCTCTCTATATATTTTATTTATTTTGTTTTAATTATTTATTTATTATTTCTATTTAATTATTAACCAATCAAAAATTCTTTTTTTTATAAAAATAAAACCACAAAAAATATTTTCTTCATAAAATCAAATTTTAATTTTTTATTAATAAAAACTAATTTAATTAATTTAGGCTTTAATTAGAAATAACTTTAATATATTTTTGTAAATAATTAAAATCAATTAGACTTAATTAGGTTTTTACTAACATTAATTAATTTTATTTTCTTTCTTTAAATACCAAAAATCCAAAAATAATTTATTTTCATTAATTAATTTATTTATTTATTAATTTAATAATTAACTTAGGTAATTTCTTTCTTAATTCAAAAACAATCAAAAAAATCTTTTCTTTAACAAAAGGGGTCAAAACCCTAAACTCGCACTCTATTTAATTTTCCGCACGCGATCTATTTATTCAATATTGTACTTGTTCCCGGAATGTAATAGATAATTAGGACTATTTAATTATTTTTATCGCTTTATTTATTTTTCCGCATTTAAATTTCAAAGGGTTGCTTTTGGCGATGTAAATACTCGACGTCTTGTAATTTAATTTCCGCAATTTATTTTCCACAATTTATAACTGTTAGATGTCTGATAATAGGGATGCATGACAAGACTAAATGTTTTAACCTAAAATCAACTTAGATCACCACTAACATGTATAAAGATAAAATAAACTGAAGACGACACACTCGCACATGTTCACTCTTAGGGTACACCCCACTTGGTTGCCTTCGTACGCGGTCATTGAGTATAGGTAGTTTTAGAGGTCGCCCTCTTGTCCAAAGATCATAGTCGCCTCGAAACGGTTGCCTCGGATATTGTTGCCTCAAAACAAATGATCTAAGACATTAGGGTTACCTCTAAAGCGTCCTAACATTGCTTTGGTGACCGTAATTCCCTAAATTCGAATTGACCCTTAAAACTCCAACGACGGTGCTACCTACTCATCAATAGTAGGATAGCATTGTCTAAAGGAAAATAGCATAGAACGATTCCTTTTTCGAGTAGGTAGATGGTTCTTAAGTACTTTCTCTTTCAAAAAACAAAAACTCTTCACACTTACACTTTTCAAACAAAGTTTTCAAAAACACTTCATACGCTCTTGAGGACATAAGCAAGAGTTAAATCGAAGTTTCAAAATAAAAACTTTTTTCAAACCCACAAGCACAAAGAAAGCAAATTTTGAAAACAATATGAGCAAGTACCTAAGAGCCCGTGGATAACCACGGATAGAAAGGGTGCTAACACTTTCCCTTTTTATAATCTACCCCCCGAACCCGAGAAATATCTCGAAAAAGGAATTTTTCTGTGCTTTTTTCCTTTCCTTGTTGGATAAAATAAAAGTCGGTGGCGACTCTTGCTTACCGCGATATTTTGCGAAAACAAACGCAAAACGCAAACCAGCATTCCAAAAAACAGTCAGTTCTTCCCACCGTATCACACCCGTATTCTCCTTGATTACTCAAGGACTACCGATACACACCAAAGTATCGCATCAACGTAGCTACTGTTTCAACCGTGTCGGTATACCCCTCACAGTTTATTGCTAGTTACCTAAAAAGGTGCCCCAAATCCGGGTGTAGGATCAAAGCAAACCCAAACAAGGAACTATAATGTAAAGCATGCAGGTCAAACAAAGAAAGCAAGTAAATGTGATCTAGCCTTAAGGTAACCCCACTTTTAAGTAAATTCCCAGCAGAGTCGCCAGTTCTGTAACGCGGTGGGAGAACTGACTTGGTTGTTTTGTGTTTGATTGTAAATGTTGCAGTTAGCAAGAGTCGCCACTGACTTTTCTTTTATCCAAAAGAAAAGGATGAAAAGAACAAGAAAGACCTTTAGAGATGTTTTCTTGAGTTCAAGGGGGAGATTATGAAAAAGGGAAGGTATTAGCACCATTTTCATCCGTAGTTATCTACGGGCTCTTAGTTGCTTGCTAGATCACTTGCTTTTGTTTGAAAATGTGGTTTGTATGGTTTTGAAAGTATTTTGAAAATGTCTTTGTAATGGTTCTCGTTTCTATAAGAACGCGTACAAAATGTTTGTTTCAAAAAAAAAGTTCAAAGATGTGTTTGTGTTTTTTGAAAATGATTTTGAAAAGGTGTCTTCTTTGTAATGGCTCTCGTTTCTATAAGAACGCGTACAAAGTGTTTTTCTTTTGAAAATGTTTCAATTTTGTAAGATGTTTTTAAAGTGTTGGTGTTTGTGTTGAAAATAGAAAGGATGTTTGATTTTGAAATTGAGCAAGAAACTAGGAACAATCTACCTACTCAAAAGTCTTTGTTCATTTCTTCCTTTCCTTTGACATTGTTATCTTACCATTAATTTAGTAAGTAACCCTATCTTTGGATGTAAAAGGGACGGACAAGGGTCATCGTATAGCCATGATTAGCAATGTTGTAAGATATCTTAGCATTTTCTTTAAGGGACTAAGATCATTTTTGAAAGGCAACTTTGATAGCGTCATCGAGGGAATATGATATTGTATTTTGTTTGTTTTGCTAAGACACCTCACATGCATAATATGGCCATTTTATAAGGCAACAAAGTGGATTTACCCTAAGGGTGTATGTGTGCAAGTGTATTGGTTTACATGCTTGATTTGTCTTGATTAGAGTTTTCTATTTGTATATAAAGATTTAAATTGTGGAAAATAAAAGTACTAAGCTATTACATCATTAGGGGAGGGGATATACAAGTTACAAATGGGGAATTGCAAGAAATTAAAACCCTAATTATCTATTACAACTATATTGAATTTGAATAAATGTACAAGAAATAAAATGGATATAATGTACAAGTATGAATGGATAAGGAATGGATTTTTTTTTTTTGTATTAAAGGTTTTAACCTCATTAAATTAAAATAAGATAATTGACTAGAATAAGAAAATTAAAATTAAGTTAATAAAAGAAATTAATTTATTTAAAGAAAACAAATTTTTTAGGTTTTTTGTGAATTTAATTAAATTAGTAAATAAAATTAATTAAATAAAAGTCATAAGTTCTAAATTGATTTTAATTTACAAGAAAATAATATAATATAATAGTTAAACCTAAATATTAATTATTAAGAAAGAAATTAATTTATTAAGAAATGTTTTTGTTCTTTTGATTTTATAAAACAAAATAAATTAAATAAGTGTAAAAATAATAAATAAAATATTTTTTTGGGTTTTTATTAATAACAATAAAAAATAATATTAATAATAATACTACTACTAATAATTATTATTATTATAAAGGAAAATAAATAAAATATAATAAGAAAAATAAAATAAAAATGAAAATGGGTCAGGGGGTGCTGAAATGAGACAGGGGGAAGGTTAGCAAAAATGAATAAGGCACAAAGCTGGGCCCAGGCGCTTCAAAGAGAGAAAGGAAAAAAAGTGAGAAAAATATGCCAAAAGGCAACGCGCTGGGTGTTAAACCCACGCCCTCTTGGTTACCAGCGTGCTGCCTTACCACTTGGGTGGCTATACATCTGTTTACTTATATCAAACCATAAATATATATTAGAAACTGCTTCCTGAAGACAACTTCATCTTCACCTCGCGCCTAGCCAAACCATCTGCATCTTGTTCATTTCTCATCCATTTGCAAAAGTGTAAACATGAATCTTGTGGAAAATTTCCTCACAATTTCAGAAATGTAAAACATTAAAACCATAGGTCAAAGACAAACATGAATTTTATTGGCTCTAATCTGAAACCTAAAAATTTGAGAAACTTCAACTCCAAAATTCTCTAAGCTCAAGCCATATAAATGCAAACTATGGATATGTACAGCTTCATGGCAATGAGGTCTACATTTTATCTTTGAAAATGAAAGCTTAACAATGCCTATATGAGGAGTTCAAAATTCAGAAAACTCACCTTGCAAATGGAGATCGTGTTTTGAGTTTGAGCAGCTTTTGACGAGTTCTAGTGATTGGGTTAGCTTCCTCAAGTTCCCAGGAAGCTAATGTGATGCTTGGCTTGAGCTTAAAGTGGCTGAGGAGTTCTGGAGAAGTCCACTTGTAGAGCTCTATTTTTTAAAATGGAACTTGATGATGGAGATGTTACAGTTATGAAACAGGGTCAGGGATGAGTTGTATTTTATGTTTAGAAGCTTTAGGAACCAAAAGGCTTGGAAACACACGAGGGAGATATGAGTTTTAAGTTTTTGGCCAGAATATGCAATAATGGTGATTTTTGATACAGTTCTGAGTTCTAGGGAGTTTGAGGGCTTGTGTATGCGTGTGTTTTTCTTGCAAACAACTTGTGCATATGTATAGAAAAGGTTAGAGCACAAATATACTCAAGACTTCTGAGTTCTAGCCTTTTGGCTATATAACTTGCTTTTGAAGAAAAGTGAGAAGACAAATCTTAAAATGTTGTACAAGCATGTTCTAAGTTTAAAGAGGATTTAGACACATTGCTTTTGGTTTATAGGGGTTGCGTGTGCAGAAAGAACAAGTGCAAAGCTCAAGAAGTTGACAATTGTAAAAGTGACGCTTTATCAAAATGGAAATGGCAACATTGTACCATAAATGGAAAATAACTTTGGACAAAGCTCAAACCAAATGGATAAGGGCCTAAAGAGTTGTGCAAACCATTAATTATGGAGTGACAAACAAGTTTGAGGCCTGAAAAGAAAAGGTTGTGATTCCTAGCATGAATTTGAACTCTTGTTCATCATGAAATTGACCTAAAATTCAAGAATGAAATGCCAACTTCATGCCTTCGATTCTCCTTGCTCAAAGATGATATCAAGGAGTTCTTGGAAATTTTAGAAAGCTTTTAATATGCTATACAACCCCTCTTTGAATCAATTTTGAAAATTCCCCTTGGAATTATGTGAAAAATTGCCATGAAGTTAGGTCAAAATCCTGCCTAAACTAGGGCAAAATTTCACTAAGTTTACAAGTTTCATGAACACGTATTCACAAAATCATAACTTGAAATATATGCATTTATAGGAGAAGTTATGTAAAGAAATGTTTTATATCTCATGGAGATCTACAACTTTCATGTTGAAAGTTTCTTTTGAATCATCTTGCATCATGGTGAAAAATTGGCTCAAAGTTGTAAAAAAACATGAAGTTTTCAACACTTAGAAAAATTTCTTAGTTTGGAAACTTTGACTTTTCAAAATGAAATCTTAACTTTTTGATTTCTTGATGAACAAATTTCATATTTTGACATGTTTTAATGAATTATGATCTTTGACACTTGATTTTGACCAAAAAGTCAAAGTTTGACTTTTTAGTGTACAATTGACTTTGATCAGTTGACTGAAAATCAACTATCGATCACTTGATCTTGAGGGATGTTTTGAGTCATGCCATTAGTTAAAAATGATACAATTGAATCCTTGAGATCATGTTTCCAACCAATCAACCATTTGCTAGGTCAAAAATCAGAAATTGCCTTTTCTCAGTTAAAACCCAAATTTTGACCATTTTGCCATTTTGATGATATGATCAAATTTCTTGAGGAATTATATTCCAAACTTGATCAAATGACATATAGGAGTTCACAATATTGATATGGATAAAAAATTATGAAGTTTGACTGTAAATTGGCCACCGTTGACTTTTTTCCCAATACAACTGATTTTTAGGTCAACTGATCAATTGACTGAGCAAAAATGTCATTCAAGACTTGAAACTTGACATGAGAAATATTGAGGGTCCATAATGATCCATGAAAGTCATATGAGGCATTAAAAGTTCAATTATCCTTGTGCAATCTCAAACCCTAATTTCAATCATTAGTGCTTAAGGAGGTGTCTTGAGTTGATCAACCCTTGTGCAGTCTTGAACCAAAGGAGATCTTGTGAGAAAATACTTGATAAATGAGAGGGAAAATTTTGGGGTACAACACACACTAAAACAGTAGGTAGCCCTACACCGTGACAACAAAGTCATAAAGCGTGATATTCAGGTCGACAGCCTAGTCTTGCGGAGAAACCTGAAGGATTCTCGCGAAGGGAAACTGGCCGCAAACTGGGAGGGGCCTTACCGCGTCCAGGGAGCTATGGGTATCAGAGCATATTACCTAGAAAAATTAAAAGAAGAACCACTACCTCAATCCTGGAATACTGTGAAGCTAAAACAATATTATAGCTAAGTCTTTCACCTGCTAAGGGCGTTAGCTGTCGACTAATCCTCTTCAACCGACAAAGGAATCAACTCGACCATGTAGGTGCGTCTGGATACAGACGTGGCCTCAAAAATCAAAGAAAGGCAAGAGGTTTTTCATTTGATGAGAAACATCTTAGCCCGACATGGACACCTCAATCGAGCTCTGCTATCAAAGTACCCAACATGGCAGAACACCCAGCTCGCGATGGGCAGTTCACGCCACGAGTTTAGGATCTCGGTCGCGATCTTACGCTCATTCTGCAGATCCCTAATCCGCTTCCTCGACAAATCTCAATATGTGCCGAACAAATATGAGGGTCGAGCACACATCTCCACGTGGAAAACATGAGCTTTCGTGGAAAACTTATATCGATCACAACAAAGGTGGAACACATATCTCCACAAGGAATATACGAATATTCATGGAATAAATAAGTCAAAAACAATGACATATAAAAACAATAATAAGCTAGCATTAGCAAAAACATGAAGGCATTAAACCAAAATAAAGCATTTATAAATGTCGACCACTAGAGTCGACGATGTCTGAATGTTACAAAAATTACAGGCATGCAGGCCCAACTACAAATAACAGTTATCAAAATAAAAACGCTAATCGCTCCTAGGAGTACCCACTTCGACCTCAGGAGAATCAAGAGGAGGATCAACCCGGCCATCGACCACCTGGGACAGAACCCGAATTCCTTCAGTGTTGAGCCCCGAGTTCAGCATAAATAGCTGGTTCACGGCAGCTTCAAAACCGTCGGCCAAGGCATCAACGAAGTCTGACTCCAGGATCTGAATCCGGGCAATGAAATCTACGCGAGTGCGCAAATCAGTTACACTCTTGGTTTTATCCTCCGCGGGCGTCATAACAACCTTCAGATCAACAACTTCCCTCTTCAGCCGCTCCCTTTCGCTCTCCCATAATTCTCTGTCGAGCAGAAGGTAGTCCCTTTCCTCGAGGGCTTTGTCAGCTCTCTCTTTCTCCCCCGCCAGAGCATCAACCTCTTCTCGAAACATCTCTTCTCTTCGTTCAAGGGAGGTCTTTAATTTTTGTCTTCGCTTGAAGAGTCATGTTATCTGACTCCAGTTCATTGACCCGACCAGAGAAGCTGGCCCCTTCACCTGCGAGGACCACGACCATCTCCACCATCTTCATCACCCTGGCCATACTAGAGAAAGATGCTTCCTTAGACCTTCATCGTCGAGCCACCTTATGATGTCGGACTCATTGTCAGACACATTTAGAGGGAAGCCCTCAAAGAAATCCTCCTCCATGAAACAAGGCGGGAGGCTGAAGGCTTGGGCAGTCGCCCCTCCGTTCACATCAGCAACCCCATCTACGGGGAGACTCCTTTTCCTGCCCAACACAACAGCTTGCTGATCGGCACCGTGGGTTCCCGATGACCCACTGGATCCTTCCTTGATCGGCTTAGAGACTAAACCCATGTGCGTAGCTTGATGAGGCTTCACCAACCTCTTGTGGCTCTTTTTCTCCTGGGCCAGCTTCAACAATCTCTCACGGTGCTCCGCCATGTTACCTGCAAAAAAAAAGGATAGTATACACGGGTCAGCCTCATCGGGGAATCAAAATAAGGCAAGAAGTAATATAGTAAAATCAAGCAAGCAAAAACCTAAGAGATCCACGGCCTGCTCGTAAGATCGATACTCGACGAGCGCCTTGGTGTTGATCAGGCGTGCTTCAAACGTCAGCTCACTTTCTTCATCAAGGATGTCATGTCCTCCCCTCGTGACCCATCTGGCGAGGAAGAAATCGTCGACGAACCAATTGAGGACGCCATATGCCTCTTCGTCTTCGGCGCTCATACCACCGGCGGGAGTATGATAATGCCCGACACCATGATCGTAGTGGACCGAACACTAGTGGATGGGAAAATTCGAGACTCGCTTGATCTCCGGATTACCCTCGGTGTTGTAGCATGGTTCTTCATCCTCGTCCATAACAGAAGTCGGGTCGAACATGGCGTCCACTGCTGTTTGAGTAGAGGGTTACAAGACATGCCACCTGTCTTTAAAGTTGCGGACAGAGTCCATGTACATCCTGAACATCCTCTTCGACTATTTGAGGGAGACCCAACTGTGTTTCCTTCCCCGAGACTGTCGTTGTAGGTGAAAAACCATGAAGAACAGGGGAATGGTCGCCCCGATCCTCAGGAACCGACAAGTAAGTTCAAATGCCCGGATGAAGGCAATAAGGTTGGGATGAAGCTAAGAGGATGCTAAGTTCAAATGATTGAGCACCCCCATTTGGAAATCATTGAAGGGAAGCTGAAGTCCCAAGTCTTTGAATACGACCTCGTACACAGGGAAGGCGTCGTGGTTAAACTCCAAGCATATGCGAGCAGTAGGCGTCCGCCGCAGGATTTTGAAGTTCCTTTAGAAGCCTTCCTGATCATCTCCATACTCGACAACAGTATAAGCTTGCCTCCTAGTGTAACTATATATCAAGGCTATTCCTCGAGGCTTTGCATCGACCCAAGCCAAAGTAGGATCGTCAATTGTGTCAACTAAGTTGACGCCCTCCTCGACTACACTGGTCTCTTTGGTGTCCATATGCTTTGACGATTCGGGAGTGTCGGCCATTTACCTGCAAAGCAGAGGAAACCGATGAATTTGACAGCAAATCCAAATCCACCATTCCACGACGCAGATGAAAAGGCTAAGTAACGCCCAAACCAAGTCGACAGTCATTCGCGTAGAGAGGGGAAATACACGAATCTCGACCAATCCATGAAAATCATGCCATTCTTATAAGACCATACAACGATCGTAACGACGAACACTTTTTCATGCGAACACTTTTTCATGAATACCCCGAGCACAGGATGAATACAGCAAGCGGGATATGAATTCTCCGGCAAAACTCATGAATCCTCCGGGGATCGCATAAATTTCTTGCGCAAAATCATGAATTTCGCGGGGATATATGAAGACTACAGGGAAAATTCGTCTAAGTGTCGGTGACAAGATAAATATCACAGACTCAGTCACATAATACGCCTAAATACATGAATCCCCCGGGAAAACCCCCCCAGTGGCTAAACCCTACTACTAAAACGACAGCAAAGTCAATCTAAACAAAGAATATCATGAATAATACTTACTTGAACAAATATAGATATAGAATAACGATGGTAGATGGGGAACAAGCGACGGATTAGGCGACAACATCAGCGGTTGTAGAAAACGGCACGGCGTTGGCAGCAGGGAAAGTGAGGAGCGCAAGAATGTAAAGTGAACAATGGGCCTTAGGGCGCTATTTATAGAGCTGACATGGAATACAAAACATCGCGTCGGGCATCCCAACAACCTCATTTCTCCTCGACACCTACGCACTCAGCTAATGATGACCCCCTACTCCCTAGGTCATCATTACAACCCTAAAGGTCACGTCACGTGCGCACACTCCGCCAGTTTTCTTTTCCCCGTGTCGAGAAAGACCTCATCTCGAGTCCATTTCAAATGTTACTCGGGTAAACCCGTACCGACGAATTTCTTCGTTCATGCACTGAAATATTCTCGTCGAGTAACAAACTTCATAAAAATAAGAGGCTAGATTTAAGTCATAGCTCCTTCATCAGAAGCAACAACTTGGGGGCTCCTGTTCTGGACTGGGCCTGCTCTTGGCCCAACTCCACGTGAGGCCCAATCCACGTCGCGCAGAAACTTCCACTCCCCGTAAGAAAACGACCTCACTATACGGGAGAAAACCCAGTTAGTCTCAGGGAGCTCGCACGCCGATCAGGATGATCTCGAGGACACTCTCCGATCCTCCTCGACCAAGCCTTATCCCCTCACACGACCTCGCGTCTGACGGGGAGCATCCACGACGAACTAAAGCATCTCACGAGCATCCTTCTCGTAGAGATGACTATCAACGTCTCCGAATATCACGGAGTCTTCGTGGTCCCGGAAAGACCGCATCCATATCCTCCTGATCTTGCGGAGGAAGTCATCCATGTGGGGGACCACGTGCGGGTCCCCACTACTTACGTAGGACCTGACAGTCTCCACTTTGGGCCTGCTTGACCAGTCCAATGAGGAGACCTTGGCCCAACATTGGGGACTATGAATACCCTCTCTTTCGAGAGGGTTAGGGATTGAACATTTTCTTACTCTCTTACTTGCTTGCTCATTTCGAAACTTACTTTGACATCGGAGTGTCTTGCAGGTATCCCCCACCTCACTCTCAAATTTTGCTCGACGTAAGCTGTGAGGGTCAATTCTGATCAGGTACGATCAATAAATAAATGTGTTTGGTTTACAAAAGAGTATGTATTATATAGAATAGTACAGTACAAATTTTTAAAATATTGGACAAATTTTTGTCATGTAAAGTGTTATTTCTTTATTTTAAATAATTTGTACCAATTAAAAAGAAGATATTTTCGTCTTTTAAATAACTTGTACTAAGAACAAAAAAATATTTTTATACCGTAAATATTAATATAAGAGAATGAGAAAGAGAATATATATTATTTTATTGGAAATAAATTGGTATTTCATATTTTAAATAATTTATACTAATAGAAAATAAAAAGATATTTTCGTCTTTTTTAAATAACTTATAGTAGGGAGAAAAGAGTATTTTCGTTTTTTAAATAACTTATACCAAAGAGAAAAGAGTATTTTCATATTATATATTATAAATATTAATATAGGAGAATATCAAAGAGAATATATATTTTTAGTAGAAAATTAAAAAGTGTTTTTGTATTTTAAATAATTTGTACTCTTGTATCATAGACAAAAAATTGTCGCATGATGGACAAAATTTTGAATTTTTGTTTAATCTTTAATCTTGATTTTTATTTTGTCTCATAAACAAATTTTAAATCAAACACAAAACAATTAAAATTGTGTTTTTTAACAAATCAAACACACTTATTACCACATCATTAAAATAATTCAAGTCTGATGGAAATTGGGGGCATACGTCATCATTCACAAACAAATTCTTAAATTAAAAAATTTATTAGAATAATTATTCTTAATCAATTATTCATAAGAGTCTAAACAATCGTTAAGAATATAGGAGGGTATGAATTATATTTCAAAACCAGTCACTTTCACGATGAATACTACAAAAGAGAGACATAAATTAGAGAAGTTTCTATAGGTCAATAAGATCCATATATGGTTGGTCCAACCAAGTGCAATATTTAAGGAAAACCATGGTATTAAGTTCTATCTTTCTCTTATAGACAATTGATTGAATCATTAATTTATTTAAAAAGAAAATACTTTCATTGATAAGAAAAAAGATTATATCTAGATTATATTTTAAATATGGGTTTCAAGAAGCAGAAGCTAGCACAGGCCACACGTGAGGGTGAAACTAAAGTGGCCATGTAGTTATTGTTTGTTTCCTTAAAATACAAAAGCATGTGATGTTGTAAGCATCGACACATTTCAAGCCACAATGCACGATCGAGAATCACTTTCACGGTTAAGCATGTTGGTCTTTGCGTGATTTAGTGGCTACGTGTCTTATTAACCCATACTAGTACTGGACAAATTACAAGTACCAAAAACTCCTTAATGGAACGCACTTGTTTAATGTGTATTTGGTCGTTGGGTACAATAAATATTGTGAATCCCAAAGGCCAGAGGTGGGGAATGGAATGGAGGATTCTAGTTTCTCAATTTTTGGAAATGATAAAGAGATAACTTCAAAGTATGCTTCTTGTGCGTGCTTTCATGCATTTAGTCACATGTACAACACTACTACTACTATCTAGGCGGGATAGTTAATATTCTCTTCCCCCATCATATTGAACGAAAAACAACTACTTTGCTAAGTTAAAAGGGTAACAGCGAGAAAAGTGTCACAATAGAGATACGCGTTGTCATGAATGATCTTTGTCGCAAGAATTAACTTTAGAAGATAATATTCTTTATATCTATTAACACATAAATAAATAGATTTGATGAGTGAATTGAAAGTGTCTGGCCCCTGCCTTTATCAAAAGATATCAGAGGCACCCATCTTGGATAACTTTAAGTTGTCGTTATTGGCTAAGTTTGATAGACGCAACGATCCGTATGAACATATGGATTCTCTTAACACTTAGATGTCCATCATTGAGACACTTGACTCCCTGAAGTGCAAGCTACTATCTGAAAGTTTTAGGAATGCATCCTTGAGAGAGTATATGGACATCCCTAAGTTGTCCATCACCAGCTATCAAGACTTGGTGAACAAGCTAGCCCACCAATTCGCTGCAAACAAACACCAGAAACTGATCGCCAATAACCTGTTCAATATATGTTAGGTGTAACATTCTAAAAATTCCGACTCTTTATTTATAAAAGATAAACAATTATTTCTCTAAAACAGGTGTTACACATGCTTAACAAACATACTCTTCCAAATAAAACATAAGATAATTACGGAACTCAATGATATAAATACTTTAAACTGCCTCAATAAAATAAAATGCTTGATTAATTAAATAATTCAAACTATAACTCAAAACACGATAAAACTTTCCAAACCCAATGTTACAGATCAAAACACCAACATAAATTAAATAATACAAAAAGCAGTAAATAAATGAAGAGGCCTCAACTCCATCCTCCAACTCAAACAACAGCTACTCCTCTACCTGATTATTTGTACTACAGGAGATCAAACACCACAAACAAACAAGGGTGAGAATAAATTCACAGATGTTATCACTGTATAAAACATCCAGGATAGTTTACAATAAGATTAATATCAATCACACATATTAATTCACATCCATAAACAATTATAATGCAAATATAAAATGCTATGTAATTTCCTCCAAATGCATGTGATATCAAATTTTTGGATGTCAGAGTTATGTTACTGAATTATCCATGTCTTCGCTCCTCTTTGAACCTAGTTATTCTCTGAACCTGAGACCGTCATTGGTTCCTCTCTAAACTGTGACCTTGTTGGAATGAAGTCCTCCCTATCTTAGATATACATGAATACCTGAATCACAACTATACCATTCACAACTCATATTCAGCAACAAATAACATTCACGTCTCATACTTAACAAGGTTCTTCTAAGAACCCACAATTTTTCCAATGTAAGGTCAATGTTGTAGTTCTTCTCTGAACTACTTAATTCAACACATTATACAATTATAACTCAATCACATAATCATATAATTATTAAAAAATAATCATCAACATAGAAAAGTTATTAGCATATAAGCTCAATAATACTCATCAATAGAGTAATCACATTATTACTTATGTAAGCCCACCAACAGGGTAACAATAATAATTCCATAACTTTTACAGGATTAATAGAGTCAACTAAAAACATACCAGAGTTCACGGACGAACTCTAAAGCAACCCTCTAAACAACTCAAAAACAACTTAAAAACAACTCTGACAACTCTAGCAAATTCTCACATAATAAATATGACTCTTACACTTATCAAAAAGGTAATGAAAGATCATGAAACTCAAAATTGCTCAAAACTCACAAAATTGGAGAGTGCCGACCACCGCCCCAAATCGTCGATCTCCAGACCTCCCTACGCGTCACAGCCAATTACCGCTGCTAACCCATGCCCGCGTTGTTTCTAAACCCCACAGAGCGCGCATTCAAGTGTTGCCGACTGCATCATCGAGTCGTTGCATCGCATGCCCTCCGCGAGGTAACTCCCCCATAATTCTTATTTTATTCACTCAATGGGAATTTTTTAGTTTAAAGGTTTACCTAATTTCTTGCATAATCGACCCCAAAAACACAGATACAAAATCACAAACAATAAAGATATATATATATATATATATATATATATATATATATATATATATATATATATATATATATATATATATATATAAATATATATATATATATATATATATATATATATATATATATATATATATATATATATATATATATATATATATATATATATATATATATATATATATATATATATATATATATATATATATATATATATATATATATATATATATATACACACCTGTTGGCT
This sequence comes from Vicia faba, assembly GCA_948472305.1. Taxonomy (NCBI): domain Eukaryota; kingdom Viridiplantae; phylum Streptophyta; class Magnoliopsida; order Fabales; family Fabaceae; genus Vicia; species Vicia faba. The sequence goes on along the minus strand of OX451738.1, from coordinate 1,286,093,396 downwards.
CCTAAATTCGACACCTTTGTTTCAATTGATGACAGCCATTAAAAGCTGAAAGATGCTTTCGACTGGCTAAGCCTGTCGAAGTGACCGTCGAAAGATGGCCAAATACTTAGAAGATTTCTTCCAAGGAAGAAGGCTGATTGCCTTCGACGTCGAAGGAGTTTTCGTCGAAGATGTCTCTTGACGAACGTGTTCGATGGTCCAGAGTGGAGCAGTTTGAAATTCAAAGCTTTGGAGGGAAAACGGTTTCCAGCAGTTACTACGTGCGAACGTGCAAGGATCTGGAGCGTCGAGCATGGAGAACGTGACAAGTGGCTTGATCTCGAAGCAGTGTAACTGCCCGACGGTTACTTGGAATGTTTTTGTATAAATAGGAGTAGACGTGTAGTTTCTCGCGTGTGTTCACAATAGATACATAGTCACTCATTTAGATTCAAGTACCCAGTGTGAGCGAACGAATTGTTGAGAAATGTATGTGTGAAACACCAATTTATTAATTCAAGTCATTTACTTTTCCAGTATTTTACATGCTTTTTCCCCTTTAAGATTCCTGTCGAACCTTTACATTCAAGCCTTGTTTATTTTACCAAGCCTTTCCTTTATGCAATTTACTTTAAACAATTTACTTAAAGCCTTATCCACATTAATTAAACTTCAAAATCAACCTATGTCCATAGGATCAATCTGATCGATCCTGCGAGTAACCAAATAAGTAACCATTTGGAGGATCAGCGGTTGTTTACCAAATCCCAAGGTAAACAAATTGGCACGCCCAGTGGGACTGTGTGTTGATTGTTGAAAAATCTCATCTTTTCGAGTTGTATGTTATTGAGGAGTGGTAGAATATACACCAACGATAATAATACTGCCAGAAGAAGGGAAGAGATGGCGAATCCGCCAAACAACAATGAAATCCCACAAACGAGTGTGGGAGCAACGGTTAATATGACCGTGAGTGAAGCGACGAATGCTGGTTCGATACCAGCGGTGTCAGTCACAACCACGGGGCCAACAACTTCGTTTGCAGGCCCCAGAATGACTTTGGGAACCCCCCCTCCAAGGGGAAATACTGGCCCAAGGCCAGTGGTTCCCCCAGGATTTATTCCATTCTATGGTATGCCAACTTCTGAATTGGCAAGCCTGACGAATGCTGCGTCCACTTATTCAGACCCTTTCGTGAGTGCCACTTCGCCACTCCAAGGCTCTGGAGTAGGCATGGCGAATAGAAATAGGACCCAACTCTTAGGAGGAACGTCCCAAGTAGCCCATGGCCTTACAAATGCCTCGACAGCAGTCTTGAGGCAACAGATGGACGAAAGCAACCATGATATGGTGCAAATGTTGGCACAAACTTTGAGTACAGTGCTAAATCCTCTAATACAAAATACTACTCAGTCGAATCAGCAAGTTACAGCGCAAATGACGCGTTTGGCTGACTTCTTTGGAGTACCCCCACCTATTCGACAGCCCCAAAGGGCGCAAATAAGAGGAAATCAGGGGATATTTGTAGAGGAAGAAACCACCATTAATCAGGCTCAACAGCCTGTAGAACAACCTGTCGAAGAACCTAGGGTAATGGCCCCAGAGGTTAGGTTAGTTAACAGAAACCAAAATGCTGACGAAGTGGTTCAGCATGTCCAATACCAAAACATGGGGTTGGAAAACAATCTGGCAACCATGATCGAAAGGATCATGACTCAGAATGGAATGAACATGGGCTTTCGAAGGCCCAACTTTACATCTCCATTGTCAGAATATGTGTTACAAACTGACTTACCCCCTAGAACCAAAGTCCCCAAATTTACTAAGTTCTCTGGGGACACAACAGAATCTACTGTCGAACATGTGGCTAGGTATTTGATCGAAGCAGGAGACATTTCAAATAATGAAAACCTAAGAATCAAATACTTCCCAAGTTCCTTAACCAAGAACGCTTTTACTTGGTTTACAACTCTCCCCCCCAATTCGATCCACCATTGGACCCAATTGGAAAGATTGTTCCATGAACAATTCTATATGGGGCAAACCAAGATAAGCCTGAAAGAACTGGCGAGTGTTAAGAGACGTTTCACTGAACCTATAGACGAATATCTAAATAGGTTTAGGTTGCTTAAGGCGAGATGTTTCACACAAGTGCCAGAACATGAGCTGGTCGAAATGGCCGCAGGAGGTTTAGACTATTCCATTAGGAAGAAGCTAGATACCCAGTACCTAAGAGACATGGCCCAACTGGCCGATCGAGTTCGACAAGTCGAACGCCTTAAAGCTGAAAAAGCTAAGGCAACGAAAACTCACAAGAGAGAGCGAATAGCTTACGTTGAGATGGATGACGAAGATCTAGAATCCTTCGACGATACTTTAGCTGTCGAGGAAGGAGAAGTCGATTTAGCAGAACTAAAACAAGGGCCCCCATACTCTTGTAAACAGTTAGTCCCCTCAAATGGGAAGAATCCCATTGGTCCAGACAAGACCAATGATAGGTTCCCAAAAAAGACTTATAGTTTTGACATCACAAAATGTGATGAAATATTCGACTTACTAGTTAAAGATGGCCAAATGATAGTACCCCCCTGGGGTAAAAGTGCCTCCTCTTGATCAAAGAAAGAAGAGAGGTTTTTGCAAATATCATAATTTTCTGGGCCATAAAACTTCTCAATGTTTTCTTTTCAGGAATCTTGTACAAGACGCTATTGAGGAAGGGAGATTAAAGTTTGCTGACAAATCCCCCATGGCTGTCGACTCCAACCCAATGAAGGCTGAAGCCCACTATGCAGAACCCTCTGAGGTGAACATGATAGAGGCTACCAAGATCCAGTCGAAGAAGCCAGGCATTAACATGGTCGAAGTCTCTAAGGACCACATCAACATGCCAATCTTTGGCAGTTTTTCTGGAAACTTATCCAGGAAGACAATCGAGGCTGTCCAGAAAGCGGTCGAAGATCCAAAGTCGAAGACTGTCGAAGTACAAACAACTGGACCAAAGCCCAGTTCCCAATTGGCCACTGTACAAGGCCAGACGGAGAAACTGGAAACACAAATGAAACAACTAACTCTTGCTACTAAAGATACCATGAACATCAACATGGTTGAACTTTCTGACCCTAAAGCTTCAGAAGAAGCCATAAGGCAAGAGCAGGCGAATAAAACGGCTTTCCCTAAGGAAAACGAAAACTTGGCAGATTTTTTACAAAGATGCCAGAAGAAAAAATCAGAGGTTATGCTATGTCCAAGATGTAGTTCTATCTTTGATAAAAAAGCTGCTGAGCACATACAAGGCGTGAGAGCAACGAACAAGAGAAGGGAGAATTCTGACCTTCGACGTGATCCCAGAAGGGGTTCTAATCAAGACAAGAGGCCTTCGACTTTTAGGCCTCCAACAAATGTACCAGTAGACACTTGGTACAAAACATCTGGCCGGAAAAGGCCAAGTGAAGACAAATGGCATTCTTTCGAAGTGCCAAGAGGTTCCTCTTTAATCCAGAAGAAAGATCCTCAAGTTGCTACACCCAGGGTTGCTCAAGTGTCCAGCAACTACAAGGGAAAAAATCCTATGTCGAGATCCCAATGGAGGAGGTATCAAAGAAGGCGAAAAGCTGAAAGGGAGGCTGCCAATGAACCTAAGGCTGAGACTAGTTCGAATGTGCCTCAAAGGAAACAAAGAAAGCCTCTTGAGAGAGAACCAGTTACCAACAGGCTAGTTTGGCCTAACCATAGCGAAGTCGAAGACGAAGATGATGCTGAGTCCGACGATACCCTGGACATAATGGTGAACGTTGTTTCAATGCTGCCTAGGGAATTCAATCGACAAGTAGAAGTCGAAACCAGTGACTGGGAGATGGAACAAGAAATGGCCAGACACAGGCCAGTGTGCTATTTTGTCATGGACAATGGCACTACAGAAGAACAAAATGGCTTCTTCGAGCCACCCACAGAGGCGATGAAGAATCACCTCAAACCTTTGTTCATAAGGGCCAAGCTCGAAGAGACCACTGTGAACAAGATATTGGTCGACTGTGGGGCCACTATCAATATTATCCCTCATTCTGTGCTAATAAAGATTGGCAAAAGGGATGAAGAAATAAAGCCTCACAATATGGTCCTGTCCAACTATGAGGGAGGCATTGGGACCACCATGGGAGTGATCCAGCTCGACATAAAAGTTGGGTCGATCCTTCGACCAACAATGTTCATGGTCATTTCAGCCAAACCTAACTACAACCTTTTGTTAGGTCGTGAGTGGATACATGGTGTAGGTGCTGTGCCTTCATCGATGCATCAAAGACTGCTTCTATGGCGCCCAGATGGGTTGGTCGAAAACATAGAGGCTGATCAGAGTTACTACCTTGGCGAAGTAAACCACTTGGGTGTAACAGATTTCGACAAAAACTTGGCTCACATAGGGCCATGTCCAGCTCCTGATTTCGACATGGCGCCAGCGCCAAACACCTTTTGTTCCCTATACCTGCATCCTGAGCATGGTTTCCAATGGGACAGAGAGGACGTGTCACACATAGAATTCAGTGGGCTAACTGGTATCCAACCAACTGGTTGGGGAAGTGAATTCAGTGATAATGACTGAGTCACAATCTCTGAAACGAATTTCGGCCTATGTGGCTGAAACCAAGATGATAACGGCTCTCGAAGCCGAAGTAAAATATATGGCCACCAAGGCCAATGACCAAGCATTACCTTCTGCAGGTCCTGGAAAAGATTTCGACCCAGAGCCACCAGATATAGGTCCTGGAAAAGATTTCGACCCGGAGCCACCAGATATAGGTCCTGGAAAAGATTTTGACCCAGAACCTCCCGATATCTCGACAGAAGGAATGCAGGAACAGAGGCTCGACGCCATCTATGACGATGAGCCTTTGGGCTTCGAAAAGGATCCCTTGGCGAACAACATTAAGATGTTAGCACAAGACCCTTTAGAAGAAATCAACTTAGGCGAAGGATCAGAGAATAGGCCAACTTACATCAGCGCCAAAATTGATCCAGAACTTAGGTTGGAAGTAATCCAATTGCTGAAAGAGTTTAAAGACTGTTTTGCATGGGATTATGACGAGATGCCTGGTCTCGACAGAGGATTGGTAGAACTTCAGTTGCCAATCAAACCTGGAAAGAAGCCAATCAAGCAAAATCCAAGACGCTTCGCTCCAGAAATATTGTCGAAGATCAAAACGGAGGTCGAAAGACTTCTGAAATGCAAGTTCATTCGTGTTACAAGGTATGTCGAATGGATTGCCAATATAGTGCCAGTAATTAAGAAAAATGGCACATTAAGGGTGTGCATAGATTTCAGAGATCTGAATGCTGCCACCCCCAAAGATGAATATCCAATGCCTGTGGCGGAAATGCTAGTCGATTCTGCCGCTGGCTACGAATACCTGAGTATGCTCGATGGTTATTCAGGATATAATCAAATTTTCATTGCTGAAGAGGATGTGTCGAAAACAGCTTTTCGATGCCCTGGGGCCTTAGGCACTTACGAATGGGTAGTGATGCCTTTTGGCCTAAAGAACGCTGGGGCAACGTACCAGCGAGCAATGAATACTATCTTCCATGATTTTATTAACACGTTTATGCAAGTTTATATTGATGATATTGTTGTAAAATCTGTTTCCAGGAAGAGTCACATTGACCACATTCGACAATCATTCGAAAGAATGAGAGAACATGGTCTGAAGATGAACCCTTTGAAGTGTGCGTTCTGTGTAAAAGCTGGAGATTTCTTGGGTTTCGTTGTCCACAAGAAAGGAATCGAAATCAATCAGAACAAGACAAAGGCAATTTTGGAAGCGAAAGCGCCATCGAATAAGAAGGAATTGCAATCTCTCTTAGGCAAGATAAATTTCTTGAGAAGGTTTATATCTAACCTAAGTGGGAAAGCTCAGGCCTTTTCACCCTTGCTTCGACTGAATAAGGAGGGGTTCGAATGGGGGCAAGAGCAACAAGAAGCCTTCGACAAAATCAAAGGGTACCTCACTAAGCCACCTATTTTGGTGCCTCCTTGTAGCAATAGGAGTATGAGATTGTACATAGCTGCATCTGACAAAACTCTGGGAAGTATGTTAGCCCAAGAGGATGTGAATGGAGTCGAAAGACCCATTTATTACCTCAGTCGAGTTTTGAATGATGCAGAAACTAGATATAGCGAAGTTGAAAAATTGTGTCTATGTCTGTATTTTTCTTGTACAAAGCTCAAACAATATATAAAACCAGTTGATGTTTATGTTTCGTCTCATTGTGATGTTTTCAAATATATGTTGTCGAAACCTATCTTGCATAGTCGAATTGGCAAGTGGGCATTAGCATTGACTGAATATTCCTTGACCTTTATGCCTCTTAAGGCAGTAAAAGGACAAGTGGTTGCAGATTTCATAGTCGACCACTCTATTCAAGTCGAGGATATTAATTATGTGGAGATAGAACCTTGGAAATTCTACTTCGATGGTTCCAGCCATAAAAATGGAACAGGAGTAGGAGTCCTGCTTATTTCTCCAGACAAAATTCCAACAACATTCAAGTACCAAATCGAAGGTTCTTGTTCGAACAACGAGGCTGAGTATGAAGCTCTAATTACTGGCCTTGAAATATTGTTGGAACTGGGGGCAACTCGAGTCGAAATAATGGGAGACTCAGAGTTAGTCATCAAGCAAGTCACAAAGGAGTATAAATGCATAAGAGAGAATCTCATTATGTACTTTGTGATAGCAAATCGTTTGTTGAAAAAATTTGAAAGTGTCAATATTCGACACATACCCAGAGTCGAAAATCAAATAGCCAATGACTTGGCACAGATTGCATCTGGGTATAAAATTTCAAAAACGAGATTACAAAGAGCAATCGAAGTTCGAGAGAAGATAAGAGCAACTTGTCTATCACCAACAGACTTGGAATCAACAAGGTTAGGATATGCTGATCACTCAAACTTCGAGATTTCGTTCATTGATAATTTGTCAGACCAGGATTGGAGGAAACCCATTGTGGACTATCTTCAAAATCCAGGAGCTCCGACAGAACGAAAGACAAAATACAGGGCGTTGAGTTTTGTACTCATGGGTAATGAGTTATTCAAGAAGACGCCTGAAGGGGTGTTGCTGAAATGTTTAAGTGAAACTGAAGCATACATAGCCCTTTCGACTACGCATGCTGGGGCATGTGGGGCTCACCAAGCAGGCCATAAGATGAAATGGTTGTTGTTTCGACAAGGACTATATTGGCCCACTATGCTGAAAGATTGTGTTGAGTTCGCCAAAGGTTGCCAAGAGTGTCAAGTTCATACAGGCATCCAGCATGTACCAGCAAGCGAACTTCACTCGATAGTGAAGCCTTGGCCCTTTCGAGGATGGGCGTTGGATCTTATTGGAGAGATTCGACCAGCATCATCAAAGAGTCAGAAATACATATTGGTAGGCATTGATTATTTTACTAAGTGGATCGAAGCAGTCCCTTTAGTCAATGTAGACCAAGAAAATGTCATTGAATTCATTCAAAAGAACATTATTTTTAGGTATGGAATCCCTGAGACAATAACAACTGATCAAGGTTCAGTTTTCACTGGTCGAAAGATGCAGGAATTTGCTCAGGAAACAGGTTTCAAACTCCTAACATCCACGCCTTACTATGCACAGGCGAATGGTCAAGTCGAAGCAGCTAACAAAGTGGTAATTGGCTTGATAAAGAAGCATGTTGGGAAGAAACCAAAGAATTGGCATAAGACGTTAGACCAGATTTTATGGGCTTGTCGAACGTCCCCAAAAGAAGCCATTGGTACAACACCATATAGGCTAACTTTTGGCCATGATGCAGTATTGCCAGCAGAAATTTGTCTTCAATCTGCAAGAGTTCAGAGGCATTATGATATTCCTTCTGAGGTTTATTGGAACATGATGTTAGATGAATTGGTGGATTTAGACGAAGAGAGATTACACGCTCTCGACTTGCTCAGGCTTCAGAAGAAAAGAGTCGAAGACTCTTATAATAGAAAGGTAAAACCTAAGGCATTTTTGCCTGAAGATTTAGTTTGGAAGGTAATTCTTCCCATGGATCGACGGGATCGAAGCATGGGGAAATGGTCACCCAAATGGGAAGGACCCTTCAGAGTTATCCAAACTTTTTCTGGTGGAGCCTATGAAGTCGAAGAGATAAGTGGTGATAAAAGACTCTTGAGAGTAAATGGTAAATATTTAAAAAAATACAAGCCTATACTTCAAGAGATAAAAATAAAATAATAAACTGAATTAACCATAGAAATGCCAAAATGGAAATTTTTATTAATTTCTGCCAAAATGGCAATTGTTGTCGAAAGCGATTACAATAGATGGTTACAAAAGAGAATCAAAAAGAAAGAGAATTCTTCAGTCGAAGATACTTAGCATGCTGCAAATCCAACCTCTTCTTGCACCAAGATTTCTCTTGCTCCAGTTTGGCAATTTGAGCGTCGAGGCTTTGGGCCCTCTCAGCGAACTCCAGGCCTTGCTTGACCTCAGTCTGGCTCTCAGCGTCTGGGATGGTCGAAAGAATTTCCTCCTGGAGCACAGTGTTGGCGTTTATCTTCGCCTCTATCTTTGCAATTTGTGCTCGGAAGGAGACATTCTCTCGCTCAATAGCATCGAACCTTTCCTGTGCAGACGCTTTCTGTTTCGACAACTCGGCAATTCGAGAAGTCGAACTTGTGACAGCTGTCCATGCAGATAGGCTCTTGCCATGCAGCGTTTCGAGCTGACTGTTGAAAGTTCGTTGGCGCCGGTAATCCGCTGAGACTTGGTCAATCATAGAATGTAATTCCATGATTAAGTCCGAGATTTCTGGGGCTACAGCATCGAAATCAACAGCATTCAAAACCTCTTTTAAGCAAGATGGAGCAGTGGGGTCCCCCTCTAAAGCCTTCATTAAATCTCTCTTGAAGAACTGGGCCTTGACCTTCGCCAACGCATCATCAAGAGGAGAAGTCTCAGTAGATTTCCCTGACAGAGTAGGAATTTCTTGACTAGTGTCAGAAGAACTCTTACTCTCGACGATTGCATTGAGGTAGCTGATAGGGTCAGTTCGTTTCAAGATCTCCAAGTCTTCTTTCGACCTATGCTTTGAGGAGGTGACCCTTGCCATAGCATTATCTTGGACTGGAGGCTGTTGAATGCTGAGTGCCTCGTTTGGTTGTTCTTCGACTTGAACTGAGGCGGTACTAGCGTCGACTCGTGGTTCTTCGTTAACTTCACCTTGGGGTCTTTCGCCAGCATCATTCTGTGGTTCTTCGTTGGCGTCATCCTGGTGTTCTTCGCCAGTACCACCTTCATGTTCTTCGACAACAGCATCTTGATTCTCTTCGCCATTGCCTTGGTCTCTTCCTTCAGGATTCTCTTCTGACGACAAGACCACCACAGGAACCTTTTCTGGCTGTGTTTCCTCCGCCATAGGTTCTTCAGTTGTCTTCTCCACGGTTTCAGCATTGGCCTCATGCTCAGTGTGGGCTTCGTCATTGCCCAAATCTTGCACCTGAGGCCTGCTGAGGTCAGCAGATTCCAGAGTTTCTGAAGTCCTTGGTGGGGAACTTCCAGTAGTTTCCTGAAAAAGAGGAAGAGGACAAATCTTCAGATGTCGAAAGAGATATAATCAAATACTGGTATCTATGCCTAAGTTATAAGAGGGGTCCAATAGATTACCTGTGGATTGGCTTCAGCCCCAGGGCTGGAATTATCACTTTCGACAGGCTGGGTGACTAGAGCGTTCAGTTCCTCCTCAGTTGGTTCTTCGATGACCACTGCAGGTGGCCTAGGCTTCCTCACACCAACTTTTATTCTGACGGTTCGACCTTCAGGAGCTGGAGTAGGAACAGAAGCGTCCTTTGTTAACTTTCGCCTCTTTAAGGGGGAAGGAGGAGAATCACTTTCTTCATCACTCCCCGATTCGATCACAAATGCTGCCCTTTTCTTGGGCGAAGGGGCCTATAAAACCAATAGGAATTCGATTGAATAATTACGTCGAAAATAAAAAATCGAAAGCCAGAATGAAAATAAAGAAAATCTGGTTACCGATGCAGGAGGCCTCCTCGAAGAGCCTTCCCCCTGTTGGTTGCCTGTTGTCTTCGCCGGCGCTATAGTCTTCGCCGGCGGTGGAGGTTTTGTCGAAGGGACCCTTCCTTGTGGGCCTTCTGTAGCCTTCTTGGCTAGGGGTTTTCGAACAACTGAAAGCGAAAAGGAAAGTTAACAAGCTAACAGTCGAAGAGAAAGATAAAAAGTAATGTGAGAGTATGAACTTACATTTCTTTACTTTGTCAAATACGAGGACAAAAGACTTCTGCAACTCTGCTGTGAAGTCCTTCTCGTCGAAGAAGTACTCAGCGTAATAGCTTCTCCACCATTCTTCAAAAGATGGCGAACAAAGGAAGTTAAGCTGGTAGTTGAACAGCGAGAGGATGGTTCGACCAGCATATCTCCCAATATGCCTGGTAGCAGCGTCTTCTGTATAATCGTTGCAGAAGTACAACATTGACTTCTCTTTTTGGAAAATGGGAGAAGGCAGGGTTTGGATGATACCAAACTGGCGAGACACCAGATTTGGTTGATAGGCAAGCAGACTCAGATGAGTCTTAGAACTCTTAAATCGAAGAGGCATAATCCTTGGGGTAAGGAATGCCTCCCACAGTATGGTGTGCTCATCAACATTGGGACCACTCGATTCCTTGGGATGTGGCCTTGTGAACCAAGCTGGCCCCACCTTTCGCTGAGCGAATGGAGCCATAGTCGAAACAAATTCCTTCCTTCGAGCGAACATCAGCACGAAGTTAGTGAAGGTTTGTTGGAACTCTAGCCCATCTTCCATAGGCGTCAGTAGAGCCAGCCTAATTCCTTCGATCCGTCTATTGGCTATCGCTGGGGCTTGTTCGTTTATCTGGTTCTTCTTGGGTAAGAAGGATTCGAAAGTGGCGTTGAGCCACAGTTGAAGTAACCAGAAAGGCCCAGCGAGTAGCAGACTGTTCCTATCTTCGATATGCTTCAAAAGAGTAACCCCATTGCTGATGGAGTCATAAAGACTGGCCAGAATTAGTTCTGCCAGACAGATGTTCTGACGGTGATGCAGTTGGGTGGCCAGAGTGACCATCTTTTTGGTCACTTGCAGGGACTTCGAACAGAACACGAAGCGAGTTAGCCATAAGGCTAGAAACGCTATGTGTTCAACGTCGGACACTGTGTCTGTCGACTTGTCATGAAAGTGGTTGATAAAGGTGGTGAATGTTGGCTTCGTCTCAGAAAAGCCAATTTGGTCCTCCGACATCTCTTCCGGGTCGAAGTAATCTCCGGTTGGTCGAAGGCCAGTGATGGCTGCTACGTCGAAGAGCGTGGGAGTTAACATCCCACATGGAAGGTGAAAGGTGAAGTGAGAGTTATCCCAGAACAGCATCGAAGCTATAAGCATCTCTGGGGAGTAGTTTAAACCTGTCTTCGACAGCATTATTAGGTCAAAGATGCCCATCTCCTTCCAGACTGGAGTTTGATGTTTTTCCAGCTTTGTTAGCCAAGCAACGTAGTCCTGGGTGAGATTAGGGCAAGACCTAAAAACTCTAACACTTCTGTTGAAGAAACGAAGGTCGATCTTCTCATGTGTGGGGTCTTCGTTGTCTTCTGGATCCTTCTTAGCACAAGCTACTGGCTTGAGCTTCTCGACAATGGGAAAGTAGCTCTTGATCTTCAGAGCTTCAGAGATGCTGGGGTTCATGGGTCCAGCCATTGCGAAGATTTGGTTGGAGTATCCAACCGGAATCATCAAGTGACGCGAGTAAGCGTCGCGAACGGAGATATCAGACGGTTCAGGGACCCTTCGTTTCCCTGTAGCGTTCACTACCGGAGCGGTTACAAAAACCTTGGGCTTAGCAAGTTGTTCAGTTGGTGCGTTAGTCTTGGGGGCAGTTGAAGCAGAAGCCATTGTTGAGGATGAAGATGAAGTTGGAAAAGGAAGAGTTTTTCTGCAAAGGGAAACAAGTTTGCAAGAAAGCAAGGGAGTTTGAGAGATTGTTTGCGTGAAAAGTCCCACAATGGGATATTCACTACTATTTATAGTAGTGGGAGAAATTCCCAATAACGAGGGCATTAAATGTCATTTAATGCTGCAGGGAGTAGTGGGACGCGTGGCAGCATCCTGTTGTTTTGGCCGTTTCTGCAGAAACAGAGAGACGCAGCGTGCGTCCTCGTTTTTTGAATTTGTCATAATGACAAATTATGAAGTGATGTTTTGGTTCTGCACGCCATACTGACAGTGACGTCCTAGGATCAAATCAATGATGGTTTCTTGGGATTGCCAATAGTTGGTAAAAAGCAACAAAAAGTGCACAAGTTAACTTGTGACTCAGCGTGGACAAACAGGTGTCGAATGGCGTTTTCAAAGAATGCCTTTTTCTTTTCAAGAGTCGAAATAAGGCATTCTTGGGGGGCAATTTGTTGGCTCCTAAATTCGACACCTTTGTTTCAATTGATGACAGCCATTAAAAGCTGAAAGATGCTTTCGACTGGCTAAGCCTGTCGAAGTGACCGTCGAAAGATGGCCAAATACTTAGAAGATTTCTTCCAAGGAAGAAGGCTGATTGCCTTCGACGTCGAAGGAGTTTTCGTCGAAGATGTCTCTTGACGAACGTGTTCGATGGTCCAGAGTGGAGCAGTTTGAAATTCAAAGCTTTGGAGGGAAAACGGTTTCCAGCAGTTACTACGTGCGAACGTGCAAGGATCTGGAGCGTCGAGCATGGAGAACGTGACAAGTGGCTTGATCTCGAAGCAGTGTAACTGCCCGACGGTTACTTGGAATGTTTTTGTATAAATAGGAGTAGACGTGTAGTTTCTCGCGTGTGTTCACAATAGATACATAGTCACTCATTTAGATTCAAGTACCCAGTGTGAGCGAACGAATTGTTGAGAAATGTATGTGTGAAACACCAATTTATTAATTCAAGTCATTTACTTTTCCAGTATTTTACATGCTTTTTCCCCTTTAAGATTCCTGTCGAACCTTTACATTCAAGCCTTGTTTATTTTACCAAGCCTTTCCTTTATGCAATTTACTTTAAACAATTTACTTAAAGCCTTATCCACATTAATTAAACTTCAAAATCAACCTATGTCCATAGGATCAATCTGATCGATCCTGCGAGTAACCAAATAAGTAACCATTTGGAGGATCGGCGGTTGTTTACCAAATCCCAAGGTAAACAACACCATAATCCAACTATTATAATTTTTCCCAAGGGCACAACCACATATTATCATACAATAACAATGCATCAATATGGATTCAAGTAATAACAATAGAATAGTACTCAATAATAAAATTAGAAGGGTTTGAGGAAAATCCTTTGGCCACAAACATACAATCACAATCACATAATAAGAAGAAAAAGACATGAGGTTAAGGATCTCTCACTATTTGACTATCAAAACACTCATATGTGAATAGTTTTCCCCTTACCTCAAAATTACAGATCGGCGAAAACTTTGTGCCTTAACAGGGTTTTCCTCGCTCTTCAAGGTTCCTTTATAAGCTCTACCTCTTTACCTCTTTTCTCATTTTTGCACGTATTGACAAAACTTCACTTCAAATTATCTATTTATTCTACCCTAAATCTTTTATTCCCCTCTCCCCCTTCAACTCTCCTCACTCCCTCACTTAATTTTTATTTTCTACTCTATATCTATTATTTCATTTTAATTCAAATAATACTCTAATTAAACTAAAATAACATACTTATCTAATTATTCTAATAAACTCAATTATTTCAATTAAATTAATAACTATATTATTTCTAACATGAACTAAATATAAAAATAACAATAATTTCAATAAAACACATATATCCTTCAAAAAATAAAATAAAATAGTATAAATTAAATTACAATAAATAAATATAAACTCAATTACAAATAAATAACTAAAGTTGAGGTATTACATCAGGGTCCATCAAAACCGCTGAGAAAGTACCTTGTTCGCTTCAACGAAGCAACCATCAAGGTAGTCAATTCAAACCAAAAAATGTTTGTAGGAGAATTTTAGCATGACTTAGGGTGTGACACTTCAATGAATCCCTCTCCCAAATGTATGCAACATCTCTAGTTGAGGTAATAACTTGAGTAGAGTGCTCCACTAAGGGGGGAGAGAGCAATGCTGAGAATTAGGCCGTGATGCAAAAGAGTGTGGCCCTAGCGTGAACATCTCATAAAGGAGCCAATATATGTCACCTATTAGAGATAGAACCACCTTCAAGTAAAGTGGAAAGAATGTGGAGAGCTTTAAGCCTCTAAACACTTGCCGAGAGAATATATGGCATGGATTTATTCATATGCACAACATACCCTAACCACCAACACCAAAGGCAGACAACATGGGACCAACACCAAATAGTTGATGCAAGTTCCACAAGGTCAAGGGGCAACACACAAAGGACTTCCTGTAGCTCCAAAATAAGATATAACGTCAAACCTATAAAGGAAATATGAAGGAATATGTCAAGCATGACAGCAAGAGGGTCTGGTGCCCAGGGGCGAGATGGCCACTAAAGTCTTAGAGCCACTCATGGAATATATCCAAGGGGAAAAGAATGCGACAAGACTATCTACCACACATTCAACACCGTTGCATGAGGATTTATTGGAGACAAAGATATTTTTTCCGCCCAAAAAAGATATGCCAGCCAAATCCTGATCGTTGACATTCCTTTGTTGGCTACAAATCAAGAAACAACACTGGACCAGGGGCCAAGACTACTTTCTTTGAGGAAGACATTGTCTCCATTCACGCATAAAACAATGAGCCCATGGTGATCTTTATTATATGTGACAAATGGGAAATCAAGAGAGTCCTGGTTGATTAGAGGAGCTCTATGGACATCCTAGAATAAGATGAACTTGAGAGGCTCTGCCTAGATTTGGACTATCTTAAGCCCTTTCAGGGATATTTTATAGGGTTCTCGGGTGATCCAGCACAGTGAAATGATACATAACATTGAAGAATGCTTTCACGATAGTGGAAAATGAAAGTAGGTAAATAAAATATATTTAGTCATTGATGCACCTTCATCATATAATATGATCATAGGCCAACCAACCTTTAACCAATTAGGGCCACCCTATCCACCTTTATTTATGTATGAAATACCCTATCCTAGATAGGCGAGGGGGTGTTATAAAAGGGGATCAAGAGATAGCAAGAAAATGTTATGTGGAAAGCTTGAAACTAAAAGAAATTTAGAATAGTAGGGGTGAACATCTGAACACGAAGGCGAAGCCTCCATAAGAAACCCCCGCAGAAGAAGGCCCCATAGTTCCAAAAGAGGAAAACATGAAATATGATGAGGATGATCCCCTACCAAGAAGCGACAACCAAAGTAATGGATCTCATTTAGTTCAACCATTTGTGTATAAAAAATGACATTTTTGTGAGGGTACTTTTTTCATATGTTATTAGGATGACAGGTGTTTTTTAATGAGATCCTCACTTAATTTTTATAAGCATTTATATTATTTCTTATTTATGTGTTGCTCACCTCAAAGTAAGAGAATGTTATCATGATTGCTCCTTTAGAAGATTACATGTTGGATCCTTACAGAGGAATCTTTGTTGTCCCTCGAGGTGATTAGATTTTGAAAACTCACAAAGGAATCATTTTCGCCCCTCAAGGTGATTGCACATTGGATCCTCATGAAAGAATTCTTGTCGCACCTCGAGGTGGTTACATGATGGATCCTCACGAAGGAATCTTTGTCTCCCCTCAAGGTGATCACATTTTAGATCCCCATGAAGGAATTCTTGGCATCCTTCATGGAGATTACATGTTGGATCCTCATGATGTAATACTTTCTTCCCCTTGAGGTGATTATATAATCCTCGTGAAGGAATTGTTTCCTTGTTGGTTAAATCATTTGATATATTTGATTTTTGTTGTAATAAAATGAATTTGTATAGTTTGTAAGTCACTTTCACTACTACAAATGACACTTGTAATGTCATAAGCGAAATGTGTTTGATGTTGGTAACGGAAACGAGGTAAATAAGCTCGTCATAAAAGGTTACTCCTTACTTCCTCAGATATTAAAACGCTGAAGGGTCAAGTTAACTGCACGTCGGTTCGATTTCCAGCATTAGCATTTTTATTATTTTCAGAAGTGGATGGCGCGTGCCATATTAACACTCAGTCTTTTTGAGGAACCGAGGTATCATATCAATTTACCTCAGTTTATTTTGGAAATCGAGGTGCTAAGATTTTTTTCCTACTGTCGTCTGCACCTGAATTAAAGAACCATATTACAGAATACAAAATCATATTTTGCAAATTCCTGAAATGAAGACATTGTACATTTTTCCAATTCCTCAATCTGAAACATAAATATTCAGTGATTACACCAAAATGAAAACCCAAAATGGCACACACTTTATAATTTTACATCAAAACTAAAACAAATGATTAAGAAACAAAAGCAATAAACCATTTACTTACTAATTTTCCTATATGCCCCCTTCATGATCATGTCTAATAGCATGCACATCATCTAAATCATTTTCTTCATATGATTAGCGTACTTGTGTTGCTAAACAAGGAGCCTTATAGTTAAAATCTTGATTTTCATCAGTACTATCGGAAAGATATTTTTCTTGAAGAACAATTGACAATTTAGTGTTAGATAGATCACTAACATAAAAAACTTTTTTTGCTTGGTTTTCCATAATGAATGATTCAATGTTGTAATTTGCCTTTCGAAGATCAGTGTAACACCCGGAAATTTATTAAATTATTCAAATGAATTACTGAGGATTTAATTGTTGGAATTTAGTCGAAGAAGGAATTATCAGAATAATTATAAGGAGCATTATTGGATTAAATATATATTGTTATAAATTGATAATCGAATAATTAGTCAACTTAGTTAAGAGAAATTAATATTGGAAATAATGTTGATTTTAATAGAATGTTATTTTATTAGTTGGGTCAAGTGGAGTGTGTGAAATAGCAAGATTAGGAATAGAATTAATATGCCCATTAAATACTAGTAAACATATTATTATTATATTAGGTTATGATATATATAAGTTAGCAGCCAAAAACCAAAATAAAAACAATTATCACGTAGCAGTAGAAGAAACAAGGGTTTGGGGGCACCAAGTGAGAGGCAAGAAAATTTAGAGAAGTCGTCGTCAAACCAGTTGCAGTTTCAACCGGAGAATTCGACTGGCCGGAAAACCAAAAGATAAGGGTGGGGTTCGGATTTTATAACTGGCAATATGATGGTTAGCATGTGAGGATTTAAGGCGTGAATTTATTATTGTTTGTGTTTGTTATGGAAATGGATGCTATGAATTAATTAGAATTGATTATTGGTGAGATTTTATGTTTCTGTGTTACGCGTTGGTTAGTCTGTGAATTGTTATACGTTGATTCTGTGACTAGAATGAAACTAACAGGAAGGAAGTTGCAGAAAGTTATTCATAATTGGGCATGCCGATCGCGTTGTTGTTGGATGTCGTTCGGTAAGGTGGGGATGGAGAGTGACGATTGGAAAGGTGTGTGGGTAGAGGTTGCCGGTCGGCAGCCTTGAGAGAGAGAAGAGTGTCGTTCGGCACTGGGCATTGGGTGGATGAAAGGTGTCGTTCGGCACTGTGTGTTTTTGTTGAAAGGGTGTGCCATTCGGCACTGGTTGTTAGGCAGACACTTATTTTCCTACAGCTTAACTATATATTATCAGTAGCCTACATATTTTAGCATAGAATTTATAAATACAAATGAATTAAACTATTCTTATCAGTAGTATTCTATAGTAGAAACAACTTTAATAGAATAAGTCTATATGTCAGTAACCTTAATTTAGTAGTTTCAATATAATTTTAATAGTCTGTAGAAATAAGACAGAGTTGGAAATAATTAGTAAGGTTATAGTAACTATTTTAGAGGATTGATTAAATAGGAGAAGAAAATATATATTGCTAGTTAGTTATTTAGAAGTGAATATTAGGAGAATAATTAAATAATGAAGAATTAATACATAGAGACTTATGAGAGTGTTTTGGACACGACTATCATGTTTGTGTTTTCCTTTGTGATGTACGTTGATGTTATGATGTTGCGAATATTTTTGTGAAGTTGCAGGACTGGTTATGACGAATATTTACCTCTATTAATTGGTAATATTAGTGATATAGGCGTATGTCTCATGAAGCGTTTTAATGATATTGTTGTATGTGTTGTACATTCATACATTTACATTTGTGAAGGCCTGTATTGGCGGATTTGTGAAGTAGGCTTATGCCTTGTGCCTATATTAATTGGAAATTAGTGAAGAGGGTTGAAGCCTTGTTGGTACCACATGCATATGCACAATTGTGTCACATTCGAATTACATTTTTAATCGCTAATGATAATTGTGAATGTTTATTGATTGTTGTGTGTTGTTGAGGAGCGGTGAAATTCATAATGTTCTTGTCTAATATATTAATTATCATATTATTATTTATATTATTCGATATCTCACCCCTTTATTTGTTTCGCCGTTGCCTTTATACTGGTAACGTGCAGGTAACGAGGAGTAGAGACTTAGTAGCTTGTTGGTGTTGTCGCTCTAATACGTAGCACTCGGGGGGATGAATGCTTATTTGATTTTATGATGTTTTTAGTTTAATCCAAGTTGTTGTTTTAAGAAGTTATTTTCTTTGAATTAAGTTTGTTAAAAGATGCTATGTTCTTTTGAAGTTTTAAAGTTGTGAATCCGCTGCTTATTTATGGAATCAAGTTGAAATATTTTGGAAGACTAATTAATTGTTATAAGTTCTTTGGATTAATATGTGCTATGTATCTATTATGATAGGTTTTTATGTTGTTGGTTTTTGAAATGAGAATGTAATGCCTCATGTTTGCGGAAATTTTGGCACTCTGATTTTAATATAATCGTGGGGTAGATTTGGGGTGTTACAATCAACCCTTGGGAAACCTAATTCATCGGTTTCTACTCCAGTTTTACTGTCAAATCCACATGCACTTAGATAAAGGCACTTTAAAAGAAACATAGTCAAGCTCTAAAATCTCCTCAATGATCCCAAAGTACGCTCTAAATGTTAGTACTAGATTATTATCTTTGGAACTAGAAAAATATATGGATTCAGCCTCAACCTTAACACCACTATTTTGCATGGTGCTACGGTCATCCTTTGATTTTGTGTAGAACGAATATTTAGTAATGTCGTATGCACTCCAAGTAATTACATTAAACTTAGGAAAATGTGACAACCATTTGCAATTATCTGATGCAAATCTCTCTTTAGAATTACTTTTATTAAACCAATCTATGAAAGTTTGGTTATGCTCCGTCAACAACCATGTTTCATTAATTCGGGGGTATTTTTCCTTTATAAGAGCTTTGTGCACGGTCAAGTATGGATCAACTTCACTAAGGTTATTCAATATATACAAATTTTCCTGAAGAACTACTTGTCGGATAATTATCTTAACATTTAAACCTTGAATACCTATACCATCATAAATTTGTCATGACGAGACTCGGGAACTCCTATATCGTTCGCATCTGACAAATAGTTTATACAAAACTCAATAGCTTCTTCTATGATGTACCTTTCTATTATCGAAGCTTATGAATGGTGATGATTATTTGTATACCATTTGAAAACCTTCATGTAACGCTTTATCGGATACATCCACCACAAATAAACTAGACCACAAATTCTAATCTCCCTTACTAGATGAACAACTAAGTGAACCATAATGTCAAAGAATGATGTAGGTAAAACATATCTAATTGGCACAAGATAATTTCAGCTTTGCGTTCCAATTCATCTAAATTTCTAGGATATATAACTTTACTATATATAGAATTGAAGAATAAGCACAATATGGTTATAGTCACACTTACATTTCTTGGTAAGGTTCCACGGATAGCCACTGGTAGAAGTTGTTGCATCAAGACATGACAATCATGAGATTTTAAGCCAATTAATTTATGATCATTCTTTGACACAAGTTTCTTCACATTTAATGAGTACCATTGTGGAACTTTGATACCCTGTAAACAATCGCTAAAACTTTTTTTTCTTTTTTAGACAGAGTGTGACATGTTGGGGGTAAATAGGTTATATTTTCTACTTCTTTTGGGGATAACTTTTTCTGTATACCAATCACAACGACATCTTCACGGGATTTCTTAGTATATTTTGTCTATCCTTTAATGTTGAGAAGTGTTCCAATATAACTATCACATACATTTTTCTCCATGTACATCACATCAAGACAATGTCTTACATCAAGACTGGACCAGTATGGAAGATCAAAGAACATCGACTTCATTTTCCAATAAATTTTCTCCATGGGCTTTTTTTTGTTTCTTTACAAAGACAACTTTAATGTGTTGTTGTCTTCTATAAACTTCCTTCTCAGTTAAGGGTTTTGGAGTGATACAAAACTTCTGATCTCTATTAAAAGCCTTGTGCAATCTAAGATACAAATGATTAGGTCTTATAAATCTTCGATGCTCAAGATAAACTGTATTTTTTCCTTTTTTTAATTGGTAGTTAAATGTATCAACTTCACATATAGAACACTCTTTATGACCCTTGACATTGTATCCAAACAAATTATCGTATGTAGGAAAGTCATTGGTTGTGCAAAACAGCATGACACACAACTTAAACTTATCACTTGTATACGCATCATCAACATTAACACCTTTCTCCTACAATGTCTTAAATATTCAATCAATGGAGATAAATAAACATCTATGTCATTCCCTGGTTGTTTTGGACCCGAAATCATCATCGATAGCATCATATACTTGTGATTCATGCACAACCATGTAGATAGGTTGTAAATTAAGAGAAGAAAAGGCCATGACGTATAGTTAGTACTCAAATTACCAAAAGGGTTCATTCTATCGGTGACAAGTCCAAGCCTAAGGTTCCTCGGTTCAAGGGAAAAATCTGGAAACAAGGAATCCGTTTTCTTCCATTGCAATGAATCAGATGCATGGTGAATTTTTCCATCACACACTCTTTCATCTGCATGCCATCTAGTATTTTTTTTACGTCACTAACATTATCAAACAATCTCTTGAACCTTGGAATTATCGGTAGGTACCATATCACCTTGACAGAAACATCCTTTCTAGTTGCACCATCGCCTTCATCAATACCATTGTCCTTCTGTTTGTAGAGCGACACACCACACATCAGAAAATCATTCAAGTTTTCAAACACTTTCCTATATAAGATGCAATCATTACGACAAGCATGTATTTTGACATAGTCCAAACCCATTGGACACAATATCTTCTTGGCCTCATAAGTACGGTTTAGAAATGTGTTACCTTCATAATGCATTTCTTTCAATAATTCAAGCAATTCAGTGTTACTTTTATCCGCCCACCCGCCTCTTGCCTTAATATTAAATAGCCTTAGCACAACTGAAAATCTTGTAAAACCTTTACATCCACGATACAATGAATCTTTCATGTCTCTTTGCAAAGTATCTACCATACTAGCTTTCTTGAAAGCATCTACTCCAATATCACGAATGATGTCTTCTAGATTATCAGTCATACATTCATTATCTTTAACTATTTGTGACAAAGGTATATTTTTTGTCCCTTCACCATGCAATATTGTAATACAAAGGGAGAACTGACTTGTTTAGTGTCTTTATCACAAATGTTGCAGATAGAAAGAGTCGCCACCGACTTTTCTTTTATCCAACGAGGAAAGGTGAAAATAACAGGAAAGGCTTTGATAGATTTTGAGTTCGGGGGGTAAGTTATGAAAAACGAAGGTGTTAGCACCCTTTTCATCCGTAGTTATCTACAGGCTCTTAATTGCTTAGCTCACTTTAAACTTGCTTTGTGTCTGTGTGATTTGAAAATATTTTGAATGCCAATTGTGAGGCTGACTTTGTAATAATTCTTGTATCAATCCTCAAGAATGTATACAAAGTGGTTTTTTGAAAATATTTGTTTTAAAACGTGAGGTGTAAAAATGAATTTATTTGTTTGAAAATGTTATGAGCAAGCAATTTGTTGAGTCTTACCCACTAAAGGTCATTCTTGTAATTTTTCTTCTCCATTAGAGATAGTACTATCCACACCATTAGTTGGTAGGTATCTCTATCTATTGGATGTGAAGGGACAGGCGTAGGGTCGTCGTATGGTTATAGAAGGCAACATGTAAGGATACTCTAGCAATTCGAAGGGACTATCATCATTTTTCTCGTAGGGTCATCGAAAGGACTAGATCATTTTGTAGGCAACTCGAAGGGTCATCAAGGGATTATGATCTTTATTCGAAAGGGACCATGATGATATTGTTTAACTGAGGGTCTCTGCTAAAGTATTCTCATTTTTATGGGACGTGGCCATTAGTATCGCAAGGAAACAAAGAGAGGTTACCCTAGAGGTTAAGTGTGCAAAGTATATTGGTTTCAGTTATGTTATCTTAAAAATTAAGGTTATATATGTTTGATTTTATTCTTATCATACAAGCCTACTTACTAGCAGTTATATATATATATATATATATATATATATATATATATATATATATATATATATATATATATATATATATATATATATATATATATATATATATACAAACATATAAAGGCAAAAGATAAAGCGAGAATGTAAATATACGCTATTACAGAGCTTTGGGAGAGTTACATAATTAGAAAAAATGTGGGGATGTAAATCTAAACTATTACATTAAACTGTGCGACCTATACAATTGTCTAAGAAAATAAATAGCAAAAAGAATAAGAAAATATTGGAAAAAAAAGTTTAAATGCCCTAAAAATCTAAGTTCATATTTATCGTGTTTTTATGAAAATAGTTTAAGTGTTAATTAATAATAATTAAAATCCTAATTCTAATCGATTTTAATTAATAAAAAGCCTAAAACATGATTGTCCAAAAAAATCAATTAATTAATTTACACCATAAAACTAATTTTTTGTTGATTTTATTATATGGCTTCTTTCTGATTTTTTTATATATATGTTTTGATTAAAAAAATTTAATTAATAATAAAATAACTAATAAAAAAAGGAAAATGAAGAAAGTAAACCAAAAAGAGTTTTGGCATCGCTGGGGTTCGAACCCCCCTCCCTTCTCTTCACACGCTTGGTTCCAACATGTTCTATGTTTCTTGTTTAACACATCTGGACATATGAAACTTATTAATAACACAAGGATTAAGAAATTTTAAATTAGAAAATCCTTACCACCGGTGTGATTGCGGGGAGGCGTTCTGGGCACAGTTGAGCGTGGTTATGGACTTGAGGATGTTCCTGGGAATGTCAGGATGATGATTCGAGGCTTCATTTCAGTTGAGAATGGCTGGAAAACTAGTATACGATTTGCACCTATTCTTTGAAAATTTTGTGTTTGAAAACTTATTTCTATGGCAGCCCACCTGTCCCTTATCTTAGGGAGTGTGTCCTCTATTTATAATAGATGGTTTTTTAAGTTAACATTCTTGGAAGGAAACATGTACAATCAAAGTCATTATTTGTTTCTAAAATAATTGCAAAAATTTCCAAAACATGAAGATATCTTTCCTTCTTCATCCCTCGCGGTTTTTTTATGGTGGATATGTGATCTTGGGATTCAAAATGATCCAAAACAAAAGCCTGGTCATATAAATAGTTTCCCTGTCCTGTCTCAGGAATTAATCGGTGACCTATTTTTCGTTGGTAAACCAGTCCTGTTTTGGGAATTCATACTGCCTAGTCATATAGATAGTTGTCCCGTCCTATTTCGGGAATTAATCTGTGACCTGTCTTTCGTTGGTAAACACATCCTGTTTCGGGAATTCATATCGCATGGTCATATAGATAGTTGCCCCGTCCTATTTTGAGAATTGATTTATGAATTGTTTTTTGCTGGTAAACCCGTCTTGTTTTGGGAATTCATACCGCCTGATCATATTGATAGTTTCTCCATCCTGTTTCGGGAATTAATATGCGAACTGTTTTTTTTGTTGGTAAACATGTCCTATTTCGGGAATTCAAACTGCCTGGTCATATAAATAGTTGTCCCGTCCTGTTTTAAGAATTAATCTCTGACCTGTTTGAAAATTGTTAATGATATTTGTCTATTTGCGAACTTTACCTAAAAAGACAAAATTAGCTTTATGTAATGTCATGATGCATGTAATGCATTACGTTATGATGCTTTCAAAATAAATGAGAATTTTATATGCGTTTTGGTATGTATATGATATGATGTATTATGAAATGATGTGTGGATGCAATATGTAGTTGAAGCATATCGGTAGCTCCTTGTAACAATGTCTAGCTACAGAAAATAAATCCTGGACTGTTGCTAGGGATGAAGAAAGTGATTCTTCAAGTTCTGCTGGAAATAGTTTTGCTGGGGATTCTCGTTTTTTGTTTGAGGATGCTCCGATGGGGATTTTTGACTTCTGCTTAAGGATTAAGGCATTCAAGGAGAGTTGGTTATTCACCGTTATTTTTGTTGAAGGATTTGATTCTTATGTACCCTGACTGGGGATAAAAAAGATGGATATCCCTCCGGTGTGCTATCTGTCTAGGTTTCAGATACCGTAGCAACTCTTCTGGCGATAACAACTTTGATTAAATCCTACTGGAGAAGAGAATTTTTTTAGGGATTCATGGTGTTGGGGAATTAAATTCCTGTAAAATGTGTCGAGGAAATAAACTTTGATGGGGATTGGAATTTTATAGGCTGCATTGAGGAAGTCTCCACTGTATGATGGGGAAAAGATCAAACTTCCTTATATGCTAGAGGACCTATTGGGGAATATGATCATGTCAAGCTATCCATCAGAGATATGGAGGTGAATTGCTAGAGGATGCCCCAATTTCTGTTTGAGGGCATATTAGACTTGCTAGGGAATATATCTTCGTTGAGGACGAGCTTGTGAAGATAGCTTTGTAGAGATATTTCCATGGAGATTTTTCTGTGGGGATTTGTGGATGAATTGAACATTATCCCAACTCCTAGAGTCTTTAATAAATGATGATCAGAGTGATAAAAAACTGATGAGATAACGGGACATAGTCGTAAACTTTAATCCCTAACTTTTACCTGCACTATCTTTTCATATTTTCAGTCCACTGGGATACCCTTTTTTGCCCAAGCCGCCTTCTCAGGTTTTCGACTTGTCGAGTGTAAAATTTTATTTATATGTCCCTAGTTTTTCCGCGAACCTTTTTGGTTCATAGGGATGCCCTTATTTTTTCCTAGGCCAATAAACCTAGCGGGTCTCTTTTTCATGCGTAGTATTTTTTACTATGTCCACGTTCATAGGGCGCGGGGAATTTTCACTGTCCATGGTAGTAAGTGTTGTAGCACTGCCAGAAAATATTTTCTTAATCATACGTGACCCTTCATATGCGGGAGTCCATTTGCCCCTGGGATTATTCTGGTGCACCCTATGTTTGAAGTTATTGATAAACCATTAATTACTAGGTTTTTAATAGTCTTGACCTTCCTCCTTATTTTTTTAAGAATTGTCACGGCAGAATGACACCATCTGATACTGCTGACATAGACAAACAATTTGGTGATACCGAAGATTCAACTTTCATAGTGGATTTTGATAAAACTCATGATCAATGTAACATGCCCCAAGTGATTCAGATGGAGATCTTCCCCTGGTTATTCAACACTTTTAAGAGATTCTTTGAATCTTGACTTGATTGCCACAGATGAGTTGGACAATAACATGTCATGCCTCTTGATTTATAACCAATTATGTCCATGAAAGGCTTGTTACTAGAAGTGTCTTTCTCTTTGACCTATCCTCTGAAGTAATTCTGTCCATTGGGAGGATTTTCATTCATTGAATATTTGTCATGCGAATTTCTCTGCTGTCAAACACTTAGTCATATGAAAACAGTGGTATTAAAGTGCCAAGCTTATGTCTATCTTGAAGTTTAAAAAAAATCATTTTTAAGTAAAACAAAATTTGTAAGAATGTGATATCAACTCAGGATTTATAGTAAGCCTTACAGGAGTCAGGATACCTTTTTGTAACAATATATTTTCGAACTAACCCATGCTTTAGTTTGGACTTTAAAGGGTTGTAACGTGGCCTGGTTCACGGTTTAAGAAACAAAGGATACAGGCTCAAGGTTTATTTGTACCTAACCCGTTCTCCATGATGTCCTTCAGTCCTATACTCAGTTAATTATGCATTTAAGTTCAAATAGAGTTTGGAATTATAGCACCGAAACTTGGTGATGGTTCAGAAACCAAAAGTTTATTTGAGAAGACAATCATTTTTTCTTGTAACATCTTTCTTTTGTTGACGATTTGTAGAGACCTCTTTTTGACTTTATTATCCCTAACTTTTGCCTGAACTGTTTTGTTTAAGATTATAGTCAGCGGGATGCCCCCATTTTTTCCTAAGTCTCCTTCATAGGTTTCGACTTAGCGGTCTTTTCTTTTGAAAGATAATGACTGCCCGACTTAATGATTATGGGGAACCATCACCGACTTTTGATTTGGAAGGATGTCTTCGATACTACCTGTTGTGTATGAAGGAAAAGCTTGCGATTGAATGCAAAATTGAATTAATTGAGAAACTACCCTGCCCCAGGTTATAATTAAGGGTTTCAATTTGCATGAAAAAGAAAACTCCTACTTCTTAGGCTCAAAGGGGTTGACTAGGGATTAACTTCCTTATATCTCCATTGTTTAGGAATTGAAGCATCACCTATACATCATCAGCAAGGTCTGTGCAACAACATACTGTATGAGATTATGGTATCGTTTTCATCATCCTCCCTCTAAAGGCTTATAGCTTTTAACAAGAGTTGAATATCACAAAAAGGAAGTAAAAAAGCACAATTTAAATATAGCGAAAACAAATGGATTAATTCAAGACAAATATATGCAATGCATTAATGGAAAAAAACAAAGTTTTACATAAAGATAAGTGTTCGAAAAAACAAAAGAAATTACAACTAAAAATTCAAATGAACTGGACACTCTCAATCTTAGTCATGATTTGGCATAGGAGCAATTATCACATTAGGAGTCTCAGGAGGGTCAAACTCAATCTTCTTAGCATCAATCATATCTTGAATCTTGTTCTTCAACGCCCAATAACCATTCGTATCATGTATAATACTATTAGAGTGGTATGTGTTGTACCCAAATTTTTGCCCCTAAGATTCCTCTATCATCTCATACCATCACTATGCAACAAGATCACACATTAGGTTCTGGGTACTTCTTCTACTTCATCATATCTTTAGGTTTGTTCATGGGGAATCACCAAGCACCTTGACTTGTATTTTTGTGATCATCTATGTTTTGTATTGATTAACTTCTAGTTAATAAATACAATGAATGTTTTCTCTAATTGTTGATATTATAGGTGAAAGCATAACACATTCCATCAAGTTGACCTATAGGTTCATGAGTTTATTCCCATGCCTTCTTCAACAAATCTTCATTGAGATTCAAGCCTTATAATTGAGGATGTTTTTAAGTAATATCATTTACAAAGTCTATTATGATCCATTATGCCTCAAGTTGTCAAAGATAGTCCAAAGATGCAAGGGTTGATTGGAGAAGTTTGACCTAATTGGACAAGTCTTTGATTTCTTGATCATAAGTGCATATCTCCCTTATTTCTCAATATTTGGAAGTGGATATGGTTGTCGTGGTTTCTCATTATCATCCTGAACAACTTCTATTTACATGACACAAGTATTTGTGCAAGAAGGTTTGTCAAGAATTGAAAAGGTTTTCCAAGGCATTTTGTTGCTCTAGGAGCTACAGTTTTGAACTTCTAAAGGCTATATCTTGCTCATCTTTTGGTATTCTTGAGTGATTCCAAAAACATGCTTCTCTTCAAAGGGTTATCAATAAATCACTTCAAGAGTTTCAATAAAACTTTGTAGGGAGGATACCTAATGATGAAGAAAGATTACAAGTCCTCTAGATAGGCCATTAAAATCCCTTATGTGACTTCAAAAGATCATAACTTGGTCAATTTTTATCTCCTTAAGCCCACTCTTTTTCCACAATTATCTTAAAGATGTGAACTTCAACTCTTCTTTCATGTGCTAAGCTTGTAAATGGATGGAAGATGCCCTAAGGATGCAAAATATTATAGGTCATCTCATGAATTTTCACCAACTTCACCAAGTCATAACTTTCTCAATTTTTGGAGTTTTTAAATTGTTCAATTCTTAAAATGTAATTCAAGAGGTCTACTTCATTCCATCTTTTTTGGTCAAGAGAAAATTTTAAATGGAAGGCCATGTTTGGATGCAAAACATTATAGGTCATTTTGAAGAAAAAACTTAGAATTTTTCTAAGTACAAAAAGTCAGCATCTTTTTCTCAACTTTGACTCATCACAACTTTCAGATCAAGCATCCATTTGATTCCATTCTTTACATATTGTAAATTTTGTGATCTCACATTTCCAATGCATCAAGAATCAAGTCTTAAGGTTCCCTAAATCGTGCACACCATTGATTCAAAGATGGTACCTTGAAACTAAAGTTTTCTCCAAAGTCAGAATTTGAAATCCTTGATTTGGCCTCTAAACACAAAATTTCTATGCATTTTTACTTCTAATCATGTTTAATGAACTTCCAGAAATGATTAGCACATTGAAACACAAGCTTTGGTTGAGTTTTGAGCAAAATAGAAGTCACACTTTTCATGTTTGCAACTTCACACGATTTCCCTCAAAACTTCATGATTTCACACACTTAAGCATTCCATTAGTTTCCTTATAAATAGAGGGTCATACCTCATTCATTTTGTCAAGCTTAGAGAGCCAAAATCACCCTGTCAAACTTTCTCTTGAACCCACTTTTCTGCAACTTCGAATTTACTTGTACAACTTCCCTCAATCCATTTTCTTTGTCAATTTATCATCCTTGAACCTCACTAAAGCTAACAGAAGAAGAACCAAGCTCTAAGACTTCCTAAATCATGTTAGCTAAGTCAAGTTTCAGAACTCTGCATTTGAACTTCAATAGGTAGATTCCTTCACCAATTATCTCAAACTTTGATACTGTTATGAAGCTCTCATCATACTGATTCTAGTCGCAACATTTATTTTCAACTAGAAGTGAGTTTTGGCCATGAAATTTCAAATCCCTTTTCAAATCTTTCCATCCAAAATGATACAGCTACACCTTACATAAATTTTCCGCGAGGGTACCATTGGAATCGTCTTGAAGAGACGACGCAAATGGTACCTGTCTTGAGCTCTAATTTTACCATTTTAGGGACCTGCAATTTGCGTGGCTGGAGGTTGAAGATGACCAATGTGTCATCTCTCAAGCAATGATAGCGTGCCACACATTTTTTTCAAATCTGATTTAATTAAAGATTGAGTGTTTTATTCACTAAGGACCATGATATGCACAACGCGTCTGATCCATTAGATTAGCTTACTAACGTGTTTTGACTCTTATCCATTGGTATATATTTTTTGACTTTATTTTTTTTCTGATTTTATATTTTATTTGTTTTAAACTTCAAAAATTCATAAAAAAATTCATTTTAACTTCAAAAAATCCAAAAATAAAATCTTAAAAATACTTTTGATTTTTCTCTTTCTGATTATTATTTTATCATAATTTTATTTTGTGTGTTGATATTTTTTATAATTTCTCACTTTATTTGAGTTGTTTTTAATGTTTAAAAATACTTTTGAACATTTTTAAATTCTGAAAAAATCCGTCAATATCATTTCTCTTATTTCTGACGTTTTGAATTTTTTTAAGAATTTTATTCTGACTTCTACTATTTTTTTAAATATTTTTTCCACTTATGTGAGTATTTTTAGTTAGTTTAAAAATAGTTTTAGACTTTAAAAAATTATCAAAAAAATTTATAAATATACTTGAGCTCATTTCTGATTTTTCTATGGTCTCATTGAATTTTTCTTTGTTGTTTTGAATATAATTGTTATTTTACCCTTTTATTTTCATTTAAAAAAACCATGTTAAAAATATTTTTCTTTATTTTTTATACAATTTTATTTTGTATATATTCTGGTTGATCTTGGACTATGAGATTTTGATCATGAGCTTTATTAACATCATTGGATCCATGGTGTTGAGTTTAACTCTACAAAAAATGGATGAATGATTTTAATAATAGCTTGATTAAATTTTTGGTGCAAATGTGGTTTGATTCTTACCCCATCCCTCTTCATCTTATCCCATTCTTACTTGTACTAAATGTTATTGGAGAATCATTTACATGTCATTTCTCTAAACATATGGTACATAGATTGCTATTGACCGATCTCAAAATAGGTGCGACTTCTATATAAGTCCACTTATGATTGCTTAAGATAGCGCTAAATTTTGTTCCGATTCGAGAAATGATCATTCGTGGCCCAAACCCGTGTTTGTAAGCCCATGTATGTTAATTTGAATCCTTTGATCCAATAAACTTTAGATTCATTGTTAGGAGGCTTTGGTCTTATCAATCCTCTAATGAATCTTCATAAGCTTTGGTCAAAGTGAATCACTTAAACATCGTTGATCATTTATGGTTGCCTTGAGAATTTTAAATAAATGATATACTTGACAAAAAAGAAAATGAAGCTTGTTGTTGAGAGGATTTGATTTTATCAATCTTCTAATGAGTTTCAAATACAAGTTTCAAGATGGTCATTCAACTAACCTCTAATTTCTAACAATTGACTTTATTTTGTGCCTTTACTTTATGCTCTTTACTTTAAGCATATTTTTATTTTAGCATTTACATTTCATACTATTTTCATCTTTGCTCACTTGAGCATTTACTTTTGTGCCATTTTCATTTTGCTCACTTGAGCTTTTCATTTCTTTTTGAAGATACTTAATAATCAATTTGAACCATAAAAAACATTAATGTTACTTGGACTACTTGGTTACTATCCTTGGCACTATGGAGTGATGGACTTCTTGGACTTAGGATTAGAGATTTTGACCTACCTTGAGACATTGTGACCTCAACTTTTATTTTGTCTGGAGTTCCTGGGGTTTACCCCAAGACATTGAGTTATTTGTTTTCTTTGTGTGCGTGTTATTATGATTACATGCTTTGTCTGTGATCAGGAATTCATCTGTATACAGCCGTTACTCTGCCCAATTTTTGTGAAGACATAACGCAATTCAAGCTTGGTTTTCTTAAGAGGTTTATTATCTTTGCTTGTTTGCTTTCAAATCCAAAGAATGGTAATTCTAAATTGACTCATTGTGTCAAGTGTTGGCTTCTTGTTGGTTAGACAGTTCTTTTCCCTAGCTCTTACCTTATGCTTTATGATAGTCCGTTCATCTCCTCCCATCTTCTTTAATTTCAAAAATATTCTCCCTCCTTTTGAAAACTCTTCTTGTTTTTAAACTTAAACCGTTTTCACAATAAACTTGGACTTAGGTCCATGTCTTTTCAAGATATTTTGTTAATCAAATTTTAACCAATTTAATAATACTTTGACATTTTTGTGAGAAGACTAAAAGTTAATCAATCTCATTCAAACCATTTTTCTACTTTGGCCTTTTATCTTAAAACTTTTCTTAAAATATTAGACTCTTGTCAATCTTTGTAGTGATGCGAGCTACTATACTTCTATGATATGTAGTGAAGAGAGACATTTTCCACTTGGGTGTTGAGTGAGGCTTTTGTTGATTTTAAAATCCAAGCCATATCCTCCACTTTGAGATGATGCAAATTCTCCTTTCTCATAATCGTGGGTAGTAAGTATGTTTTCCACTCAGATATGACAATGATGTCTTATCTCTTAAAATTGACCGACACACTTGTGTTTCATAAATTTTAAAGGTGAAGTACGAGTACCCTGATCCCCTATTGCACGGAAGGTGGTATGTAGGCACTAAAGGTTCGCAACCGCGGTGGGTGCAAAAATTGTAAAATATACTTCTTTTTTCATCTCCACAGTCTATTTTTATACAAACATTTATAGCCAAAATAAATAGATTTTCAAAGAGGTTCTTGCGGAGTACCATAGATGTTTAGGATGCTAATACCTTCCCTTTGCATAACCAACCCCTGAACTTAGATTCTCTCCCCCTCTTTTTTGGTTATTCTCTCTTTTTCCCATTCCTTTGGAAACAATAAAGCATGGTGACGATTTTTATTTTGATCAGTGCGAGTCAAGTCAATCTAATGGCTTTTGTCTCAACATTTCTACTGCTACAGTATGAACACCTTTCATTGGGATGATAGTTAGGAGCGGAAGTATTGGGATTCCAAAGAGGATCCTTCAACGTAATCAACTCTGCCTTCATCATGTGTTGCAACGCTTGAGCCAGTGACGTGTTGATTTTGGTAAATTGTCTTTTGGGTGTATCTCACTTATGCTGATTACCTTGTTATCATTATTTCCCTAGTGCAGGATTAGAGATCAGTACTGCCCCCACAGATTGGTTATGGTCTCTCTTATTATGACTCTTCTGGCCGTACACAACATTGGACTCTTTCTTCTTGTTGTATGACTTCTTCTGAGTATCGGAAGAGGTAGGCACTTGGATTTTACCACTTATGATTCCATTCTCAACATGTTCACTTGTCAATATCAGTTCAGTGAAACCGGCTAAAGAATTTCCAAGTAGGTGATTATAGGAAGAACCTGTCAGCATGCTCATGAATATGTCAACCAATTCTCGGTCACCTAAAGGAGGTTGAACCCTGCCTGTGAGATTCTCCATTTCTGGGCGTACTTTTTAAATATTTCATTAGAGCCCATGGACATACTCTGCAATTGCATACGAGTTAGTGCGAGATCAGTATTAAACTGGTACTGCTTATAGAAAGCGGCGGCCAAATATTCCCAGGTATGAATATTGGTCCCTTCTTGTTGATAGAACCATTCCAACTGTGTTCGAGATAGGCTCTCTTAGAAGAAATAAACCCATAATTTCTTGTAAGTAGTGTGTGGTTGGATTTTCTGAACATATGACCTAAAATGCAGCTTCGAGCAAGAAACACCGTCATATTTAGAAAAGGTAGAAGTTTCGAACTTGGGAGGAATGACGACTCTTGAGACAAATCCCAATTCTTCGAAGTCCAAGCCAGGAACCTTCTAGATCTCCATAGCTTTCAGATGCTCTTCTAACAGCTTATACTTCTCATCATCAGGGGGATATTATTCATCCAAATAATCTTCTTCCTCTTCAACAGAGTATTTGACAGAACCATGATTTCTATTTTCCTTATGCTTATCACTTTCATCGTTGTCATCCTGTTCATTATCATTGTCCTCTAGGATCTCGATCTCCTTGACCTGTTTAGTCGGACCTCTGATCTTCTCCTTATAATGCTAATTTGTTTCTTTGTCTTCTTCTTCTTCTCTTTGACGATGAGTGCCTTCAGTTCTTCTTGCCCTTGGCTAAGCTTAGGAACATCTCTTGGAACTGAGAATTATGAGCCTGGAGATCTTTCCCTATTTTTTCGAGAGCCATTTCTGCTGAAATAAATAGCAAGGATATGCGAAACCTTTCTTGGAGACCTGTTATGCAATAACATGGTATGTAGATGTGTATGTGATATTTTCAATGATCTTTAGAGAATCTAGTTTGAAACATTAGAAATTGAATTTAGTTGCAGCTTTGTCTGAAAAACTTTGACTTTTTATCTTTGAACTTCCTTCTATAAGAATCAAGCTCACCATATCAAGTGGGTCATAACCTCTGAGTCAAGAAAATGCACTTTGATCTTGACAACATCTGGCTAGAGGAAAATAAATCCTCTTGCCCCTTGATAGAAATTTTGCTTATAATAATCCTTCAAATATTGCACCATAAATCCCTAATATCCTTGAAATGGTTAGTGTTGTACCCCAAAATTTTCCCTCTCACTAATCAAGAATTTGCTCATAAGATCTCCTTGGGCTCAAGACTGCACTAGGGTTTGATCAGCTCAAAGACACCTTCTTGAGCACTGATGACTAAAATTAGGGTTTGAGATTGCACAAGGATTTTGGAACTTCTAATGCCCCATATGACTTTCATGGATCATTATGGACCCTCAAGATTACTCATGTCAAGTTTCAAGCCTTAAATCACATTTTTTATCAATCAATTGAGCAATTGACCTAAAAATCAGTTGTATTGGGGAAAAAGCCAACTATGGCCAGTTTACAGTCAAACTTCATAATTTTTTATTCACATCAACATTTTAAACTCATATGTATCATTTAATCAAGTTTGGACCACAACTCCTCAAGGAATTTGATCAAATCTCCAAGAGGGCAAAATGGTCAAAATTAGGGTTTTGACTAGGAAAGGGCAATTTCTGATTTTTGACCTAGAAAATGGTCAATTGGTTTAAGGAATGATTTCAAGAGTCCAATTGTATAATTTTAACCTAATGACATGGTTCAAAGCATTGCAAGTCCATTGGATTGACAGATGAATTTTGCAGTCAATTGATCAAAAGTCAACTGTACATTGAAAAGTCAAACTTTGACTTTTTGGTCACAATCAAGTGCCAAAGATAATAATTCATCAAAACATGTCAAAATATGAAACTTATTCATCAAGAAATCAAAAAAGTCAAGATTTCATTTTGAAAAGTCAAAATTTCTAAACTTAGAAATTTTTCTAAGTGTTGGAAATTTCATGTTTTTTCATAACCTTGAACAATATTTTCACCATGATGCACGCTGATTCAAGAGAAACTCCCAACATGAAAGTTGTAGATCTCCATGAAATATACAACTTTTCTTCACACAACTTCTTCCAAAAATGCTTCTATATCAAGTTATAATTTTATGAACATAGGGTCATGAAACTAAACACTTAGTGAAAATTTTCCCTAATTTGGTCAGGATTTTGACCAAACTTCATGGCACTTTTTCATATAGTTCCAAGGGAAATCTTAAAAAGAATTTCAAATATGGGTTGTTGAGCACATTGCAAGCTTTCCAAAATGTCCAAGAACTCCTTAAGTTCATTCTTGAGTAGGGAGAATCGAAGAGATGAAGTTAGGATTTTGTCACTTGAATTACAAGTCATTTTTGATGAACACATGAACCAAATCCATAGCCATGCTGCATAATCCTCACTTTTCAGGCCTCAAACTTGTTTTTCAATCCATAATTAATGGTTTACACAACTGATTATGCCCTTATCCAAGTGTTTCAAGCTTTGTCCAAATCAATTTGCTATTTTAGGAAGAAAGTAACATATCCATTCTTGTAAAGCAAGCTTTATGCACAAAGTCAGCTTCTTGAGCTCCCAACTTGTTTTCCTTGATTAAACTCCATCCACAAAGTCAGAAGTATTGTGTTTAAAGTGATTAACAACTCTATGAACCAAGTACAAGGCATGGAAACTTGAATTTCTCAAAAATCACATGTTATGCATAAACTTGTGATTTTGAATTCTGATCAACAAGAAGTCTCCAAACTTGTTTCTTATAAATAGAGTCACTATTTGTGAGCTAGAGGACGAGCTTGAGCACCCTTAAATACACCAAAACTCTCTCAAATAAGAAATTTCCCAAAAACTCCATTGTTGCACAGTTTCTGACCTTAAACTTCAAACTCACATTTCCCTCGAGTGTTTCTTGGCCTTTTAGTTTCTAAAGCTTCCTTACATCAAGTGTAACCTATCCATGTCCCTGTTTTATTACTGTAACATCATTTACCATATCCTTCATAACCAAAAACAAAGCATTGCACATTGACTTCTCCAGGTCATTTCAGCCACTCTCAACTCAAGCAAACCATTGCATTAGCTTCCTAGGACCTCAAGGAAGCTAACCAGATCATCACCATCACTTGAAACAAGCTCAAACTCCAAACAAGATTTCCAATTTTGAGGTAATTTTTCTTAACTTGGAACTCTTTATACAGACATCATCAATAGTTTATTTGTGAACAAAACATGTAGATATCATTGCCTTGAAGCTAACCATGTCCATAGTTTCCATTAATTTTGCTTGAGCTTAGAGAATTTTGAAACTGAAATTTCTGAAATTTTTAGGGTTCAGATTAGGGCCATTAAAATTTATGCTTATCTTTGATTTATAGTTTTAACACTTTACATTTTTGGTATCGTGAGAAAATTTTCTACAAGTTTCATATTTACAGTTTTCATTTTTGATGAGAAATGAGCAAGTTACAGTTGGTCTGGCTGGACGTTGAAGATGAAGTCTTAAGGGTGCGTTTTACCTTACATATTTATTATTTTGTTTGTATTAACGGATGTATAGCCACCCCAGTGGTAGAAGCGCGCGCCTGTAACCTATGAGACCTGGGTTCGAGTCCCAGTGGTATCCTTTTCATTTTTCACATTTTCACTTTTCTGATTTTTATTGTTTTTGGCAGGCGCTGGGCCCCTTTGGGTCTGACTTGTTTTTGTTTTTTCTAACTGACCTCCCTGCTGACTAATGGCACCCCTGGCCCAAGTTTATTTATTTTTAATTATTTAATTTTTATTTTCTTAAATATATTTTCTAAATACTAAAAAAATCATAAAACACAAAAAATGATATATTTATATTTTGACTTATTTTATTTTATTTTTCTCACAAAATATTTTTATTAATTATACTTTATTTATTTTTTACTTATTATCTTGTAAATATAAATAAAATTAGGTTATTAGTTATTTTATTTCATACTAATTAAAATACATTATTTTTTATATAAAAAAGACTACAAATATTTTATAATGCTATAAATATTTTCAAGATAAAAATACAAAAAAAAAATACTTTTCCTAAACTTATTTTCTTTTGATTAATTAATAGAACCAGGTTTTTTTAATTTAAAATCTTTTCTTAATAAAATTCAATTTTAATTAATAATTTTCTTTATTTAAATAGGTTAAGACAAAAATCCTTTTTTCATGAAAATCAAACAAAAATGCCTTTTCTATTCATTGTTGCATTTTTTGTACATTCATTCATTTTGTACTTTGTATTTATTTATTACCTTGTAAATTGACACCAATTCAATATGATTGTAATAGACTAATTAGGCTTTATATTCTTGCAATCCCCATTCGGTAATTTGTATACCCACCCTTCACCCCACAAATGTTGTAATAGCGTAGTAACTTTAAAATTCCAGAATTTATCGCTTTTATATACACATGCTAGTAATTAGGGTTTGTATGGAAAGACTAAAACCATTACTTAGAAAACCCTAATTCAAGACAAAAACAAGCATGAAAATGATACACTTGCGCACAAGCACCCTTAGGGTTACTCCACTTGGTTGCCTTATACAAAATGACCATATTGCGCATGTAAGGTATCTTAGCAAAAACAAGCACATACAAGATCATAGTCCCTCGATGACGCTATCTAAGTTGCCTTACAAATGATCTTAGTCCCTCAAAAAGAATGCTAAGATACCTTGCAACATTGCTAATCATGGTTATACAATGACCCACGCCTTTCCCGTTTACATCTAAAGATAGGGTTACTTACCAAATCAATGGTAAGACAACAATGTCAAAGGAAAAGAAAATAAATAAGAACGACATTTGAGTAGGTAGATTGCTCCTAATTACTTGCTCCATTTCAAAACAAAAATCCTTGCTATTTTCAAAATAAACACATACACTTTCAAACATCTTACAAAATTGAAAACATTTTCAAAAGATCAAACATCTTTGTATACATTCTTACAAACAAGAATCATTACAAAGATTGCCTAAACAATGGCCTCTTTACAAAATACTCTCAAAAACCATATCAAGCACAATTTCAAACAAAAAAGCAAGTGATCTAGAAAGTAACTAAGAGCCCATGGAAAACCATGGATGAAAAGGGTACTAATACCTTCCTTTTTCATAATCTACCCCCCGAACTCAAGAAATAATCTCAAAGGTATTTCCTGTGCTTTTTCTCCTTTTCTTTTGGATAAAAGAAAAGTCGGTGGAGACTCTTGCTAACCGCAACATTTTCAATCAAATGAAAAACACTCAAGTCAATTCTCCCACTGTATCACAGAACTGGCGACTCTATTGGGAAAAATTCTAAAAGTGGGGTTACCTTAGGGTTAGATCACATTTACTTGCTTACATTGTTTGGCTTGTATGTTTTACATTATGGTTCTTTGTTTGGGTTTGAATCCTCTACTCGGATTTGGGATACATTATAGGTAAGTAGCAATACGTTGTGGAAACTGTGCGGGGTATACCGACATGGTCTAAGCAATAGCTACGTTAGTGCAACATATTTGTGGGTACCGATAGCCCTTGAGTTAATCAAGGAGAATACGGGGCCGCTGAGTAATGTCATGAAGCACTAATGAACTTTTAGAACCTTTACTTGACCAACTTGGCCTTTAGGATGTAGTGAGATGACCGAATTTGGCGCAGTCCGAAGTTGGTAAATACTCGATACTACACTCATTGAGGTTTGGTTTCTTGGGATATTTCGGTCGCCATTAAAGAGGCTTGTGCTGAAACAATGACCGAGGAAACAAACCAGTGATATTGAGCTCCTTAGAACCCGATTACTATTACTAGGACAAGTTGAGCCAACTAAACTTCAAGAGGGTACTTACTTATAAAACTCCATGCAAGCCTAAACTTAGGGACTTGTTTACTTTGTTTATATACTTGTACATAACATCATGAACATCATAACATCTTACACATTCGCTAACCATTTCAAGGATTTTTGGGATTCATCTTTGTTCTTATTTTGTAGGATATGGATTCACTTCGCAGGAAAACTATTCAAGTCAACCTTGTGAGGATCCTTCCACAACTTAAGGAGCTAGCATTAAGGATACCAGAAAAATCTCCATTCACCGAGAGACATGGCCGCCTACTCAACTTAGTCACCTCTAACACAGATGAGGACATGGTGAAGGTGTTCTTTCAGTTCTTTGATCCTTTACACCATTGCTTCACATTTCCCGACTATCAAGTTGTGCCTACTTTGGAAGAATTCTCCCGACTCTGGAGGATTCCCATTCTCAATCAACTACCTTTCAACGGTATGGAAAGAGACCCAAAGTCAGCAGAGATTGCTCAATCTCTACACTTGCACTCATCTGATTTCACAACTCATTGGGAAACAAGGAGTGGTGTCAAAGGTTTCCTAGCAAAGTTCTTGTTCGAGAAAGCCCAAAACTATGGGTTGGTTTTGTTTTCAAATCCTGACCAACTCATAGATATGAACGTCATCAAAATATTCATATCCCGCAACCCAATTCCTACATTGCTAGGGGATATCCTACACTGTTTTCACACTCGCACAATGAGGAAAAGAGGTGTCCTTATGTGTTACATTCTTCTCTTGGCAAGATGGTTTATTTCGCATCTTCCCCAATCTGTATTAAAGAATGAGCAAGGTTCAAGGTGGTCACAAAGGTTGATGACGCTCAAACATTCAGATATTCATCGGTGCTCCCGATCCATAAAGAATGTTACTATTGTCGATCATTGTGGAGAATTTCCTAATGTCCCTTTACTTGGCATTAGGGGAGGTATCACATATAACCCTTGCTTAGCCTTAATACCGTTTGGTTACGCCCAAAGGGATGACCCACATGAGATGTTGATTCAAGGTTTGGTATTTGACTACGACAACGACGATCAAGGTCTTCGCCAAAGATTTGTCCGAGCTTGGAGGATGTTAAACAAGGTAGATAGAAAGACTTTGGGGCACAAGAATTCCATCCCTCTTGAGACTTACCTCAAATGGGTACGAACTCGTGCTCAGAGTCTTATGATGCCTTACCCCTCCATTCTCCCGGTAATCATAGAGCCTATCATGGAAGGAGATGTTCCATACATTATCCTACATCCTGACATTCCCACCTCTCTTGAAGACCTATAAAAGGATTGGATACAAATCAAGGGGGAGCGAGATACTTTCGAAGCCCAATTCTACATAAGCGAGAAGAAGGTTTCGGAACTCACTAGACTGCTTCATGAGGAGCAGACTCTGAATGCCTACATTGCCCCAAAGAGGACGCGTACTACATTTTTATCTTAGATTTTTTTGTATTATTTTGCCCGAGAAGGCATTGATGTACTCAAGACTTTAATTTATTAATATAACATGTGTTTCCTTTTTTTTGTCTAAAAAAAATTTGAATCTTAAAATCCTTGAAATCATTGCATACACATTTATCATTCATCATAACATAAGTAGGTTTCTTACAACAAGTATCCCCATCTCTCTACTTTTTATTTCGGTAAGATGGATCTCGAGCAAACGGTAAAAGATCTCCAAGCTCAAAATGCGCAGTTTCAACAGTTATTCTTGACCCTAGCCAAAGGACAAGAAGAGTTGAAGACTTTGCTGGCCGAGGAGAAGAAAAAGAAGACAAAGAAGATAACTGGAGTTCTAAACATGGGAAGAAGATTCCAAGGGCAGACAAGAAGGGTCTTAGACTTTGCAACAACATCCGGTGAGAAAGACAATCAAGATGGGAAGGGTAAAGAAACACTTGTACAGTCAGAATCAGAAGAGGAAGAGGAAGAAGACTATTCTGAAGAATAATACCCTCCAACTGATAACAAGTATAAACATATCGAAGAACGGTTGAGTGCAATGGAAATCCAAAAAGTGTCTGGCTTGGACTTTGAGGAGTTGGGGTTAGTATCGGGAATTGTCATTCCTCCAAAATTCAAAGCACCTATGTTCACCAAATATGACGGAGTTTTATGCCCTAAAATGCATCTTCGGTCCTATGTGAGGAAAATCCAGCCCCATACCGCTGACAAAGATTTTATGGGTACACTTCTTCCAAGACAGTCTGTCTGGAACTCAACTTGATTTGTTTTATCAGTTAGAAAGAGCCAATGTTCATAATTGAGAAGATCTTGCTGTAGCCTTTTACAAACAATACCAATACAACGATGATCTTGCGCCTACCTGTACTCAGCTCCAGAGCATGGCCATGGTTTCAAGTGAAGGCTTCAAGGATTATGCGTAAAAATGGAGAGACTTTGCTGGAGGAGTTCAACCTCCCCTATCTGAAAGAGAATTAGTAGACATGTTTTTGGGCACCTTGTCTGGTCCCTTCTTCAATCACCTAATTGGGAGTTCATCGGTAAGTTTTACTGAACTAATATTAATCGGAGAGAGGGTAGAAGCCGGGATAAAGAATGGAAAGATTCAAAAAGATGCATCCTCTGCTGCTGTAAGGAAGCCATTTATCGGAAGGAAAGAAGTGGTTGCTGTTTATCCTCAGAGAAATCAAGATAGGGCTGAACACCGACCAATGGTGGGGGCTGTTATGATTTCTAAACCTGCGCCTGATCAGCAAAGAAACAACCAACCAAGAATGGAAAGACCAGTCAGACAATTCACCAGAATTAACATGACTTTATCTCAAGTATTGCCACACTTGCTAAGATCCAACCTAGTGACCTTGAAAGAAGCCCCAAAGAACCCTAACACAACCTCTCTTCACTATCATCCCAATGCCCGCTGTGCGTACCACTCTGAGAGTCCCGGCCATGACACTAACAACTGTTGGGCTATGAAGAACAAAGTACAAGACCTCATTGAAGCCAAAGAGATTGAATTCGATGCGCTTGAAAAGCCAAATGTAATTTCTGCCCCTATGCCCAAACACGACCATAATGCCAACGCCATCGAGGAAGATATGTTTATTACTTCAGCTAATGAACTTATGACCCCACTCCTAAATATCAAAAAGAATTTATTGAATGCCGGTGTGTTCCCAGGCTGTGATGAAAGCTTTTATTCCTGTTTGTCCTCACCAACCAACTATCCTTTGTTGAAAGCAGGCGTTCAGTGCCTAATAGATAACAATGAAATTCTGTTTGAAAAGACTTCTGTTCCACCTATTCCTTATAATGACGTTTCCATCATTACCATTTCCGCCAATTCTTCCAGGGTCTCCATCAAAAGACCTGTTAGAATTACATCATTTCGAAAAGCAGATCCTTTGATAATTACAATGCCTGGACCAGTCCCGTATTCGTCAAACAAAACCATACCACGGAGTTATGGAGGGGATGTCTACTACCATGGTATCAAACAAGATTGGTCAGCCGCCGAAGATTCAAGTTCTGAGAAAGTTGACTCCGATATCAGTAATATTTCAAGGACTAGCAAGATTACCCGAAGCGGAAGGATATTCTCTCCAGAAATTGCTCCCCCAAAAGCAGTTTCTGGATCCGTAATCATTCCTGTTGTTATGGCTCCTCCAAAAGCTGTTCCAAGTCCTACAATCATCTCCACTAATACTCCAACTGACAAAGCTGATATGACCCCTGTCATCACTCCTACCGATATTACTGCTACCGAGTCAGCCGAGACTCGAGGTAAAAGCATTCTAATTGAGCCTGTC
Organism: Vicia faba; assembly: GCA_948472305.1. NCBI lineage: Eukaryota > Viridiplantae > Streptophyta > Magnoliopsida > Fabales > Fabaceae > Vicia > Vicia faba. The sequence continues at coordinate 1,286,051,106 of OX451738.1, read as the reverse complement.
CGGACGAAGGCACAATCATTGGCTATCCTTGAGACCTCCCGGAAAGAGATGGAGGAAATTCTAAAGTTCATAAAAAGAAGCGACAACGATGTAGTTGAACAACTGGGACAAACTCCATCTAAAATTTCCATGTTGGCTTTACTACTATGTTCCAAGGCACATGCAAAGGCCTTGGTAAAATTCATGAAAACTGCCCATGTACCCCAAGAACACATCTGCCGATCAGTTCCAAGAATGCACGGCCAGCTTGATTACATACAATGGATTAGATTTTTCAGATGTTGATTTAACGCCAAGAGGAAGGAAGCATAATGAGGCATTACATGTCTCAGTTGAATGCAGGGGCATAACCTTGGCTCATGTCTTGGTGGACACTGGCTCATCTCTAAATGTATTTCCTAAAAAGGCTCTTGATAGGCTTGACTGTGAAGGATTGACATTGAAACCAAGCAACATAGTAGTGAGAGATTTTGACGGCTCGAAAAGGATGGTGAATGGGGAAGTGGATATCCCCATAAAGGTTGGAACCCAAACATTTGATTCAACTTTTTATGTAATTGATATTCTGCCTTCTTACTCCTGCTTGCTAGGTCGACCATGGATTCACAATGCTGGCGCTGTTACTTCTACGTTGCACCAAATACTGAAGTATCTGATTCAAGGGAATATTATCACCGTTCATGGAGAAGAAGAGTATATGATTAGCCATCTCAATTCCTTCAGATATATGGAATTAGATGGTGAATTTATTGAAACTCCATTCCAACACTTTGAAGAAGTCCCACAAGATTTGTAAGTAACCAAGGCTGTGTCTCAAGTTCCCAAGATTACAAGGCCTCCACTCAGGATGTCATCTTTAAAGGATGCAAAAGCAGTGATAGAAGAAGGTGGGTGCACTATCTGGGGACAACTCCCAGATATCCCATACAAATCTGATAAATTTGGCTTGGGTTTCACTTCAATTGCTCAGAAGGTTGTACGCCGCCCTCGTGCTGGAGGACCACCCCCTAAGATCAGCAACCGCGAAGTCAATGCGGTGGAAGATGATAAAGACAGCTACAACCTGGAGGATTGGATCTTCCCAACTGTTAGTGGAGGGCTCAACAACTGGGAGGCTAGAGATTTTGTCCTGATCACTTTTATCCCACAATAATTTGTCTTTACATTTTGTTGGATCTGTAATATTAAAATAATTCAAACTCTTAAAACCTTGTGTCTTACCCGAGGCACAATGGTCCATTTTTAAGGGTTATTATCTCATTTCCATATGACATCAATGAATCATGGACGTTTTGCATACAAAATTTGTGCTCATTGTTTTTCTTCTTTACATTTTCATTTCTTTCAGAGATAATTATACCCTTACACACACTCACACTCACAATGCAGGTATACATCCATTTGGGATCCCATGGATAACGGTTCTGCTATGGCTTTTTGTGACTCTAAAAATCTAATCTACTAAGCCGAAGACAAAGGTGAGGAAGATTATGAAGTACCAGGGGAACTTGATAGATTACTACGACCAGAAGAGAGGACCATTCAGCCCCACGAGGAACCCGTGGTTACAATCAACCTAGGTACCGAGGAAGGCAAAAGAGAAGTCAAGGTGGGTTCCAATCTGAAACCCAGTGTCAAAGAGAGTTTGATTCAATTGCTACACGAATATGTTGAGGTCTTTGCCTGGTCATATGAAGACATGCTAGGACTTGATGTAGATATTGTGGTACATCGTCTACCTACAAAAGAGGATTGCCCACCAGTAAAACAAAAGGTCTGTCGCATGCAACCAGATATGTTGGAGAAGATTAAAGTAGAAGTCATGAAACAATTCAATGCTAGATTCTTGGCTGTCACCTCTTATCCGCAATGGGTTTCCAATGTTGTTCCCGTGCCCAAAAAGGATGGAAAGGTACGAATGTGTGTGGACTATAGATATTTGAATATGGAAATCCCTAAGGATGATTTCCCACTTCCCCACATTGACATCCTAGTTGACAATACGGCACAACACAAAGTGTTTTCTTTCATGGACGATTTCTCAGGTTACAACCAAATCAAAATGGCGTCTGAGGACATGGAGAAGACAACCTTTGTCACACAATGGGGCATATTCTGCTACAAGGTTATGCCATTCGGACTGAAGAATGCTGGGGCAACCTATCAGCGTGCCATGGTAGCTCTATTTCACGATATGATACACCACGAAATAGAGATCTATGTGGACGACATGATAGCTATATCTCGAACAAAAGAAGAGCATCTTGATCATTTACAGAAACTCTTTGAGAGATTAAAGAAGTACAAGCTAAGGTTGAACCTAAATAAATGAACATTTAGGGTGAGGTATGGTAAACTCCTAGGCTTTGTCGTCAGCAATAAAGGTATTGAAGTAGATCATGCCAAGGTGAAAGCAATACAAGAGTTGCCTGCTCCTCGTACTAAAAAGGAAGTCATAGGATTCTTGGGACGTTTAAACTACATTGCCAGATTCATTTCTCACCTGACAACTACTTGTGAGCCAATCTTCAAGTTACTGAAGAAAGATCAAGTAGTCAAATGGAATGATGAATGCCAAACTGCTTTCGACAAGATCAAAGAGTATCTGCAAGAACCTCCTATTTTGATGCCACAAGTCGAGGGAAGACCATTAATCATGTATCTGACTGTTTTGGAAAATTCAATGGGAAGTGTGTTGGGGCAGCATGACGAGTCTGGCTGAAAAGAGCATGATATTTATTACCTGAGCAAAAAGTTTACCAACTGTGAAACAAGATATTCACTGCTCGAGAAAACTTGACGCGCTCTGGCATGGGCTGCTTGCTGGCTAAGACAGTATATGCTGACCTATACTACCTTGTTGATATCTAAAATGGATCCAATAAAATACATCTTCGAGAAACCTGCTCTCTCTGGGAGAATAACGAGATGGCAAATGATCCTGACAGAATATGACATACAATATACTACCCAGAAAGCAATAAAGGGCAGTGTACTAGCTGATCACCTTGCCCACCAAGCTGTGGAAGATTACCAGTCCATGAAGTTCGAATTCCCAGATGAAGACATCATGATGGTAAACAACTGTGAAGAATTCAAACCATATGACGGACCTGAACAAGGATCCCGATGGACCCTGGTTTTTGGTGGGGCATCTAACGCACTCGGCAATGGTATTGGTGATGTACTCATATTTCCAGAAGGATGACATACTCCTTTTACTACAAGACTCTGCGTCAATTGTACAAATAACATGGCAGAATACGAAGCATGCATCTTTGGTCTCAAAGCTACCATAGACTTGGGGATCAAATCTTTGAATGTATTCAGAGATTCAGCTTTGGTCATTAGCCAGATCAAAGGGGAATGGTACACCCAACACCCTAACCTTATCCCTTACAAAGAACATGTTTTGACATTGCCCCCACATTTTGAAAAGATTACCTTCGAGCATTTCCCGCGAGAAGAAAATCAGCTAGCCGATGCACTAGCCACGATGTCATTTATGTTTAAACTTAAATGGGATAACGAGGCTCCCCGGATCACCATTGAATGAAGGGATGAACTAGCACGCTGTCATGAGATTAATACTGAAGAAGTAGTGGACCCGCCTTGGTTTCACGAAGTCAAGAGGTATCTTGAGGCTGAAGAATATCCAGAAGGAGCTTCAGTAAACGATAAGAAGTTCTTGAGATTCTCTGCTAAATTCTTCCTTAGTAATGGCATTCTTTACAAATGCAACCATGACTCCATATTACTTCAGTGCGTATACAAGGTTGAAGCTGAAAGGATCATGGATGAATTACATGAAGGCACTTTTGGCACCCATTCCAGTGGGCATACGATGGCAAAGAAAATCCTACAGGTAGGCTATTACTGGTCTACCTTGGAATCAGATTGCTGTCAACACTCTCGAACTTGCCATAAGTGTCAGATCTATATTGACAAAGTGCACGTACCTCCGGTTCCTCTGAATGTCTTAACAGCTCCATGGCCCTTTGCTATGTGGGGGATTGATATACTTGGGGAAATCAAGCCAACAACCTCCAATGGACACCGCTTCATCTTAGTGGCCATTGACTACATTACAAAGTAGGTGGAGTCAGCTTCTTTCGATTCTGTTACCAAGAATGTTGTCGCCCGGTTCATCAAGTAGAATCTCATTTGTCGATACGGTATCCCAGAGAGGATCATTACAGACAATGGTACGAACCTGAACAATACTATGATCATCGCCTTGTGCGAGCAATTTAAGATCCAACATCACAATTCTTCCCCTTACCGGCCCAAGATGAATGGTGCTGTCGAAGCCGCAAATAAGAATATTAAAAAGATCATACAGAAAATGACAGTCACATACAAAGACTGGCATGAGATGCTACCATTTTCTCTCCACGGATACCGTACCATAGCTCGCACATCAATCGGGGAAACACCTTATTCTCTGGTATACGACATGGAGGTTGTCTTGCCTATTGAGGTCCAGATCCCCTCTTTGAGGATTATGAAGGATGCAGGGCTGAATGAAGAAGATTGGATCCAGACTCGACTTGATCAACTAAACTTGATTGATGAGAAAAGGCTTACTGCTATCTGTCATGGTCAAATGTATCAAAAACGGACGATCAAGGCTTTCAACAAAAAGGTCAGATGCCAAGTGTATCAAGTTGGAGATCTGGTGATCAAACGCATCATACTGTCGCAAGGTGATCCTAGGGGAAAATGGACTCCTACATACGAAGGACCATTTATAATCAAAAATATATTCTATGGTGGAGCAATGATCTTGACCACCATGGATGGTGACGACCTGCCACACCCTGCTGTAGCGATAAAAAATGTAGCAGGGTAAATCAGAGATCGAATTATTGATTAATTCGTCTCACAAAAGCAAGAGTCGCCACCATGCTTTATTATTTCCAAGGGAAAAGGGGAAAGAGCGAAATAAAACCCTAAATATGCAATGTAAAATAATACTTTGAAAAAGTAAAAATACAAGGCGTTTTTGAAAAGAGATCTATGGTTCGGGGGTTGGTTATACAATGGGAAGGTATTAGCACCCAATGTATCTATAGTACTCTATAGGAACCTTTTTGAAATATCTGTTTATTAAAATGTTTGTTTGATCGAAATAAATTGTTTTGGCCGAAAAGGAGTACGGACGGGTTTTTGAAGATACGACGACCTAAAGTCGAAGTTTTTGCTTAAAAGGTATGAATTTTGAAAAGATTGAATATTTGGGAAAAAAAGTTGTCTTAAGTTTTATTGAAATGAAACTATTCGCATGATTGGACTCGAGGACATGAAGTCAACAACTTTAATCATTTTCCCTTGGATTTAGACGTAAACAGAATAATCATGTAAATATGAAATAATTAAACAGAAAATTATGCGGATAATGATTAAATAGCAACAATTAAATAATAGACTAAATGGTGTGAACATGCATTTTTTATATTTTTATTTAATATTAAGGAAAAGAAAATGTTTTAATAGTTTTCGTTTTATGCATTTTTAAATATGGACAAAACATGAGATTTAATTAAAGAAAAGATAAAATTCCTTAATTCTTAAATTCTATTTTTTTTATATTTGTTTTTATGATTTTTTTTTATATGTTTTTGGTATTAATAAAAGGTATTATTTTTAAGAGTTGTTAAATAATTAAACTAAATTAAAACTTAAAAGCTACTAACTTAAGTCTAATTAAAAAAAGGGATACTAAAATTATTAAATTAAGCCTAAGGTTAAACTTAATAATAAAAAAAAAGGGTCAAATATTAAAATTATCTAATTAGATTACACATCTAATATTTGATTAACTAACTAATTAACTAAACTAATAATATTCTAAGAAAACTAATAGAAAGTAAAATGAAAGGAAAGATGTATTAGAAAAAGAGGGTTAAATAACAATTTATGGGCTAAAAAGCTTTAAAGGGAGGCCCAATCAAAAACAGAGATGGGGGGTGTAAAAAAAAGGGAATTCGTTTGGGCTTTGGAAGAAAAAAGGGTCAAGTCCAATTCATAACTCATAATGTTGTTTTAGGGTAAAACGCATGTGTTTAGTTTTGAAAAAGGGATTAGGGATTTTGGTTTTGACAGAGCGGCGCTCATGCTTGTCTTCTTCGTTCGCGTTCGTCTTCTTCGCTCTTGATTCAACCTTTCCCCTTCGCCTGAGTTCCTTGCCACGGCCACCGGTACCTCCACCTTCTTCTTCCCTCCAGTCAAAGCGTTAGGGCGACAGTCACGGTACAATTTTTTCGTCTTTTATTTCGTTAGGTTTGTTGACTACTGCATGTGTTGATTTTGTTCATTTCGATCTTGATTTCTTGTTTGTTAATGGTTGTTTGAGGTATACAAAAGAAAGAGAAGGAGAAAAAAATGTTACCTTTGGGAGATGGAGGAAGGACGGTTGAGTGTGCGTAGGAGGCCGGACGGCGAGGAAAGGTGATGCGTCGCGAGCTTCTTTGACCCTGGTTTGTCTTTTTCCTCTTCTTGCTAGCTTGTTGCCTTGAATCATTACCTTGAACAACTGCCTTGATGCCTATCCTGAGTTGCCTTCGAATAATTTTTCCTCTCTTCTTCTTTACTGTTGGCTTGATTTTGTTGCCTCGCATTTGTCTATGATGGAATTTCTGAAGCTTTGATGCTTGACATTGCTACTGTTGAAATGTTTTCGTTGTATGCTTTTTCTCTTCTTCTTCTTGCCTTGCTACTGTATGCTTTTTAATGGCCAATGATGAACATATTTGAGGCCTCTGTGGGTTTGGACATTTGGTTGATAAGTTATGTTGTTCTGTTTTTTCTAGTTGGATTGCTTTCTGGTTTAACAGATTGAACAGATGTGTGGCCTAGCTTGGTGTGGTAGGTTTTAGGCCTTTGGGGTAACAGGTTTTAGGCCTAGCTTGGTGTAACAGGTTTTAGGCCATAAGGTTTGAAGTTTTTTGGTGATGCTGGACAGTTTTTGTGTAGGTTATGTTAGTTTTACTGGTTTTATGCAGTGGGTTCTTGAAATGGTTAGATTGGACAGTTTAGAGGTTTGGAAGGTTTAGACCAAAGTTTTGGTGGGAGATAGCAGGTTTTGTTCGTATGTTTTGGTTTTGAGCATTTTTGAGTTGGTTTGGTATTTGTTTCAGCAGATTTCGCTTTGAGATTTTTTTGTATTGTGTTTGACAATTTTCTTTTGGGTTTTGAAGGCTTAAAGATAGGTTGGACTCTCTGAATTTTTTGAGGGGGATTTTATGTGTTATAACAGTTGGTTCGGCCTCTTTGTTTACGTTACAGGTTTTGAATATATTTTACTATATTTCTTGATATCCTTGCACATCTGCTTCATCCAGTTTGTTGGTATTCTATTTCATGCTTCCTTTTCTTATTGACTGTGTTACTGCAGTTTGTTTGCTATCTATTTCCTGCCTAAACCAAAACCTGTAAAACCACACTCCTTCCTCTCTTCTCTCTCTTAGGTACATAATTGACATTAAAATGTGATATGTACTTTATTATTCTGAAAAAGCATGCTGGAAAAATGATGTAAAAAATGGAAAATACATTGCTTGCAAATTGGTTTTAACTGCACATTCTTCTCTTTGTCTCTTGCATTTGTACAGTAGAGGAGCCTATTGTTTTGGCATCTTCCTATATGCATGGACAGTTAACGTTGCATATGGCTTGTGTCTTGTGTTGAAAATGCATATGCTGTTTGAAAATGCATTTTATGTTGATTTATGCAGTTGGCTTTTGAAAATATTGAATTTATTTTGGAATATGCAGTTTTCAATTAAAATGCAATTTTGACAAAAGAATGAATTTGTGCATATTTAAATTTGTGCATTCTATTTTGAAAATAAAAATCCATCCCTTTTGTGAACCGGGAGAAATCCCGCGATTTGCAAAAAGGGTAAAAAACTGATTCCAGCCGTTTGCTTTTAATGATGAACACTAAAAAATAATTTTCTGCTTTTAATTATTTATTTATTTATGACTTTTTCTTTTAATTCTTTTGCAGGTAAAATTAAATGAACAAACAAAGAAGCATTGGATAGAAGATGAAGATTTAGAATTTAGGAAAAATTAGAATAGTTTTTTATTTCATTTTAAACTTTGTAAAAATTATCCTTGTAAATACGTTGTAAATAAATACAGTATTTAAACGACAATTGTAACAATTAGAATAAAATGAATAAAATTCCAATATTTTACCAATCAATTCTTTCCTTCTCTCTAATTATTTATTTATCGTTTATAATTCTTTAAATTATAACAACTGAAAATGAATTCCAACTATTAAATTCAGAAGAATAAACAATTAAATAAACATCATTGATCAATAAACTTCTCTTCAATTATTTAATTCATTATCCATAATTCTCTAAATTATAATAATTGAAAATAGAATTTCAATTATTTAAACTTAGAATGATAGATGATTAAATAAACATCATTGATCAATTAATAAACCTCTTTTCAAATATTTATTTTATTATTTATAAATCTTTAAATTATATAATAACTGAAAATAAATTCCAATTATTTAAATTTAAGATAATAAATAATTAATAAACATTGTTTTAGCATTGATCGATTAATAAATTTAGCGTTCAAAAATAAACAGCTCTCGACTTGGAAAAGTTATGAATTTTTACACTGCTTTGAATAATTGATAAAAGTAGGTCAAAACCTTTGCAATGCAATGATGCAGATGGGAGATGGTATCTTAGGTCAAAATTTGGGGTACAACAGCTGCCCCTATTTAAGTTTCTTCTATCCGAAGATATGAAGATTAAAATCTTCGTTTCGACGAGATTGAAGGTACTTAAATACATAATACGCAAATGTTTTCCCTAAGATACCGCCATTATGCAGTGATATGAATGTAATGATTGAATTCACAGAGAAAGATACTGTATGAGACAGAAATAATGTTGGAGAAGCCAAACACCAACAAAACACAGAGACATGGATTATACACTACTGGGGAAACGAGCCATCGACTTCAAATGACAGACTCTTGGCAGCGAATAAAATTGAGGGAATACGACCTCTGACCCTAACAAAGAAGGCATCTTGCATAGGCCATAAAATAGATTATTGACCCAAAATAACAGTGAGTTTGCAACTCAAGGTCAAAGATAGACAAAAAGTATCAAATTTGCTGATGATGGATTACCGACTTTTGAAGGTAATGATTCACAACAAACTTCTCTGCGAGATTTCCAGAGATATACTCATTAATGCTGAGATAATAATAAGATTGTAGATACACAAGTTGCCCCAAATAAAGAAGCTGCCACTTGCTGTCGTCCAGGGATGTCAATAACATACAAGTTGCTCAAATAAAGAAGCCGCCACTTGCTGTTTTCCAAGAAAATACCAATAATATACAAGCTGCTCAAATAAAGAAGCTGCCGCTTGCCGTCTCCCAGAAAAATAATAACGTACAAGTTTCTCAAATAAAGAGACCGCCGCTTGCCGTTTTCCAAAGATGATAATAACGCACAAGTTGCTCGTGAAGAGCTGCCGCTTGTCGTTTTCCAACGATGTCTATAACGTACAAGTTGCTCATGAAGAGACCGCCGCTTGTCGTTTTCCGAAGAAATAACGCACAAGTTTCTCGTGAAGAGCTGCCGCTTGTCGTTTTCAAAAATAATAATAACGCACAAGTTACTCGTGAAGAGCTGCCGCTTGTCGTTTTCCGAAAATAGTGATAACGCACAAGTTGCTCATGAAGAGCTGCCGCTTGTCGTTTTCCGAAAATAATGATAACGCACAAGTTGCTCATGAAGAGCTGCCGCTTGTCGTTTTCCGAAAATAATGATAACGCACAAGTTGCTCATGAAGAGCTGCCGCTTGTCGTTTCCCGAAAATAATGATAACGCACAAGTTGCTCATGAAGAGCTGCCGCTTGTCGTTTCCCGAAAAATAACTCAGAAGGAAATTGCGATGACACTGGCAGAGAATAAAATCTTCGTCAAAGAGAATCATGAATCCATCCTTCCCGAGGGGATCACATACTTAAATGTGCAAAATAAATGCACCATTCGTCCAGGTCGCGACTTCACTGGGGAAAATCATGAGATAGCCTATGCAAGAGGAAAAAACTTCATCCAGGAATAAACTAGAGAGATGACAGTCAACAAGACTCCACCCAATGAGAAAGTAATTCGATTGGGGATTCATCCTATCCAGAAATGGACAAGGTAAGCTAAATCAAAAATCATCCACGAGGATTAGCTCAGTTGGGGAATTTAGAAAGGAAGCACATTTTCTGCCTAAGCTAACCTTCTATTTGGAAAGAACACGTACATTGTATTAAACAAAGTAAAACAACCCAAAATCAACGGCAAATGTGAATATGCATGCGTGATATAAGTGTAAATGAATGAATGAATGTTATGCTGACAAAACGAACAGATGGAATATCCGAAAACGCTAAGATGTCACGGAAAGATAGATACTCGGCCAATCTTTAAAAGACGGAAAATAACTGGAACTGGAACCACAAAGCAACGTCAGAGCGTAACACGCCACAAGGTTCAAATCTTCTGAGGAGAAAAGTATTCAAATCCAATCTTCTGAAACCAATAGACCACTGGCATGAGGCAAAACGTAGCACACTTCAGAAATTGCCCAAATAAAGGTAACCAAAACAGAGCTTAACTGGAACAACTGGGGAGTCACCAAACTTAATACCACGAGAAACGCAAGTTTAACACAACCAACACCTCATGACGGTTTTGAAACGAAGCAAGTTCATCATGCAAGGATAAATTACTGTACTGTTTCGCATTTCATGGCTTGACCATCCTCGGAACAACTGTTAATATTCCTTTCATGATTCACGATACATTTAAAAATAAGAATACTTTAAATACTTTGTTTCAAATATTTCCGTAAAAATTAAAATTTTGCCCACAAAAGGTAAATGCTCAAATTTCATTAATAAGATGGTAGTTCTCTAACAACGCGACTCCAACGGTTTACAAAAGTTTGGGAAATAGTACATGAAAGAAAAAGGGTTACACAAAAACAATGATCACTATTCTCCCTAACAACTTCGAATTCCAAAATGTGCTCAAATGCCCAGACCGGTCTGACCAAAAGCTTGGCTAAGCCGCCTCTTCGGGTTTTCAACTTGGCAAACTGTCAACTCAAACCTAAGCGAAATACTTCTTGACTGCATTGGCGTTCATGGGACGCGGGAGCTCGTCACCGTCCATTTTGGTGAGAATCAAGGCACCTCCAGAGAAAACTTTCTTAACGACATACGGTCCTTCATAATTCGGAGCCCACTTGCCCCTGGAATCAGGTTGGAAAGATAATATCTTCTTGAGCACAAGGTCACCTTCTCTGAACTCGCGTGGTCGAATCTTCTTATCAAAAGCCTTCTTCATTCTCTGCTAATACAATTGACCGTGACACAACGCTGTCAATCTCTTTTCTTCGATTAAATTCAACTGATCATATCTACTTTGACACCATTCAGCCTCAGAAAGTTTAGCTTCCATCAACACTCTCAGAGACGGAATCTCAACCTCCACGGGGAGTACGGCTTCCATATCGTAAACTAGGGAAAATGGGGTTGCGCCTGTTGAAGTTCGAACTGAAGTACGGTAACCATGTAAAGCAAGCGGAAGCATTTCATGCCAATCTTTATAAGTTACCATCATCTTCTGGACAATCTTCTTAATATTCTTGTTAGCAGCTTCAACAGCCCCATTCATCTTCGGTCTGTAAGGAGAAGAATTATGATGTTCGATCTTGAACTCTTCACAAAGCTCTCTCATCATCTTGTTATTCAAATTCGAACCATTATTAGTGATGATCTTGCTCGGGATACCGTATCGACAAATGATCTGATTCTTGATAAATCTGACTACCACCTGTCTGGTTACATTAGCATAAGATGCTGCTTCCACCCATTTAGTAAAATAATCGATCGCTACCAAAATGAAACGATGACCATTTGAAGCTTTGGGTTCAATCATTCCAATCATATCAATGCCCCACATAGAGAAAGGCCAAGGTGAAGATATGACGTTGAGGAGAGTCGGTGGCACGTGCATCTTGTCCGCATAAATCTGGCATTTATGACATTTCTTCACATATTTGCAGCAATCAGATTCCATTGTCATCCAATAGTAACCAGCTCTCAACATGTTTCTAGCCATTGCATGTCCGTTGGCATGAGTGCCAAAAGATCCTTCATGTACTTCTTGCATCAGCATGTCTGCTTCACGTCTGTCTACACATCTGAGCAAGACCATGTCGTAATTCCTCTTATACAATACCTCTTCATTGAGGAAGAAACTGCTTGCCAATCTTCTCAATGTCTTCCTATCTTTATTGGATGCCCCAGGCGGGTACTCTTGAGTTTGAAGAACACGTTTAATGTCATAGAACCACGATTTGTCGTCGGTGACCTCTTCTACTGAGAACACATGAGCAGGTCTGTCGAGGCGCATAACCCGGATTGTAGGCACATCGTTCCAACCATTCACTTGAAACATTAAAGACAAAGTAGCTAAAGCATCAGCCATTTGGTTTTCATCTCTAGGGATATGATGTAATTCCACTTTGTTGAAGAAAGTTAACAATCTTCTAGCATAGTCTCTGTAAGGGATCAAACCAGGATGACGAGTCTCCCATTCTCCTTTGATTTGATTAATTACCAACGCCGAGTCTCCGTAAATATCAAGAATCTTAATCCTTAGATTCACTGCTTCTTCGAGACCCATAATACATGCCTCATATTCAGCCATGTTGTTCGTGCAGTCAAACTTCAATCTTGCCGTGAACGGGATATGAGTACCTCGGGGAGTGATGATGATTGCCCCAATTCCATTTCCATAAGAATTCACAGCTCCGTCGAATATCAAACCCCAATGCGATTCGGGATCAGGTCCTTCTTCAGGTAACGGCTCTTCACAATCTTTAGCTTTCAAGTACATAACATCTTCATCTGGGAAGTCAAACTTGATGGATTGATAATCGTCAATTGGTTGGTGAGCCAAATGGTCGGCTAAAATACTCCCTTTGATTGCTTTCTGAGTGTGATACTCAATGTCATATTCAGATTACAACATCTACCAACGGGCTATTCTTCCAGATAAGGCGGGCTTCTCAAAGATATACTTGATCGGATCCATTTTGGATATCAACCAAGTGGTGTGGTTAATCATATACTGGCGCAGACGACGAGCAGCCCAAGCTAAAGCACAACAGGTTTTCTCAAGCAATGAGTATCGAGACTCACAGTCTGTGAATTTCTTACTCAGATAATATACGGCATGTTCCTTTCTTCCAGTCTCATCTTGTTGACCAAGCACACATCCCATGGAATTTTCCAATATAGTCAGGTACATAATCAAAGGTCTTCCTTCCACCGGAGGAATCAAAATGGGAGGTTCAAGCAAATATTCTTTGATGCTATTAAAAGCTCTCTGACAATCTTCTGTCCACACACATCCTTGGTTCTTTCGGAGAAGCTTGAAAATCGGCCCACAGGTAGCAGTCATATGAGATATAAATCTAGAAATATAGTTCAGTCTCCCAAGGAATCCTCTTACTTGTTTTTCCGTCTTGGGTGCGGGCATTTCCCGAATAGCTTTGACTTTATCAGGATCTACCTCAATACCTTTCTGACTAACAATGAAACCCAGAAGTCTTCCAGAACGAACACCAAAAGTGCACTTGTTGAGATTCAGACGGAGTTTATACTTTCTCAAACGCTGGAATAACTTCAATAAGTGTTCCAAATGATCTTCTTCAGTTTGTGATTTGGCAATCATGTCATCTACATACACTTCGATCTCTTTATGCATCATGTCATGGAATAAAGCAGTCATGGCTCTTTGGTATGTTGCACCAGCATTCCTCAAACCAAACGGCATAACCCGATAACAAAAGGTTCCCCAAGGTGTAATGAAAGTTGTCTTCTCCATATCTTCTGGCGCCATCTTGATTTGATTGTAACCGGAGAAACCATCCATGAAAGAAAAGACTTTGAATTTCGCGGTACTGTCGACCAATACGTCAATGTGCGGTAACGGGAAGTCATCCTTTGGGCTAGCTCTATTCAGATCTCTATAGTCTACACACATCCGGACTTTGCCATCTTTCTTAGCAACAGGCACTATATTGGCTAACCATTGAGGATAGACCGATGTAACAAGGAAACCTGCATTAATTTGTTTTTGAACTTCTTCTTTGATCTTGTCAGCCATATCAGGACGAGTCCTTCTTAACTTCTGCTTAATCGGTGGACATTCAGGTCTCAACGGTAAACGATGCTCCACAATATTGTTGTCCAAACCTGGCATATCTTGGTAGGACCAAGCAAACACATCAACATACTCTTTGAGAAGCTCCAATATTTTCTCTTTGACATCTGGGATAAGCAAAGCTCCGACTTTGACTTCCTTCTTATCTTCTTCATCACCCAAATTGATCAACTCTACAGGTTCTTCAAATGGTTGAATAATCTTTTCCTCGTGCTCAAGCAAACGGGAAATTTCATCAGGAATCTCTTCACTATCCTCTTCTTCAGCTCTGAACACAGGGAATTCAAAGTTGGGAGAGGGCATAGGATCATTGTTTTCAATGGTTAAGTCATGGATTAATCTGCACATATGATTATGCTTTATTTTAGAAATCGATTAATATGAATGTTGTACAAATGAAACAAAATATTATTATATTTCCTATTACTACCAATTAATTTTCATTACTATTTCCCAGAAAAAGTGAAAAATAAAACAGTAGTGGACAAAATAACATTTTTATTCATGGAAGGAAATATTTGAAACAAAGAGCCCAGACATTTCTCTTTTGCCTTGGGCAGAGCAAAAGGATTTATTTTCATCATAGCCCGACACAAATACTTTTCGCCTTGGGCATAGCGAATTTTTCAAAAAACAAAACAAAACATTACTCAGAAATGTGCATCACAACAGGAACATCAACAACAATCCAGTTCTGGCAAGCCACTCCATGCGTTACAAAATCGGGTAAATCCTCCTTGGAATCGTCTCCTATTATAGCATCAACCTCAGGAGGAGTCGGGTGGATAAAACCTGCGCTTCGGAAAACCTCTTGAATCAGACGAGTAACCACTTCCTGCTTGACTCTTGCAGACATGGGATGAAAACCAAGACCTTCTCCAGACTTGTTCTCGGGAAAAGTCAGCACCTGGCCCCAACCTTCAGCTAAACCACTTTCAACCACTCGTCGCGCATCCTCAAGAGAAGAAATAAATGCCCCTTGCTTCTTCACTTCATTCTTAGCAACAGATAGACCTTGGAACTGGGTTCCAATATCCTCATCAGCATCAATAAAAGAGAAGGATGACAAATGGCTTACCACCATAGCCTGCTCTCCACCAATCATTACCAGCTTTCCATGCCTCACAAACTTCAATCTCTGATGGAGCATGGAGGTGACTGCCCCTGCATCATGGATCCAAGGACGACCCAATAGGCAACTGTAGGCAGCACGAATATCCATTACTTGAAAAGTGATATGAAAAGTATGAGGGCCAATCACTATAGGAAGATCCACTTCACCAATGACAGTCTTCCTAGAACCATCAAACACTTTAACAATTACTCCACTAGGTCTCATGGGAGCACCTTGATATGAGAGTCGAGACAATGTAGTTTTGGGCATTACATTTAACGACGAACCTGTATCTACCAACACACTTGATAAAGTATCATTTCCGCAACTTATTGAGATATGCAAAGCCATATTATGGTTTCTTCCTTCCTCCGGAAGCTCTTCATCACTGAAACCAAGATTGTTACACGAAGTAATATTTCCCACAATTCCATCAAATTGATCAACCGTCACATCATGATCCATGAACGCCTGGTCCAAAACCTTCATCAAAGCTTCTCTATGGGCACCAGAATCTCTCAGTAAGGCAAGCAAAGAAATCTTGGAAGGAGTTTGCAAAAGTTGGTCCACAATCTTATATTCACTTCTCTTGATAAGCTTCAGAATCTCATCATCCTCGGGATGAGGGATAGGTTCACTGGATCGGCCTATCTCAACCCTTGGTTCAACATTTCTTACTGGAATTTCTGCTGGTACGGGCCTCCTGACCTGAACTTCTGGTCTCTTCAAAGGTACTGCTGCAAAGACACGTCCACTTCTCGTAACTCTACTCACATCAACAATGTTAACAAAAGACGGTCTTGTTGGTATAGGGACTTCTACCCCATTCTTAATAATTGTGGCATTATACTTATACGGTATAGCTTGGTCTGAGTTGTAAGGCACAGGACCAGGTGGGTAAATGATCAAAGGATCAACAGGTGCAGTCTGACTGTCGTACACGATCTCTACTGATTCAGGCAAATTGAATTGTGGTATTATAACATTCACTTTATCCTCCGGATTTCTGTCATACGTAATAGTGATAACTCTCTGGTCTAACAACTTTTGAATATCCTCCTTCACAATGGGACAATCAACCTCTCTTGAACAAAATTCACAAACATCATAATCATGCTGATGTCTAACAAAGGCAAGTCTTCTCAAACTCTGATGTAACCTGATCAACGACTCTCTTATGTGTTCAACTTGAAAAACTCGAAACTTTCCCGGACAACCTTCCACCATATTCACTGAAGCTGCCCCATGTCGAGGCAAAGGATTATCTCTAACATTTGGGTTAACATCCTTGAAAGACAAGATACCATTCTTAATCAATCTCTGCACGTCCGCCTTCAAAGCAAAACAACTCTCAAGGTTGTGCCCCGGCGACCCCTGATGATATTCACAAAACTGATCCGCCTTGTACCACGGAGAAGTACTATTCGGTGCGACAGGAGGAGGCTTTGTCGTTATGAGGTTCTTTCTGATAAGAGCAGGGAACAATTCAGTATAAGTCATAGGAATGGCATCGAACTGCGGTTTTCTTGGAGAACGGTTGTGGTTGTTGAATGGATAAGCCTGTTGTCGAGGCTGCTGCTGAAATGGCCGTTGTTGAATTGGTGGGGTTTGATGAGCTGGGGTCATCAAAGCTGGGCGGACAGTCGGAGTGACTGCCGCAACGTGAGAGTAACCTCTCCTCGGTCTCCCTGGGAACAATGCGCTGACATCCTGTTCTTTTCTTTTCGGGAAAACACTTCCAAACTTCTTAGTACTGCTAGACGGACTTCCTTCTTTAACCAAACGCCCTTCACGAATCCCTTCCTCTAACCGCATGCCCATGCTTACCATTTCGGTGAAGTCACTGGGTGCGCTGGCGATCATTCTTTCATAGTAAAAGGGACCTAAAGTCTTCAAGAATATCTTCGTCATCTCTTTCTCCTCAAGAGGTGGATAGATTTGAGCAGCAATTTCACGCCACCTCTGAGCGTATTCCTTAAAAGATTCTCTGTCTCTCTGCGACATCGCCTGGAGTTGATCCCTGTCCGGCGCCATGTCAACGTTATACTTATACTGGTGAACAAAGGCTTCGCTAAGATCGTTGAAGTTGCGGATCCGAATACTGTCTAAACCCATATACCACTTTAGAGCAGCACCCATCAAACTGTCTTGAAAATAGTGAATCAACAAGTCATGATCATCAGAATACGTAGACATCTTTCTCACGTACATAGTCAAATGACTTCGAGGACACGAATCACCCTTATATCTTTCAAAGTCTGGCACTTTGAATTTTTCCGGAATCTTGACATTCGGAACTAAACAAAGGTCATGCGTGTTCTTCCCAAACAAATCCTTCCCCTTTAACGCTCTAAGCTCCTTCTGCATTTCTTGGAACTGATCTTGAAATTCTTCCATTCTATCAAAAAGACCCAAACTTTCAGCAGGCTCGGCAGGATAAGTAGGTTCATTCAGGTATGGCACGGAGTGAACCACAGGAGCGACAGTTGTCATTACCGGTTGCGGAAAAGGTGTTACAGACGGGATTACTGGCAGCATGGCGGTTGTCTCTGGTTGAGGAAGAGACAAAGCAGGTTGAAACAAAGGTTGTACGACAGGCTGATACCCCTCTGGCACAAAGTTGTAAGGCATTCCCCACGGAAAACCTTTCGGCATCTGATGCTGAAGCGGAGAGTTGATCTGAGTCACAGATGTTGGAACGATGACAATCTCGGAAACCACAGTAGTTGAAGTCTGAATCTCAGCTGCCGTTGTCGATGGCTGATTCTGAATAGCCACCAAACTTTCCACTAGCGCAGTTAACTTTTCCATACCGACACGAAGGGTAGCGACCTCCTCACGAAGCTCGTGGTTTTCCTGTTCCAGATCTTCCATTTTCCTCTGTCGATTAGCTCGAGTATCGTATCGATGAGACAACTTGACAACCTTTGGAGTGGAAAAAGAAACAAGGATAAGACTCTAGAAAACATGTGAAGTGGAATGTTGAATGATGCATGATGTGTGATGCAAATGATGATTCATTTTAATAGCTTTTCAAGGACCTTCAATAATTTTGCACACATCAATGGTGAAGGAATTTGGAACAACAAGACTCAATCCATTAATCAAAAGCGGTAAATTACAACTTACAACTTTGGAACAACAAAACAATAAATTACAACTTTGGGATAACAACCCAATAATAAGAGCAGTAAACTACAACTTTGGAACACGAGGCCCATAATAAAAGCAGTAAATTACAACTTCGGAGCATGAAGCCCATAATAAAAGTAGTAAATTACAAATTCGGAGCATGAAGCCCTTAATAAAAGCAGTAAATTACAAATTCGGAGCATGAAGCCCTTTTACAGAGTTTTACAAAATGACATCAATAAAATAAAACTAAAAGCTACAGATCACTCAGAGTCATCAGATGAAGGACCAAACGCCAACTGTAACCGGAGCTTCCTGATCTTCTCTTCATAAAAGTCTTCCATCTCTTCCTTCTCAGCTACCAGTCGATCAATGATTTCCTTTTGCGGATGGGGAACAAGAGAAACGCTTACCGAACCTTCCTTCTTTCTCTTCCTTTCACTAGCATACTTCTTCAGTAAAGCATCCTTTCGACGAAGCTTCTCATCATGATCAATGAACCAGCCGTCTTGAATAAAAAGTAAATCCTCCTTTTCCTTTAGTTGTCGAGCCAGGACCCGATTCTCATATTCAGACATATTGTACTTTTCTTTCCAAGCATCTCTCTCGGACTTCATCCTAGCCAGATTTCGTTGGTATTCTCCCATATTCTCGATAGGGATATCAACAGATGATGAGGCAACGGTAGGGAATAAAGGTTTCTCAGGTTTATAGGGCATCTTGAGAGCACAAGCCCTAGCACGGACCCACTGTAGGTAAGGCTCCAACGAAACAGCACCCCTATGTCCTAATATATCTCTCCCTTTCCTATGGATGTGGCGCCAAGCTCCTTCGATCTCCCTCTTAGCTGCCTGATGATCTTGTCCTTCCTGCAGAAAGAAACCACTCACATGGATGCTGTTTGGCTTGTCCCTCATCGGGTATCCAAACTGACGGTGCGCGAGAACAGGGTTATAGTTAATTCCACCTTTCGTACCAAGAAGAGGCACGTTAGGAAAAACACCACAGCTATCGATGATCTTCATGTCACAGTAAACTCGATTGTACCAATCAATGTCGAAATGAGTGAGAGCCATAATCTTTGGCGCCCATCGCGGCTCCTTCTCGAGATCCCAGAAAACATCAGACCCAGGTAGATGAGAAACATACCACTGATACAGCAATGGTGCACAACAAATAATCATCCCTCCTCAATAAGAGTTTCGGAGATGGATGGAATAGTAAGTATCTCCTAGCAGCGTAGGGACCGGATTTCCAATCAATAAAATTCTGATGGCGTTGATATCCACAAACTTATCAACGTTAGGGAACAAGAATAGACCATAAGCGAGTAAAGCAAACACGTCTTCAAAGGCAATAATATCTTTTATCTCAGTGAAATGACGAGCTTTCCTCAACAGAAACTGCGCAGACAAACCTCGGATTCCCCCTTTTGTAGTCAAGTTCTCCTCTCTCTCTGACTTCTTCAAGTGGGTGATGGTCGCTATCTCGTGAGATTTGGGTTCCTCTTCTAATCCAGAAAAGGGAACACAGTCGATGATCGGCAAACCAAGTATGTAGGAATACTCTTCTAAGGTGGGCATCAACTGGTAATCCGGAAAGGTGAAACATCGGTACAAAGGATCGTAGAATTGGACAAACGTATTAAGGATGCCTTCCTTCATCTTGCGCTTCATGAGAGGTATAATGGACCCATACTTCTTCTGAAAATCAGTCGGGTTCTCGATCTCAGGAATTAAACTCTTCAGTTCTTCGATCTCGGGCTCCTTAAAACTAAAACTTCGAGTGTTTCTCCTTCCAAATTCCATAATAATAATACCTGAGATGTCTGCAAAAAATCATTCCCAAGTTCCTTGAAAAACAAGTTTTTTACAAAGATGTTGATGAATGCATGAATGAATGATAATGCAACAGTCACACACAAGTTCACAAACATGGGGTTTAAAGGTTCAATGTTCGCATGGAGTCGAGGGTAAAGCCCACCCAAAGGTATGTACTAATGGTTCAATCACACCTGTAAGACAAGGTTCTAAGAGTTCCCAAAGTCTACATTCCTCCTTCGGATATTACCAACGTCTTGATTACTCAATAATTAGCAATATTCTCAAGAGAAAGTCATCCGAGTGTAGCATCGCGTAACAACTACTTCCGAATTACTCCGTTATAGTCTCCGCGCTACACCTAAAAAAGGCCAAGATGGGTTAGGGTTCTACGGTCCTCAATTTCTCAGGCTCCTAGGTCGAAAATAATAATGTCTTCCCGATTACTCGGTAAACAAATATTAAGTTCAAGAGGGCCTTCCATTGAGTGGGGGATCTCATTCTTCCTTCTTCGGGATTACTCCCTCAAAGTTAACATGACTGTACCGCCCGTCCTATTCCTTAAGTGTTACTTAATCCGGGTATAGGATTCGTCCTTTACAAAAAAACCCAAACAACCCCAATTTAAACACATAATCAAACAAATCAAATAATAATAAAACAGATAACCAAACTAGGCTTAACCCACTTAGGGATGGACCAGCAAGAGGTCAATCTATCCCCAGCAGAGTCGCCAATTCTGTAGCGATAAAAAATGTAGCGGGGTAAATCGGAGATCGAATTATTAATTAATTCGTCTCACAAAAGCAAGAGTCGCCACCGCGCTTTATTATTTCCAAGGGAAAAGGGGAAAGAGCGAAATAAAACCCTAAATATGCAATGTAAAATAATACTTTTAAAAAGTAAAAATACAAGGCGTTTTTGAAAAGAGATCTATGGTTCGGGGGTTGATTATACAATGGGAAGGTATTAGCACCCAATGTATCTATAGTACTCTATAGGAACCTTTTTGAAATATATGTTTATTAAAATGTTTGTTTGATCGAAATAAATTGTTTTGGCTGAAAAGGAGTACGGACGGGTTTTTGAAGATACGACGACCTAATATCGAAGTTTTTGCTTAAAAGGTATGAATTTTGAAAAGATTGAATATTTGGGAAAAAAAGTTGTCTTAAGTTTTATTGAAATGAAACTATTCACATGATTGGACTCGAGGACATGAAGTCAACAACTTTAATCATTTTTCCTTTGGATTTAGACGTAAACAGAATAATCATGTAAATATGAAATAATTAAACAGAAAATTATGCGGATAATGATTAAATAGCAACAATTAAATAATAGACTAAATGGTGTGAACATGCATTTTTTATATTTTAATTTAATATTAAGGAAAAGAAAATGTTTTAATAGTTTTTGTTTTATGCATTTTTAAATATGGACAAAACATGAGAATTAATTAAAGAAAAGATAAAATGCCTTAATTCTTAAATTCTATTTTTTTATATTTGTTTTTATGTTTTTTTTATATGTTTTTGGTATTAATAAAAGGTATTATTTTTAAGAGTTGTTAAATAATTAAACTAAATTAAAACTTAAAAGCTACTAACTTAAGTCTAATTAAAAAAAGGATACTAAAATTATTAAATTAAGCCTAAGGTTAAACTTAATAATAAAAAAAAGGGTCAAATATTAAAATTATCTAATTAGATTACACATCTAATATTTGATTAACTAACTAATTAACTAAACTAATAATATTCTAAGAAAACTAATAGAAAGTAAAATGAAAGGAAAGGTGTATTAGAAAAAGAGGGTTAAATAACAATTTATGGGCTAAAAAGCTTCAAAGGGAGGCCCAATCAAAAATAGAGATGGGGGGTGTAAAAAAAAGGGAATTCGTTTGGGCTTTGGCAGAAAAAAGGGTCAAGTCCAATTCATAACTCATAATGTTGTTTTAGGGTAAAACGCATGTGTTTAATTTTGAAAATAGGATTAGGGATTTTGGTTTTGACAGAGCGGCGCTCATGCTTGTCTTCTTCGTTCGCGTTCGTCTTCTTCGCTCTTGATTCAACCTTTCCCCTTCGCCTAAGTTCCTTGCCACGGCCACCGGTACCTCCACCTTCTTCTTCCCTCCAGTCAAAGCGTTAGGGCGACAGTCACGGTACAATTTTTTCGTCTTTTATTTCGTTAGGTTTGTTGACTACTGCATGTGTTGATTTTGTTCATTTCGATCCTGATTTCTTGTTTGTTAATGGTTGTTTGAGGGATACAAAAGAAAGAGAAGGAGAAAAAAATGTTACCTTTGGGAGATGGAGGAAGGACGGTTGAGTGTGCGTAGGAGGCTGGACGACGAGGAAAGGTGATGCGTCGCGAGCTTCTTTGACCCTGGTTTGTCTTTTTCCTCTTCTTGCTAGCTTGTTGCCTTGAATCGTTACCTTGAACAACTGCCTTGATGCCTATCCTGAGTTGCCTTCGAATAATTTTTCCTCTCTTCTTCTTTACTGTTGGCTTGATTTTGTTGCCTCGCGTTTGTCTATGATGGAATTTCTGAAGCTTTGATGCTTGACATTGCTACTGTTGAAATGTTTTCGTTGTATGCTTTTTCTCTTCTTCTTCTTGCCTTGCTACTGTATGCTTTTTAATGGCCAATGATGAACATATTTGAGGCCTTTGTGGGTTTGGACATTTGGTTGATAAGTTATGTTGTTCTGTTTTTTCTGGTTGGATTGCTTTCTGGTTTAACAGATTGAACAGATTTGTGGCCTAGCTTGGTGTGGCAGGTTTTAGGCCTTTGGGGTAACAGGTTTTAGGCCTAGCTTGGTGTAACAGGTTTTAGGCCATAAGGTTTGAAGTTTTTTGGTGATGCTGGACAGTTTTTGTGTAGGTTATGTTAGTTTTACTGGTTTTATGCAGTGGGTTCTTGAAATGGTTAGATTGGACAGTTTAGAAGTTTGGAAGGTTTAGACCAAAGTTTTGGTGGGAGATAGCAGGTTCTGTTTGTATGTTTTGGTTTTGAGCATTTTTGAGTTGGTTTGGTATTTGTTTCAGCAGGTTTCGCTTTGAGATTTTTTTGTATTGTGTTTGACAATTTTCTTTTGGGTTTTGAAGGCTTGAAGATAGGTTGGACTCTCTGAATTTTTTGAGGGGGCTTTTATGTGTTATAAAAGTTGGTTCGGCCTCTTTGTTTACGTTACAGGTTTTGAATATATTTTACTATATTTCTTGATATCCCTGCACATCTGCTTCATCCAGTTTGTTGGTATTCTATTTCATGCTTCCTTTTCTTATTGACTGTGTTACTGCAGTTTGTTTGCTATCTATTTCCTGCCTAAACCAAAACCTGTAAAACCACACTCCTTCCTCTCTTCTCTCTCTTAGGTACATAATTGACATTAAAATGTGATATATACTTTATTGTTCTGAAAAAGCATGCTGGAAAAATGATGTAAAAAATGGAAAATACATTGCTTGCAAATTGGTTTTAACTGCACATTCTTCTCTTTGTCTCTTGCATTTGTACAGTAGAGGAGCCTATTGTTTTGGCATCTTCCTATATGCATGGACAGTTAATGTTGCATATGGCTTGTGTCTTGTGTTGAAAATGCATATGCTGTTTGAAAATGCATTTTATGTTGATTTATGCAGTTGGCTTTTGAAAATATTGAATTTATTTTGGAATATGCAGTTTTCAATTAAAATGCAATTTTGACAAAAGAATGAATTTGTGCATATTTAAATTTGTGCATTCTATTTTGAAAATAAAAATCCATCCCTTTTGTGAATCGGGAGAAATCCCGCGATTTGCAAAAAGGGTAAAAAACTGATTCCAGCCGTTTACTTTTAATGATGAACACTAAAAAATAATTTTCTACTTTTAATTATTTAATTATTTCTGACTTTTTCTTTTAATTCTTTTGCAGGTAAAATTAAATGAACAAACAAAGAAGCATTGGATAGAAGATGAAGATTTAGAATTTAGGAAAAATTAGAATAGTTTTTTATTTCATTTTAAACTTTGTAAAAATTATCCTTGTAAATACGTTGTAAATAAATACAGTATTTAAACGACAATTGTAACAATTAGAATAAAATGAATAAAATTCCAATATTTTACCAATCAATTCTTTCCTTCTCTCTAATTATTTATTTATCGTTTATAATTCTTTAAATTATAACAACTGAAAATGAATTCCAACTATTAAATTCAGAAGAATAAACAATTAAATAAACATCATTGATCAATAAACTTCTCTTCAATTATTTAATTTATTATCCATAATTCTCTAAATTATAATAATTGAAAATAGAATTTCAATTATTTAAACTTAGAATGATAGATGATTAAATAAACATCATTGATCAATTAATAAACCTCTTTTCAAATATTTATTTTATTATTTATAAATCTTTAAATTATATAATAACTGAAAATAAATTCCAATTATTTAAATTTAAGATAATAAATAATTAATAAACATTGTTTTAGCATTGATCGATTAATAAATTTAGCGTTCAAAAATAAACAGCTCTCGACTTGGAAAAGTTATGAATTTTTACACTGCTTTGAAAAATTGATAAAGGTAGGTCAAAACCTTTGCAATGCAATGAGGCAGATGGGAGATGGTATCTTAGGTCAAAATTTGGGGTACAACACATGCGAACATAGACATAGTCAAAAGATACTACGCATAATAGTCCCGCTAGGTTGACACACCTAGGCCAAACAAGGGCATCCCGGAGAACTAAAAAGGTTCGGGAAAAACATAGGAATAAAACAAAAAAATATGTACACCCGACAAGCTGAAAACCTAAAAGGGCGGCTTGGGCAAAAAAGGGTATCCCGGTGGACTGAAAACCCGAAAGGGAGGTCCAGGAAAAAGTTAGGGAATTAAAGCGTATGACTATGTCCCGTTGATCACCGTACGAACAACCTTTGGCTTCCACAGACAAACTCAGAGGTACTGATCAATTCAATCATCTTCAGACAAGGCGACAAATAGACAAGATGCTCAGAGACACGAAGGCTATAGCAGAATGGGAACCCCATGGGATTATTGCACATAGCTATCTTTTCTTTGTATCAAAATTTTCATTTTTTACGACGACATTCTCTTACTAGAATGTTTGTATCGTTGTACAAAAATACTTACTCAAAGTCAATACAAAGATATCCCTTTTGAAAGTGTAAAAACTATCTGTTTTTCCTTTCGCTTCTGTTTTATTTACAAAAATGTCCAATGATTCATTGTTGAACATATGCATTTGAACATAATTATTGTTTACAAATAAACAAAATAAAAGACAATCACTGATGGCTTTAAGGGATATGGTAATCTCTCTAAGTTTATCTCCAAAAAATTCCCTACAATGTGCAGTTTAATCCCCAGCGGAACAAAGCTTCCAGTTTATCAATGCCCTGTAGAAGTCGCCAAATTTCTCAGAATTCCCCAACCAAGATTTTTCAAACTTACAACAAAGTTTATTTCTCTAAAGGGAAATTCATCAGCACTTCAGTTTCACAACATGAAGACTTATACTCCATATCCTCAGCAGCTAACAGGGATTTATTTCCCCAATCCAATATCAGTACAACAGAATTAGCTTGCATGTGCATACATCACACCCATATATCATAAAAATTGATTACACAAATGCATCATACCATGCATTTCATACAACATGACTTTGCATTTTAGCTAACATTTTACCCTTTTCATGATAAGGTTAATAGCTACCATTAACAATGTTCAAAGTTTTCAGATACAGTTCAGATACGCTCCAGACGAAGGCCATTCTGATACTCATTCAGATTCAACTTTCAAATACAGTTCATATACGCTTCAGACACGGATGCCATTCTGATACTCTGATGCATGTATTAGTGTATACATCTGTTATTAGTTGTATTGGGTTGTTATAACTGCTTAGACAATTATATATAGTTAGAAAATAACCATCCAATGTATGCTTTTGTTGAATAAATAAAAATACTTTTTCCTCATCTCTATTCTCTCTCTATATATATATTCTCCCTCTCTCCCCTATCATTGGTATCTAGAGCCTGTCGACCTCGGCCACATCATTCATGGCAGAAGTGACGCGAATGCAGAACGCCATTCGTGAGGCAGAGGAACGCATAATGACGGCGGTGGAGCCATGTATCACGAGGCAAATTCGTGAATTGGAGAACCGTTTCGAAACTCAATTCACCAATGTGCAAGAAGCCATGAGCGGAATTGGATTGCAAATGGTGGAGTTAACGGCGGCGCGTCGCCATGGTGGCAACGGCGATGGAGCAACTCGACCAGCAACACGATTAACACGTCTGGATTTCCCAAAATTCACTCGCGACGATGTCGAATCTTGGATTGCAAAATGTGAACATTTTTTTTGTTGGATGGAACGCAAGAAGGGGACAAGGTCTCGGTTGCGAGTATCGCTCTTGATGATAACTCTTTTCGTTGGTTCCAAAGTCTAGAACATGGATCGAATGGCCGATTGACATGGCAGAATTTCACTGAGGCATTGAAGATGCGATTTAGCCTCGAGTTCGATTCGCCTATGGAAGAACTCAAGAAATTGGTACAGACTGGTTCGTTGGAGGCGTATCAGGAATCGTTTGACAATCTTGTGGGTAGAACAGCGTTGACGAAATCTCAAAAGCTCCAATGCTATTTGGGAGGCCTTCAACAGGAATTGTGTAATGGTGTGAAGATGTTCGCTCCGTGAACGATGTTGGAAGCTACTCGTATGGCAAAGTTGCAAGAACGAAGTTTGGAATTGTTACAGAAACGGTTGGGGCCTGCAAATCGAACACAAGGTTCTTGGAGTGAGAAGAAGAATACAGTTTCTCACACCTTTGACAAGAAAGTGATGCCTCAGGAGAAGAAGGGAAATATCAAAGATTCTCAAAAGAGCATTTTGGGAAAGCTGGCATATACGTTTCAGAAGAAACTTTCTCCGAAAGAAATGGAGGAACATAGGGCTCAAAACTTGTGTTTTTTCTGTCATGACAAATTCTTTCCTGGACATGGTTGTCCTCAGAGGAAGAAAATGCAAGTTTTCCTTATGGAGGTTGGGGAGGAAAACCAATTGGACAGAATGGGAGCTGATTCTGTTCCTGAGGAAATTTCTAATGATCCTACTCAAGGTGTTGACCCTACTGTTTCACTTAATGCCATTCAGGGATACTCTTCTCATCCTATGATGAGATTGATAGGATGGATGGGCAAAAAGAGAGTTCATGTACTCATAGACACAGGCAGCACGCATAATTTCATCAACCAGAAATTATGTAAAGAGGGGCTCAATACTCTACAACCTATGCATCCCTTGCGGATAACTGTAGCTGATGGCGGTCTTATACAAGGTACAGGACGGTGTGAAGGAATCCGGTTAAAGCTTCAAGGGTATGATTTTCTTACTAATGCTATTGAAATACCATTGTCCAGTTGTGATATTATATTGGGCATGCAATGGTTAAGGCAATGGGGAGTCATCCACTGGGATTTTACCAATATGGCTATGGAATTTTCTATGAATGGTATGCCGGTGAAGTTGCAGGCTGTTAAAGAAATTAAAAGTAGCATAGTTTCAGCTTCTAAATTGCATCAGTTAATGGTTGAAGACAGTTTCTATTATATGCTACAATTGCTACCTTATTCCACAGAGGCAATGTGTTGTTCAGTGACCACTGAGGAGCTACAGGATCAGGTGATGATGGCTCATAGAGAATCTGTTTTACATGAGTTCCAAGAGGTCTTTGAAACACCTACTCATCTGCCACCCTTTAGGGGTATTCATGATCATCAAATTGTGCTAAAGGAGGGTTCTAATCCGGTTAGTTTAAGACCTTATAGATACTCCCCAGCTCAAAAGGATGTCATTGATGGCATGGTTAGAGAGCTCTTGGATTCGGGAGTAATTCAACCAAGATCTTCCCCTTTTGCTTCTCCAGTTCTGTTGGTCAAAAAGAAAGATGGGAGTTGGCGAATGTGTGTAGATTATAGGCGGTTGAACGAAATGACGGTGAAGGCTAAATTCCCAATTCCTTTGGTGGAGGACTTATTGGAAGAATTAGGTGGGGCAATGGTGTTTTCTAAACTGGATCTTAGGGCTGGATATCATCAAATAAGGATGAAAATGGAGGACGTACCAAAGACAGC
Source organism: Vicia faba (assembly GCA_948472305.1). NCBI lineage: Eukaryota > Viridiplantae > Streptophyta > Magnoliopsida > Fabales > Fabaceae > Vicia > Vicia faba. The sequence continues at coordinate 1,286,022,587 of OX451738.1, read as the reverse complement.
GTTTCAAACTCATGGGGGGAAGTATGAATATGTGGTGATGCCTTTCGGCTTGTCCAATGCACCAACTACTTTTCAAGGAACAATGAACACTATTTTTTCTGGTTTATTGAGAAAATGTGTTCTTATTTTCTTTGATGACATACTAGTGTATAGCCCATCTTTGGAGGCACACGTGGATCATCTGCGACAAGTGTTTCAAATCCTCAAAGCTCACACCTTCTATGTTAAGAGAAGTAAATGTGCATTTTTCACGACACGGATCGAATACTTGGGTCATTTCATTACACCTACGGGAGTTACTACTGACCCAATTAAAGTTCAAGCTGTGACAGATTGGCCGGTGCCTCAAACTGTTAAGCAATTGAGGGGATTTTTAGGATTGACGGGTTACTACAGGTGGTTCATTAAAGGTTACAGCATCATTGCTTCTCCTCTTACTGATTTACTCAAGCGAGATTCTTTCCATTGGACACAAGAGACGCACACCGCCTTCACTACATTGAAAGATGCTTTGAGTAATTCTCCGGTGTTGGCCATCCCTAATATGCAAAAGCCATTTTTCGTTGAAACAGATGCTTCGGGCACTGGAATTGGGGTTGTGCTAATGCAGGACAGGCACCCTGTGGCTTTTATTAGCAAGGTTTTGTCTCCTAAAAATAGGTTGTTGTCAGTTTATGACAGGGAATTATTAGCATTGGTTCATGCAGTCTCTAAATGGCACCAATATCTTTCTTTGAACACATTTACAATTCTTACTGACCAACATAGTTTGAAGTACTATTGGAGCAACGCCTATCGACTCCAGTCCAATATAGATGGGTCACTAAGCTCATGGGCCTTTCTTATGAAATTTTGTATAAGAAGGGTAAGGATAATGTGGCTGCAGATGCCTTGTCGAGAGCCTCGCACGGTGAAGTTTTACAATTGACCGTCTCTTCTATTTCTTCTGAGTTATGGGACTCTCTCCTTAAAAGCTATGAACAAGATTCAACTTTGCATGACCTCAAGCTACAGGTTCTCGCTAACCCAACCTTGCATCCCCATTTCTCTATTTTGGACAATTTACTGTATAGGAAACATAAGTTGGTCATTCCTAATGACGGGCAAGTGCGATTGGTGATTCTACAATGGCTTCATTCTTCACATCAAGGAGGCCATTCAGGCATCAGGGCTTCTATAGCAAGGATCAAGAGCATATTTTATTGGAAGGTCCTTGCCAAAGATGTCACAAAGTTCATTCAACAATGTGAGACTTGCCTTAGATGCAAGTATGAACCTAGAGTTGTTGCTGGTTTACTTCAGCCCCTGCCAGTTCCAAAAGGAGTGTGGCAAAGTATAGCCATGGACTTCATTGAAAAGCTTCCTAAATCCCATGGTAAAGACACGATTTGGGTAATTATTGATCGACTGAGCAAATATGCCCATTTTATTCCTCTTGCTCACCCTTTTACGACATCAAAATTGGCTGAAGTTTTCATTTATGAAATTTACAAGTTACATGGTGCACCCCTGCCAACATTGTGAGTGACCGAGATCCCTTGTTTACAAGTAAATTTTGGGGTTCCTTCCTTGATCAATTGGGCATTTCTCAGAGCTTAACAACAGCCTACCACCCTCAATCGGATGGTCAAAGTGAAGTCTTGAACCGTTGCTTAGAACATTACTTGAGGGCGATGACATGGCAGCGACCTAAGGAATGGGTTAATTGGTTGCCTTTGGCTGAGTGGTGGTACAATACCACTTCTCATTCTGCTATTCAAGCTACCCCTTATGAGATTGTGTATGGTCAAGCACCCCTTCTACATCTTCCTTATTGACCTCAAAGTACCAAGGTGGAGGCGGTAGATCGAAGCTTCATTGTAAGGGAGGAAATGATCCAGAAATTACAAGGTAACTTGGTTCGTGCTCAAGCGCGTATGAAGCGGCAGGCTGATAAACATCGCAATGATCGGGAATTCAAGGAAGGAGATTGGGTTTTCCTAAAGTTAAAGCCCTATAGACAAGCTTCTGCTCAATATCGTGCTTCCGAAAAGCTTTCTCCTCAGTTTTATGGTCCTTATCAGGTGCTACATAGAGTGGAAAAAGTTGCATACACCTTGATTCTACCAGCTAGTTCGCGGATTCATCCTACGTTCCATGTATCACTCTTGAAACCGTGTCCCGATGCGAACGTTCCCGTGGTTGCACTTCCTGAAGAGTGGGGCAGTTTGGATGATCCTAAGGAGCCATTTAAGATTTTGAAGAGGCGCTCAATTCAGAGGCATAATAGAGCAGTTACTGAGGTTTTGGTTCAGTGGAAATGGGAGGCTATGGAAGAGGCTACTTGGGAGTTTCTATACAAAATCAAGCTACAATTTCCTTATTTTGATGTTACAACTTTTCCTTGAGGACAAGGAAGATTTCAAGGGGCGGGATATGATGCATGTATTAGTGTATACAACTGTTATTAGTTGTATTGGGTTGTTATAACTGCTTAGACAGTTATATATAGTTAGAAAATAACCATCCAATGTATGCTTTTGTTGAATAAATAAAAATACTCTTTCCTCATCTCTACTTTCTATTCTCTCTCTCTCTCTCTCTCTCTCTCTCTCTATATATATATATATATATATATATATATATATATATATATATATATATATATATATATATATATATATATATATATATATATATATATATATATATATATATATATATATATATATATATATATATATATATATATATATATATATATATATATATATATATATATATATATATATATATATATATATATATATATATATATATATATATATATATATATATATTCTCCATCTCTCCCCTATCATACTCATTCAGATTCAACTCTCAGATACATTTCAGATACGTTCCAGACATGGATGCCATTCTGATACTCATTCAGATTCAACTTTCAAATACAGTTCAGATACGTTCCAGACATTGATGCCACTCTGATACTCATTCAGATTCAAATTTCAGATACGTTCCAAACATGGATGCCATTCTGATACTCATTCAGATTCAACTTTCAGATACAATTCATATATGCTCCAAACACAGATTCCATACTGATACTCATTCAGATTCAACTCTCAGATACGGTTCAGATACGTTCTAGACATGGATGCCATTCTAATACTCATTCAGTTTTCAACTTCCAGATACAGTACAGATACACTTCAAACACGGATTCCATTATGATAATCATTCTTAGCCCCTTCCAGATACAGTTCAGATACACTCCAGACACGGATGCCATTCCGATACTCATTCAAAATCAGCTTCCAGATACAGTACAGATACGCTCCAGACACGGACGCTATTTTGATACTCATTCTTTCAGCTTACAAATTACAATTCAACAATCACTCTTGGATGGAATCTACAAGCCCATCTCCAACAACTTTCTATCACCTCTCCAAATGGCATCTTTAAGCCCATTCCCTCTACCATCACATCACCGAGTGCAAATTTCTGGGCACTCTAGTGTCCAATCATCTTCCCCCTTCGAGTCACGAATGGAAAAACTCGCCAATCTAACTCTTCAGGCTTAAGAAGATTGAACATGGGCAGCTGTTGTACCCCAAAATTTTCCCTCTCACTTATCAAGAATTTGCTCACAAGATCTCCTTGGGCTCAAGACTGCACTAGGGTTTGATCAGCTCAAAGACACCTCCTTGAGCACTGATGACCAAAATTAGGGTTTGAGATTGCACATGTATTTTGGAACTTCTAATGCCACATATGACTTTCATGGATCATTATCGACCCTCAAGATTACTCATGTCAATTTTTAAGCCTTAAATCACATTTTTTATCAGTCAATTGGGCAGTTGACCTAAAAATCAGTTACATTGGGGGAAAAGTCAACTATGGCCAATTTACAGTCGAACTTCATAATTTTTTATCCACATCAACATTTTAAACTCATATGTATCATTTGATCAAGTTTGGACCACAACTCCTCAAGGAATTTGATCAAATCTCCAAAAGGGCAAAATGGTCAAAATTAGGGTTTTGACTGGGAAAGGGCAATTTCTGATTTTTGACCTAGAAAATGGTCAATTGGTTTAAGGAATGATCTCAAGAGTTAAATTGTATCATTTTAACCTAATGACATGGTTCAAAACATTGCAAGTCCATTGGATTGATAGATGAATTTTACAGTCAACTGATCAAAAGTCAATTGTACACTGAAAAGTCAAACTTGGACTTTTTGGTCAAATTCAATTGCCAAAGATCATAATTCATCAAAACATCTCAAAATATGAAACTTATTCATCAAGAAATCAAAAAAAAGTCAAGATTTCGTTTTGAAAAGTCAAAATTTCTAAACTTAGAAATTTTTCTAAGTGTTGGAAATTTCATGTTTTTTCATAACTTTGAACAAAATTTTCACCATGATGCAAGATGATTCAAGAGAAACTCCCAACGTGAAAGTTATAGATCTCCATGAAACCTACAACTTTTCTTCACACAACTTCTTCCAAAAATGCTTGTATCTCAAGTTATAATTTTATGAACATAGGGTCATGAAACTAAACACTTAGTGAAATTTTGCCCTAATTTGGTCAGGATTTTGACCCAACTTCATGGCAATTTTTCATATAGTTCCAAGGGGAATATTCAAAAGCAATTCAAATATGGGTTTCAGAGCACATTACAAGCTTTCCAAAATGTCAAAGAACTCCTTAAGATCATTCTTGAGTAGGGAGAATTGAAGAGAAGAAGTTAGGGTTTTGTCAGTTGAATTACAAGTCATTTTTGATGAACACATGAACCAAATCCATAGCCATGCTGCATAATAATCACTTTGCAGGCCTCAAACTTGTTTTTCAATTCATAATTAATGGTTTACACAACTAATTATTCCCTTATCCAAGTGTTTCACGCTTTTTCTAAATCAATTTGCCATTTTAGGAAGAAAGTAACATATCCATTCTTATAAAGCAAACTTTATGCATAAAGTCAGCTTCTTGAGCTCCCAACTTGTTTTCCTTGATTACACTCCATCCATAAAGTCAAAAGTATTGTATTTAAAGTGGTTAACAACTCTATGAACCAAGTACAAGGCATGGAAACTTGAATTTCTCAAAAATCACATGTTATCCATAAACTTGTGATTTATAATTCTGATCAACAAGAAGTCTCCAAACTTGTTTCTTATAAATAGAGTCACTATTTGTGAGCTAGAGGACGAGCTTGAGCACCCTGAAATACACCAAACTCTCTCAAATTAGAAATTGCCCAAAAACTCCATTGTTGCACAGTTTCTGACCTTGAACTTCAAACTCACATTTCCCTCGTGCGTTTCTTGGCCTTTTAGTTTCTAAAGCTTCCTTACATCAAGTGTAAACTATCCCTGTCCCTGTTTCATTATTGTAACATCATTTACCATATCCTCCATAACCAAAAAGAAAGCATTACACATTGACTTCTCCAAGTCATTTCAGCCACTCTTAACTCAAGCAAACCATTGCATTAGCTTCCTAGGACCTCAAGGAAGTTAACCTGATCATCACCATCACTTGAAACAAGCCAAACTCCAAACACGATTTCCATTTTTGAGGTAAGTTTTCTCAACTTGAAACTCTTCATACAGGCATCATCAATAGTTTATTTGTGAACAAAACATGTAGATATCATTGCCCTGAAGCTAACCATGTCCATAGTTTCCATTAATTTTGCTTGAGCTTAGTGAATTTTGAAACTGAAATTTCTTAAATTTTTAGGGTTCAGATGAGGGCCATTAAAATTCATGCTTATCTTTGATCTATAGTTTTAATACTTTACATTTCTGGAATCGTGAGAAAATTTTCTACAAGTTTCATGTTTACAGTTTTCATTTTTAATGAGAAATGAGCAAGTTACAGTTGGTCTGGCTGGAGGTTGAAGATGAAGTCTTCAGGGCGCGTTTTGCCTTACATATTTATTGTTTTGTTTGTATTAATAGATATATAGCCACCCCAGTGGTAGAAGCGCGCGCCTGTAACCTATGGGACCCGGGTTCGAGCCCCAGTGATACCCTTTTCATTTTTCACATTTTCACTTTTCTGATTTTTGTTGTTTTTGGCAAGCGGTGGGCCCCTTTAGGCCTGACTTATTTTTGTTTTTGCAAACTGACCTCCCTGCTGACTAAAGGCACCCCTGGCCCAAGGGTTTTTTTTAATTATTTCATTTTAATTTTCTTAAATAGATTTTTTAAATACTAAAAAAAATCATAAAATACAAAAAAATGATATATTTATATTTTGACTTAGTTTATTTTATTTTTCTCACAAAAAATATTTTTATTAATTATACTTTACTTATTTTTTACTTATTATCTTGTAAATATAAATAAAATTAGGTTATTAGTTATTTTCTTTCATACTAATTAAAATACATTATTTTTTATATAAAAAAAAGACTAAAATTGTTTTATAATGCTATAAATATTTTCAAGATAAAAATACCAAAAAAATACTTTTCCTAAACTTATTTTCTTTTATTAATTAATAGAACTAGGTTTTTTTTTAATTTAAAATCTTTTCTTAATAAAATTCAATTTTAATTAATTATTTTCTTTATTTAAATAGGTTAAGACAAAAATTCTTTTTTCATGAAAATCAAACAAAAATACCTTTTCTTTACATTGTTGCATTTTTTGTACATTCATTCGTTTTGTACTTTGTACTTATTTATTTCCTTGTAAATTGACACCAATTCAATTAGGTCGTAATAGACTAATTAGGCTTTATATTCTTGCAATCTCCATTCGTGAATTTGTATACCCCTCTCCACACAAATGTTGTAATAGCTTAGTAACTTTAAAATTCCGCAATTTATCGCTTTTATATACACATGCTAGTAATTAGGGTTTGTATGGAAAGACTAACACCAATACTTAGAAAACCCTAACTCAAGAGAAAAACAAGCATGAAAATGATACACTTGCACACAAGCACCCCTAGGGTTACTCCACTTGGTTGCCTTATACAAAATGACCATATTGCGTATGTAAGGTATCTTAGCAAAAATAAGCACATACAAGATCATAGTCCCTCGATGACGTTATCTAAGTTTCCTTACAAATGATCTTAGTCCCTCAAAAAGAATTCTAAGATACCTTGCAACATTTCTAATCATGGTTATACGATGACCCACACCCGTCCCGTTTACATCCAAAGATAGGGTTGCTTACCAAATCAATGGTAAGACAACAATGTTAAAGGAAAAGAAAATGAACAAGAAAGACATTTGAGTAGGTAGATTGCTCCTAATTACTTGCTCCATTTCAAAACAAACATCCTTGCTATTTTCAAAACAAACACATACACTTTCAAACATCTTACAAAATTGAAAACATTTTCAAAAGATCAAATATCTTTGTATACATTATTACAAACAAGAATCATTACATTGATTGCCTAAAAAATGACCTCTTTACAAAATACTTTCATAAACCATATCAAGCACAATTTCAAACAAAAAAGCAAGTGATCTAGAAAGTAACTAAGATCCCATGGAAAAACATGGATGAAAAGGGTGCTAATACCTTCCCTTTTCATAATCTACCCCCCGAACTCAAGAAATAATCTCAAAGGTCTTTTCTGTGATTTTTCACCTTTCCTTTTGGATAAAAGAAAAGTCGGTGGTGACTCTTGCTAACCGTAACATTTGCGATCAAATGCAAAACACTCAAGTCAGTTTTCCCACCGTATCATAGTTAGTAACAATGCTATGTTATGAAATGACACGATGTGTATGCCATGCACTAAGCAAAATCGTAAGGTGATGAGAACAAATGAGTTTATACAAACAAATCCTGCAAGGAATTCAAGTTGTTAGATAGTGAATACGAATAAGTCACACAAGTAGCCTTAGGTTTAAAGAATTGCATTAAGTCAATAAGTAAGTACCCTTCCCACAACTGAAGTTTAGTTGGCTCAACCTATCCTAAAATAGTATATGGGTTCTAAGAATCTCATATCCTGGATCTTTCTCGAAGGTTTTATTTTAGTACGACAACTAATTTTCCACTAAAACATCCCCAGAGTCAAATCTCAATGAGCGTAGCTTTGAGTATCAACCAACTTTAGATTCCACCAAAGTCGACTATCTCACTACCTTCTAATGGCCAAGATGGGTCAATTAAGGTTCTAAAAGTAAGTTAGTGTTAATGACACCACGCAGAAGCCTAATATTATCGTCAAATGACTCAAGGAACATCAGTACAAACTAAAGTGTCACACTAACTGTAGCCATCATATTAACCATATCGGTCTATGACATACAATATTTATAATCTATTGCTACTTACCTAAGGTACCCCTAGATCCTGGTGTTGGACCTTTCAAATAATAAACTAAATCAAACCCTTAAAGTTAAAGAAGACAAAACACATCATTTAAGCAATTAAAGTGATATAAACTCTTAAGGTAACCCCTCTTTTAAAATTTTCCCCAACAGAGTCGCCAATTCTGTAATACTGTAGGAGAACTGACTTGTTTAGCATTTTATTGCAAATGTTGCGGATAGAAAAAGTCGCCACCGACTTTTCTTTTATCCAATGAGGAAAAGTGAAAAGAACAGGAAGGACCGTTGATAGATTTTGAGTTTGGGGGTAAGTTATGAAAAGGGAAGGTGTTAACACCCTTTTCATCCATAGTTATCTACGGACTCTTAATTTCTTAACTCACTTTAAACTTTCTTTGTGTGTGTGTAATTTAAAAATATTTTGAATGCCAATTGTAAGGCAGACTTTGTAATAATTATTGTATTAGTCCTCAAGAATGTATACAAAGTATTTTTTTGAAAATATTTGTTTTGAAACATGAGGTGTAAAAATGAATTTGTTTGTTTGAAAATATTATGAGCAATCAATTTGTTGAGTCTTACCCACTAAAGGTCGTTCTTGTTATTTTTCTTCTCCGTTAGAGAAAGTACTATCTACACTATTAGTTGGTAGGTATCCTTATCTATTGGATATGAAGGGGCATGCGTAGGGTCATCGTATGGTCATAGAAGGAAACATGTAAGGATATTTTAGAAATTCGAAGGGACTATCATCATTTTTCTCGTAGGGTCATCAAAGAAAGTAGATCATTTTGTAGGAAAATCGAAGGGTCATCGAGGAATTATGATCTTTATTCGAAAGGGGCCATGATGATATTGTTTAACCGAGGGTCTCTGCTAAAGTATTCCCATTTTCGTGGGACATGACCATTAGTATCGCAAGGCAACAAAGAGAGATTACCCTAGAGGTGAAGTGTGCAAAGTGTATTGGTTTCAGCTATGTTATCTTGAAAATTAAGGTGATCTATGTTTGATTTTATTCTTATCATACAAGCCTATTTACTAGCAGCTATATATATACAAACATATAAAGGCAAAAGATAAAGCGAGAATGTAAATCTACGCTATTACAGGGCTTTGGAAGAGTAACATAATTAGAAAAAAAATATGGGCGTTGTAAATCTAAACTATTACATTAAATTGTGCGACCTATACAATTGTCTAAGAAAATAAATAGTAAAAAGAATAAGAAAATATTGGAAAAAGAAGTTTAAATGCCCTAAAAATCTAAGTTTATATTTTTGGTGTTTTTATGAAAATAATTTAAATGTTAATTAATAATTATTAAAATCCTAATTCTAATTGATTTTAATTAATAAAAAGCCTAAAATCTAATTGTCCAAAAAACTCAATTAATTAATTTACACCCTAAAACTAATTTTGTATTGATTTTATTATATGACTTCTTTCTGATTTTTTTATGTATAAGTTTTGATTAAAAAAAAAAGTTAATTAATAATAAAATAACTAATAAAAAAAATGAAAATGAAGAAAGTAAAGAAAAAAGGGTTTTGGCATCGCTGGGTTTCGAACCCCCTCCCTTCTCTTCACACGCTTGGTTCCAACATGTTCTATGTTTCTTGTTTAACAAATCTGAACATATGAAACTTATTAATAACACAAGTATTAAGAAATTTAAAATTAGAAAATCCTTACCATAGGTGTGATTGAGGGGATGCGTTCTGGGCGTGATTGAGTATGGTTATAGACTTGAGGAGATTCCTAGGAATGTCAGGATGATCATTCAAGGCTTCGTTTCAGTTGTGAATGGCTGAAAAACTGGGATACGATTTGCACCTATTCGTTGAAAATTTTATGTTTGAGAACTTGTTTCTATGGCAGCTCATTCGTCCCTTGTCTAATGGAGTGTGTCCTCTATTTATAATGGATGATTTTTTAAGTTAACATTCTTGGAAGGAAACATGTGCAATCAAAGTCATTATTTGTTTCTAAAACAATTACAAAACATTCCAAAACATGAAGATCTCTTTCCTTCTTCATTCCTCACAGTTTTGTTATGTTGGATATGTGATCTTGGGCTTCAAAATGATCCAAAACAAAGCCCACATGCCTTGTACATTTATTTAATATTTATTTAATTTAATTTTGCATTTAAATGAATAAAATCAAAATAAATGAAATAAAAATTAAAATAATGCATGAATGGACTCAGGGGTCTCTAAACATGTCATAAACACATTTGAACTTCAAAAGTTAGGCCCATTATCCTAAAAGTCCGAAATTGCTTCATTGTGGTTTCATGCATTTTCTCAAAATTGCTCAACTTGCACCAATCATAACTCTCTCAAATTTTGTCATATGAAGGTGATCTTGGACTTTTTGGAAAGCTAAAGATGTCCCTTACAACTCTCATGGTGGTCACTTTTTCATTTGAAGTCTTTAACTTGATGTTAATTTCTTTGACAAAAGATGTATTTTTGTTGACTTTTAAAATGACCTATAATGTTTTGACCTATATCTCTCAAATTAAGCATTTTTGGCCTTGAGCTTAGAGAGACAAAGTTGTAGAGAATTGAATTTCCTTCTAGATATGCATTGGTTGAGGAATTTATGATGAATCATGTGAAAGTTATGCTTGGTCAAAGTTCAGTCAACTTCTCCTTAAGAAAACCCTAATTTGGTAACTTTTGTCTTTTGATAAATCTTGAGTTTTCTTGATGAATCATGATCAACCTTGAATCAAATGATGAATGTGACTTCAAAATATTTATGTTGACTAAAAACCGTGAAGTTTGAATGCAAGTTGACCAATGTTGACTTTTTATCCAATATAGTTGATTTTCAATCATTTGAGAAATTGTCTTAACAAATTTGTGATGTAAGGCTTAAAACTTGACATGAGGATTCTTTGAAGCATATGAGGAACCATGAAACTCACTTGAGGCATTAGAAGCTCAATTTTATTTTAGAAATCCAAAACCCTAATTGTAGGCTGTTGTACCCCAAAATTTACCCTCTCATGTTTTCCAAGATCTTCCCTTTGCATGGTGGTTATAAACACTAGCTTAAGGAAAATAAATTTTTGGAGATAATCAAGTATCTTTCAATTGACATCTGAATAAGGTATTTATATTGGCATCTGAGAAAGCTTCGATTGGGCGCTGGACTTCCTTTGACACAAGCCTGATTCATAAGCTTCGATTGAGTGTTAGGCCTCCTTCGATCAAGTTCAACTCCTAAGACTTTGACTGCACATTGGATGCTTCAGGCTTGCCTTCAATTCACTAGACAAAGGACTTCCTACATGAATTTGATTCATAAGGCAAGAGCTTCTTCCATGTGTGCTTCGACCCACAAGGAAATGACTTCCTCTGTGCGTGCCTTCAGCGCACAAGGAAAAAGGCTTCTTTCAAATTTCCTTGGATGAACAAGGCAAAGTCCCCCTCTTCAATTTGTATTCGATTCACAAGGCTAAGACCCTTTCAACTGGCCTTCGATTAACGGGGAAATGACCTCCCTCATGCTATCATCCACAAGGAATTGGCTTCCTTTGTGCTAGTTTCAATTGGGAAATGGTTCCCTTTGAAACTGCTTGCGTCAACTCTATCTCTGGACCTTTCAGCACATGATTGCCACATTATGAGCACACATTGGTGGCCCATTCGAGGAATGCACAAGGGGTACATGTAGGTTATTCGAAAGACACACAAAAGGGCCATTCGAAGGATGTACAAGTGTTCCATTCGAAGGAGACACATAATTATCGAAAATAAGTTTGTCTTATGATAAGTCTTGGTCCAAGTTTCTTACTGACCCAAAAGCCAACATGTTGCCAAGCCCAAGCCTCCTGCACAATTGCATTCGAAAGAGGTAACAAGGGAAGTTTTGACTGGCCAAAAAGGAGCTTTCGTTTGGGCTAGTTGAAGAGTTTAGATCAAGCTACCAAGACAAATATGGGCTCAATCGAAGAAGCCCCAATGATGAGAATTGGAGCCATTCGAAGGAGGCAACCATGGGCCAATCAAAGAGAAAAGATTGAGGGTATTCGAAGGAGTCAAATGTTTCCAAGTTCACCCTAAAGCTCAAAGGGGTAGGAACTCATCAAAAAAGGCAATCCATTAATGTGTCTGATTTGGCCTTCAAAGCCTAGTTAATGGTCGTCCCTTGCCATTTCTATGCTATGACCATCTCTCCATCCCCTATAAATACATAACACTTCTATAAGCCAAGCGTACCACATATATACGTACAAGGAAAGACTACTCGCACACGCTGCCTCATAAGCCACACTAAAGTTATCAAAAATCTCATAAGTGATCCAAATCTAAGAAATCTTCAACAAAGGCTCCACTCATTCCCTGAAGTTTGCAGGAGGCATTTCCCAAGCACTAGACAAGTCCAATATACACTTGAGCATCACTCACACAATCTTTCGGTTGGTAATTTGCTTTCAATCTCAAACTAGCCAAGTATACAATTTTTAAATTCATGTTAATCATACATTCATGTTATTGCTAATGTTTGTCATTCCTTTCATGCGTTACATGCAAGATTAAGCGCAGGGGTGAGATCGTGCCATTGCCTGGGCATGATCTATATTTTCTTTCGAATCTAAGGATTCATGATGTTGCAAGATGAAGTGGCTTTCAATTCAGACCCAGAGAATTCGAATTAGGATGATACAACCATAGGCTGTCGAATCCAAGACTGGATTCGATCCAAATCTGATTTTTGTTCCATTTCTATAATATATTTTTTTTGCAAATCGAAGGAATGTATCAAGAACCTTCGACTAACTCCCTCGTGGGATCGAAAGGCAGCTCTAGGCTCCTTTTCGATCCATGCCTGCATGCTACAATTTACATAGTCTCATGCACCATCCTGCCCTTTTCAATTCTGTTTTGCATTTATTTAGTTTTATCTACTCTACAAAATATTTATAAAAAATCATCACAAAAAAAGTTAAGATTAGATTTGATTGATTAAAGTAATTTCTGAAATAATTAATTAATTGATTTTAACATCCTCTTTTTCAAAAAAATTAAAATAAATTAGAATGTAGGTCTAATTTTATTTTTCAATTTATTTTCTTTTCATAAAAATCAAAAACGAAAAAAAGATTTCCTTTTACCTTAGGATTTTTATGTGTATTTTCAATTCACGCGCTTATTTTAAATCTCGCATTTTTTACTATTAATGTACCTGCTCATGGGTTATAATAGAATAACTAGGAAATTTACTGCTTTTACCTCCCCATTTTGGACTTGTAATAGCGTAAATTTAAATTCCCGTTGTTGTACCCTAAAATTTTCCCTCCCATTTTACTCAAAACATACTCATTGAAGTCTTCAAACTTGCCCAAAGTTGACTAAGGATTGACCAGACAGACTCTCTCCTAAATCAATGAATCTCCAACTAGGGTTTCCATTTTCATCAAGATGGGTGAGCTCCAAAGGCCTCAAATCTCTTTCATGGTCCTAATATGTACTCAAGACCATCCATGTCAAGTTTCATGCTTTGCACAAGAAGTTTGCTCAGTCAACTGCTCAAATGCCTGAAAATCAACTATGCTGGTCAAAAGTCAACTGTGACCCACATGAAGTCAAACTTGAAGATTTTTGGTCAACATCAACATTTTGAAGTGATATCCATCATTTGATCAAAGGTTGATCATGATTCCTCAAGGAATAATCCTAATTCATAAAAACTCAAAAGTTGCTAAATTAGGGTTTTTATAGGAAAAGTCAACCAAATTATGACCAGACATAACTTTCTCATACTTTATCAAACATTTCCCATCCAAGGCTCATTTTGAAGAGGATGGTATTACCTACAACTCAACTTCAGCCCTCAAGTTCAAAAAATGCACTCATGTAAAGATATGAATTCAGACATTACAGGTCCATTCAAAAAGTCAACAAAAACACCTTTTGGATCAAAGCTCCTTACATGAACATGGAAGATCCAATTGAGGTGAAACAAAAAAGGTTGTTTAGAGGACATCCTAATATTTCTAAAAAGTCCAAGAAAACCCTCTTAAGGTCAAATTTGAGAAAGATAGCCTTGTCAAAGTTTGCCATTTTTGTAAACTTGCACAAAGTCAACAATGCCCAAAATGGTATTTTCTCCACATGGGCCTATCTTTTCAAGATTGGAGCTTGTTCCTAACATGGTCCACGACCCATGAACCACTCCATGCCTTATTAACTTATTTATCTAATTTATTGTGATTTAATTCAAATAAGATCAAATAAAATCAAAATAAATCATATAAATTGCTTTTTGAATGATTTTGGCATTGAATGAAGATGATATATGCTGGCATATCAAGATCAAATCGTGCAAGGGGTGATTGGAGAAAGAATGGCATGATTTGGCTTGTTTTGGAAACAAATGATGCAAAGAACAAATCAAATCTTCTCTTCATAATTGTGCAAGATTCAATCTGTTTTTGTTAACCTAATACGTTCCAATACATATACACAAGGAGGCCAGACCTAGAGGACACGAAGACGCTGCCTCCATAAGAAGAACAAAACTCAAATTTTTTGACAAAAAAATATGGTTCGAATTATGAGTTTGAGGGACATTCAAGTTGATTCAAAGCCAACAATCAATTCTTGGGCGTGTATTAAAGCTATTCCAATAACTCTCAAGCCATAAAACGCCCAGAATCGTAAGGTACATGACCCGTTCTTTCCGTTTTTTTATTCTCGATTACATGTGTATGCGCGTTTTCAATGAGATTTAATCATGCATTCATGTTTATTATAAGATTTTGAAGCTATCTGGATGGTTTAATAGAGTGTGCAGGAATAACATAACGCCATTTTTAGGGTTTCAAGCTCCCAAATTAGGGACTCCCTATAGAGGCAAAATTAAACCCAATTGTGTGTACCAATGGACTCAGGGCATGATTTGAAATTGATCTACGCCTTTGGTTTTGATTTATCTTGCTGATATTTTAGTTTTGAATCTTGCAGGGATGTAGCTACGGATAAAAACAGTCACTATAGCCTTTAGTGACGGTTTTGTCCATAGGTAAAAGGCTGATACCTAAAACAACAATTTTGAGGAGGAAGGTGATCACGTGGCTGATTCCCATTGGTCGGTTTGAAATTACACGTGTGTTCTGGGTATAAGGTGTGTTTTTCCATTATATTATTATTTGTTATTATATTAACAACTAAACAAAATAGCACGCATGGCAAAGGATAACGCTGGTAAGGGGAAGGACCTGGGTTCGATCCCAGGTCCAAACATTTTATTATTTTCCTAACAACTGTTGCAGGATTCCATACTCCACGCAACCAAGTGCCTATCATGCACTACAAGATCCACGTCATTGGATCAATCTCCTCCCCGATCCAATGTCTCATGCAAGCAAGGTCCATGATGCACCTTCAGGTGTGGCCCTCACTGAATCCAGACAATTGATTGGGCCAAATGATTTGGGCTCAACGAAAATCAATAATACACTCCCCTGATCTGCTTTCATCACAGTCCCAAAATTATTTCTTTTCTTTATTTCTTTTATCTTTAAATTATTTGTTAATTATTTCTTTTGTACAAAAAAAAAACAAAATAATTTTTAATTAAATTAAAAATCACAAAAAATATAGAATTAGGTTTTTTTATTATTTAAAATAATTTTATTGAACATAATTTAGTTTAAATAGATTAACTTAATTGCTTTTTTTCTATTAATTAAAAGTAACTAGAAATTGGGTTTAACTTGCAATTAAATTATTTTCTCAATAAAAAAACACAAAAATATTTTTTATTTAATTAGATTTGTAGTCTTCTAATTTATTCGTGTATTTAATTTGTCTCGCGCACCTTTACTTTCTTTTAATTCAAATTATTGTAACTGTTTCAAGTTTGTAATAGATTAATTAGGATTTTAATTCCCACATCTTTATTTTCAGTCAAATATTCCTGTATCTGCCGAAAACCCTTGTAATAGTTAGGACTTTAATTTCTCGCACTCTTTAATTCCCGCAACTACTAAACTGTGAGATGTATGGATATTAGGACTGTATGCGAAAGATAAATCGACGATTAAAAGGTAGATAACCCTAATTGTGCAAAGATAATTAACTGAAAAAAAGCACACATGCACATTCTCACTCATAGGGTTTGCCTCACTTGGTTGCCTCAGAATCAATGGTCATGTCCCTCGAACGTAGGGATATCTTAGCAAAGACCCACAATTCAAAGTCGTTATAAAGATCATAGTCCCTTACTGTCCCTCGAGTTGCCTACGAGAAATGATCTTATGATGATAGTCCCTTCAAAATGATAAGGTATCCTTACATGTTTCCTTCAGTGACCATTTCATCCCTTCGAATGTCCCTTAAAACTTTAAACGATGGGGCTACCTACTCCTTAATAGTAGGATATTGCTGTCTAAAGGAAACGAGAAAACAAATAGCCTTTTTCGAGTAGGTAGAAAATCTTAAGTACTTGCTCAAAACAATAAAAAACTCTTTTACACAAACACTTTCAAAATAGTTTTCAAAAACAACTTCGTCACACTCTTGAGGACAGATACAAGGGTTATCACGAAGTTAAACAAAAACTTTTTTTCAAAACATACACAAGCAATTTCAAAATGAGCAAGTACCTAAGAGCCCATGGAAAACCAGAGATAGAAAGGGTGCTAACACCTTCCCTTTCTATAATCTACCCCCCGTACTCAAAAACATCTCGAAAAAAGGTTTTTTCTGTTCTTTTTCCTTTCCTTTGTTGGATGAAATAAAAGTCGGTGGCGACTCTTGCTTACCGTGACATTTGCGAACAAAAAACACAGCAGTATAACAGTCGGTTCTGCCACCATATCACAAAACTGGCGACTCTGCTGGGGATATTTAATAAGTGGGGTATACCTTAGGATCTAGGTCATTTCTAAAATTGCTTGCTTGTTTTTCTTTGCCTGATTTATATTCAAGGGTTTTATTGGGGTTATGTAGATCCTACACCCGGATCGGGGAACACCTTTTAGGTAAGTAGCAATAAAATGCGAGGGAACTGTGCGGGGTATACCGACACAGTTGAAGTAGTAGCTACGTTGATGTGACACATTGGTTGGTACCGATAACCCTTGAGTCAATCAAGGAGAGTACGAGGCCGCCGCATGGTGTCATAAAGCATCAAATGACCTTAGAACCTTTAATTGCACAACTTAGCCAGTAGGACGTAGCGAGATGGTCGGCTTTGGTGTATTCCCAAGGTTGACAGATACTTAATGCTACACTCATTGAGGTTTGACTCTTGAGTTTTGTTTGGTTGCGAGTCAATTGCCTATTGAACGAAGCTTGGGGGAAAGATCAGTGATATTCAGACCCCTTAGAATCCGGTTATATTTATAAGATAGGTTGAACCAATCCAGCTTCAAGAGGGTATGACCTTAAAACTCATGCAGGCCTTAAACCTAAGGACTTGGTGTGACTTGTTTGTTTCTTTCTATACATGTGATTTCTTAGCATAATCATGACATCATAAGCATGGTATATCATACTAACCATTTCAAGGATTTTCTAGGGCTCATCTTTGCTTTGTTTCTTAGGACATGGCATCCGCCCGCAGGAACACCATCCAGATCAACCTTGTGAAAGTACCTCCTCAACTAAAGGATTTGGCATTAAGGATTCCTGAAAGCTCTCCCTTCACTAAAAAACATGGTCTGCTGCTCAACTTGGTCACTTTAAAACCTGATGAAGAATTGCTAAAAATGTTATTTCAGTTCTTTGATCCTCTGCACCACTGCTTCACCTTCCCGGATTACCAGCTAGTGCCTACTATGGAGGAATTTTATCAGTTATTATGGGTACCTATTCTTGATCAGTTACCTTTCAGCGGTATGGAAATACATCCAAAGCCTGAAGAGATTGCTCGAGCTATATCCTTACAACAGTCCGATGTAGTGACAAATTGGGAAACTAGGGGAAGTGTCCAAGGAGTCCCGGTTAAATTTCTATTCGAGAAAGCTCACTGTTTTTGGGATACCCTAGACTTACAAGCTTTTGAAGAGGTATTGACACTCCTCATCTACGGGATGGTACTATTCCCTAACACAGACCAACTCGTAGATGTGAATACGATTAAGGTTTTTCTGTCTCATAATCCGGTGCCTACATTACTTGGGGATATTCTACACTCTCTGCGTGCTCGCACTCTAAAGAGAAGGGAAACCCTCCTATGTTGCACCCCTCTACTGGCTAGGTGGTTTATTTTGCACCTACCCAGGTCTATTTTGAAGAATGAGCAGGGTATGAAATGGTCTCATAGGCTGATGTCCCTTACACATTCAGACATTCATTGGTGTTCACGGTCCTTGGAAGATGTTACCATCATTGATCACTGTGGTGAATTCCCTAATGTTCCTCTCTTAGGTATTAGGGGAGGAATCACTTATAACCCTTGTCTGGCACTGCGATAGTTTGGTTATGCAAGAAGGGATGGTCCTCATGATACACTTATCTAAGGAATCAACTTCGACTATGAGAATGATGCTCAGGGTTACCGCAAAAGGTTCATACGAGCTTGGGGCATGGTACATAAAGTTGATAGCAAGACACTGGGGCACAAGAATTCTATCCCTCTCGAGCCTTATCTCCGATGGGTACAAGTCCGCGCCTAAAGTCTTATAATGCCTTACCCTGTTATCCTACCAATGATTGTGGAACCAGCTGCTGAAGGAGACAATCCTTATCTTGTTATCCATTCTGACATGCCAACTTATCATGAGGATTTACAAAAATCCTTGGTTCAACTTAAAGAGGAGCGGGATACGTTTGAAGCTCAATTTTATACCAGCAAGAAGAAGGTCCTAGAGCTCACTAGGCTACTTCATGAAGAGAGGAATATAAACGCCTACATTGCACCAAAGAGGATGCGCTCCTGGGAAACCTAGTTTTATTTTTTCTTTAAGTCTTGTCTTTTTTTGATTGTAAGCCTAAAAGGCATTCTTTGTAACAATCCGAACTTGTAAATCCTCATGATCAATTGACTGGAAGATCTGAAGGCCCTCATACTGAAGGAAAAGAAGAAGAAGAAGACCTCTGGTGTTCTGAATCTGGGTAGAAGGTTCAGGGGGGCATTAAATCAACCAGTTGATCTAACCTCCTCGTCCAAAGAAGGGGAGAATCAAGAGAGAGAGAGAGAGACAAGGGAGAAGGACCCTATCCCTGAAGTTTCTGATAATGATACAGACTACAATGATGAGCAATATCCTCCCACTGAGGATAGATACAAACAATTAGAGGATCGGCTGAGCGCAATGGAGATCCAGAGAATATCAGGGTTGCATTTTGAAGAGTTGGGTCTAGTATCTGGGGTAGTCATCCCACAAAAGTTTAAGGCTCTGGTTTTCGCAAAGTATGACGGGGTGTCTTGTCCCAAGCTTCATCTCTGTTCCTATGTGAGGAAGATTCAGCCTCACACTTCTGATTGAAATCTGTGGGACCATTTCTTTCAGGACAGTCTATCTGGGACTCAGCTTGAATGGTTCTATCAATTGGAGGGAACCAATGTCCGTAACTGGGAGGATTTGGATGCTGCTTTTCATAAGCAGTATCAATACAATGCTGACCTTGCTCCTACTCGTACACAACTCCAGAGTATATCCATGGATGCAGGTGAAGGCTTTAAGGACTATACGCAGAAGTGGAGAGATATAGCAGGGAGAGTCCAACCCCCTTTGTCTGATAGGGAGTTGGTTGACATGTTTCTTGGGGCGTTGTCTGGTCCATTCTTCAATCACCTGATTGGTAGCTCCTCAACTGGTTTCACTGAGCTGATATTAACCGGAGAAAGGGTAGAAGCTGGGATCCGGAGCGGAAAAATACAGAAAGATACCTCGTCAAGTTCAGTGAAGAAGCCCTTCGCGAGTAAGAAGGAAGTCAGTGCTTGTTGGCTGAAGATTTTGATAATATTATTAGAAGCAAAGTAAATTGGACATTTCGATCGAAATGAAACAAAACGTCATGTTTCGAAATAGTAGAAGCAATGCTTCGAATGAGCATATCAAAGCTTGGAGCTTCAAGTGACAGTTATGAGAATATATCCAAAGAAGTCTTGAAATGATGACAAGGCTGTGTCTAGGAAATGCGTTCGAAGCGAAGAAGTGCCAAAACATTTGAAATTCAAATGCAAGCGGGATGTTCGAAATTTGAAATATATGCGCTGGAGCATTCGAAGACACGTGGAAGCAAAAGAGAGGCATTGCTCTGCATGTTCTGAACGCGGCAGAATCTTATAGCAAGACCGTTATGGTCGAATAGTATAAATAGAAGTCTTAGCATTAGGATTTCGTGTGTCATATCTATTGTACAAGAAAACTCAGTAAACATTCAAATTACCACATGGCTAGGGAAACGAATGCAAGAGCAATGTACGTATGATAACACCATATGTTTATAATTTAATGAAAACCCTTTATCATTTCCAGTACTTTCCTTTATCTTTATATCAATACCATTTACAAGTTTTTGCATCTAAAGTCTTTTTATTCGAAATCTTTTCAGTGATGTCTTACATTTAAATGCTTTCCTTCCATTTCAAATACTTAACATTTCAGAAACTGTTATACATTTCATGCCTTTATCTTTAAGTTTTTATCTTTCGAACACCTTTTTCACTTAAAGCCATTTTTCAGTTTTCTTGCATTAAACGCTTTCTTCGTATTTCGAATCTTTTGCATTAACTGTTTTCTTTACGATTCGAAGTCATTTACTTGTCTTTTATGCAGTTTTTACATGTCTTTACAATTGACCTTTATTCATGCAATTTAGTTTCACACACATTTATTTTGATTACACCTTTAGATCTTTAATAGATAAATCAAAATAAGTTAAACACCTACACAACGTTCTAAATACCAACCATGAATACCAGTTCGATCATGAGAGTTACCCTAATGACCAACACGTCCTAGGATCAATCTAGTCGATCCTGCGAGTTACCAGAGAAATTGAATAACAGTCAGTAAGTTTATTCGATAGTTTGGAGGACTAGCGGTCGTTTACCAGAAATCACTGTAAACAAATTGGCACACCCGGTGGGACCCATCATTGGACGTTACGGAGTTTTAGAATAGAAATAAAGATTGTTGAGACGTAACCATTATAAAAAGACCCTCTGAGTGATAAGTTTGCTGTTTTATGAACCTAAGAAGTGGTAAAATAACCAACAGCAACCAACCCTTATCCAGAAGAAAACGTTTGAACAAGATGTCTAGTTCTGACAATCAACAAGGGGAATAAATGCCCCACATACAACAGGCACTAATGTATCCGCTTCGATGGGAACGTCTAATGTGATCCCTTCGAATGCACAGTCTGTTGCATCTTCTACCAGTAATATAGCCACTAATGGAGTAAGTGGCATATCAACTAATAGTTCGATCTTAGGAAATACTGGAACCATTGGTTATCCTGGGGGATTTGTTCCACCATCAGGGACACAAACCCATTTCTCCACTCCACTAACTAGACCACCCGGTTTCGATGGTAATAGAACCAGAAATTCCTCTTATGGAATGCCAACATCTTTTATGGCAGGTTTACACAATTCCACATCGAATTCATCACCACAATTAGGGTCTGGGTCTGGGGCGAATCAGTTTATGACAAATAACCAAGGGTCAGTGGGTTATAGCACAATGCCTATTTTAACCACAGAAAACCAGTTGGCTTTTAGGCAATTGATGGATGACAGTAACCATAATATGATAGGGGTATTAGCACAAACTATGCAGGAAATATTTGCCCCAATAGTACAAAATGTGACTATGACAAACAGAGAAAACGCAGATAACATGAGTCGAATAGCAGATTTCTTTGCTCCCCCAGAAAGGCGTAGGCAGAATCAGACGGGAGTTTGAGCAAACATACCTATTATGGAACAAGTTGCTAACGACCCAACTTATAGACCACCTAGAGAAGAAGTTAACTTGGGGGCAAGGGCACAACGGCTAGAAGCCCCAATAATCCCAGGCCCACAAAGAGAAATTATGGAACCAGGGGCAAGGGTCGAAAGGCTGGAAGTCCCAGAGTTTCGAGAAGAACAACCTAGGGGGGTTTCATGGTGGGTCGAAATCAAGATGTTGATGCTGTCGTTCATAGAATTCGAAACGATAACATCTTGGCAGAAAACAATTTAACCACCATGATAGAGAGAGTCATGGCCCAAAATGGCCTCAACACAGGAATTAGAAGGCCAAATTATGCTTCTCCTATATTAGATTGCATAATGCATACTGATTTACCAAGGGGATATAAAGTCCCTAAATTTACAAAGTTCGCTGGGGATACAAATGAATCAACAGTCGAACATATAGCCAGATATCTAACCGAAGCGGGAGATATAGCCAATAATGAAGACCTCAGGATCAAATACTTCCCAAGTTCCCTGACTAAAAACGCCTTCACATGGTTCACCACTTTGCCTCCTGGGTCCATTGATACTTGGGCTCTTTTGGAGAGATTATTCCATGAACAGTTTTACATGGGACAGTCAAAAATAAGCTTGAAGGAATTAGCCAGTGTCAAGAGAAAGTTCACTGAACCCATAGATGATTATCTGAATAGATTTAGGCTTTTGAAATCCAGATGTTACACAGTGGTGCCTGAACATGAGTTAGTCGAAATGGCCGCTGGTGGCTTGGATTACTCTATTCGAAAGAAACTAGACACTCAATATTTGAGGGACATGGCTCAGTTAGCCGACAGGGTTCGACAGGTCGAAAGGCTAAAGGCCGAAAAGTCCAAAGTCTTTAAAAATAACAAGAAGGAAAGGATCTCCTATGTTGGAACTGAGGAAGTAGAAGATTATCCTGAATTCGAATTCGAAGAGGTCGAAATCGACCTCGCTGAATTAAAACAGGCACCACCCTACTCCTGCAAATTATTAGTTCCCACAAAAGGGAAAGAGATTGTTGAAAATGAGAAAAGTGACAAATTCCCAAAGAAGGTTTATACCTTCGATGTCACTAAATGTGACGAGATTTTTGATTTACTTGTCAAAGATGGCCAACTCATTGTGCCATCAAATGTCAAAATACCTCCTTTAGATCAAAGAAAGAAGAGAGGATTTTGCAAATATCATAGTTTCCTAGGCCACAAAACCTCACAGTGTTTTCTTTTCAGGGACCTAATTCAGAATGCAATCAAAGATGGCAGACTGAAGTTTGCTGATAAAGCAAAGATGAAAGTGGACGAAGATCCCTTGGACGTCACAGACACCAACTACTCCGAGCCTGCAAGCATTGGGGAGATTAACATGGTGGAAGCTGACCAAATTGATGCCCAATAGGAGAGAAAGGTACTGAAAACGAAAGCTGGGTGATAATCGAAGTCGATAAGGAGGTCACTGAAGACGTCCAAAAGCTACCAGAGACTTCGATTGAAGCAGCACCTTTAGCTGTCGCAAAAGAAATCCAGGCTACTAAAGGCCAGGAAAATCAAAACCAAGAATTGACACAGGTCACTGAAGGCCTGAGGCTGGAATTGGAGAAAGTCAAAATCACGAAGCCAACTTCCCCTCAGAAAGAAATATGGGACACTTTAGGGGAACCCATTGGAAAATTTGACTATTTGGTTTAATATTCTGCCCCAGAGAGTTCAAAAGTCCACATTGAAGATATAAAGCCCACAGGATAGGGAGATGATGAAGCTAAAGGGGAAGATGTTGAGGTAAACATGGTGGATATGGAGAGGCCTCGCTCTGAGATGGAGGAGGTAGAAAGATACTTAGAAAAAGAGAAGTATAAAATGGAGGATAATCATGCTGGAGATGCTAGTCTCAAGGATTACCTCATGACATGCCACAAGGGAGATACAGGAATGATACTGTGCCCTAGGTGCAGCATCCTCTGCAATCAGAGAATCGCTGCGAACTTCGAGCGGGTACAGAGGGCTCGAACTGGCAACAATTGGCGCCAGGATAACCAGCTATTCAGGTGTTATCCTAAGGCTGGAGAAAGTTTGCTGGAATTTGTGTTTCGCTGCTACAAAGGGGTAACCAAGTGCTTGATATGCCCAAGGTGTTCTGCTGTGTATGATCAAAGCATGGCCAGAGCCTACGAAACGATTCCCTTCGCCCCTTGCTGGAACCATCAAGAAACTGTTCAGATGGGCCCACGTTTCGATAGTAGACACAAACAACGAAGGCCTGATAGTCCTCATCCCAAGGCTGCTCGAAGAGTGACGTTCAAACTCCCTGCTGAAGTGCCAACCGACAGATGGCTGCAAGTCAGAAATGACAAAGGCAAAGACAGATGGAGAAACACCGAACGAAATGCACGCCATGCTATGACATACAGGAAGTAATTCAACATAGCAAAAAGGGAAGAGGTAAGATTAGAGAACTACAAAGGGAGGAACCCCATGTCGAGATCCCAGTGGCGAAGGCAACAGAGGATTCGAAAGGTTGAGAGGGAAGCTGTGGCAAATAAAGGGGCAACCTCAGCAAGGAACCAAGGTGAATCTAGCACCAACAAACCCACACCAAAAAATCAAGCTGAAGACAAACCCCCAGTTAATAGGAGGCTTTTCTCTGAAGTACAACTGGATGAACCAAAGGAATACACTCCAGGCCCAGAAGAAGACGAAGATATGATAACTGATAACTTTGAATCAGAGGGGGAGTCTTCGTTCAACCTAAACTACAACGTGGTATCTGTGCTTCCCTGTGAATTTGGACAGGAAACTGAAATTGATGAATATGAGGAATAAGATACCATAGATTTGATGAAGCATAGGCCTGTGTGCTACTATGTGATGGACAATGGGGCTGTCGAGGAGCAAAATGTGTTCTTCGAACATCCAGAACCAGCTATGAAGAACCATCTTAAGCCACTATTTATTCGGGCAAAAGTTGGTGCCCATGGCGTGAATAAGGTTCTAGTGGATGGGGGTGCTGCAGTCAATTTGATACCCCACTTCATGCTGAAAAGATTAGAGATCCGCGAAGGAGACATCAAGCCCCGAAATATGGTTCTATCCAATTATGAAGGGAAAGTGGGCAAAACACTGGGAGTGGTTCAGTTGGACTTGATAATAGGCTCAAGCTGTAGGCCCACCATGTTTATGGTGATCGAAGCCAAGGCCAACTACAACTTATTGCTGGGAAGGGAGTGGATCCATGGCGTAGGGGCAGTTCCTTCGTCAATGCATCAGCGATTAGTTCTGTGGAGAGAAGATGGCATCGTGGAAAACATTGAAGCAGACCAGAGTTACTTCATGTCAACAGTCAATTTAGTTGACAAGAGGAATTATGACAAACACCTGGAAAAGATTGCTCTGTGTGTTCCAAATGATGAGATCAACGAAACCAGAAACGCCCACTACTACATGACCCTTCGCCATGATGGCCTTTACTGGGATAGAAGAATAATCAGTGAAGAAGAGGGAGTCGAAAGTACTATACAAAGACGGCCAGCAGGCTAGGACTTCGACAACCTTATCCATGACTGAATCCACCTTTTTTGAAAGGATTTCGGCTTATATAGCTGAGAACGAATCAAAGGCGGCCGTAGAGGCTGAAATAAATAAATTAACTATAAAGATGAACGAAGTAAGTGGGGATGGCTCGAAATGCTCACCCTTTAAAGAACTTGAGATGGATCAAACGTTGGACGCCATCTACGATAAAGAACCCTTAGGCTTCGAAAAGGACCCCATAGACTCAGGTGCCAAAATGTTGGCGCAGGATCCACTCGAAGAAGTCAACTTAGGGGATGAAAACACGAAAAGAATAACCTACATAAGTGCAAAACTTAGCCCAGGCCTCAAGCAGGAAGTGATCGAGGTCCTTAAGAAAAATAAAGATTGCTTCGCATGGGATTATGACGAAATGCCTGGTTTAAAGAGGGAGTTAGTCGAACACAGACTGTCAATCAAAGATGGCAAGAAGCCCATCAAACAAACTCCCAGAAGATTCACACCAGCGGTTCTTACAAAGATTAAAGCTGAGATCGAAAGGTTGCTGCGTTGCAAATTCATCAGAACCACAAGGTACGTCGAATGGTTAGCAAATATAGTACCTGTTATTAAGAAAAATGGTTCTTTAAGAATTTGCATAGATTTTAGGGATTTAAACACTGCAACCCCTAAGGATGAGTACTCCATGCCTGTGGCAGAAATGCTAGTAGACTCTGCTGCAGGGTTCGAATACTTGAGTATGTTAGATGGATACTCTGGGTATAATCAGATTTTTATTGCTGAAGAAGATGTTGCCAAGACAGCATTTCGTTGCCCAGGAGCCTTAGGCACCTACTAATGGGTGGTGATGCCTTTTGGTTTAAAGAACGCTGGGGCAACTTATCAAAGGGCAATGAATTCGATTTTTCATGATTTCATTGAAACCTTTATGCAGGTGTATATTGATGTTATAGTCATCAAATCTATATCTGTAGAAACACATTTGCATCATTTGAGCCAATCATTCGAACGAATGAGAAAACATGGCTTAAAGATGAATCCCCTTCAATGTGAATTTTTTGTGCAGGCTGGAGATTTCCTTGGTTTTGTGGTTCACAAGAAAGGGATTGAGATCAACCAGAACAAAACCAAAGCCATAATGGAGACGAAAGCACCTACGTCAAAAAGGGAGCTGCAATCTCTGCTAGGGAAGATTAACTTCCTCAGAAGATTCATTTCGAATCTGAGTGGAAGAACCCAAGCTTTCTCTCTGTTGCTTCGTCTAAAGCAAGGCCAAGCCTTCGAATGGAACGAAGCCCATCAGGAGGCATTTGACAGGATAAAAAGATACCTCTCTCAACCTCCTATCTTGTCTCCACCTTCATGGGGGAAGCCCATGAGATTGTACATATCTGCCTCTGAAGTTAGTATAGGTAGTATGTTAGCACAAGAAGATAGCAATGGTATCGAAAGAGCCATATACTATTTAAGTAGAGTACTAAATGATGCAGAGACCAGATATAGCAATTTATAAAAGCTATGTCTCTATTTGTATTTCTCTTGTATGAAACTCAAGTATTATATAAAGCATGTTGATGTTTATGTTTCATCTCATTTCGATGTCATTAAACACATGCTTTCAAACCCAATAATGCATAGCAGAGTTGGTAAGTGGGCTTTAGCCTTAACAGAATATTCTTTGACTTTCATGCCTTTAAGAGCTGTGAAAGGCCAAGTGATTTCTGATTTCATTGTGGACCATTCATTGGTTGAGCAGACTGTCATGAGTTACGTCGAATTGCAACCATGGAAATTATACTTTGATGGTTCAACCCACATGAATGGAAGTGGTGTTGGAGTCCTTCTAATTTCTCCTGAAGGAATTCCAACAAAATTCAAGTATAAATTAGATGGTCCTCGTTGCTCGAACAACGAAGATGAGTATGAAGCGCTCATTGTTGGACTTGAAGCTTTGTTGGAATTGGGGGCAACTAGAGTCGAAATTAAAGGAGACTCAGAATTGGTGGTCAAGCAAATAACAAAGGAGTATAAATGCATAAAGGAAAACTTGATGATATACTTCGTCATAGTCAACAGGCTACTTAGGAAATTTGAATACATGGATATTCAACACATACCAAGAATAGAGAACCAAGAAGCAAATGACTTAGCACAGTTGGCTTCGGGTTATAAAGTTTCTGTCAGGAACTTTGAGGATTTAGTTGAATTAAGGGGTAGAGTTATGGCTACTAGATTCACACCATCAGATCTAGAAAGTATGAAATTGGGATATGCTGAGAAACAGGGATTCGAAATATTAGCCATAAACACTTTATCAGATGCAGATTGGCGAAGTCCATTGGTGAGTTATTTAACAAACCCAACTCTGAATGTTGATAGGAAGACAAAATACAGAGCATTATCATATCTCCTCATGGGGAACGAGTTGTTCAAAAAAACCCAAGAGGGCGTATTATTGAAGTGCCTAAGAGAAAGTGAGGCATACTTAGCATTGTCAGAAGTTCACAATGGGGCATGTGGGGCACATCAAGCAGGTCATAAAATGAAATGGTTGTTATTTCGATACGGCATGTATTGGCCTAGCATGCTTAAAGATTGTATAGACTTTGCTAAAGGATGTGAGGAATGTCAGAAGCATGCAGGGATTCAACATGCCCCTGCAAGTGAGTTGCATTCAATCATCAAACCATGGCCATTTAGAGGATGGGCATTGGATTTGATAGAAGAAATAAATCCT
This sequence comes from Vicia faba, assembly GCA_948472305.1. Lineage (NCBI taxonomy): Eukaryota > Viridiplantae > Streptophyta > Magnoliopsida > Fabales > Fabaceae > Vicia > Vicia faba. The sequence continues at coordinate 1,285,994,096 of OX451738.1, read as the reverse complement.
GCTTCGTCTAAAGGACAGAAATATATCTTGGTAGGAATATATTATTTTACCAAGTGGATCGAAGCTATACCATTAATAGTTGCTGATCAAGAGGCTATTATTGAGTTTATACAGAAGCACATTATCTATAGGTTCGGATTTCCAGAGAGCATAACCACAGATCAAGGCTCTGTGTTTACTGGTAGAAAGATGCAAGAATTTGCCCAAGAAATGGGGTTTAGATTAATAACATCAACGCCATATTATGCTCAAGCAAATGGTCAAGTCGAAGCAGCCAATAAAGTGATAATAGGGTTAATCAAGAAACATATTGGTAAAAAGCCAAGGAACTGGCACAAAACTTTGGACCAAATACTATGGGCCTGTAGAACATCTCCTAAGGAAGCTACTAACACTACGCCTTTCCAACTCACATTTGGTCATGATGCAGTGCTGCCAGTAGAAATTCATCTACAATCAGTTCGAATTCAAAGACAAAACGAAATCCCAGCTGCATTATATTGGGAGATGATGATGAATGAATTAGTTGAGTTGGACGAAGTTAGATTACATGCATTGGAAATCTTAATGAGACAAAAAGAAAGAGTTGCCAGGACATATAACAAAAGGGTGAAAAGAAAAGCATTCATTATTAATGACTTAGTCTGGAAAGTCATTTTGCCCATGGACAAGAAAAATAAAACACTAGGTAAATGGTCACCTCATTGGGAAGGACCTTTTCGAATATTAAAAGTATTCTCAAACAATGCATATGAAATCGAAGAGCTGATGGATGATAAACGTATCCTAAAGGTTAATGGGAAATATTTAAAGAAATATAAGCCACGCCTGCAGGAGATTCGAATAGTAACAACGTAACCAAAATATTATAAAAATCCCAAAATGGCAAGATGAGATGCCAAAATGGCGTTGTTCGAATATTACATACAAAAAACCAAATTGTAATCAAATGAACACTGAAATTTAGAAATAAGAATTATTCTTCAATCTGTTGAAGGTACTTCGAAAAGATTCAAGTCTCTGTTGAGCAAAATGCCTGGCTCCCTCCAAGGTTGCCACTTCTCCCTTGAGTTGTTCTGCAGTTTCCATTTCTGCAAGCCCCTGGTTGAGAAGCTCTTCGAATTGGTTACCAGCAGTATTGGTTTCGAAGGCTATTTGTTGTTCTTTAGCCTCTTTAACCTTCTGTTAAAGTTCCTGAATTTGCCTTTCCCAGAGAAGGATGGACTCAACTCGAGTCTCATAATCAGTTTTTGCTTGCTTTAGATGCATAGCTTGATCCTCAGCTTCTTGAGAGAGTTTCGAAGCTTGTTCATAAGCAGCATCCATTGCAGTGCGTTTTTCTTGAACCTTTCTGGCAGCAGATTCATCTTGGAGAAGGTAACCAGTTACGTTGTCCAGCAAAGATTGAAGATCGAACAAGATAGTACTAACTGGCAAGGAGCAGGTAGCAAGGTTGACTTTTGTAAGCAACTCCTTCATAGTGTAGCAAGCAGTGCTATCCTGTTTGAGCACTTCGAATATATCCACATTAAGAATTGTTCTCCTGATCCTGTTAAGAAGTACAATTCTTTCATCTGTGGGCAGAGCATGGCTAGTCGAACTTGTGCCAGCCCTAGCGAGTGGAATGTCCCTTTGAGCCAGATTCGCCTTCATGTACCCAATAGGGTCATTTCGTCTCAGGAGTGCAAGCTCCTCGTCAGTCATTCGAGACAAAGACGGTTGAGGGAGTTCCACACGCAGGGGAGTCACGTCCATTTCGACTTCCATGGGTTTATTGGTTGTGTCACCATCCCCTTCATTTGTTTCGTGCTCATTATCTTCTTCATCGTCATCCAAATCCACCACTTCGATGTCTTCTTTTTCGCTGCTATTTGCATTGGACGATGTCCCAGCAGTCGAACCATCGTTGGCATCCTCCTCCTCAGACTCTTCTTCTGCAGATTCTTCGTCTCTTTGACCAGAATCAGCTTTCTCTCCTTCAACATGAGTGTCCTTTGGGTCCTCTTGAAGGGTTTCAAGAGGGGACTTTTGGAGAGAAGTTCTTTGTAAAGCCTCTGCAGATTCATGAAGCGTTGCTTCATTTGTTTCTTTTAGAGGAGGAGAAGTACTTTGATCATCTTGCTGCTCAGAAGCCCCGGCCAGAACCGCCATATTGGAGGAACCTTTGTTCTGTACAAGATTGTTGGAGTCTCCTTGAGGAGAGGAGTTGAGTGGAGCAGCAGCTTTTGAGGGTGAGGTCGAAGTGGTAGAAGTTGGATTTAAGATATTCTGCAAGGAGAGAAAGAATATTAAAAGCATGCACCAAGGTAATGAGAAATTATTTCCAAAAGTTTAAAGTTCAATTTACCTGTGGACTCTCGGAAGAGAGGTTGCTAGCTATGCGTTCCAACATTACGTTGGAGGTCGAAGATAGAATTTTGGATTTGGGTAAAGGAGCAGCATCCCTGGAATCGAGTCCAGAGACACTAGTTGGTACGGCGCTCTTTGAAATATCCTTCTGCTGCTTCTTCTTCGAAGCAGCTGGTAAGTTTCCTCCAGCCTTGGGGTCTTCCCCAGTGGTGTTTGATTTTCGCTTCTTTGGAGTGGTAGGCGGAAGTTTATTGGTCTGAAAAGAGTTAAACAAAGAGTTAGATGCAAATCATGAAACATTAGTGAATTCGAAACATCAAGGCTAAGTGATTACCTGTGGAGTTGGAACACTGGTTATTGTTGGTATTGTTATTGTTGTTGTTGCAGCAATGGTTGTTGTTTCGGATGGAGTCACATTGTCAGTAGTTTCGATAGAGGCTTGAGAGGCGCTCCCTTCTTTCAAATTTGAAGCAGCTGTCTTTATCCTGATGGCTGAAAATCGAAACAATTAAAGCAAAAGTTAAAGATATGGAAAATGAAAAACGTTTGGGATTTTCCCAAGCATTCGCACCTGTGCCTTGATCAGATTTAATCGACATGGCAGAAAGGTCATAGCGAAGATGTCCTGGGAAATCGTGGAGCCAGTGTCGAGCCCATGTCACATTCTCAGATGGCTTTGGTTTCTTTTGAAGATGTTTGAACATTTCTTTGCAAGTGAACCACCAAGGGTATGGAGGAAACCAAGCCAGATCCAGTTCTGAGGTAGGTAATCTAGGAAATTTAGGTGGATGCATTTCGAATGCCAACCTATACTTATCCTCAGGTGACAACCCTGAAGGAAGTTTTAAATTAGAAACTTTTTGTTTGAATTTTTCCTTCAAGGTCTCAGCCGCTTGATGCACAGTGGATTTCAAGTGTGTGGGATCATAAGTAGTTTCGAAATAATTTTGAAAAGCTTTAATCTCTTTGGCATGAGTGAACATACCTTTCTTGGATGGTACTTGCACATCGAAGGCATCAGTTAGTTTCTGCTGAATAGTAAGAGTATCAACCATATAAGTTTGATAAAACTTTGTCCACCATTCCAGAAACCCCTTTGCTGTAAGGTGGGTAGGTTCGAAAGTTATTAGCTCAAACTGGGCAAAGCCTTGGTATTGTTCTTGCTGTAGTTTGGCTTCCCGTGCCTTGAAGGTTCGCCCAGAGGTAATGGCACTCTCAGTTTGAAATAAGGGTTCAGGAATTAGTTGGCACAAGCCAAACTGTCTCGAAACAAAATTGGGTTGATAAGCGAAAAGGAAAATCTGATTCTTGGCAGGAGTTATTCTTGAAGAGATTAGTCTGGGTAGCAAAAAGGCTCTCCATACATCTTGAATCTCTTTTCTCTTGACAACTTCTGAGAGAGCCATGGTGAACCATGAAGGTCCATGAGCCCTTGAAGCAAAAGGCGCCATGGTCTCTTCGAACTTATGCCTCTTGGAGAATATCGTGATGTATTTTGAGAATAGGACTTTGAAGTCATCCTTATCATCATTTGGGGTTAGTCTTCGCAGCCTAGTGCCTTCGATTATTCTCTCCGTTATTTCAGGGTCTTGTTCAGCAATGGTGTTGGCAATTGACAATGAAGGTTCGAACATGGCATTTAGCCATAACTGAAGCAACCAGAAAGGGCCAGCTAGCAGGATATTCTTGGAGGTGTGAGATTTTAGACTCGAAACAGCTGACCTTAGGCTTTCATAAAGATCAACTAGTAGCAATTCGCCCAAGCACACTCTCCGATTCTCGTGCAAATCCCTAGCTAGAGGAATAAACCTACTGGCTACCTGTAGGGATCTGCTGCAAAAGACATATCTTGACAGCCATAAGGTAAGGAAAGCAATGTGTTCTACATCAGACACACTGCCTCCTTCAGCATGGTAGTGGCTGATAAACTTTGAAAAGCTTGCTAGTTTGACTTCGAAGTCGATTATACTCGAATGTTCTTCGTTGTCAGGGATATATGTTTCTCCTACTGGTGATAGCCCAGTGATGGCCGCTATGTCAAAGAAGGTAGGGGTAATCATTCCACCAGGGAGATGGAAAGTATTATAAGTACTGTCCCAGAAATATAGGGACGCGAATAACAATGGGTGGCTGTAAGTAAAACCTGGCTTCGACGGCTTAATCAAGTTGTAGATACCTAATTCTTCCCATTGCTGGGATTTCTTAGCTTTTACTTTATTGAACCAGTTTTGATAAGCAGTGTCGGAGGTGGGGCAAGATCGAAACGGTTTGAAGTTACTCTTTACATAGTCTAATACAAAAGGGTCCTTAGGAGGAACAGTTGGATTTTCCATGGTGTTTGAGCCAGAAGATTCTATTGCCTTAGGGGCGTCCATTTTATTAAACAGGGGTTTGAAATTATAGCAAACTGGGAAAATTTTTCTGGTGTCTTTTAAAATTTCAAAAACTGTAAGAGGGCCCATTAAAGCTAACCTCTTGCCAGCAGCTCTGGTGTCTTTTAAAATTTCAAAAACTGGGATGCATAAAGCATTTCTTTCTCTTTTGAGATCATCTGGGGAACAAGAACAGATTGACCTTGGTAAGTGACAACCTTGCTTTCCATTGTAGTTCCTGCGGTCTTTCCTTTCTTTTTGGAAACCTTTTTTAGTTGGGATGAAGTAGAAGAAGACATTGTTGGAAGAATGTTGAAAGCTTAGGGTTTCGGTGAGAAAATAAGGAGAAAAGATTCAGAATGTGGAAAGAAAAGAAAAAGACTAAGTTGATGGGTTTTTATAATGTGGAAGTTTAAACTTCCACTGAGTAAGGTTATGATATGTGGTAATCATGGGTTGGTTTGATGAAGAGGTGGCGTAAAGTTAACATTGGTAATAGGCGTGATTAAAGATAATCATTGTTTTGTAACTGCACCATACTGTGAAATGGTTCAAGGCGGTTAAGGAATCTAAAAAGTGTTATGATTGACGTGACTGGAGTCAAATGCAATAAATGTTACGATGATTCGAAGGTCGCATCAAAATCTTGTGTATATGTTTAAAATAAGTATTTCTCAAAGGGATCAAAATACATATTTTAAAGGGGCATTTTGTTGGCTGAAGATTTTGATAATATTATTAGAAGCAAAGTAAATTGGACATTTCGATCGAAATGAAACAAAACGTCATGTTTCGAAATAGTAGAAGCAATGCTTCGAATGAGCATATCAAAGCTTGGAGCTTCGAGTGACAGTTATGAGAATATATCCAAAGAAGTCTCGAAATGATGACAAGGCTGTGTCTAGGAAATGCGTTCGAAGCGAAGAAGTGCCAAAACATTTGAAATTCAAATGCAAGCGGGATGTTCGAAATTTGAAATATATGCGCTGGAGCATTCGAAGACACGTGGAAGCAAAAGAGAGGCATCGCTCTGCATGTTCTGAACGTGGCAGAATCTTATAGCAAGACCGTTATGGTCGAAGTAGTATAAATAGAAGTCTTAGCATTAGGATTTCGTGTGTCATATCTATTGTACAAGAAAACTCAGTAAACATTCAAATTACCACATGGCTAGGGAAACGAATGCAAGAGCAATGTACGTATGATAACACCATATGTTTATGATTTAATGAAAACCCTTTATCATTTCCAGTACTTTCCTTTATCTTTATATCAATACCATCTACAAGTTTTTGCATCTAAAGTCTTTTTATTCGAAATATTTTCACTGATGTCTTACATTTAAATGCTTTCCTTCCATTTCAAATACTTTACATTTCAGAAACTGTTATACATTTCATGCCTTTATCTTCAAGTTTTTATCTTTCGAACACCTTTTTCACTTAAAGCCATTTTTCAGTTTTCTTGCATTAAACGCTTTCTTCGTATTTCGAATCTTTTGCATTAACTGTTTTCTTTATGATTCGAAGTCATTTACTTGTCTTTTATGCAGTTTTTACATGTCTTTACAATTGACCTTTATTCATGCAATTTAGTTTCGCACACATTTATTTTGATTACACCTTTAGATCTTTAATAGAGAAATTGAAATAAGTTAAACACCTACACAACGTTCTAAATACCAACCATGAATACCAGTTCGATCCTGCGAGTTACCAGAGAAATTGAATAACAGTCAGTAAGTTTATTCGATAGTTTTGAGGACTAGCGGTTGTTTACCAGAAATCACTGTAAACAGTGCTATTTATAGCCCAAGAGGTCAAAGCAGAGCTGAACACCGTCCAACGGTAAGTGTTGTGATGATACCTAGGCCTGCGGCTACCCCACCACGAAACACTCAGCAAAGGATAGAAAGACCGCAAAGGCAATTCACTCGGATTAACATGACATTAACTGAGGTTCTACCCCATCTGCTAAGATCCAACTTGGAAACCTTGAAAGAGGCTCCCAAGAATCCTAACACCATATCTCCTCGATAAAATCCAACCGCTCGGTGTGCATACCATTCTGAGAGTCCAGGCCACGATACAAATGACTGTTGGGCTCTGAGAAATAAGGTATAAGATCTCATGGAAGCCAAGGAGATTGAGTTTGATGCCCTGGAGAATCCCAATGTCATAACTTCTCTCATGCCCAAGCACAACTGTGGAGTTAATGCCATTGATACTGATCTGTTTGTTACCTCCGTTGATGAAGTTTCCAATCCACTCATGACCGTTAAGAAGAATTTGTTGTTAGCCGGTTTATTTCCGGGCTATGGTGAAGGTTGCCACATGTGTTTATCTACGCCCTCTGGTTGCTATTTGCTGAAAGCAGGTGTTCAACGCCTGATGGACAGGAGAGAGATTTTGTTCGAAAAGACTTTGATTCTGACTATTCCGTGTGAAGATGTTGCCATTATAACCATTTCCTACAATCCTTCCAAGGTCTCCTCTAAAAGACCTGTTAGGATTACAGATGCTCCAAGAATTTCTCTGTTGATAATCACTTTTCCTGGTCCCGTACCGTACTCCTCGGACAAAGCTGTCCCTTGGAATTATGGTGCTGACGTCTACTACGATGGTGTCAAACAGGATTGGAAGACTGAAGAGGCTGATCTCGATGTCAGTAATATTGTTGGGACCAGCAAGATTACCAGAAGTGGAAGGGTTTTATCCCCCGAGATCTCCCTGAAGACTGTCACTAAGCCTGTTGTTATTTCATCTGTTGTTCCTACCGGTACTTACGTTACTACTCTTGTTCTTACTCCAATTGTTACCCCTCCCGATGAGTCATTTGAGAATCGGGGAAAAGAAGCTATAGGTGAGCCTGCCCGGACGGAGGCACCTAGAAAAGTTGTGGTGGAATCCTCTAAGCGAGAAATAGAGGAAATCTTAAAAATAATCAAGAAGAGCAACTACAATGTGGTCGAGCAGCTGGGGCAGACCCCTTCGAAGATATCAATGTTGTCTCTTTTGTTATGTTCTGAGGCCAATGCAAAAGCTCTTATTGCATTCCTTAAGAATGTGCATGTGCTGCAAGAAACCTCCGCCGATCAATTCAAAGACTGCATGGCCAGTTTGACTACTGACAATGGGTTGGGTTTTTCAGATGTCGACTTGACACCGAAGGGTAGGAAACATAATGATGCTCTGCATGTATCGATTGAATGCAGGGGCACTACTATGGCTCATGTGCTGGTGGACACATGATCTTCACTGAATGTTCTGCCTAAGAAGGCTCTCGATCGATTAGATTTTGAAGGCTTGACCCTAAAGCCCAGTAACATTGTGGTGAGGGCTTTTGATGGGTCGAAGAGAATGGTGCATGGGGAGGTGGACATCCCTGCCAAAGTGGGCTCTCAGACCTTTGGGTCCACCTTCTACGTGATGGACATCTGGAAATCATACTCTTGTTTGTTGGGTCGTCCTTGGATCCATGAAGTTTGGGCTATTACTTCTATATTACACCAAATGCTAAAATATCTGGTGAAGGGGAAGATTATCATTATGCACGGTGAAGAGGAGTATATGGTGAGCCACCTGAACTCCTTCAGGCATGTGGAAATGGACGGGGAATTCATAGAGACTCCTTGTCAAAACTTTCAAGAGGTTCCCCATACTTTGGCGTCAACAGAAACTACCACCAGCACCAAACATCCTCTAAAGACGACTTCTCTCAAGGACGCCAGAGCAGCAGTTGAAGAAGGTAGGTGTACCAATTGGGGACAACTCTCTGATTTTACTCATAAAACTGATAAATTTTGTTTGGGCTTTACTTCAGGAGCTCAAAGGGTTGTTCGACGCGCTCGGTCCTGGAGGACCTCCCCTATGCATCAGTAATTGTAAAGTCAATGCTATTGAAGACAGCAAGGAAGATCCTGATATCGACAGCTTGATCTACCCGACAACCAACGGTGGACCTAGTAACTGGACGGCCATAGATTTTATACCAATTTCTTTTGTTCAACTGTAAATGTCTTACTTATTTTCCAAGTTTGTAATAAATAATTTAAAACCCTACAGCCTTGTGTCTTGCCTGAGGCACAATAGTTTTGTTTGTGAGGGCTATTATATGTAATTTTCACATGTAATCAATAAAACATTAGACATTTCTTGCATACAAATCTTGCGCTCTCTGTTTTTCTTTTCTGCTTTTCACTTTATCAATACAACTATGTTCTTAGACACACTCACATATCAAAGTGTAGATCCATATCCACTCTGGATCCCATTGATAACGATTCTGTTATTGCCAACTATGACTTCGAAAATCCGATCAACCAAGCCAAGGACGAAGGTGGGGACGATTGTGAAGTACCCAGAGAACTTGCTAGACTGTTACAGCAGGAAGAGAGAGCTATACAGCCTCATGAAGAGCCAGTCGAGACGATAAACTTAGGAACGGAGATGGATAGAAAAGAAGTCAAGATCGGCGCAAATCTAGAGACTAATGTCAAACAACAGTTGATACAGATGTTGCACGACTATGATGAGATCTTCTCCTGGTCATATGAAGACATGCCTGGTTTAGACACTGATATTATTGTACATCATCTGCTGACTAAAGAAGATTGTCCTTCAGTTAAGAATAAGGTCCGCCACATGCGCCCTGAAATGACAGAGAAGATCAAGGCAGAGGTCATGAATCAGTTCAACACTGGATTCTTAGATGTCACCTCCTATCCACGGTGGGTTGCTAACATCGTTCAAGTGCCAAAGAAGGACGGTAAAATACAGATGTGTGTGGACTACAGAGACCTGAACAGGGCAAGCCCCAAGGATGACTTCCCGCTTCCCCACATTGATGTTCTGGTTGACAATACCGCACAACACAAAATCTTCTCCTTCATGGATGGTTTCTCTGGCTACAACCAGATCAAGATGGCTCCTGAAGACATGGAGAAGACAACCTTCATCACACAGTGGGACACCTTCTGTTACAAGGTGATGCCTTTTGGGTTGAAGAATGTTATGGAAACTTATCAGCGAGCCATGGTCGCCTTGTTCCACGATATGATTCACCATGAGATCGAGGTTTATGTTGATAACATGATATCCATATCCCAAACCAAGGAAGAGCACCTTGACCATCTACAAAAGTTGTTCGACAGGCTGAAGACATACAAATTGAGGCTAAATCCAAACAAGTGCACCTTTGGGGCAAGGTCCCGTAAGCTTCTAGGGTTCATCGTCAGTGACAAAGGTATTCAGGTAGACCCCGCAAAGGTAAAAGCCATACAAGAGATGTCGGCTCCTCATACAGAGAAGGAGGTTAGAGGTTTCTTGGGACGCCTAAATTATATCGCCAGGTTCATTTCACATCTGACAGCTACTTGTGAGCCCACCTTCAAGCTTCTGAAGAAAGATAAAGTGGTAAAGTGGAATGACGAATTCCAGACTGCTTTCAAAAGGATCAAAGAATACCTTCAAGAACCACCAATTTTGATGCTTTCGGTTGAAGGAAGACCTTTGATATTATACTTAACAGTGCTAGATAACTCAATGGGGTGTGTGTTGGGGCAGCATGACGAGTCTGGTCGAAAAGAGCATATATTATACTACCTTAGCAAAAAGTTTACCGAATGTGAGACAAGATACTCATTGCTCCAGAAAACTTGCTGCACTTTGGCATGGGTTGCTCTCCGACTAAGACAGTATATGCTGACCCACATTACTCTGTTGATATCTAAGATGGATCCAATCAAATACATCTTCGAGAAGCCCGCATTCTCTGAAAGAATAGCGAGATGGAAGATGATCTTAACTGAATACAATATATAATATACAACCCAAAAAGCAACCAAGGGAAGTGTATTGGCTGATCATTTGGCTCATCAGGCCATGGATGACTACCGGTCCATAAATTTTGAGTCCCGGATGAGAATATTATGCTAGTGACTAACCACGAAGAACCTGGACCAGATGAAGGACCTGAGGAAGGATCCCGATGGACTATGGTTTTTGACGGAGCTTCGAACGCACTCGGTAATGGTATCGGTGCTGTAATCATATCTCCTGAGGGCTGTCATCCTCCTTTCACTTCCTGACTATGTTCCAACTGCACTAACAACATGGCAGAGTATGAAGCCTACATCATGGGTCTCAAAGCTGCTATCAATCTCAGGATCAAGTTCTTAAATGTCTTTAAGGATTCAGCCTTGGTGATAGTCAGATCAAAGGCGAGTTGGATATGAAGCATCCAAATCTCATCCTATACAAAGAGCACGTGCTGACATTGATCCCACACTTTGAGGAGGTAACCTTTGAAAATTTCCCACGAGAGGAGAATCAGTTAGTGGACGCGCTAGCTACCATGTCATCTATGTTCAAAGTCAGTTGGGACAACGAAGCTCCATGAATCACCATTGAAAGGTTGGATGAACCACCGTACTGCTGCGAGATTGATACTGAAGAGGCAGTAGATAAACCTTGGTTTCACGAAGTGAAAAGGTATCTCGAGACTCAAGAATATCCCAAAGGGCCATCTGTCAATGATAAGAAGTTTCTGAGAAGGTTCGCTGCAAAATTCTTCCTCAGTAATGGAATTCTCTATAAGCGCAATCATGATTCTACCTTATTACGGTGTGTAGACAAGAGCGAAGCATAGAGGATTATGACAGATTTACATGAAGGTGCCTTTAGAACCCATTCTAGTGGACATAACATGGCCAAGAAAATCCTACGGGAAGGATACTACTGGTCCATTATGGAAGCATATTGTTATTAGCACTCCCGAACTTGTCATAAATTACAGATCTTTGCTGATAAGGTGCGTGTGCCTTCGATTCCTTTGAATGTCTTGACAACTCCTTGGCCCTTTGCAGTGTGGGGCATTGACATGATCGAAGAAATCATACCTACCACTTCCAATGGGCATCGCTTCATCCTAGTGGCCATTGATTACTTCACAAAGTGGGTGGAAGTTGCCTCTTTTGCTACTGTGGCCAAGAACATTGTGGCGCGGTTTATCAGGCATAACCTGATCTTTTGGTATGGTGTGCTAGAGAGGATCATCACTGACAATGGCACGAATCTCAATAACACGATGATCACCGAGATCTGTAAGCAATTCAGGATACAACATCATAACTCTTCTCCCTAACGGTGGAAGATGAATGGCGTTGTTGAAGCGACTAACAAGAACATCAAGAAGATTATACACAAGATGAATGTGACATACAAACACTGGCATGAGATGTTACCATTTTCTCTTCATGGGTACCTCACCTCCGCACAGACGTCAACAGGGGCAACACCCTACTCTCTGGTATATGGCATGTAGGCAATTGTACCTATTGAGGTCCAGATTCCTTCTCTAAGGATTATGAAGGATGCAGGTTTGAACAAAGACGAATGGATCCAGACTCGACTTGATCAACTGAATCTGACCAATGAGAAGAGACTTACTGCTGTCTGTCATGGTCAAATGTATCAAAAACGGATGATCAAGGCTTTCAACAAAAAGGTCAGACGCCAAGAGTATCAAGTCGGGGATCTAGTAATCAAGCGCATCATACTTCCGCAAGGCGATCCCATGGGCAAATGGACTCCCACATCCGAAGGGCCATTTGTGATTAAAAACATTTTCTTGGGTGGAGCCATGATTCTAACCACCATGGACAGTGATGACCTTCCTCACCCTGTCAATGCAGACATAGTGAAAAGACACTACGCATGATAAAATACCCGCTAGGTTGATTGGCCTAGGCAAAAATAAGGGCTTCCCAGCGAACCAAAAGGGTTCGCGAAAAAGTAAGGGATGAAAATTAAAAAATCTGTACACCCGACAAGTCGAAAACATGAAAAGGCGTCTTGGGTAAAAGAGGGTATCCCGATGGACTGAAAAACCGAAAGGAATGTTTTTGTACCCCAAAATTTTCCTTCCCATATTTCTCAAAAACATTTCAAGAAAGATCCTCAAGTTGCTCAAGGAAGTCCAAGGGTTGACCAGACAAGCTCGCTCCTAAGGCAGTCTACCCCAAATTAGGGTTTCATGTTGCATCAAGATACTTGAGTCCAAGGGATCACAAATGCTCACCAATGTCCTAATATGTTCTAAAGATCATCTATGTCAAGTTTCAAGCCTTACAGAGGAAGTTTGCTCAGTCAATTGCTCAAAGGACTGAAAATCGACTGTGCTAGGGCAAAAGTCAACTGTGGCCCACATACAGTCAAACCTCAAGATTTTTGGTCAACATCCTAATTTTTAAGTACCATTCATCATTTGATCAAGGGTTGATCATGTTTCATCAAGGATTGCTCATAATTCATCAAGAACCAAAAGTTGCTAAATTAGGGTTTTGTAGGAAAAGTCAACTCAACTTTGACCAAGCATAACTTTCTCATACTTTATGAGAAATGGCCCATCCAAAGCTCATTTTTAAGAGGATGAAATTTTCTACAATTAATATTCAGCTCCCAAGTTCAAAATATGCACTCACAAGAAGTTATGTATTTGGACATTTTAGGTCATTTTGAAAAGTCAACAAAAACACCTTTTTTGTCAAAGCTTCATACATGAACATGGAATACCAAATTGATATGAGAACAAAAGTGTTGCTTATAGGACATCACAAGCTTTCTAAAAAGTCACATAACACCTTCAAAGAGTCAAAATTGAGGAATTTATGCATTGGTGAAGTTGACCTTTTTTGCAAAATCGCCAAAAGTCAACTATGCCTAAAAATGCAAATTTTGCTAAATTGGCCTAACTTTTTGCACTTGTTTTGAGTTGGAAGCATGGTCCACGAGCCCTAGCTCTTTCCACTTGTCATTATCTTATTTTTATTATTTATTTTGATTTTTATTTGAATTAAATCATTTTAAATCAAAACAAATCATAGAAAATCCAAAACATTGAAATCTCAAGATCTTGTACATGTTTCAGGTCCTATATCCAGCTAGCAAGAGATTGAATTCGTGCAAAGCCTTGGTATGCACAAAAAGATTGAATTAAGACTATTTTTGGAAGGGTTTTTAAGTGAATCAAATAAAGATCAAAATCAACAATGGAAGAAGATTGAGATCATGTTTTGAACCATAATCCAATCCTTGATATATATTGAACATTTGAAGACCTAAAACAAGGCTAGAGGGAGGTGCACAAGGTCAGAACAAACTTACAAAAAACAAAGAAAAGTGGTGATTCTAATTCATAGCTCCAGGATATTCCAGGGCTTCCTGACCATTCCAATCGCTTTCTGGGATCACAAGCAAGCAAAACCAATCAAGAACAAGGAGTTTTCAGGCCTATAACTCACTGTAAGTCAGCCACGACCTTGGGTCTTTCTTGAATTCGAATTTCATAATCTTGGCATCAATAGCATGAAATAATTGTATATTCTTGTTCACCATCACATTTGCAAGCTATCTGGAACGTTTAATTGCATTTTTATGGACTGTACGAGATTTCACCATTGTTAGGGTTTATGACCTCGATTTGGGAGCTTTGTGTACAGGTGAAATTGGGCCATGAAAGGGGAACCATCATTCCCAACAGGTCCAGATGAATCTATCCATGGCCTTGGTTTTTATTTATCTTGCTTGTGCTTGATTTTGAGAAGTTGCAGGGATGTAGCGACGGACATATGTCCGTTGGTAAAAGTTTTCAACCTTTACCAACGGAGCAAGGTTGGGGATGACCTGTGTGGCACCCTTCTTTTGGGTCATTTGAATTCTGGCGCAATTTTGTTTTTTTCTCTACACTAACTCCCATTATTATATATTACCTATTATTATTATTTTATGTACAACAAAAGCTTGCAGCACAGTTGGCATCAGAGTGTTTGAAAAATGCTTTGGGGCCTGGGTTTGAATCCTAGGTCCCCCAATTCTTCCATACTATTTTTCTTTCAGTGATCTAGCACGCATACAAGGCCAAGGACCACCATAGTCCTTCATCATCCAATCTGCCAAGTGTCCAGGAGGCTAGTTCTGATGGCCATGATGTGGTGTCCATGATACACCCTTGTCAAAGCAAAGCATGGGATCTTGCAGGTCAACGTGGATCATTCATTTTGGGCCTAGAAATCTGATTTTCACACCCCCTATTCTGCTGATTTTTCAGGTCCAATTCTTCTTTTTCTTTTATATTTTATTTAATTAATTTAGTTTATTTATTTTACTAACACAAATTAATTCTTCTTTTATCAAAAAATAACAAAAATAATATTTTTCCATCCAATAAGATTTAGGTTTATTTTTTATCAAAAAAATTAATTAATTAAACTAGATTATTTAATTTTAGACGACTTAAATTGTTTTGTAAATAAATTAGAAATTAATTAGAACAATTAGGGTTTTAATTTAATTATATTTTCTTTTTCTTAAAAAATAATAAAACACAAAAAATAGGTCATTTAATTATTTTCTTTAATTGCTAGTTATTTTTGTATTTAATTTAAAAACCTAATTCTTTTTCTTAAAAATATTAAAAATAAAAAAAACATTTTTTCTTTTAATTAGGTTAAAAAGGGTCAAAACCCTAATTTCTTATCGTTCTTAATTTCCTCGCGCGCACTTTATCATTTATTTTTACCCTATTAATGTAATTGCTCACAAGTTGTAATAGCTTAATTAGGATCTTTTACTTTCATTTATCGTTTTTTTCATGGGTTTGTTTTTGGCTATGTAAATACCCGAAGCCTTGTAATAGTTTAGCTTTACTTTCCGAACTTTCAATTCCGCAAAATATTAACTGTTAGATGTATGAATATTAGGAATGCATGACAAGAATGTATGATAAATTTTAAAACGGTTAGCAAACCCTAAATGTGCAAAGATAATAAATCTGAAACTGAATCACTCGCACATGTGCAATCTTAGGGTATACTCCCACTTAGGTTGCCTTCGGTAAACGGTCATTAAGTATAGGATATTTTAGTGGTCGCTCTCTTGTCTAAACAAAGATCAAAGTCCCGTTCGGAAAAGTTTCCTCGGAATGGTTGCCTCGGAATTGTTGCCTCGAATATTGATCTAAGACATTAGGGTTATTACTAAGACGTCCTAACATTGCTTTAGTGATTGTACGTCCCTTTCGAATTGACCCTCAAATTCCAATGACGGTGCTACTCACTAATAGTAGGATAGAATTGTTTAAAGGAAACAAACATAGAACAATTCTCTTTTTCGAGTAGGTAGATTAGTTCTTAAGTACTTGCTCAATCCAAACAAACTTTTTTTTCACACATACACTCCTTTCAAACAAAGTTTTCAAAATGACTTCGTAACACTCTTGAAGACAGAAGTAAGAGTTAAATCGAAGTAAAACAAAAACTTTTCAAATCACAAACACAAAAGCAATTTTTAAAATGATGAGAAAGTACCTAAGAGCCCATAGATAACTACAGATAGAAAGGGTGCTAATACCTTCCCTTTCTATAATCTACCCCCCATACTCAAAATCTCGAAAAAGGGAATTTTTCTGTGCTTTTTTCCTTTCCTGTTGGATAAAATAAAAGTCAGTGGCGACTCTTGCTTACCGCGATACTTTGCAAACACAAACACAAAATGCAAACCAGCATTTTCCTAAAACAGTCCCGGTTCTGGCCACCATATCATAGAACTGGCGACTCTGCTGGGGATAATCTTAAGTGGGGTATACCTTAGGATTAGTTCATCGCATTGCTTATATTGTTTGATTTGATTGCTTTATCTTTGTGGGTTTTGTATCGGAGTTACTATAGATCCTAACCCGGATTTGGGGAACACCTTTTAGGTAAGTAGCAATAAACTGTGAGGGAACTGTACAACATAGACTGATACGGTTGAAGCAGTAGCTACGTTGATATGGCACATTAGTTGGTACCGATATCCCTTGTGGAGAAACAAGGAGAATATGGGGTTGTTATATGGGTCGTTAAGCATCAACTGACCTTAGAACCTATAATTGACCAACTTGGCCATAGGAAGTAGTGAGATAGCCGGCCTCGACATATAGCTGGGAACTGGTTGATACTCGATACTACACTCATTGAGACCATACTCTCGAGATAGTTTCGGCCGTAAGAAAAGATTGCGTGAGCTAAAACCATGACCGATGGAGGATGGTCAATGATATTGAGAACCTCTAGAACCCGATTACTATTATTAGGACAGGTTGAACCAACTGAACTTCAAGAGGGTAGTACCTAGACCCCATGCAAGCCTGAAACTTAAGGGCTTTTGTGTGACTTGTTTGCCTTTACCATGTCTGATATCTGCTATACCTGTTGTGTGTTTTATCATGACATCATGCATCATAACACATAGCATGCATATTTCATTAGACTAACCATTTCAAAGACCGAGGGGATTTATCTTTGTTCTGTTTTGCAGATCATGGCTTCCATACGCAGAAATACCATTCGAGTCAACTTCGTGCAAATCCATGCTCAGCTCAGAGAGTTAGTCTCAAAAGTTCCTGATACTTCCTCATTTGTTATAAGAAATGGTCATCTCCTTAGCTTAGTCACTTCAAAGTTGGATGAGCAGATGATGAGTGTCCTTTTCCAGTTCTTTGATCCGTTGCATCACTGTTTCACCTTCCCGGATTATCAGCTAGTCCCTACTTTGGAGGACTTTTCTGATTTACTAGGCATATCTATCCTCGAGCAGACACCCTTCACAGGTTTGGAGGAGTTTCCTAGACCAGAAGACATTGCTTCAGCTTTACACTTGAAAAAGGCTGATGTAGTGTCTAATTGGGAGACACGGAGCGGGGTTAAAGGTTTCTTGGCTAAGTTTTTGATGGATCAAGCTCAACAGGTTTGGGATAACTTGGATTTTCAAGCTTTCGAAGACATCTTAGCTCTCCTCATCCACGGCTTGGTTCTTTTCCCGAATCCAGATTCCTTCATAGATGTGAATGCAGTTAAGATCTTCTTGTCTCATAATCTAGTACCTAATCTCTTGGGTGATATTTTGCATGCTCTTTATACCCGTACGACATGGAGAAGGGGAACCCTCATGTGTTGCACGCCGCTATTGACGAGGTGGTTTATTTTGCACCTCCCCAAGTCTGTATTAAAGAATGAGGAAGGTGTAGGTTGGGCTTACAAAATCATGTCCCTTGCTCACAAGGATATTCTTTGGAGTTCAAAGGATATGGAAAGAGTAGCTATCATTGATCAATGTGGGGAATACCCTAATGTTCCGTTGCTTGGAATTAGAGGGGGAATAACCTATAGTCCTTGTTTGGCCTTGAGACAGTTTGGGTGCGCTCGGAGAGACGGTCCTCATGAGCTACTTCTTACAGACATTGTCTTTGACTATAAGGAGGACGTTAAAGAGCACCGCCGTAGGTTTATACGAGCTTGGAGTAGGGTGAACAGGTCTGACCCCCAACTGCTAGGACTGAAGACTTCTCTCCCTATGCAACCTTATCTCCAGTGGGTTCGAGCCCGTGCTCAAAAGCTGGGGATGCCTTATGAAGCTGTTTTGCCGGTGATTGTAGAGCACACTAATGAAGAAGGTGTTCCATATACGGTCCTCCATCCCTATATGCCTACTGATCTTGGGCCATTGAAGAGATCCTGGATTCAATTGAAGGAAGAAAGGGATACCTATCGGGAGAAGTATCATGAGCAGGAGAGGAAGATCTTGAGGCTTACAAGGCAACTGGAGAATGAAAGGACGATTAACGACTATGTCAGCACGAATGGAAAGCGACCATGGGATTTCTGATTCTTTGTTGTTTTTCTAGTTTAGATTTATTTTCAGTTATTTCTTTTGTAACGCCTTAAAGGCATTGTTAAACATTTTACAAGTTTGAATCTAATAAAGTTTTGTTTATTTCAAGGTTCACAAATTTAAATCTCCCAAAGTATTTGAAATCATTTCATACGCATTCCTTTATCATGCACCTCATCACAGGTACCATTACAAGATTCTTATCTTCTTCGTTGTTTATTTCAGCACAAAATGTCTTTTGAAACGCCTACCGATCAAGCCATCAAGGCTCTTCAAGAACAGAATGCTCAGTTCCAAGAGATGTTCCTGAACTTGGCTAAGGGACAACATGATTTGAAGACTCTCATCCTGAAGGAGAAGAAGAAGAAGAAGAAGAAGAAGAAGAAGAAGAAGAAGAAGAAGAAGAAGGTGGTCCTCCTGAATATGGGTTACAGATTTGGGAATAGGTTGCGACAGGAAGCTGATCTGTCTCATTCATCTGGAGGAGGAGAGAATAAAGAGGAAAGAAAGGGTCCTAGTCCTGTGGTTTCTGATAATGACACTGATTTTGATGAAGAACAGTATCCTCCTACTGAGGATAGGTATAAGAAACTTGAATACCAGTTGAGTGCGATGGAGATTCAAAAGATACCTGGGTTGGACTTTGGAGATTTGGGATTGGCATCTGGGGTGGTGATCCCCCATAAGTTTAAAGCTCCTATCTTTGCTAAGTATGATGGAGTATCTTGCCCGAAGCTACACCTTCGCTCGTACGTCAGAAAGATTCAACCCTACACTGCTGATAAGAACCTGTGGGTTCATTTATTTCAAGATAGTCTGTTAGCGACTCTACTTAAATGGTTCTATCAATTGGAAGGAGCTAATGTCCACAACTGGGAGGACCTTGCTGCTGCTTTTTACAAGCAATATCAGTATAACGCCGACCTTGCTCCCACGTGTACTCAACTTTAGGGTATGTCTATCGGTACAAACGAAGGCTTTAAGGACTATGCTCAAAAGTGGAGAGATCTGGCTGGAAGGGTCCAACCCCCTCTGTCTGATAGGGAGTTAGTGGACATGTTTCTTGGGACTTTGTCTGTCCCGTTCTTTAATCATTTGATCGGAAGTTCGTCGTCTGGATTTACTGAATTGATTTTGACTGGGGATAGGGTAGAAGCTGATATCAAAAGTGGCAAGATACATAAAGGTGCTTCGTCCAGTGCAGAAAGGAAGCCTTTCAAGAAAGAAACTAGTGTAGTTTACAGCTCGAGGAGCCAAAACCGACCTGAACGCCGCCAAGCAGTTAACGCGGTAGTAACATCAAGACCCACTGATGCCCCACAACACAACAATCAGCAAAGAGTAGAGAGACTGCAAAGACAGTATACTCGGCTCAGTATGACCTTATCTCAAATTCTGCCGCAATTGTTGAAGACTAAAATGATAACTCTGAGGGAAGCCCCGAAGAATCCCAGTACTACATCACCGCTGTATAATCCAAACGCCCGCTGTGCCTATCACTCTGATAGTCCAGGGCATGATACAAACAACTGTTAGGCCTTGAGGAATAAGGTGCAAGATTTGATTCAAGCTAAAGAAATTGAGTTTGATGTACCAGAAAAGCCCAATGTCATAACCGCCCCAATGCCTAAACATGATCAAGGAGTGAATGGAATCGAGGATGATAAAGAAGAGTCGGATATTGACAACTGGATTTACCCGACTATCGACGGTGGATTGAGAAATTGGACGGCAAAGGACTTCGTGCCTATTTCTTTTATTACACAGTAATAGACTTTTGTTTTTGAGATTTATAACAGACAATTTAAAACTTTGCAGCCCGGTGCCTTGCCCGAGGCACCTTGGCTTTGTTTCTGAGGGTTTATTATTTTTCATTTCCATATATCATCAATAAAGCATTGGATGTTTTCTTGCATTACAAATTTTGCGCTCCTTATCTTTCTTTTCTATCTTGCAAAATAGCTATTGTCTTACACAAACTCACATATCATAATGCAGATCCACATCCACTCTAGATCCCACTGATAACGACTCTGCTACTTCCAGTTATAACTTCGAAAGTCCGATCAACCAAGCCGAGGACGAAGGTGAGGATGATTGCGAAGTGCCTGGGGAACATGCTAGACTGTTACTACAGGAAGAGAGGGCCATACAGACCCATGAAGAGCCAGTGGAATCAGTGAATCTGGGTACAGAGGAAGACAAGAAAGAGGTCAAGATCGGTGCAAATCTGGAGTCTAGTGTCAAGCAATGATTGATACAGATGCTGCGTGACTATGTTGAGATTTTCGCTTGTTCTTATGAAGATATGTCTGGGTTGGATACTGATATTGTGGTACACCGCTTGCCAACCAAAGAAGATTGTCCTCTAGTGAAGCAGAAAGTTCGTCGTATGTGCCCAGAGATGTCTGAGAAAATCAAAGCTGAGGTCATGAAACAGTTTGGCGCCGGTTTTCTAGCTGTCACTTCTTACCCACAGTGGGTTGCCAACGTGGTTCTGGTGCCGAAGAAAGATGGTAAGGTGCGGATGTGTGTGGACTATAGGGATCTGAATAAGGCGAGCCCCAAGGACGATTTCCCACTCCCTCACATCGATGTTCTGGTCGACAACACCGCGCAGCATAAGGTATTCTCCTTTATGGATGGTTTTTCTGGCTACAATTAGATTAAGATGGCTCCCGAGTACATGGAGAAGACAATGTTCGTTACGCAGTGGGGCATCTTTTGCTACAAGGTCATGCCGTTTGGATTAAAGAATGTTGGGGCAACGTATCAGTGTGCCATGGTTGCTTTGTTCCACGACATGATTTACCATGAGATTGAGGTGTACGTTGACGACATGATTGCAAGATCCCAGACTGAAGAAGAACATTTTGACCATCTCCAGAAACTATTCGACAGGTTGAAGATGTACAAGCTAAGGTTAAACCCGAACAAGTGCACCTTCGGGGTAAGATCTGGTAAGCTGCTGGGTTTCTTCGTTAGTGATAAAGGTATTCAAGTGGATCCCGCAAAGGTTAAGGCTATACAGGAAATTCCAGCTCCCCAAACAGAAAAGGAAGTCAGAGACTTTCTGGGACGTCTGAATTACATTGCCCGATTCATTTCACATCTGACTGCGACTTGTGAGCCAATCTTCAAGCTGCTGAAGAAAGATCAAGTGGTAAGATGGAATGATGAATGCCAGGCCGCATTCGAAAGGATCAAGGAATATCTCCAAGAGTCACCTATTCTGATGCCTCCAGTTGAAGGAAGACCTTTAATCTTATACTTGACAGTACTCGACAATTCAATGGAGTACGTGCTGGGGCAACATGACGAGTCTGGCCGAAAAGAGCATGTTATTTACTACCATAGCAAAAAGTTTACCGAATGTGAGACCTGATACTCACTGCTTGAGAAAACTTTCTGCGCTTTGGCATGGGCTGCTCACCGACTGAGATAGTATATGCTGACTCACACTACTATATTGATATCAAAGATGGATCCAATCAAGTATATCTTCGAAAATCCTGCCTTGTCTGGAAGAATAGCAAGATGGCAGATGATCTTAACCGAGTATGACATCTAATACACAACCCAAAAAGCAATCAAGGGGAGTATGTTGGTAGATCATTTGGCGCATCAGGCAGTGAATGATTACCAGTCTATGAACTTCAAATTCTTGGATGAGAGCATCATGTTGGTAACTGGCTATGAGATACCTGGACCGGATGAAGGACCTGAGGAAGGATCCCGATGGTCTATGTATTTCGACGGAGCTTCAAACGCGTTGTGTAATGGCATTGGCGCCATGATCATATCTCCTGAAGGCTGTCATACTCCGTTCACCACCTGATTATGTTTTAATTGCACCAACAACATGGCGGAGTATGAAGCGTGCATCATGGGCCTTCGAGCAGCTATTAACCTAAGGATTAAGTTCTTGAGTGTATTCGAAGATTGCGCTCTCGTGATCAGTCAGATCAAAGGCGAGGGGGATACGAAACACCCAAATCTTATTCCTTACAAAGAGTATGTATTAATGTTGCTTCCACACTTCGAGGAGATAACCTTTGAACACTTCCCAAGAGAGGAGAATCAGTTAGCGGACGCGCTAGCTACCATGTCTTCATGTTCAAGGTCAGATGGGATAATGAGGCTCCCCAGATTACCATTGAGAGGTTGGATGAACATGCACATTGTTGTGACATTGATACTGAAGAGGTAGCAGATAAACCCTGGTTTCATGAGGTAAAAAGGTATCTTGAGGCTCAGGAATACCCCGAGGGTGCATCTGTTAATGATAAAAAGTTTCTGAGGAGGTTCGCTGTGAAGTTCTTCATCAGTAATGGCATCCTTTACAAGCATAGCCATGACTCAACCTTACTGTGATGTATAGACAAGAACGAGGCAGAAAGGATCATGGCAGAGTTACATGAAGGAACTTTCGGAACTCATTCCAGTGGGCATACCATGGCAAAGAAAATCCTACGGGAGGGATATTATTGGTCTACTATGGAGGCCGATTGTTATCAGCATTCTCGGACTTTTCATAAGTGCTAAGTCTATGCTGATAAGGTGCATATACCTCCAGTTTCTCTGAACGTCTTGACAGCTTCTTGGCCCATTGCAATGTGGGGCATCGATATGATTGGGGAGATCAGACCTAATGTGTCCAACAGGCATCGTTTTATCCTGGTAGTGATTGATTACTTTACGAAGTGGGTTGAGGCAGCTTCCTTTGCTACAGTGACCAAGAACGTCATGGCACGGTTTATTCGGCACAATTTGATCTGTCGATATGGTGTACCTGAGAGAATCATTATGGACAACGGTACAAATCTCAATAATACAATGATCACTGAGCTCTGCAAACAATTCAAGATATAGCATCACAACTCTTCTCCCTACCAGCCGAAGATGAATAGGGTTGTGGAAGCGGCTAATAAGAACATTAAGAAGATTGTGCAGAAGATGACGGTGACATACGAAGATTTGCACGAGATGTTACCATTTTCTCTTCATGGGTACCGAACTTCAACACGGACTTCAACAGAGGCAACACCTTACTCTTTGGTGTATGGCATGGAAGCAGTCTTACCCATTGAAGTCCAGATACCCTCTCTTTGGATTATGAAGGATGCTGGTTTGAGCAAGGACGACTGGATCCAGACCCGACTTGATCAGTTGAACTTAATCGACAAAAAGAGACTTACTGCTATTTTTCATGGTCAGACGTATCAAAAGCGGATGATCAAAGAATTTAACAAGAAAGTTAGACGACAAGAGTATCAAGTTGGGTATCTGGTGATCAAACACATCATACTGCCGCAAGGTGATCTTAGGGGAAAATGGACCCCTACGTATGAAGGGTCATTTGTGGTTAAGAACACTTTCTCAGGAGGAGCTATGATTCTAACCACCATGGATGGTGACAACCTTCCTCACCCCGTCAATGCAGACATAGTGAAAAAATACTATGCATGATCAAAGACCCGCTAGGTTGACTGGCCTAGGAAAAAATAAGGGCTTCCCGGCGAACCAAAAGGGTTCGGGCAAAAATAAGGGATGAAAATAAAAAACTTTACACCCGGCAAGTCGAAAACCTGAAAAGGCGGCTTGGGCAAAAAAGGGTATCCCGGTGGACTGAAAACCCGAAAGGGCGGTCCAGGCAAAAATTAGGGATTAAAGCGTAACACTACGTCTCATTGGATCATCTTGCAACCAGACTTCAGTATTAACTATCAAGCTCGGACGACACTAATCAATCTGATCTAATTTCAACCAAGTAGCAAAGTGATGAGACGCTCGAAGATATAAAGGCAATAGCAGAGTTGGAATCCAGTGGGATTGTTCACATAGCTGTTTTTCTTTCTTTTACACAAATTGTATAAACTCTATCTTTCGGCGGCGTTCTCTTACTAGGACGTCAACCTCTTGTACAAAAACGCCTATTTATAGGCAAACTGCAAAATCAATACAATTCATTTTCACAAAGAAATTTCAAAATTTTTTCTTTTTTTTTTCTATTTTGTTTTGCAAGAACGTCCAATGTTCATTTTTGGTATATGCATTTGACAATAATTGTTACTCATAAATATTTACATGCGAAACGAAAGATGATTACTCATAATATCAGGAACAGGGGAAAACAAGAAATGTCCAAACCTTACAGTTGCTCTGTCCACCAGGTATAGGGATAAACCTAGCTTGAGAATACGACTAAAGGTACATTCACTCCCTGCAGAGTAAGAAAAGACAGTGATGTTAGCGGTCCCGAACAGGACACCACTCTCCCCAGCTGAGACTCGCAACCGCGAATGAGTCGGTAAGATTCTCCCCAAGCAGAGTTTATCTATCGTCAACACTAGAAAGCTATCCCCACCAGCGTTCACTTCTTTCACAAACAGAAACTTGATCCCCGACAGAGTTCATCATCACCAGTAACTGTGATTCATCCCCAGCCGAGCATCTCTTCCCCACAAAGTCATTTTCTCGTCAGTTTACCCTCCAGCAGGATTATTCTCGCAATCATCTTTGTTCACTATCCCCAGCGGAGACGAAAAAATTCAACTCTTCTCTCTAGCAGCAATCCGAGATTTATTTTCCCCAGCTAGAGAACATCAAAAACATTCGCATATCCATACATCATGACATATGCACACGAATCACACATCACAATCTCATTTATTTTGAGAACATCATTGCTTGATACATCTCATGCATTAAATACAACAAACCTTTACCTTTCAGGAAAGATACAATCAAATTCTCACCAAGCTCAAGTTATGAAGCCCGGATCCGACCGGATAGTATCTTGATTTCTACAACATATTATGAATCCCGGAGAACGACCAGATAACAGTATCAAACACCGCAAAGCCTGGATTCGACCAGATAATGGTTTACCTTTAAGCTATGAAGCCCGAACTCGACCAGATAATAGTTTAATCCCCAGTAAGCCATGAAGCCCGGATTACGACCAGATAACAGCTCAGCAAGTTACTGTGAAGCCTGGATTACGACCAGATAGCAGTGCGAGACACCATGAAGCCTGGATTCGACCAGATAGTGGTATGTCATGAACACAAGCCGTGAAGCCCGGATTACGACCTGATAACAACTCAACAAGTTATTGTGAAGCCTAGATTACGACCAGATAGCAATGCAAGACCATGAAGCCTGGATTACGACCAAATAATGGTAGAAGACGTTGTGAAGCCTGGATTACGACCAGATAGCAGCCAAAGACACTGCGAAGCCTGGATTACGACCAGATAGTGATATATCTTTAATACAAGTTATGAATCCAGGATTACGACCGGATAGTATCTTGATTTCTCTGAACGCCATGAAGCTTGGATTTGACCAGATAATGGTATGATACATCGTGAAGCCTGGATTACGACCAGATAGCGATAAAAGACACTGTGAAGCCTGAATTACAGCCAGATAACAGTGAGGGACATTGTGAAGCTTGGATTACGACCAAATAGCAGTTTACCCGGCAAATTACTATGAAGCCCGGATTCGACCGGATATTAGTAGGCCCAAAGCCAAAGGGAGCCCGGATTACGACCGAATAACCATTTGATCTCTTCTGAAGCCTGCATTACGACTAGATAAGAAGTAAGGTATTGTGAAGCCTGGATTACGACCGGATAATAGTACAAGACACTGCGAAGCTTGGATTTCGACCAAATAGCAGTTTACCTGGACAAATACTAAGAAGCCCAGAGTCGACCGAATATTAGTGTGCCCTGAGTTCAAGATGAATCCCAGATGCGACCGGATAACAACTCATTTCCTTCTGAAGCCTGGATTATGACCAGATAAGAATAGAGAAACTGCGAAGCCTGGATCACGACCGGATAGCAAGTTTAATCTCATCTCCCCAGTAAGTCACTGTAAAGCCTAGATTACGACCATATAGTAGTCATTCTTATTACTATGAAGCCTGGATCACGACCATATAGTAGTTCTTTTTCACCTCTTCGACCAAGAGACAATTTCCCAGTAGAATAGCGGACGACTGAAGCTCCTAAAATTCCATTTTCTCCCAAGACAGAGATCAGCATTCCCCAGCGTAGTCTTCCTCAACAACAGGTATACTAACTCTCGCTAAGGAATCTCTTATGTGATCGACACTCCTTCGGATGGCATCTTTAAGCCCATTTTCTGTCATCACTTTCCAAATGGCATCTTTAAGCCCATTCCTGACATCACAAGACAAATATCACTTCATGCGAGTGCAAATTTCTAGACACTCTAGTGTTCAATCATCTTCCACCTTCGGATCACGAAAGGCCAGCAAGCCAATCTACATCCTCAAGTTTAAGAATATTGAACAGGGGCAGCTGTTGTACCCCAAAATTCTCCCTCCCATATTTCTCAAAAACATTTCAAGAAAGATCCTCAAATTTCTCAAGGAAGTCCAAGGGTTGACCAGACAAGCTCTCTCCTAAGGCAGTCTACCCCATATTAGGGTTTCATGTTGCATCAAGATACTTGAGTCCAAGGGATCCCAAATGCTCACCAATGTCCTAATATTTTCTCAAGATCATCTATGTCAAGTTTCAAGCCTTGCAGAGGAAGTTTGCTCAGTCAATTGCTCAAAGGCCTGAAAATCGACTATGTTAGGGCAAAAGTCAGTTGTGGCCCACATACAGTCAAACCTCAAGATTTTTGGTCAACATACTCATTTTGAAGTACCATTCATCATTTTATCAAGGGTTGATCATGATTCATCAAGGATTGCTCATAATTCATCAAGAACCAAAAGTTGCTAAATTAGGGTTTTGTAGGAAAAGTCAACTCAACTTTGACCAAGCATAACTTTCTCATACTTTATGAGAAATGACCCATCCAAAGCTCATTTTGAATAGGATGCAATTCTATACAATTTATCTTCAGCTTCCAAGTTCAAAATATGCACTCACAAGAAGTTATGAATTTGGACATTTTAGGTTTTTTGAAAAGTCAACAAAAACACATTTTTTGTCAAAGCTTCATACATGAACATGGAATACCAAATTGAGATGAGACAAAAAGGGTTGCTTATAGGACATCTCAATATTTCTAAAAAGTCACAGAACACCTTCAAAGAGTCAAAATTTAGGAAGTTATGCATTGGTGAAGTTGACCTTTTTTACAAAATTGCCAAAAGTCATCTATGCCTAAAAATGCAAATTTTGCTAAATGGGCCTAACTTTTTGCACTTGTTTTGAGTTGGAAGCATGGTCCACGAGCCCTAGCTCTTTCCACTTGTCATTATCTTATTTTTATTATTTATTTTTATTTTTATTTGAATTAAATCATTTTAAATCAAAACAAATCATAGAAAATCCAAAACATTGAAATCTCAAGATCTTGTACATGTTTCAGGTCCTATATCCAGCTAGCAAGAGATTGAATTCGTGCAAAGCCTTGGTGTGCACAAAAAGATTGAATTTAGCCTATTTTTGGAAGGGTTTTTAAGTGAATCAAATCAAGATCAAAATCAATAATGGAGGAAGATTGAGATCATGTTTTGAACCCTAATCAAATCCTTGATATATACTGAACATTTGCAGACCTAAAACATGGCTAGAGAGAGGCGCACAAGGTCAGAACAAACTTGCAAAAAAGAAAGAAAAGTGGTGATTCAAATTCATAGCTCTAGGTTATTCCAGGGCTTCCTGACCATTCCAATCGCTTCCTGGGATCACAAGCAAGCGAAACCAATCAAGAACAAGGAGTTTTCAGCCCTATAACTCACTGTAAGTCAGCCACGACCATGGGTCTTTCTTGAAATTGAATCTCATAATCTTTGCATCTATAGCATGAAATAATTGTATATTCTTGTTCACCATCACATTTGCAAGCTATCTGGAACGTTTAATTGCATTTTTATGGACTGTATGAGATTTCACAATTGTTAGGGTTTGTGGCCTCGATTTGGGATCTTTGTGTACAGGTGAAATTGGGCCATGAAAGGGGCACCATCGTGACCAGCAGGTCCAGACGAATCTATCCATGGCCTTGGTTTTTATTTATCTTGCTTGTGCTTGATTTTGAGAAGTTGCAGGGATGTAGCGACAGACATATGTCCGTAGGTAAAAGTTTTCAACTTTTTCCAACGGAGCAAGGTTGGGGATGACCTGTGTGGCACCCTTCTATTGGGCCATTTGAATTCTGGCACAATTTTGTTTTTTTCTCTCCACTAACTCCCATTATTGTATATTACCTATTATTATTATTTTATGTAAAACAAAGGCTTGCAGCGCAATTGGCATTGGAGTGTTTGAAAAATGCTTTGGGGCCTGGGTTCGAATCCCAGGTCCCCCAATTCTTCCATACTATTTTTCTTTCAGTGATCCAGCGCGCACACAAGGCCAAGGACCACCATAGTCCTTCATCATCCAATCTGCCAAGTGTCCAGGAGGCTAGTTCTGATGGCCATGATGTGGTGTCCATGATACACCCTTGTCAAAGCAAAGCATGGGATCTTGCAGGTCAACGTGGATCATTCATTTTGGGCCCAGAAATCTGATTTTCACCCCCCCATTCTGCTGACTTCTCAAGCTCAATTCTTCTTTTTTCTTTTATATTTTATTTAATTAATTTAGTTTATTTATTTTACTAACACAAATTAATTCTTCTTTTATCAAAAAATAACAAAAATAATATTTTTCCATCCAATTAGATTTAGGTTTATTTTTTATCAAAAAAATTAATTAATTTAATTAGATTATTTAATTTTAGATGACTTAAATTGTTTTGTAAATAAATTAGAAATTAATTAGAAAAATTAGGGTTTTAATTTAATTCTATTTTCTTTTTCTTAAAAAATAATTAAACACAAAAAATAGGTCATTTAATTATTTTCTTTAATTGCTAGTTATTTTTGTATTTAATTTAAAAACCTAATTCTTTTTCTTAAAAATATTAAAAAACAAAAAAAAACATTTTTTCTTTTAATTAGGTTAGAAAGGGTCAAAACCCTAATTTCTTATCATTCTTAATTTCCTCGCATGCGCTTTATCATTTATTTTTACCCTATTAATGTAATTGCTCATAAGTTGTAATAGCTTAATTAGGATCTTTTACTTTCATTTATCGTTTTTTTCAAGGGTTTGTTTTTGGCTATGTAAATACCCGAAGCCTTGTAATAGTTTAGCTTTACTTTCCGCACTTTCAATTCCGCAAAATATTAACTGTTAGATGTATGAATATTAGGAATGCATGACAAGAATGTATGATAAATTTTAAAACGGTTAGCAAACCCTAAATGTGTAAAGATAATAAATCTGAAACTGAATCACTCGCACATGCGCACTCCTAGGGTATACTCCCACTTCGGTTGCCTTCCGTAAACGGTCATTAAGTATAGGATATTTTAGTGGTCGCTTTCTTGTCTAAACAAAGATCAAAGTCCCGTTCGGAAAAGTTGCCTCAGAATGGTTGCCTCGGAATTATTGCCTCGAATATTGATCTTAGACATTAGGATTATTACTAAGACGTCCTAACATTGATTTAGTGATCGTACGTCTCTTTCGAATTGACCCTCAAACTCTAATGACGGTGCTACCTACTCACTAATAGTAGGATAGCATTTTCTAAAGGAAACAAACATAGAACAATTCTCTTTTTCGAGTAGGTAGATTAGTTCTTAAGTACTTGCTCAATCCAAACAAACTTTTTTTCACACATACACTCCTTTCAAACAAAGTTTTCAAAACGACTTCGTAACACTCTTGAAGACAGAAGTAAGAGTTAAATCGAAGTAAAACAAAAAAATTTCAAATCACAAACACAGAAGCAATTTTTAAAATGATGAACAAGTACCTAAGAGCCCGTAGATAACTACGGATAGAAAGGGTGCTAATAACTTCCATTTCTATAATCTACCCCCCGTACTCAAAATCTCGAAAAAGGGAATTTTTCTGTGCTTTTTTCCTTTTCTGTTGGATAAAATAAAAGTTGGTGGTGAATCTTACTTACCGCGACATTTTGCGAACACAAATGCAAAACACAAACCAATATTTTCCTAAAAAAGTCCCGGTTCTGGCCACCGTATCACAAATGTCCAGGAAAAAGTTAGGGATATAAAGCGTATCACTATGTCCCATTGGATCACCTTGCGATCAGACCTCAGTATCAACTATCAAGCTCGAACGACACCGATCAATCTAATCAACTTCGGACAAGTAGCAAAGTGATGAGACGCTCAAAGACATAGCGGCAATAGTAGACTTGGAACCCGATGGGATTATCGCACATAGATGTTTTCTTTTTGTACACAATATTGTATAGCTTCAATTTTATGGTGGAATTCTCTTACTAGAGCGTCAGCTTCCTTGTACAAAGACACTTGTTATAGGCCATCTTCAAAAATTAATACAAGTCATTTTTACAAAAACTATGTGTTTCTTCTTTTTCTGTTTTGTTTTGCAAGAACGTCCAATGGTTTATTCTTGACATATGCATTTGAATATGATTGTTGTTCACAAATATTAACATAAGAAACGGAAAGACAATTTTTCGTAACATAAGAAACAGGGGCAAAAACAAAAAAAAAACTAAAAAATGTAAAACCTGACAGTTACTCTATCCAGCAGGTACCAGGGAAGAGATAACTTTGAAACACAATCATCAATACATACGACCTCGTGACATTTACACTCCCCACAGAGTAAAGGTAATCAGAGCATTGATATCAGCTTTCCCAAAACAGGAAGTAATCTCCCCAGCCAGGTTCTTTCAGAAATCTGACATCTATATCCCCCAGCCGAATTTCATAATCGCAAGCGGGTCATAAAGTTTTCTCCCGAACAGAGTTTATTTCTCTAAACACATAAGCTCAATCCCCGATAGAGCTTATCACTCCAGCTATAGAAGTTTTACCTCTCTCAAAAAGAGTATTTCCCCGCAGAGTTATTCTCAAGCAGAGTCTCTCTCCGGTAGAATATCCATAAACAAGGAGCAAATCTCCAGCATAGTCATTTTCGTTCACCACCCCCGATGGAAATAGGAAAAACCACGGCTTTCTACAACAGTCAGGAATGTTATACTCTCCAGCAGCAGTCAGGGACTTATTTTCCCAGACTCAGATATGTCACAATAGCATCTCATATTCATACATCATGACATGCGCATACATATCACATACAACATAATCTCATTTATTTTGAGAACATCATCCCACAATGCATTTCATGCATCGCATATAATTAATCCTGTTATCTTTCCAAGAAAGACAATTATCAGCAACCAACCCACGTGATTAAAGGAAGCAACCTTACTGAGGTTTCTTCTCGGTTCAGATGCAGTTTTACCCAAACTCCTCACGAAGTGACCCTACTCTCCAGGTTCCTTCCCATAAGCCCTACTATCCAGGCTTTCATTCCGAAGTAACCCTACTATCCAGGTTCCTTCCCATAAGCCCTACTATCAAGGCTTTCATTCTGAAGTAACCCTACTATCCAGGTTCCTTCCCATAAGTCCTATTATCCAGGCTTTCATCTCGAAGTAACCCTACTATCCAGGTTCCTTCCCATAAGCCCTAATATCTAGGCTTTCATTCTGAAGTAACCCTACTATCCAGGTTACTTCCCATAAGCCCTACCATCCAGTATTTCATCTTAAAGTAACCTTACTATCCAAGTTCCTTCCCAAAAGCCCTACCATCTAGGCTTTCATCTCGAAGTAACCCTACTATCCAGGTTCCTTCCCATAAGCCTTATTATCCGAGCTTTCATCTTGAAGGAACCCTGCTATCCAGGTTCCTTCCCATAAGCCCTACTATTGTACCCCAAAATTTTCCCTCCCATATTTCTCAATACATGTCAAGTGAGGTCCACAAATTGCTCAAGGAAGTCCAAGAGTTGACCAGACAAACTCCCTCAAAAGGCAGTATACCTCAAATTAGGGTTTCATTTTTCATCAAGATGATTAAATCCAAAGGATCCCAAATTCTCACTATTATCCTAATATGTTCTCAAGATCATCCATGTCAAGTTTCAAGCCTTACAGAAGAAGTTTGCTCAGTCAATTGCTCAAAGGCCTGAAAATCGACTGTGCTAGGTCAAAAGTCAATTGTGGCCAATATACAGTCAAACTTCAAGATTTTTGGTCAAAATCCTCATTTTAAGGTACCTTTCATCATTTGATCAAGGGTTGATCAAGATTCATCAAGGATTACTCACAACTCATCAAAACCCAAAAGTTGCTAAATTAGGGTTTTGTAGGAAAAGTCAACTCAACTTTGACCAAGCATAACTTTCTCATACTTTATCAGAAATGACCCATCCAAAGCTCATTTATAAGAGGATGCAATTACCTACAATTCATCTTCAGCTCCCAAGTTAAAAATATGCACTCACAAAAAGATATGAATTTTGACATTATAGGTCATTTTGAAAAGTCAACAAAAACACCTTTTGGGTCAAAGCTTCATACATGAACATGGAAGACTCAATTGAGATGAGACCAAAAGGGTTGCTTAGAGGACATCCTGATATTTCTAAAAAGTCCAAGAACACCCTCCTAGGGTCAAAATTGAGAGAGATATGCATTGAAAAATTTAGCAATTTTTGGGAAATTGTCAAAAGTCAACATTGATCAAAATTGCATTTTTTCCATATGGGCCCATATTTTTAAGATTTCATATGATTCCTAGCATAGTCCACGACATATGGGACCCCCCATGATATATTTATTTATTTATTTAATTTATTTTGATTTTTATTCATTTAAAATTCAAATAAAATCAAATAAATCTAAATAAATCATATATTGTGTTTTAGGGATGATTTTTGCATTGAAGGAAGACCTTATGTGCTATCAATTGAGAATCAATTCGTGCAAGGATAATTTGGGTGGAAAATATTAAATTGAAGCAAGTTTGGAAAGATATCATATGCCATGTGAAACGACCTGGCCGAACCTGTCATCTGGATGTAATGAAACATCAATGAAGTCGCCACCGAACGTCTTTTATCCCGCCGAAAGGGAAAAGTGAACATCGTGAAAACCTGAAAAGGGAGAAATCACGGCCTTTCGACCGAGAGATTGGGTAAGGGAGTCTGTTATGCGAGGGGAAGGTATTAGTACCCCACACGCCCGTAGTACTCTACGGTATCCACTCTTGTTGTCTAATCTAATGGGTGTGGTCAAAACCTATGTCTATGGCTTAAAGATAAAAAAGGAATGCATGCGAGAAAAGAAAACAATGTAGGGAAAATAAAAGTTGTGCTCGATTGGGCCCTACCCCTTTGCCTACGTATCCCTTTTAAGGAATCAGAGCAGCCGTAGTTCGGCTCATATATTTTGGTTGGTTTGTGTTTTTTAGTTAAGACAACAAAAACAGTCAAGATGGAAAAACATCAAATAAAACAACAAACAAATGAGATGGTAAAACATCAACTAAATAATAACAAAAAAACATGTCAAAGATGGTGAAACACCAGATGATAAAACAACACACCTAACCATGACATTGAGAGTCAAAGTAGGATAGCCAACATGTGCGATGGGGAAACATCGGCTTCAAACAGGTGTGCGATGGCGAAACATCGGCTATAAGATAACAAAGTATCATGGTAAAGATGGAGAAACATCAATAAATAGGATGACAAAACATAAGACCTAACAATGACATTTAGAATCAAAGTAGCATAACAAACATATGCGATGGCGAAACATCGGCTTCAAACAAATGTACGATGGCGAAACATCGGCTAAAAGATAACAAGATATCATGGCATGGTAAGGATGGCAAAACATCAATAAATAGGATGACAAAACATCACACCTAACAATGGTATTGAGAATCAAAGTAGGATAACAAACATGTGCGATGGCGAAACATCGACTTCAAACAAATGTGCGATGGCGAAACATCGACTAAAAGATAACAAGATATCATGGCATAGATGGAGAAACATCAATAAGACGGATGACAAAACATTGCACCTAACAGTGATATTGAGAATCAGAGTAGGATAACAAACATGTGCGATGGCGAAACATCGACTTCAAACAAGTGTGCGATGGCGAAACATCGGCTATAAGATAACAAGATATCATAGCATAGATGGTGAAACATCGGATAAAAGGTTTAAAAACAAATCCAAGAGGCGCATAAACAAATAAGATTGGTTTGTATCTTTTACCTTGAAGAAGGGTTTGAGTTCATTAGAGGTGTTTTATGCTTTGCCAAGAAAACAATTTTGTTTTAAGATGCAAAATGCAAAGGAAGGAAAACAAAAAAACTAAAGGAAACTAGCCTAGCACTATCCCTAGTGTTATCATACAAGGGTTAACCTTAAGGTTGAGGAAAAAGGAAAATCCTACCCTATGCTAACATACATGGATTCCTACCTTAATTAACATGTTAAAGGAAGCTTAACAAAACTATCCTATAGGGAACATTCCATGAGAGCGAAGTCGTGATCTTAATTTCTAAATTGAGTAACTCATCGATCAACAATTAAAGAAGAAAAGCAATAAACATCCTATAGGGAACATGCACTGAGAGCGAAGTCATGATCTCAATTTCTAAATTGAGTGACTCATCGATCAACAATTAAAGAAGAAAAACAATAAACATCCTATAGGGAACATGCACTGAGAGTGAAGTCATGATCTCAATTCCTAAATTGAGTGACTCATCGATCAAAAGCAAACACAACACATGCATCAAACAAAAACAGAGGGCCTCCTGACATATATCTGCAACAGAGGTCCCATCATGCAACATAGAACTATGCAAATATAAGAAAGGAAATACTGCAATACCAAACGAATAACTATCCGTAGCAACTGAGCAAGAATAAAAGAAACCCAGAGAACTTCAAGCAAGCTGGAATCAGCAAACAAATCAAGTCAGAAATTACGCCATCAAGTCACATATACATATATCCTGCATAAACTATCAAACATTCCAAGCACAAGAGTAGTGCCAATATAATAAACTGTGTTCCACAAATAAAGTGAAACACAGTAGCCTCAAACCAAAAAATGGAAACTTTCCTCAAAGTACCTCACACATTTAACAACCAAGTTAGTATTCCATAAAGTGAATGATGACTCACATAAGGGATGGATGAAAAATGACGAAGTGAGAAAAACATGATAACAATTATCAAAGCATTAGGCATGGTAGACCAAAAGAAACAGGCATTAGGTCAAAAAATTAGAGGAATGTTGCTCCTTTCTATCACCATGTTGAATTGACAATTGAATATCAATCAAGGATCATTGGAGCTTATGAAGAATATAATCAAAGACCATGAAGGTCAGTAGCAACCACAATTCAATCATGCACAATTAATTCATCACAGCTGACAAGCATAATAAAAGGGGAATCCCACACAATGCATCAAAAGGCTCAATCATTCAAACATAGGGAATTAGGTGAAATGACTTGAGTTTATTTAGATGAACACATCCAACATGATTATTAGGTTCCCAATTATAGGCCTCACTCAAGCTCATTGGCCATCAAACAAATTGCAACAAGATATGCAACATTAATCGGGTACCTTCACTTCAAACATGAATCAAAAATAGAAACAAAGATCAATAAATCAAACCAAAAAAATATTAACATCTTTGAAGTGTTTGTAAGTAATAAAGTAAGTCCTAGGTTCATGAATGGTTGAGGAGGGGGACAAATGTGGCCCAAATATCAAAACTAGTTGGCCAAACTACCAAACTAGACAAGCTTCCAAAATAATTTATGGAAAGATATCAAACCAAGTCAAATAATTCAAGAAAAATGGTTTTTAGATCCTCAATACATTCATGAACCATAATCAAGACTTAAATTCCATTGAAAATCCAGAGCATAATGGTTTTGAAAATGAAACTTGCACAATAAGCAATAAAACCCTAATTTTTGACTTTTAATGTTAAATATTGATTAGGTAAAATTAAAATTCAAACAATTCAAACCAAGATCATACAAGTCACAAGGAAACCCTAAATGTCAGAATACATATTTTTTCACATTTTTTTTAAATAAGGAAAAGTCAAAAATAAAATCAAATTCAAGCAATTAATCAATTAAACAAATATTCATATCTCAAAATAAAATTCTAAACAAAAATCAGAAAAATATCCAAACAAAATTATATTCAAATATTAGAATTAAAAACACACATCCCTGATTTTTTGTGGAATTTTTGAATTAAAGGAAATATTAAAACAAAAATCAATCAAACAATTAACAATTAAACTATTATTTAAAGGCAAAAATGAAAACCCTAGACAAAAGTCATGAAAAGGTCAAAATAATATTATATTCAGATTCTATGATTGAAAACAAACTTGCATGATTTTTTTGAGAATTTTTGTATTAAGGGAAATATTAAAACCAAAATTATGAAACAAATATTTCAAATAAACTTCTCAAATTAAATTTCTAATCAAAAATATAAAAAAAGCTAAACAAATTTAAGAATCAAATTCTAAATTATTTTATGAGTTCAAAACATTTTTTGTGAATTTTTTAGATCAAAGGAACTATTAAAATAAAAATAATCTTTGATCAAAACAATTAATTAAACCTATGAATTTTTAAACTAATCAAATCATTTTAAAAAATTTGAAAAAAAAAATATGACAAATACTAGGAATTATTATTGGCCTATGGTAATTTTTTAAGAATTTTTAAAGTTGTTTTGATCAAGAAATAAAAATAAAAAAATCAATTAAAATCAAATAAAATGAAATGCATGATAATTTGAATCAGGCCAATCACAGTGCACCACCTCACTTCATCTTCTTCCTCAAGACAAGCCCTAATGCGCGTTTTTCAGTTTCATGCTCGTATGTTCTGATCAACACTTCCCCCTTATTTCTCCACCAAAATCAATGATTTAAATCACAAATCAAAGTTCAAACTACCAACTACATCATGCTTTTTACAAAATTCAAAATGATCGACCATGGAAGTAGAAATCAGAGTAAGAAAACTGAGAAAATCATTAAATCATGAAAAACCAGAAGTTCACCAAATCGCATATGCTTCAAAATCAAACAAGTTTATACATCAGATGTAAGATCTGGCCAACTATGAACATGATCACAAGCTTTAAATCCCATGAAACAAGCAAAATTTGGAGAATCGTGATCTGAAAATACCTTTAGAGTTGAGAAATAAACTTAACTATGGCCTCTGAAACAAAATGAAAACCCTTGTCCCTTGCTTCTAATGCTCCAATGAAGTGGAAATGATCATGAATCGAGCTCTGGAAGGGAGAGTAAAGGAGCTTAGAAGCAGAAATTTTTTTTAAGAGAAGAGATGCAGCTTCTAATTTTTTGAGAGGATGAATGTGCCTTGAAAGAGAGTGAGATATGGCTTATATAGAGTGACTGCTGAGGGTAGAAAGGTCTTCAATGTGTCTTGAAATAGAGTGAGATATGGCTTATATAGAGTGACTGTTGAGGGTAGAAAGGTCCTTGAAGAACTTAAGGCCGTTAGAAGCAAAATTGCAAAAAAACAGAAAAATCAAAAGAGTGATCATGGTGATGCGTTTTGCTTCTTGTTATGCCCAGCCTAGAAGTCGTTTTGATGATGTCATGTTGAGTGGAATTTTGAGCAAAGCATGTGCACTTGGTGAGTTGGCTATGTTGACATCAATCAAAACTGGATTTGTGCATAAATCTGCAACATGGACATGGTTTTCAAACAATCTGGCTAGCTGACTTTATGCTTAGGCCACTTGAAATTCCTTCGTGCGTTTTGGTTGCTTGAGGGGCCTTTCAAGAGCTCTCATAACATAGAACTTCATAGGGCTTTGAATTTTCCAAATTGATGCTGACTTGATGGAGAAATGATGTTGATAACTTGACACAAAAATGCAATTTGGCCTGCCTGGTCCGCGCCCGTGCATGGGCATGCATGGTGTGCATGAAGCCAGCTTTGGGATACCAACTTTGAAGTGTTGCAACTCACTCAAACTTTGGCCAAATTGAATGATTCAAGGCTCAATGGGAAGCTCTCATGGAAGGCAACAAAATTCTCTTTTTAATTTTTCAAATTGAGGCTTGAGTCACAAGAAATTGATTCCACAAAATGGCATGCCAAGTGTTTGATGAAATTACGCGCGTGACTTGCCCAAGAGAAGTCATCTTGACACTTAGAAATTTTTTAAAATTTTTAAGTTACTTCTTGAACAAGATACACTCAAATTCACCATTTTTTCATGATTCAAAGATGAATTTGGGTATTGAATATGAAAAGAGGGTGCTTAAGTTGATGGTTGACCAAAAGTCCACTTGGTCAACTCCTGATTTTGACTGACTTTGACCAAAATGACCATTTTGCCCTTTTGATCAATTGAATCATTTCCAATCCAAATTGAACCTCAATTTTTCAATCCTAAATGCTTAAAAACATGTGGTGAATGATGGAAACAAGTTTGGGTGAAAAATTCAAAGAAATCCTGATTAAATCCAAAACCCTAGTTTTGTACCATGTGCTAGGAGATAGCTTGATCAAGCTTCAAAACCCTAATTCCACTGAGCATCATGAGGGACTCTTTGATCAAATTTGATTCTAATGATGATAAGATAGTGATGCTTCATGAATTGGCTCATCTAGACCCCAATTACTTCAACTTGGACCAAACCCTAATTTTGGTTAATATCTTAGGAGACTGATGAACCATCTTCAAAACTTCAAATCTTCTGGGCATCCTGGACAATTTCTTGTACTAAGACTCTCCAAATACCAATGAGATGTTGTAGCTTCCAAATCAAGACTTGTAACTTGATTAAAAGGCTTGATCAAACAAAACCCTAATTTGACTGGTGAATCAAAGGAGTGATCCCTTCTTATAATCAAACACAAACATCAATCCTCTAATGATCCAACGAGATGGATAAGATATCTTGAGATATGCAATAACTTTTGAGCTTGTAAGATCCATAGGTTTAGATGATAAGGTTCTACTTGAGCAACTTGTCAATGCAATCAACCTTCAAAGCTTGAGAAAAATTTGATAACCAAAGTACTTTGATCCCATCACAATGTATGAATGCAATGCAATATGATATTCATGATGAAACATAAGCCTAAATCAAGAGGGTAAGTTTTGGGGTGCAACAGTTGCCCCTATTCAAATATCTTCAACATGATAAGTGAGAAAAGTGACAACTTTCGAACGTTCAGGGTTGAAGATGATTGAATACAAAAGAACCCAAAAATTTACACTCTTGAAGAGGAAAGAAAAAGAAGAAAAAAAACCCCAAGACATGCGTCAGAATGAAGCTGTAACGCGGGTTGAAAGAGAACGAAAACAAAAGAGGAGTAGACGCAACTAAACTTCTGGACAAAGGTGCCAGGGCAAAATTGGACTTCTAAAAGAAAAGGTGAGATAAAACTCAAACCACAGAGTATAAACGAAACTAAGCTCTGGAAAAAGAAAACATACGCGGGTGAGGAGACGAAACTCTGAGCTCAACCCAAAGCAAAGTGGCTAGAGTGCGTGATTCTATGAGTACTTGCTAATCTCAACTAAGATAGACAGTATGAAGGAACTGAAAGAATCCCAGAAAAGAGGAACACAAGCGAGACGAAACTCGACTCAATAACCAGTTAGACGAAACTAAACTAGATGAGTAACAAGGCGAAACTCGACCCAAAGCAAAGTGATGAGAGTGCATGTTTCTTAGAGAACCTGCTGATCTCAGATCAATGGATAAACAATGACGAAAACTGATAGAAGAATCCAAGGAATAAAAGAGACTGATTTCAAACCATGGACGCAATACGAACACTGCACTCGGTAAACGAACACCGTCAAAGGAAAGCAAAAACGAGACGAAACTCGACTCAACAAACTAGTTAGG
Source organism: Vicia faba (assembly GCA_948472305.1). Classification (NCBI taxonomy): domain Eukaryota; kingdom Viridiplantae; phylum Streptophyta; class Magnoliopsida; order Fabales; family Fabaceae; genus Vicia; species Vicia faba. Next base: position 1,285,953,844 of record OX451738.1, on the reverse strand, counting down.
CGAAACTAAACTAGATGAGCACCAGGACAAAACTGGGTTTCATGCACAGAAGACGAGGCGAAACTCGACCCAAAGCGAGAGTGATGAGAGCACATGTTTCTCAGAGCACCTGCTGGTCTCCGATCAATGGATAAACAGTGACGGAAACTGTTAGAAGAATACAAGGAATAAAAGAGACCGATTTCAAACTAGGGACGCAGTACGAACACTGCACTCGGTAAACGAACACCGTCAAAGGGTCCAAGGTATGAAAGCAAAAACGAGACGAAACTCTACTCAACAAACTAGTTAGGCGAAACTAAACTAGATGAGTACCAGGACAAAATTGGATTTCATGCGCAAGGTGAGGAGACGAAACTCTGAGCTCAACCCAAAGCAAGGAAATTAGGGAGTACTCCTAAAAACCTGCTGAAAGCGAATATCATGACAAAACTGGTATTTGAAAGGGTGCATCAATAGACATTGGAATGAACCGGAGAGGGTAGTGAAGACTAAACCCGAGAAGACCACGCCAGGGAGAAACTGAACTATAGTCAAGAGTATACACTCAAACAAACAAATGATTGACATTAAAAGGATATTGGTATGGGGGAAACTGAGATAATGAGGACGAAAACCTTGTCGGGGATTTAACCAGAAGTATTAGCAAATTCACTAGGGATAAAAGAAACAATAATGGCTTATGTTCTGATGCATGTTTGAATTCTTTCTATATAGCGCAATGTTCCATATAATGGAGATGCTACGCATTTTGGTGGATGTAATGTAATGATGCATGTTTAAAAGTTCATTGGGGAATGGCCAATTGAGAAGCCAATAGCCAAGAAGTCAGAATCTGAGGAGACTTGCAAAAATAAATTGCAAAATCCAAAGGAGAGGAGAAAATATGGGGAACCTCTAGAGAGGGAACATCGAAGAGGTGAAGCTTCGCGGGGAATAACAAACGAGCAACCAATAGAAACAGGCCACAAACATTGAGAGGTGCTGCAAAAATAAACTGCAAACTCCTAGAGAAGATCAGATCGACAATGTAGCTTCTGGAATAGGATGCCATTGAGGGAGAAAATCAGGGCAAGACTGTAATCTTTGGAAAAGGAAGCACGCGGCCGTGTTGTGGATGACACCAAGAAAATAAACTTGACGTGAGGGGTGAGAACCTTTGCTGGGGGAACAAAGCTCTGTTGAGGAAACGGGACTTTACCGGGGAGACAGAACTCCGTTCAAGATTTTTGTTGGAGAGATTTTTCTCTTGGAATGCAACCATCGGATGGATCATGCAGATAGTCACACAGTACCGACTTTACTGGGGATAAGGAAAGATCTTAACATAAGGATGCCCCAGTCAGCAGATCGGCTAGGAAATGAGAGGTCATGGCGAGGGATCTCTGTCCGCAAATCTGTTAGAGAGTTGAAACTTCTTCAGTATGTGAGTTTCCCTTTAAACAACTCCACTAGGGATGTGCGACATATCTGAGCTTGAAGTCTCAGAATGAAGCGTTTAAAAGAAGATTCCTGGGGAAATAAAACTTCGCTGCGGATACGAAACTTCACTGGGGATAGGTAAAGTCCTATTCATACATGGGCTCCGCCCAACAAAAGAAAATCAAATTTCCATTCTTGACAATCATTAAGCACTTTACAAGTGTTCAACGTGTAAACTCTTTTTAATGTCAAACAAATGTTTTGCATGCAGAAAGATGTTTATTTTGGGAATGACAGATCTGATGTGATGATTATTTAAGTCTTGAAGTTGAAAACCTTAACAAAGTGTCGCATCTCTGTTGTGAAAGAATCACTGGCTAGAGTGCAAAAATTTCAAAACTTTTCTTCCCCTTCTCTTTTTTTCAAAAAAAAAACGAGTCAAGATGCGGGTGATAAGATACCAACATGGATGTGCAACACATATTTGGGAGTTTAGGAAACGTTATCCTGTTGTAGTATGCTTTCGAATTAAACCCTTGTTTCAGTAAGGACTTTTAGAGGTTGTAACGTGGCCTTGTTCGAGGGTTTTTTAGAAAATAATGTTTCTTTTTCAAGGCTCAAGTTATTTGGTGCCCACCCCCTTCGTGATATTCTCCTGTCCTAAGTTCAGCTGACTTATCACAAGCATTCATCTTTCCAAAGGATTTATAATGGTAGAGTGATCACGACAAATTCTCTAACATGATTGTCACTTAACTTTCGCTGCTTTTGTTTTTGATATTATTGTTCTTCTTCTTTTGATGAAGATTTTATTGAATAACCTCTCTCTCTCTCTCTCTCTCTCTCTCTCTCTCTCTCTCTCTCTCTCTCTCTCTCTCTCTCTCTCTCTCTCTCTCTCTCTCTCTCTCTCTCTCTCTGTCCTTTTAGGCTCTCTTTTCCCTAACTTTTTCCTGGACAAAATCTTTTGCATTTTGGGAGTCCAGCGGGATGCCCTAACTTTTGCCTTAACGACTTGTTTTCAAGTTTCGACTTAGCGGGGATTTTTGTTTCTTTCTTATTCATACTTTTCACTTCGAACAAGTCAATATGACTTTGGGTCTTTAACCTTTTCTTTTCTTCTTTTTTTCCTTTTTTTTTGAAAGCAAATGCCTCATTCCTTGGTCGGCGAGGGATAGCCATTATTGTATCGATTCGATCTCGGCCTCAGGACTTTGTGAGGAAATGAACATCGTGGTTTAGACATTTTTCATGATCTCATGATGTGAAAGATAAAATGTGGTGATCCTCAGATGGGACATTCCTTCCGAAATTTGAATTCTTGATCAAATTAACTGAACATTTACCCTGCCGTGGTTAAAAACAAGGTTTTTTTTAACGAAAAAGAAACTCCTACTTCGATGGCTCAGAGGGGTTAACGAGGGTCTAACTCCCTTATATCTCCGGTGTTTGGGGATTGAAACAATGCATGTACATCGTCAACAGGGTTCTACTCAAAAGTATACCATTACAGTCATTGTTTTCAGCTAAACTCCTTCCTCCAAACTCTTGGCTAAGCAAAAGAATTGGCACAGTTGGTATAAAAAATGCTCGAAAAGTCGATTAAAGAGTGATACTGGATGAATTAAGTAAAATGAAACAATTTTTTTTCAAGGCAAAAAAATTCAACGCATCAAGACTGACGTTCAGCTATAAACAAAATCCTATATGCAGACAATGCTAAAACAATCAATCAAGAGAACATATGAAAATGCGGCAGAGAAACGCAATAAAAGTCATTATGGGGAAGAAATATTTCCAATTAGGTTTGCCGATCTCGCTGACCTGCCATAATCTTGATATTACCCTGACCCATGACCTTTATCAACAGCACGGAACTGTGAAACAAAATGGCAAGGCATCCACCAATAAAGTGAATGAGAATCCCATTAACCAAAGAACTAAACATGCCCCTTGCACGGTAGTAGTTGTGTTTGTTATCCGTATTTCAAGCGATCAACCAACCATGACTTGTATTACCATTTCCGTGTAAGGCCCACGAAGTTTATATGCACATGCTTATCAAAAATATTGGACGTTTTTGCAAACAAAATAAAAAAGAGAAAAGAAACGTATACGTATACTTGAAAGAAGATGTTATATTGATTTTGAGAAATCAGCATGTGAAAAAGGCATTTACATTTGGAAGCAAGTAATTTACAAAATCAAAGCAAATAAGTGTTTTCAAATGGCAATGTGAATGTGAATATCTATCAAGTCTTGACTCTGCTATGACTCTTATGACTCTTATCTTCTTGCTTTCAGCCAGATCATTCTTGGATTAGCTTCGAGCTTATGCCAGGTGACAGAACGGAGGAAAGAAACAAAGGATTTCGTGCTGAGCGTAGTCATTTGCTTTAAGTCCCTAACTTTTTCCTGAATCGCCCTTTCGGGTTTTCGATTCACCAGGACACCCTCTTTTTGCCTAAACCGCCCTTTCGGGTTTTCAGTTTAGCGGGTTTTTTATTTTTCTTTTTTATGCAAAGTATTTTTTAACTATGTCAGCATTCACAGGGAGAGGGAAGTGCTCTCCATCCATAGTCGTGAGCATCATCACTCCTCCAGAGAAAACCTTTATAACTATGAAAGGACCTTCATAAGTTGGAGCCCACTTGCCCCTGGGATCTCCCTGGGGGAGAATTATCCTTTTTAGCACAAGGTCACCTGGCTTGTAACACTGAGGCCGCACCCTCTTATCAAAAGCTTTTCTCATCCTTTGCTGATATACCTGACCATGACATACAGCCGTCAACCTCTTCTCGTCAATAAGGTCCAATTGATCCAGCCAATTCTGTACCCATTCCCTTTCATCCAGCTCAACATCCCTCATGATCCTAAGAGAAGGAATCTCGACTTCTACCGGTAATACTGCTTCCATGCCGTAAACCAATGAAAATGGGGTTGCCCCAGTCGAAGTACGCACAGTGGTGCGATAACCATGCAAAGCGAAAGGCAGCATCTCATGCTAATCTTTATAGGTTACCACCATCTTCTGTACGATCTTCTTGATATTCTTATTGGCCGCTTCGACAGCACCGTTCATCTTTGGTCGGTATGGGGAAGAGTTATGATGCTTGATTTTGAAGGACTCACAAAGCTCTTTCATCATTTTGTTGTTTAAATTATACCCATTATCGGTAATGATCTATTCAGGAACTCCGTAGAGATAGATAATATTGTGCTTAATGAACCGAGTTACCACCTTCTTGGTGACATTGGCATAGGATGCAGCTTCGACCCATTTTGTAAAATAATCAATGGCAACCAGAATGAAGCAGTGCCCGTTGAATGAAGTCGGTTCAATTTTTGCCAATCATATCAATTCCCCACATCGCAAACGGCCAAGGGGAAGTCAAGACATTCAAAGGTACTGGTGGCACATGCACTTTATCATCATAGACTTGACATTTGTGGAAAACCCGTGCATGATTGTAACAGTCAGTCTCCATGGTGGAACAATAATAACCTGCTCGCAAAATCTTTTTAGCCATGGTGTACCCGTTGGAATGGGTCCCGAAATCACCTTCATGTATCTCTTCAATGATTCTAGCTGCTTATTTCTTGTCAACACATTTGAGCAGTAAACCGTCATGATGCCTTCTATACAACACACCACCATTGAGAAAGAACTTGGCTGAAAATCTTCTCAAGAACTTCTTATCTGTGACGGATGCCTCTTCAGGGTACTCTTGTGTTTCAAGATATTGTTTAACATCATAAAAATAAGGATTACCATCTGATTCCAAACTGGCCTCAAAACAGAAAGTTGGCTCACTCAAACATCTGATGATAATGGAAGGTGCCTCATTAGCCCACTTAACCTTGAACATGGAGGACAAAGTTGCCAATGCATCAGCTAGATTGTTTTCTTCTCTGGGAATGTGATCAAACGTGATCTCTTCGAAGTACGGAATCAACTTCATAACATGCTCACGATAGGGAATTAGATTTTGATGGCGAGTCTCCCAATCTCCATTAATCTGGAAGATAACAAGATTGGAATCCCCGTAAACTTTCAAAAATTTGATGCGCAGGTCGATTGCTACTTCAATGCCATAAATGCAAGCCTCGTATTCGGCCATGTTGTTAGTATAATCGAAACAAATACGAGCCGTGAAAGGAATGTGGTATCCCTCAAGGGAAGTGATAATAGCTCTGACGCCGTTGCCCATGGCATTGGAGGCACCATCAAAAATAAGCGTCCAACGTGATCCCGGCTCGGGTCCTTCGTCTGGGTCTGGCATATTACAATCCCGAATATACACAATTTCCTCATCTGGAAAATCAAACTTCATCGGTTCATAATCGTTCATGGGCTGATGAGCAAGATGGTCGGCCAATACACTACCCTTAATTGCTTTTTGAGTAGTGTATTGGATATCATATTCAGTGAGTATCATCTGCCAATGGCCTACCCTTCCTGTAAGAGATGGCTTCTCGAAAATATACTTGATTGGATCCATTTTGGATATCAAGTAGGTGGTGTGAGTTAACATGTACTGCCTCAATCGTTTGGCGGCCCGGGCAAGCGCACAACAAGTCTTTTCCAGCAATGAGTACCTCGACTCGCATTCCGTAAACTTCTTACTCAAGTAGTAAATGGCCTGCTCTTTCTTCCCTGTCTCGTCGTGCTGACCGAGGACATAACCCATTGAACTCTCCAACACAGTTAGATACATGATTAGTGGCCTTCCTTCCACTGGCGGCATGAGTATCGGAGGTTCCTGCAAATACTCCTTTATTTTGTCAAAGGCCTTCTGACAATCCTCATTCCATTTCATTGTCTGACTTTTCTTCAACAACTTGAACAAAGGTTCACAGGTGGCTGTGAGATGAGAAATAAATCTAGAAATGTAGTTTAATCTTCCCAAGAAACCACGTACTTCCTTTTCTGTCCTTGGCTCAGGCATTTCCTGTATCGCCTTTACCTTGGGCGGGTCCACCTCAATACCCTTTTCACTTACAATAAAACCCAACAGCTTACCGGATCTCACCTCGAAGGTGCACTTATTCGGATTCAACCTCGGCAAGAACTGCCTCAGTCTCTCGAACAATTTTTCCAGATGAACAAGATGTTCCTCTTCCGTGTCAGACTTAGCAATCATATCGTCCATATAAACCTCAATCTCCTTGTGAATCAAATCATGAAAGAGAGTGACCATGGCGCGCTGATATGTTTCCCCGGAATTTTTCAAACCAAACGACATCACTTTGTAGCAAAAGGTGCCCCAAGGCGTGATAAATGTTGTCTTCTCCATATCCTCTGGAGCCATCTTAATTTGATTGTAACCCAAAAAACCATCCATGAGCGAAAATACTTCGGAATGAGCAGTATTATCGACCAACACATTGATATGCGGAAGAGGGAAGTCATCTTTAGGGCTGGCCCTGTTCAAATCCCTATAATCCACGCACATCCTAACCTTACCATCCTTCTTGGGCACATGCACAATATTTTCAATCCATGGTGGATAATTGATGACCTTTAAGAAATTCGCGTCCAACTACTTCTCGACCTCTTCTTTGATCTTCTTGGACATCTCAGGATGAGTTCTTCAGATTTTTTGCTTGAAAGGAGAACAACCTTCTTTGAGCGGTATTCGATGCACCACTATGTCTGTATCCAACCCAGGCATATCCTCATAAGACCAAGCAAAGATATTGGAATACTCACGGAGTAGCTCAATCAATCTGACCTTTACACTTTCTCCGAGATTTGCCCCTATCTTGACTTCTCTTCTTACCTCTTCTGTTCCAATATTCACCATCTCAATCGAATCTTGATTCGGCTGGATAACCTTCTCCTCTTGGTTTAACAACCTTGATAATTCCTCAGGAAGATCACAGTCCTCATATGCTTCTTCTTCAGCTTGATAAATAGGAGTATCAAAGTCATAATGAGCCATAACAGAGTCGTTATCAATATATTCGATGGTGAAAGTGCATCTGCATGAATGAAATTTTGGCGTTTTTTAGTGACAGTGTGTGAAGAAAAACATTGCCATTCAAAAAAAAGAAATGGAGCAAAATTTTGAATGCAAAAACGTCCTTTATTTCATGATAAACTTTTGAAAATAAACATGGTGGCCCTACACAAATGATCCATTACGCCTTGGGAAGAGTGTAGGAATTATGATATGATAATAAAAGAAACAATAAAATTACTCCTCAGCGCTTAAAACTTGGATAACATCCACAAAAGTCCAATTGTTGAGTGTCTGGCCTGGAATACTCAGACGAATCCAATCTTCGATATTGTAGCCATCAACACTATCGTCGCCAACTGCATTGACGTTTCTTTCTTGAGTAGCACAAGGACGGGAAAACTTCACAGGAGTAGCTAAACTAGATGCTCTGGGAGTTGCACTCTGCTGACCTGGGCTAAAACCAAGACCAAATTTATCAAATTTTGGGATGATGTCAGCACCTGACCCCAACTTTCAGGGTTGCCACTTTCCACCACAGCTCTCGCATCCTTGAGAGAAGACATAACAGTTTCAGGTTTCCTTTTCTGCTCTGGAGGAGGAAAATTAACAGCATGAACTGTCTCAAACGCCTGAAACAGAGTCTCATGTATTTCGCCTTTAACTTCAACATAGCAGAATGATGTCAAATGACTCACGATGTACTCTTCCTCTCCGCACATAGTTATCACCTTTCCCTCTGTAGGATACTTGAGTTTCTGATGAAGAAGAGAAGTGACTGACCTTGCTCTATGAATCCACGGCCTCCCCAACAAACAACAATACGCTGGCTGTATATCCATCACAAAAAATGTAGACGTGAAGGTGCGAGGACCAACCTTCATTGGTAACTCCACCTCCCCAAACACTGACCTTCGAGACCCATCAAACGCCTTCACCATCAAATGACAAGGGCGCAACTCCAGTCCAGAATAATCAATCTTCATCAACGCTGACTTTGGTAGTACATTCAAGGACGATCTTGTATCCACCAAAACCCGGGATAAAGTAGTGCCCCTGCACTCCATTGAAATATGCAACACTTTGTTATGGTCTGGTCCCTCCGGAGGAAGATCAAAATCAGTGAAGCCCAGACCGTTCCCGGCAGATATGTTAGCACAAACATTCTCAAACTGATTGACTGTTATCTCAAGTGGCACAGATGCATTCTTTAACGACTTCATCAAAGCATTTTTGTGAGGTTATGAATAAATCAACAGAGACAAGATAAACATATTAGAAGGAGTATGGCTCAGATGATCAATTATGCTATAATCACTCTTCCTGATGATTCGCATTAACTCTTCAACCTCATCGGGAACTGAAGAAGCTTATTGTATTGGAATTGGTTGAGTCACATTGGCTGGCATAACCCTTGGATTACCAATATTTTCCTGTTGTTTTCCTTTTTCTCTTGTGGAAGCATCTGCTGCATCTTGCACATTGGAAGGACCAAATATTCTCCCGCTTCTAGTCATTCAACCCACACCAGAAAAATTATGAACTTCCTTTTCATTACCTTCAACACGTTCTTCCTCAGACGAATGAGTACTTACCTCCTGCTTCACGTTATGGTAATAAACATCTGCACCGTAATGCCATGAGATGGCCTTCACACTGGTATACAACATGGGTCCAGGTACCGTAATCATCAAAGGTGGTGCCCTAGATGGGGCAGGAATGCGCACAGGGGTGTAAGGAATAGATACCACAGCAACATCTTCTTCGGTAACCTTACGGTAGCTCGGTTTTCTATCGAACTGCAGGGAACCCTCTTTTATCAACAACTGGATGTCGGCTTTCAAATCATCACAACCCTTCGGTTGCTCCCTACACTTGGAACACTCTGAAGTACAACCTGGGAAAATAGAATTGTCAAGCAAATACCTCTTAACATACCATAACGGAGTAGTTACTTGTTCCACATCCATGATTAAATTCAACATTTCATCATTATCATCAATCATATTAACAACACCCCCTCCATGCTTGGGCATTGGGTTCTGAGCAACATTTGGACCAGTCACTGGAGTAAACTCAATTTCCTTAACATCCAACAAGTCTTGTATTTTGCACTTCAACGCAAAGCAATTGTCAATAGAATGACCAACTCCGCCTGAATGGAATTCACATCTTGCGTTAGCGTCATAGTTAGGAGGAAGTCTTGCGGGTGGTGGTGGCATATTTCTCAAACCGATCAACTTCAAATCGAGCAAATGGTGGAGTGCTTCAGTAAGAGATACTGGCAAGGGATCCAATTTTCTCAATTGTCTCTGTTGTTGATTATTATACTGATGGGGAGCATCTTGCTGTCTTTGTTGTTGAGGCACTATATTCGGTCTCTACTGCGGAGGAGCATTAACAGGAATAGAAACAACATTGATTTGTTGGTGTTGACGATCCTCTCTTCTTCCTCTATGAGAGTAAACCGCGCTTGCGTCTCCTTCCCTCTTCTTAGGGTAAGTTTTGAATGGTTTCTTACTGCCCCCGATGAGCCACTAGAACCTCCAACTTGAATTTTCTACAATTTCAAACCTACCTCAATTCTTTCACCAGCCATAACCAAGTCCGTAAATTCTGCCGAAGTACTTCCTATCATGTGCTCATAGAATGGTCCTTGTAGGGTATTGATGAACATATCAATGAGTTCTCTCTCCATGAGTGGAGGTTGAACCCTCGCAGCCAACTCATGCCATTTCTGAGCATATTCCTTGAAACATTCTCTTGGTCCCTGTGACAAATTCTGTAACTGAGTGCGATTAGGCGCCATATCCACATTGTACTGATAATGTTTGACAAAATTCCTAGCAAGATCATTCCAGCAACGAATATGGGTTTTCTCCAACTTCATGTACCACTCCAGGGATGCCCCAGATAGGCTATCCTGGAAAAAGTGAATCAAAAGCCCCTGATCCTCAGTATGCACCGACATCTTTCGGAAATAAGCAGTTGCATGAGTAACAGGACATGATGTTCCGTTGTTTTTTTCAAATACATGAGGCTTGAACTTTGGAGGAACTTTCACCCCGGACACCAACCCGAGATCATTAGCATCCATACCAAGGGCTCCTTGCCCTTCCACAGCCTTCAGACGTTCTTCCAACAAGCGATACTTCCTATCCTCAACCTGAACTTCCGGCTCTGAACGCCGAACAGAAAATTGATCTTCATCCTGGTCAAGGTCATAATCCTACTCCAGATAGTTCCTTACACCGCCCTGATCATCTCTTCTGTTCCCCACTAGATGAGGTCCCGGAGATGGGGGAAACTGCCCTACATTGCGCACAAAAGGGTTTCCAGGAATCCCGTGAAAATTTCCAGCAGGCTGATCTTGCACATCACCCAATCCTACAGAAATGTCCTGATAGAGCCCTTGATTTCCACCATCCCCTGGATAGCGGCGCTGGTTGTTGACAATGGCATCCAGTTCTTCCTGTCGGCGATTCATATTGGTGATGACCTCCTTGAACTGAGTCATCTGAGTAGAAATCTGAGCCCTCATTTCAGTGAGTTCAGCTTGAACTTGTTCCATCTGTCTTGGAAAATTGTTTCTGGTGGAATACCGATGAGTAGTCGTCTTGAATTATGAATAAGAAAAGAAGAAAAATAAGAATATCGTCTTGAGATAACCTGTAATGTTATGAAATGCATGATGTGCATGATATGTTTGTCATTTCCAGGTATTTCAAGAGTCCTTTTATTTATCAGTCACAGAGCACAACCAAAGATTAACATACAATCAAAGGAGAAAAGGACAATAAGACAAACACTTCAAATATTTACAAACAAAAGAAACGATGTTCAAGTGACTTCGGAAATTTAAGAGTGTAATGATAAACAACAAAATACATGTTTCAAAGTAAACTTAAAATAAAACAAACAATGGTCCCTTCCAGCAATTTTGGGGGTGACCAAATACATCAAAGGTAGGTAACAAAACTAAATCTCCGGAACAAGACACGCTTCAAGGTGTTGACAGTACTCTTCAAGCCTGGCTTTTTCCTTCAAAAGTTGTGATGCGACTACTTTACTTTCTTGAAACCGATCCTCTGCGACACGCCTCTGGGCTACTTCCTTCTTAAGCTAAGCATCTTTGTCTTTGAGCTGTTTCTCCAAGTTTTGAATCTTCTTCTTGTAGCCATTCTCAGATGCCTGAAGCTTCTGGCACTCTTGCTGGGTTTTACTCAACTCTTCTTCCATTTTAGCATGAGATCTCTTCCTAAAACTGGTTGCATCAGAAGTTTCCCCTTGAGCTTCTTTGAGTTTGCGAGCAGTCAGCCCTTTCTTGATCTACCCAATAAAGTTTCATCCCCGCCTCACGGTCTTTTGCACGAAGTTGAATGTTCTCAACATGAACCTGGGTAAACACCTTGGTAGGCACCGTGTTACTCAGAACAGTAGGAGGCTGCTCACATATAGGAGTCGACCTTGCAAATGGTAACCGTAAAATCTTAACCTTGGCTCTAATCCACTCCAAGTAAGGAACCCTAGCAATAGGAACCTTCTTGCCCAAAGTAGTTCTATCCTTCTTGTGAATTCCTTTCCAAGCACTTGTCACTCTTTTCAACATTACAGGATCACTTCCTCTAACAAAATACACTGACTCGGAAACCTCCTCAATCTTTGGGGGTCCATCCATTGCATATCCCAATTGACGATAAGCAAGCACGGGATTATAGTTGATACACCCCTTAGTTCCTATGAGGGGAACATAAGGGAAATCTCCGCAGCTAGTGATAATACTTCTTACTTCCCCCATGTCATAATTCCACTGGGTATCAAATGAAGTAAGATTGACAAGTCTTAATGACCATCAGAGAGAATGCCTGGTATCCACGAAAGTGCCACTCACCGGTAGGTGCAACTTAAACCACTGATACAACATTGAATGACATAAACTTACATTACCTCCTTTGCCATGCCTGAAATGAATGGTGTAAAGAGTATCTGCCAAGAGTGTCGGTACCAGATTCTTATTTCTGAAAACACAAATAGCCGTCAAATCCACAAAATTTCTCTTGAGAGGGAAGAAGATGATCCCATATATCATGAGAGAAAACAGAGAGCTGAAGTCACTCCAATTCCCTTTCTTTGCCCAGTCTTCAGCTTTCTTCACTAAGAAATCCAAATAAAACCATGTAGTATCCTCACTTGATTTCCAGTTGTCTTTCACTTCTTTCCAACTCAAATGAAGAATTTCAGCAATAACTTCGAACTTCGGCTTCTCCGGCACTTGGACAAAAGGAACTTCATCGAATAACTTGATATTAAGCAGGTACGCGTACTCTTCTAGTGTGGGAACCAATTGATAATCTTGAAAAGTAAAACATCGTAATTCCTTGTCATAGAACTGGAAGAGAGTGATCAAAGTCATTGGGTCAACTGGAGTATTAAGGACTAGTAACAAATTGCCATAATTTTTGTTGAAATTAATCAGAACATCACCCTTCAGATAAGAACTCAACCTCTTCTATTCGGACACATCAACCGAAGGAATCTGATAAGAGAATGTATGCCTGGTGGGCTCTTTAACACGAACTAAATTAAACTCTTCTAACGGGAGGCTAGCCATTTCTGATGGAAAGAAGACTCTTGAATGTCCCTGGAAGATGACATGTGCATGCTAGTTATATTTTATACATCATTTTTTTCAGAAATAAATAGGCTATGATGCAACATGACAAGATCAAAGTTTCACGCTGGATAATGGCTGGACCATTACAGAACAACACCACTCAAGATCAAAAGAAAATTCCAAAGCTTCGAACTATCATGGGAACCTGAGTTACCTTCACAACACAAAGTCACCAACAGTACCTGTACCTATAAGAAAAAGTTTTCCCGCCCCTCACACGGGTGAAGTCTAGGACAAGGTAAGGTTAAAAGCCAAATCATAGTACAAGAGCTCGAATGTCGGTATCATCATACGATAACACCTATCCAAACTACCTCTGAAGTCATGGGTCTCATGGTAAGGTCTACAAAGCATCCGCCTCATAGCTGTCATGGCCACTCTATTCCTAGTTCCTATGGAATTCACTCATAGCCTGGGTACGAGGCCTTTTACCTCATGGAACAACCTACCCACCAAGAAATCCAGAATCTAAACAGTCCAGCCAAATCCAGTATGCAGAAAGTAAAGCGCACATAGGATGCAATGAAAACAGATAATTATGCAAAGCGGTTAAAATAAACACCCAAAAAAGAAAACAAACAAAATCTAGGATCGACTCCGGGATGGACCAGCAAAAGGTCAATATGTCCCCATTGAAGTCGCCAGCTGAAATGACCTGGCTGAACCTGTCATCTGGATGTAATGAAACATAAATGAAGTCGCCACCGAAAGTCTTTTATCCCGCCGAAAGGGAAAGGTGAACATCGAGAAAACCTGAAAAGGGAGAAATCACGGTCTTTCGACTGAGAGATCGGGTAAAGGAGTTTGTTACGCGAGGGGAAGGTATTAGCACTCCACACGCCCGTAGTACTCTACGGTATCCACTCCTGTTGTCTAATCTAATGGGTCTGGTCAAAACTTATGTCTATGGATTAAAGCTAAAAAGGGAATGCATGCGAGAAAAGAAAATACTGTAGGGAAAATAAAAGTTGTGCTCGGTTGGGCCCTACCCCTTTGCCTATGTATCCCTTTTAAGGAATCAGAGCAGCCGTAGTTCGGCTCATATATTTTGGTTGATTTGTTTTTTTTAGTTAAGACAACAAAAACAGTCAAGATGGAAAAACATCAAATAAAACAACAAACAAATGAGATGGTAAAACATCGGCTAAATAATAACAAAAAAAAAACATCTCAAAGATGGCGAAACACCAGATGATAAAACAACATACCTAACCATGACATTTAGAGTCAAAGTAGGATACCAACATGTGCGATGGCGAAACATCTGCTTCAAACAGGTGTGCGATGGAGAAACATCGACTATAAGATAACAAGGTATCATGGTAAAGATGGCGAAACATCAATAAAAAGGATGACAAAACATCACACCTAACAATGATATTGAGAATCAAAGTAGGATAATAAACATGTGCGATGGCAAAACATCGGCTTCAAACAAATGTGCGATGGCGAAACATTGCCTAAAAGATAACAAGATATCATGGCATGGTAAGGATGGCAAAACATCAATAAATATGATGACAAAACATCACACCTAACAATGGTATTGAGAATCAAAGTAGGATAACAAACATGTGCGATGGCAAAACATCGGCTTCAAACAAATGTGCGATGGCGAAATATCGGCTAAAAGATAACAAGATATCATGGCATAGATGGTGAAACATCAATAAGACGGATGATAAAACATTGCACCTAACAGGGATATTGAGAATTAGAGTAGGATAACAAACATGTGCGATGGTAAAAAATCGGCTTCAAACAAGTGTGCGATGGAAAAAAATCGGCTATAAGATAACAAGATATCATGGCATGGATGGCGAAACATCGGATAAAAGGTTTAAAAACAAAGCCAAGATGCACACAAACAAATAAGATTGGTTTGTATCTTTTACCTTGAAGAAGGGTTTGAGTTCATTAGAGGTGTTTTATGATTTGCCAAGAAAACAATTTTGTTTTAAAATGCAAAATGCAAAGGTAGGAAAACAAAACAACTAAAGGAAACTAGCCTAGCACTATCCCTAGTGTTATCATACAAGGGTTGACCTTAAGGTTGAGTAAAAAGGAAAATACTACCCTATGTTAACATACATAGATTCATACCTTAATTAACATGTTAAAGTAAGCTTAACAAACTTATCCTATAGGGAACATGCCATGAGAGCAAAGTCGTGATCTCAATTTCTAAATTGAGTGACTCATCGATCAACAATTAAAGAAGAAAAGCAATAAACATCCTATAGGGAACATGCACTGAGAGCAAAGTCGTGATCTCAATTTCTAAATTGAGTGACTCATCGATCAACAATTAAAGAAGAAAAACCATAAACATCCTATAGGGAACATGCACTGAGAGCGAAGTCGTGATCTCAATTCCTAAATTGAGTGACTCAACGATCAAAAGCAAACACAACACATGCATCAAACAAAAACAGAGGGCCTCCTGACATATATCTGCAACAGAGGTCCCATCATGCAACATAGAACTATGCAAATAGAAGAAAGGATTTAGTTCAATACCAAACAGATAACTATCCGTAGAAACTGAGCAAGAATAAAAGAAACCCATAGAACATCAAGCAAGCTGGCATCAGAAGACAAATCAAGTCAGAAATTACGCCATTAGGATGTAAGTAACGATGTTATCAGATATGAACAGATCCCATGGGCAATGTATGGCATTCATAATCACATATACATATATCCTGCATAAACTATCAAACATGCCAAGCATAAGAGTAGTGCCAATATAATAAACTATGTTCCACAAATAAAGTGAAACACAGTAGCCTCAAACCAAAAATGGAAACTTTCCTCAAAGTACCTCGCACATTTAACAACCAAGTTAGTATTCCATAAAGTAAATGATGACTCACATAAGGGATGGATGAAACATGATGAAGTGAGAAAAACATGATAACAATTATCAAAGCATTAGGCATGGTAGACCAAAAGAAACAGGCATTAGGTCAAAAAATTAGAGGAATGTTGCTCCTTTCTATCACCATGTTGAATTGACAATTGAATATCAATCAAGGATCATGGGAGCTTAGGAAGAATAAAATAAAAGACCATGAAGGTCAGTAGCAACCACAATTCAATCATGCACAATTAATTCATCACAACTCACAAGCATAATAAAAGGGGAATCCCACACAATGCATCAAAAGGCTCAATCATTCAAACATAGGGCATTAGGTGAAATGAATTGAGTTTATTTGGATGAACACATCCAACATTATTATTAGGTGCCCAATTATAGGCCTCACTCAAGCTCATTGGCCATCAAACAAATTGCAACAAGATATGCAACATTAACTGGGTACCTTCACTTCAAAAATGAATCAAAAATAGAAACAAAGATCAATAAATCAAAACAAAAAAAAAAACATCTTTGAGGTGTGTAGAAGTCATAAAGTAAGTCCTAGGTTCATGAATGGTTGAGGAGGGGGCCAAATGTGGCCTAAAGTTCAAAACTAGTTGGCCAAACTACCAAACCTGACAAGCTTCCAAAATAATTTGTGGAAAAATATCAAACAAAGTCAAATAATTCAAGAAAAATGGTTTTTAGATCCTAAATACACTCATGAACCATAATCAAGACTTAAATTCCATTGAAAATCCAGAGCATAATGGTTTTGAAAATGAAACTTGCACAATAAGCAATAAAACCCTAACTTTTGACTTTTAATCTTAAATATTGATTAGGTAAAATTAGAATTCAAACAATTCAAACCAATATCATACAAGTCACAAGGAAACCCTAAATGTCAGAATAAATATTTTTTCACATTTTTTTTGAAATAAGGAAAAGTCAAAAATAAAATCAAATTCAAGCAATTAATCAATTAAACAAATTCGTATCTCAAAATAAAATTCTAAACAAAAATCAAAAAAATATCCAGAAAAAATTATATTCAAATATTAGAATTAAAAACACACATCCTTGATTTTTTGTGGAATTTTTTATTTAAAGGAAATATTAAAACAAAAATCAATCAAACAATTAACAATTAAACTATTATTTAAAGGCAAAAATGCAAACCCTAGCCAAAATTCATGAAAAGGTCAAAATAATATTATATTCAGATTCTATGATTGAAAACAAACTTGCATGACTTTTTTGAGAATTTTTTGTATTAAGGGAAATATTAAAACCAAAATTATGAAACAAATATTTCAAATAAACTTCTCAAATTAAATTTCTAATCAAAAATAGAAAAAAAGATAAACAAATTTCAGAATCAAAATCTACATTATTTTATGAGTTCAAAACATTTTTTGTGAATTTTTTAGATCAAAGGAACTATTAAAATAAAAATTATCTTTGATCAAAACAATTAATTAAACCTGTGAATTTTTAAACCAATCAAATCATTTTAAAAAATTTCAAAAAAAAAAATGACAAATACTAGGAATTATTATTCGCCTATGGTAATTTTTTCAGAATTTTTTAAGTTGTTTTGATCAAGAAATAAAAATCAGAAAATCAATTAAAATCAAATCAAATGAAGTGCATGATAATTTGAATCAGGCCAATCACAGCGCGCCACCTCACTTCATCTTCTTCCTCAAGACAAGCCTTAATGCGCGTTTTTCAGTTTCATGCTCGTATGTTCTGATCAACACTTCCCCCTTATTTCTCCACCAAAATCAATTATTCAAATCACAAATCAAAGTTCAAACTACCAACTATATCATGCTTTTCACAAAATTCAAAATGATCGACCATGGAAGTAGAAATCAGAGCAAGAAAACTGAGAAAATTATTAAATCATGAAAAACCAGAAGTTCACCAAATCGCATATGCTTCAAAATCAAACAAGTTTATACATTAGATGTAAGATCTGGCCAGCTATGAACATGATCACAAGCTTTAAATCCCATGAAACAAGCAAAATTTGGAGAATGGAGATCTGAAAATACCTTTTGAGTTGAGAAATAAACTCAACTATGGCCTCTGAAACAAAGTGAAAACCCTTGTCCCTTTCTTCTAATGTTCCAATGAAGTGGAAATGATCATGAATCGAGCTCTGGAAGGGAGAGTAAAGGAGCTTCAAAGCAAAAACATTTTTTGAGAGAAGAGATGCAGCTTCTGATTTTTTGAGAGGATGAATGTGTGCCATGAAAGAGAGTGAGATATGGCTTATATAGAGTGACTGCTGAGGGTAGAAAGGTCCTTGAAGAACTTAAGGCCATTAGAAGAAAAATTGCAAAAAACAGAAAAATCAAAAGAGTGATCATGGTGATGCGTTTTGCTTCTTGTTATGCCCAGCCTAGAAGTCGTTTTGATGATGTCATGATGAGTGGAATTTTGTGCAAAGCATGTTCACTTGGTGAGTTGGCTATGTTGACATCAATCAAAACTAGATTTGTGCACAAATCTGCAACATGGACATGGTTTTCAAACAATCTGGCTAGCTGACTTTATGCTTAGGCCACTTGAAATTCCTTCATGTGTTTTGGATGCTTGAGGGGCCTTTCAAGAGCTCTCATAACATAGAACTTCATAGGGCTTTGAATTTTCCAAATTGATGCTGACTTGATGGAGAAATGATGTTGAGAACTTGAGGCAAAAATGCAATTTGGCCTGCATGGTCCGCGCGCGTGCATGGGCATGCATGGTGTGCATGAAGCCAGCTTTGGGATACCAACTTTGAAGTGTTGCAACTCACTCAAAATTTGTCCAAATTGAATGATTCAAGGCTCAATGGGAAGCTCTCATGGAAGCAAACAAAATGATATTTTTAATTTTTCAAATTGAGGCTTGAGTCACAAGAAATTGATTCCACAAAATGGCATGCCAAGTGTTTGATGAAATTACGCGCGTGACTTGCCCAAGAGAAGTCATCTTGACACTTAGAAATTTTTTTAAATTTTTAAGTTCTTGAACAAGATACACTCAAACTCACCATTTCTCATGATTCAAAGATAAATTTGGGTATGGAATATGAAAAGAGGGTGCTTAAATTGATGGTTGACCAAAAGTCCACTTGGTCAACTCCTGATTTTGACTGATTTTGACCAAAATGACCATTTTGCCCCTTTTGATCAATTGAATCATTTCCAATCCAAATTGAACCTCAATTTTTCAATCCTAAATGCTTAAAAACATGTGGTGAATCATGGAAACAAGTTTGGGTGAAAAAGTCAAAGAAATCCTGATTAAATCCAAAACCCTAGTTTTGTACCATGTGTTAGGAGATAGCTTGATCAAGCTTCACAACCCTAATTCCACTGAGCATCATGAGAGACTCTTTGATCAAATTTGATTCTAATGATGATAAGATAGTGATTCTTCATGAATTGGCTCATCTAGACCCCCAATTACTTCAACTTGGACCAAACCCTAATTTTGGTTAATATCTTAGGAGACTGATGAACCATCTTCAAAACTTCAAATCTTTTGGGCATCCTGGCCAATTTCTTGTACTAAGACTTTCCAAATACCAATGAGATGTTGTAGCTTCCAATTCAAGACTTGTACCTTAATCAAAAGGCTTGATCAAACAAAACCCTAATTTGACTGGTGAATCAAAGGAGTGATTCCTTCTTATAATCAAACACAAACTTCAATCCTCTGATGATCCAAGGAGATGGATAAGATATCTTGAGATATGCAATTACTTTTGAGCTTGAAAGATCCAGAGGTTTAGATGATAAGGTTCTACTTGAGCAACTTGTCGATGCAATTAACCTTCAAAGCTTTAGAAAAATTTGATAACCAAAGTACTTTGATCCCATCACAATGTATGAATGAAATGCAATATGATATTCATGATGAAACATAAGCCTAAATCAAGAGGGTAAATTTTGGGGTGCAACACCATGAAAGACCAAATCAAATCTTCATAATGGGCAAGATTAAATTCATTTTTGTTAACCTAACATGTTGCATTACATATACAAAGGAGATCCAAGGCCAAGAAAGGGGTTGAGCAGTCGTGAAAGAGGCAGAATCAATTACAAAATTTCAAAGAAAAAGTGCAGATCAAATTCCAAGTAGCAGGCCATCTCAAGCCATCCTAACCTTACGAATCAATTGTTGGACGCCCCAGGAACGTGTTCCAATCACTAGCAAGCCTCCCCACGTCCTGAAACTCATTGTAGCAGTCACACTGTTGTACCCCAAAATTTTCCCTCCCATATTCCTCAATACATGTCAAGTAAGGTCCTCAAATTGCTCAAGGAAGTCCAAGGGTTGACCAGACAAACTCTCTCCTAAGGCAGTCTACCTCAAATTAGGGTTTCAGTTTGCATCAAGATATTTGAGCCCAAAGGATCCCAAATGCTCACCATTGTCCTAATATGCTCTCAAGATCATCCATGTCAAGTTTCAAGCCTTGCAGAGGAAGTTTGCTCAGTCAATTGCTCAAAGGCCTGAAAATCGACTATGCTAGGGCAAAAGTCAATTGTGGCCCACATACAGTTAAACTTCAATATTTTTGGTCAACGTACTCATTTTGAAGTATTATTCATCATTTGATCAAGGTTTGATCATGATCCCTCAAGGATTGCTCACAATTCATCAAAACCCAAAAGTTGCTAAATTAGGGTTTTGTAGGAAAAGTCAACTCAACTTTGACCAAGCATAACTTTCTCATACTTTATCAAAAATGACCCATCCAAAGCTCATTTTGAAGAGGATGTAATTCCCCACAATTCATCTTCATCTCCCAAGTTCAAAATATGCACTCACAAGAAGATATGAATTTAGTCATTATAGGTCATTTTAAAAAGTCAACAAAAACACCTTTTGGGTCAAATCTTCATACATGAACATGGAAAACTCAATTGAGATGAGACCAAAAGAGTTGCTTATAGGACACCTTGGTATTTCTAAAAAGTCAAAGAACACCTATCTAGGGTCCAAATTGAGAGAGTTGTGCATTAGCAAAGTTGACCCTTTTTGCAAAATTGCCAAAACTCAAATATGTCCAAAATTGCATTTTTTGTCAAATAGGCCCAACTTTTTATGCTTGCATTGAGTTTGTAACATGACCCACGATGCATGAGCCATTCCACTTGTCATTCTTTTATTTTTGTTATTTTTTTTTATTTTATTTCAATTAAATCAAATAAAATCAAAATAAAATAATGAAAAAATCAAAAACTAATCAAATCTTGAGATTTTATGCATGTTTAGGTCTATTATACAGCTGGAAGTGAGATAAAATCGTGCAAGGCTCATATGGACACAAAAGATTGCATTTTGCTTGATTTGGAAAGATTTGCACAAAGGATCAGATCATGAATCAATGATCTTAATTGAAAAAGATTTGATATAAGTTTGCAACCCTAATTCGTTCTAGGGTACATAAGGAACATGTTCATATCAAAATCAAGGGATTGGAGGCGTGTAAAAGAGAAGGCAAGTTTCAAAAAAATTGGAGAAAAGTGGCAAACTGATTTCCATATTCCAGATCAATTGAAAGCATTCTAGTGATCCCAATTGTTTGCTAGAAGTCCAAGGATCAAGATTCAACCACTAGCAAGCTTCCTAACATCCAGAATCGCGCTGTAAGTTTCATACGGTTCATCCCTTTTCTTGAATTCGAATATCTCAATTCTGGCACATTTAGCATGATTCGTTGATATATTCTGAAACCTTATGATGTTTTCAAGCTAATGGTCATATTTAATTACGTTTTCATTGACTATACAACAAGTTGCCATAGTTAGGGTTCTTGCTTCGTTTTAAGGGTTTTTCTGCACAGGGACAATTGGCCATGGATAGTGGTACCATGATGCTCGTGAGGTTGCAACGAGTTGATTGGTACCTCTGGTTATGATTTATCATGTATGGACAAGGTTTTGGAGTGGACAAGGGCTGTACCTACGTCCAGTGTCCGTAAGTAAAAGTATGTGACCTAAAACGACAGAAGCGACGAAGGAGACGATGGTGTGGCACACTGTGAATGGGCCATTTGAATTTCGCGCATTTTTGAATTTAGCCATTTGCTTTAGCATATTATATTTGTTGCTCATTATTTGTACAACTAACAAAGCTAGCACAGCTGGTAAGCGCGTAGGGTAAAAATGCCTAAGGGTCTGGGTTCGATACCCAGGTCCCAACATTATTTCATGTTATTTTGCTTTACATAATCAGGCGTGCAGGTACCCCATGAGTCCACCATACATCCTCAGTATCCAACCATTCCATCCATCCACACTCCAGATCCAAGGCCTATCCTTGAGAGTCCACCATAGGCATGAGTCAAGCGCCTGCACAAGATTGAAAAAGTCAAAGCAGGCCAAGTGTTATTGGACTCAGAATTGCAAGTCTCACCCCCCCCCCCTTCTTGCTAGCAACAACTAGGCCCATTCCTATTCTTTTTTTATTTCCTTTTATTTATTTAATTAGTTTAATTATTTTCTAACTAAAATTAATTTCTTTTTTTCACAAAAAATCATAAAATCAATTTTCACAAAATTTAGACTTAGGTTTTTTTTTTATTTTATCAAATTAAATTTAATATTAGTTTTATTTAATTTAGGATTAATTATAACTTTTTTCATATATTTAAAATCAATTAGGAAAAATTAGGGTTAACATGTGATTTAATTTTTATTTCTTTTCTCAATAAAACAAAAATACAGAAATAGGTTGATTTAATTATTTTTCTTAAATTTTAAATTAATTAGTAATATTGTGAATTTTTTTTATTAATAACCATGTATTAAAAAAATATTTCGCAAATAACCGGGTTTCGGAAAAAATTACGCAAATAACCATGTTTCAGATGGCTCCACAAAGGAGGAGCCATCTCAATTGGCGCATGCACCTAGGGTTTTGCCCTAGGCGCCATCTCACTTGGCGCCTCCCTTGTCTTTTAGCCAAGTGAGATGGCGCATGCTCCTTAAAAATGAGAGGAGGCGCCATCTCACTTGGCGCCTAGGGCAAAACTAGGGCAAAATGCTGTTTTATAAATAATTCGTCTGTTTCTTTGAAATTTCTCACACTTTCTCGCACTGTATTTTTATTTTGTACTCCGTTATTTGCGTAATGACGTCGCCTATGATTTTTAGCAAAGATGGTTACGTTATATTCTCCACCACGAAACCTGCGATGAAAATGAAATTCTGGCACATTCACTCCATGGAGCGTCTGAAGCGGGAGTTGATGCGGTGGCTAGATGGAGACATCGCGGAGGGGGAAAAAATTCGAAGGATCCAGCGAAAATGAACAACAACCTCGCATGCGACAGGAAGACCTAATGTGTGGTTGGAGGAAGTCAAAACAGACAGTGATGTAATGCTGATGATGCATGGGTCAGATGAAATTGTGTTAACAGTTGTAATTTCCTAGATTGAATATCGTTAATCATTGTTGTACGCGAAAACCCTAATGTAATTTCCTATATTGAATTTCTTAAATTGTGTTAGCAGTTTTATTAACGGAAAACCCTAATGTTTACAACATAAATATTGAAAAGATTTATTGTATTACAAAATTTATGTGGTCGAGCCAGACGCCCGATTCAGACAGTTTTTGCGATTGTGTCCGACCTGACGGCATAAACCACACTTTCTTTCCAACCTGTCAAGATCGTCCATTTCTGTTGTGATGCGCCTGATTTTGGGACGACCCTTCTTGTTCCTTCGCATTTGGTCATTGTGCCAAACTATATCGCCGTTGTATTCAGGCCAATAGTCCGGTTTTGCCACCAAAGGAAAGTTGTTGTTGTAAACAGTGAGCAACGTTTCAGATTTATAAACGTTTGAGAGCAGTTGAAGCGTATCTTGATGGGTATGAGAACAAGCGGCAATGACATGAGAGCAAGGCATACGAAATGCTTGAAACCTGCCACAATCGCACCATTGAGAAGGTAAAATGACCCTGTATTCTTGTCTTGCCAGGCCTTCATTGTGGTCGATTGTCTCTTTCACAATGAAGTTGTGGCTGTGTCGGTCAAACCGTGTAACCATGTGAGTGTTGGCTTTAGCACTTTCAGCCTTAATGTATTTCATACAGCTTTCACTCCATAGTTGTCCTGATTGCAAGACCGCATACCACATTTCACCTCTTTTGGAAAATAACGCAGCCATCCTAAAATACGTGGATTTCACCAAGGCAGTGATTGGGAGGTTTCGTATGCCCTTGAATACCCCATTCATTGATTCAATAAGATTTGTTGTCATATGCCCCCATCTTTGGCCATTGTCGTATGACCTAGTCCACTTTTCGACCGGTATATTATCGATCCACGTACCGGCTTCTGGGTTAGACAAACGGATCTCGTTGCGGTAATATTTGAATGTGGGCTGTGTTAGTGCGTATCCCGCATTCATCACCGCTTTCCTCAATGTTTTGTCCTTGACCTCCCTCGAGAAATTCTGGACGATATGCCTGACGCAATAGACATGCGTAGAAGGAGGGTCATGCCAACCATTTGCTGGATTATTATAGGCACTTTCAATGGAGGCATGTCTGTCCGAGATCAAACAGAGATCTGGTTGAGGAGCCACGTGTGTACGAAGATTTTTCAGGAAAAAGCTCCAAGCACCACCGGTCTCCCCCTCGACAAGGGCAAACGCAACAGGGAAAATGTTATTGTTGCCATCTTGTGCAACTGCCATCAATAGCGTGCCTTTGTACTTCCCATACAACCAAGTCCCGTCAATTTGTAGAATTGGTTTGCATGATGAAAACCCTGTGATGCATGGTTGAAATGCCCAAAACACGCGACTGAATATTTCGTTGCCATGCAGTAGACTACCATCTTGGGCGTACGCTGGCAATGTTTCCAGAACATAAACACTACCTGGAGAATATGTCTTGAGTGCATTTAGGTAGCGGGGAAGTTCTCGGTATGACTCCTCCCAGTTTCCGTACACCCTTTCAATCGCCTTAGTCTTTGCTAACCACGCCTTACGGTAAGACGAAGTATAGTTAAAAACCATGGTGATGTGGGAGATGATTGTTTTCACCTTCAAAGAAGGGTCGTTGCTAACCAGGGGTAGGATTTCTTGACAGATTAGATCATGGTTGAGTTTTCGGTGGTCTTGTGATTGAGTGGAACTTACACAAGTATGGGTAGTCATGGAACCTATGACCCAACAGTCACCCCTTAGTCTGTATGATGCGGTCAGCTTGAACATACAGTCAGGGTGGACACACTTGATCTTGTACCTTTCCGGGTTTACATGATCCACCTTATAATCAACCGAGTTGAGCATGTGAAATTTTTTGATGGCCCTGATGCATTCCTCTCTGTTATGAAACTTGTCCTTCTCTTTTAAATTTTCATCCGACTGCATATACGGTTGGAAAAACAAGTCAGTAGAAGGTTCATCTCCGCCCATGTTGAAGTTTGTCATGTGCGTAGGTGGTGTGTAGATTTTGTCAGTAGGAATACTTGGGATGCCATCATCGTCAGAATCGTCGTTCACCATTTCATCAAACTCTAACTCGTTATCTTCTTCTTCATCATCAACTGCATCCATCTCATCTTGTTCATTCTCCAAAGGATCAACCTCCTGTGTCACCGGAGGCTCTACCTCCTGTGTCACCGGAGGCTCTTGAAGCAAAACGTACAACTCAATAGAGTCGTTTCCAGAATAGACATGGCCGGAAATCATGTTCTGGAGATCCTCGTCATCTTGAACTTCAACCTTATAAAAAATTACTTGGTTGTTTCCAAAAAAGACTGGACTCTGATAAAATATCTGGGATACTGGGCCTCGTTCAAGTTTGGCCTCCAATCTTTTCTTAAAGTACGAGAAATTTTCTTTCCCGTTTAAGAGAAATCGAACGTTGTCGGTGTTTCTAAACAAAAACCCAACTGTGGGACACATGTATGTCTCACCGTTGAAATGTGCTTTGACAACAAATTATGGTGAAGAGGCCATTGTGTAGGATTGTTTTAAGGTTTGAAGGTTGGAATGTTTGAGGTTTATTGATTGTATGAAGGTATGAATTCTAGAATGTTTGAAGGTTTGATGACTGATTCGAAGGTTGGAAGATTTTACAGATTATGTGAATGAATGTTATGTTCAACGTAAGGCAAAAAATTTCAATTAAGTAAGGGATACAACCCCCCAAGGCTGCCAATAATATTACATGCAATAATGAAACCCCATAGCCTGCCACCTATCCTGGCCCTATTCTGCATGCAACAAAGAATGGAATCCCAAAGGCTGTCACATAGCCTGAGCCTATGCTGTAAGAAGTGACACCTCTTATTTGCCAAATGGGGAGGCGGCACCATTCATTTTTGTACTCTTTCGCCAAGTGAGATGGCGCCTCCCTTACTGTCCAATCGTGATACATGCATGGGCTTATGAAGCCACCTAGCCTGCCACCTATCCTGGCCCTATTCTGCACACATAAATGTTTTATGTAAGACTCCACCCATCAACTCCAATGGCCTTGCATGCAACAAAGAAAGGAATCCCAAAGGCTGTCACGTAACCTGAGCCAATGTTGTAACAAATGACACCTCTTATTCGCCAAATGGGGTGGCGACACCATTCATTTTTGTACTCTTTCGCCAAGTGAGATGGCGCCTCCCTTACTGTCCAATCGTGATACATGCATGGGCTTATGAAGCCACCTAGCCTGCCACCTATCCTGGCCCTATTCTGCACACATAAATGTTTTGTGTAAGACTCCACCCATCAACTCCAATGGCCTTGCATGCAACAAAGAAAGGAATCCCAAAGGCTGTCACGTAGCCTGAGCCAATGCTGTAACAAATGACACCTCTTATTCGCCAAATGGGGTGGCGACACCATTCATTTTTGTACTCTTTCGCCAAGTGAGATGGCGCCTCCCTTACTGTCCAATCGTGATACATGCATGGGCTGCCACCTAGCCTGCAAGAGTGACACCTTACATTTTTTGTAAATGCATGCATGCATATGTGTAACACCCTAAGCATGCAAATGTGACACTTCGCAGGCATGCAAGCACAAGCAACCACTACATCAAACTTATTTGCCTATAAATACATACCTTATGAAACATCTCTCACACCCACACAACTCTCACTCTCTGCTACGAAATATTTCTTAAGTCTATCATACTCTCTATTTCTTCCTAAGTCTTTCATACTCTTAAGCATTCTGAACAATGGCTCTTCTAACAATGGGCGATACTCACAGAAGCACAAGGGAAAACATTGCTGCATTTGTAAGTCTCTTCTTTGGTTATACATTTTTCATACTTCAAATAACGTGTTGTTCATCTTAATTAATCTTACACTTGTTTAATTATGATCTCAGGATACAAAAAGATTCATAATCCGTTCGCACAACTACCTGGCTCCCGACCCATTTATCGTCCCTTATCTGGAATATGCAGGTTTTGGACATGTAATAAAGATCTCCAACTGCACCATTGACTCAAAATTCATTCTTGCAATGTTGGAGAGGTGGATACCGGAGACCCATACATTTCACCTACCAATAGGTGAATGTACCATCACTCTCGAGGATGTGTACATGCTACTGGGCCTCCCTATCGACGGTAAGGCGGTGAACGGGTCGGTTCAACAACCCAACTCACAGTGTGAAGAACTGTTGGGTAGGGATATGGTAGAAGGTGGTGGAGCAAGAGGGCAGGGAATACTACTCACTGACCTGAAACGGCATTATACAAGTATGGAATTAAATGAAAATTCCTCAGAGAATGACCGAGTAGTAAAATCCAGAATGTATCTTATGATACTTTTTGGTACATTTTTATTTCCCGAAAGTACGGAAAATAGTGTAAATTTCATGTACTTACATTTACTAACAAATTTTGAAAAAACTAGAAAATAAGTTGGGGTTCTGCAGTATTAGCCCACCTGTACAGTTCCTTGTGCAAAAACGCAGTCAAGGAAAAATGTACATTTTATGGGTGCACATTTTTACTACAAGCCTGGGGTTGGTGGAGGATGGAGTCCTTAAACCCCATCAACAACAACACTTTTGGTTTCCCGTACGTAACAAAGTAAGTCATTAAGTTATAGCATTTATAACTATTCTGCTCTTTCCAAAATATATGCTAAAAATAACATGTTTCTCATTTCCTTTAGGTACTGCGTGAGGGGTATGGATTACGGAAAGAATCCAAGATTCAATGTCGCACTCTACTGGAATCTGTTGGATCACTTAGGCCCAGATGACGTACATCGTAGCTTTTAACTTTTGTTCATTTTAATTATTTATACATTACTTTTGCGCTAACCTGATTTAAATTTTATCGCAGTTCGTCTGGAGACCATATTTGGGTTTGGGCCATTCTCCAAACCCAGAGGATGCAGCAACTTGGACTGCAAAGACTGCACTCATTTGGTTCAACATTATGGAGATGCACCACAGCGACCGTGTGAAGATGCAGTTCGGAATGCATCAAGAGATACCAAGTGATCCAACAGATTTGTCCCCCTGGCATCTAAAAAGGGTCGACGCCCAGTGGGGTCTTACCAACTGGAAAGACTTTGCTCCGGAATGGTGTAAAATGTGGCAAAGGCCTCACCGCTACATCTTGCAATCCCCGATTTTCCTTACTCAAGGTAACATGCGACACACTGATCAATATATGTCGTGGTACAGGTCGGTTAGTAACCCAGAAATGCACGTGTCTCATCCGAGGTACTTGGTTGACCCACGCACACAATGGGCACAACCCTCGATTCCCCATCAACAAACCCAAAATCCATCAACCTCAAACCAACCCCCAAGAAGAAACAGACCAACAAACACACAACCACATTCCCCACCCCAACACAACTACAATCAAATGCCGTACTACCAACCACAGTCACCACCAAACTACCAATACCCGGATATGCCTCAAACCCAACCACAATACCAACCCCAATACCAGCACACCCACATACCCCAGACACAATTTCAGTCTTCCACATATCCCAATATGGCGCCCTCAACATCCAGCCTTAGCCCTGATATGGGAATGTCAGAAGATTATGACCAAGCCGACCAAACCTACCATCAACCATCATATCACCAAACAACCCAACATCCACAATACCAAACACCCCAAGATCCATTTCCTTTCTACCCCCCATACTCAGACGACCAATGCTACCGACCAACCATGGAACCCCACCCACCGCCAACACGACCAAACTTTGAGGGTATGGGTAACCGACTGTACCAGAGCGGATCTTCGAGATATGGAGATCTTACTGATTTTATGGATTCGGATCGCATTGACTTCGCTGGGCCATCGAGCTTGCCGCAGCAGGAAACACGACGGCACCCAGCAAGAGAAAGGCGAGGACGGGGATGCGGAACCGGGGGTCATTACCGGGTTCCGGGGGATCACTGATGTAACTTTTTTTTTCCCAGTATTTTTTGTATCCATTTTTTTTACTGTTCTTTTAATGTAAAACAGTTGAATGTAATTATTTTTTTTAAATAAAAAATCCATTTTGTTGATCTCTGTCTACTAGGCAACGCACAGGAAAGAAAATAAATAAAAAAATTTTGCCCTAATTTTGTACATAGGCGCCATCTCACTTGGCTTAGGGCATGCCCTAAGCACTTAGGCGCCAAGTGAGATGGCGCCTCCCTTAAAAAAGGAGGTGCATGCGCCAATTGAGATGGCTCCTCCTTTGTGGAGCCATCTCAAACATGGTTATTTGCGTAATTTTTTCCGAAACCCGGTTATTTACGAAATATTTTTTTAATACATGGTTATTAATAAAAAAAATTCAGGTTTTTATTTATTCAATTAAAATCTTATTTTATCAAAACAATCAAAAAACAACAAAAATGATTTTTCTTTTTAAGTTTCAATTAGGTTTAGATGGGGTCAAAACCCTAATGCCTTTTCGTTTAATTCATCGCGCGCGTTTTATATTTTTTGCAATATTAATGTAACTGCTCACAGTATGTAATAGTTTAATTAGGATTTTATTTTATTTATCGTTTTAAGGTTTTTTTGGCTATGTAATTAATCTCTACCCTGAAGCCTTGTACCTAAGAGATGAGCAAGTACCTAAGAGCCCATGGAAAACCATGGATAGAAAGGTTGCTAACACCTTCCCTTTCTATAATCTACCCCCCGTACTCAAAATCTCGAAAATGAATTTTTCTGTGCTTTTTTGCTTTCCAGTTGGATAAAATAAAAGTCGGTGGCGACTCTTGCTTACCGCGATATTTTGCGAACACAAACGCAAAACGCAAACCAACATTTTCTCAAAACAGTCGATTCCGCCACCGTATCACAGAACTGGCGAATCTGCTGGGGATTAATAAGTGGGGTATACCTTAGGATTAGTTCATCATAAATTGCTTCTCTTGTTTGTTTTGGTTGCTTTACTTTTAAGGGTTTTGTATTGGGAGTTACTATAGATCCTAACCCGGATCTGGGGACACCTTTTAGGTAAGTAGCAATAAACTGTGAGGGAACTGTACGGCATAGACCGATACGGTTGAAGTAGTAGCTACGTTGATGTGGCACATTGGTTAGTACCGGTATCCCTTGTGGAGAAACGAGGAGACTACGGGGCCGCTATGTGTGTCTGTGATACGGTGGAAGAACTGACTTGAGGCTTTGCGTTTGTGTTTGCAAATGTTTCAGTTTAGTAAGAGTCGCCACCGACTTTTTATTTTATCCTAAGGAAAGGTCAAAAAGCATAGGAAAGACCTTTGAGATGTTTTCTTGGGTTCGGGGAGTAGATTATAGAAAGGGAAGGTATTAGCATCCTTTCTATCCATGGTTATCCATGGGCTCTTAGTTACTTGTTTAGATCACTTGCTTTGATTTTCAATTGTTTGAAATGGTGCTTTTTGTATGGTTTTGAAAGATGTTTTGAAAAGATGCCATCATTGTGGAAACCTTTGTAATGATTCTTGTTTGAATGTATACAAAGGTGTTTTTGTCTTTTGAAAAGTTTCCAATGTTTGAAAGTAGGGTTTTGAAATTGTGGGGTGAAGTGTGTTTTGAAAGTAGCAAGGATGTTTTTGCAAGTTTTTTATCAAGTAATTAAGAGCTATCTACCCTATTTTACTCAAAGATCTTTCTTATGTTTTTAACCCTTTTAACAGTGTTGTTTCACCATTGTATTTGGTGAACAACCTTGTGTTAGGATGTTAAACGGGACAGACGCGGGTCATCGTATAGACCATGATAGCAATTGTGTCAAGTATTTTGGCAATTTTCTTGAGGGACATGATCACTTTGTTTAGGCAACTTAGATAGCGTCATCGAGGGACTATGATCTTTTGCTTTGTTTTTGTTTTGCCAAAGTACTTGACATGCATACCATGGCCCATTTTTGAAGGCAACAAGTGGATTGTAACCCTAGGAGTATAAGTGTGCATTGTGTTTGTTTTTTCATGCATTTTTGTCTTTGATTAGGTCAAACTATTTGTTGGTTTTGATTTTGCATACAAATCCTAATTCTAATCATGACATAATTGAAAGCATTTAAGTGCGTAAAAATAAATCTAAGCTATTACAACTTTGATATGGGGAGGGGGATACAATTTTGAATAGGGGTATTTGACAAGAAATATAAAACCCTAATTACTATTACATCCAAATTGAATATCAAGTACAATCAAAATTTAAATGTACAATATTTAAACAACGTGAACAAATATTTAAATAAAAATGTATTATGCAAAAAAGTTTTTATTTATTATTTGTTCATGTATGCAAAAAGTATTTTTAATGTAAAAGGTATAAAGAAATAAATAAAAGATTAATTTTATTTGTTTTTAGGGAAAAAAACCCTAATTTCTTAAGAAAATAAATATAATGTATTATTTATGTACAAAAAATATTAATATGTATAAAAATGAAATATATTCACAAAAATGTATTTTTTAGTATAAATAATAATAAAAAAATATAATATAATATTTTTGTGTTTTATTTTATATATATATATATATATATATATATATATATATATATATATATATATATATATATATATATATATATATATATATATATATATATATATATATATATATATATATATATATATATATATATATATATATATATATATATATATATATTCAAGAAAATATTTTTGGTGTAAATAAAAAAAATAGAAATGAAAATAAGAGTATTATTTGCATTATTTTCAAGTTTAAACAAAATAATATATGTATTTAAATTGTTGTTTATATTAGAAAAAATTAAAATAAAATATCTAATAAATAAAAAAAATTGTGAAAATATTTTTAGAGTATTTTTTATATTTGAAAATAAAATATCAAAGTCAAAAAAGAAATTAAAATGCAAAAATAATGAAAATACAAAGAAATGAGCAAGGGGATGCTGAAAGTAAGCTGAGAGGTGTTGGAAGCAAGAAGGCCAGGCCCAGCCCAGACTTTATCTTCAACCTCCAGAAATTTGAAAAATGCACGTATGCCTGTGCATACTTGTATCTCCTATATTTGTGATCTTTTGACAAAACTCAAAACATGAAACTTGTAGAGCATCAAATCACGAATCTAACCATATAAAAAACTTAATCTAACTCTCAAAGACCAGAGAGAATTTCTCTGGCCCTAATTCCTAACCTAGTTTTTTCAGAAAGTTCATGGATGAAATTATCCTAGCACGATAAATATAAATGAAAACTGAGCATATGTATGGTTTCAGGGCAATAAGTACAACATCTTTCATTCACAAACCTAAGGCTAAATGTTCATAAATAGAGAGATAGAAGTTCATGAAATACCTGTTTCAGTTGAGTTCGAGTTGGCCAATACATCAACTTTCAATGGGGCCTGAGGTTCTTTTGAGCTTGCTTGATGTCCCCTGAACCTTTCCCAATGATTAGTTTGTTTTGAAGTGGCCTGAATCGTGCTACATAACTCAACCTGCAAAGCTTCCAAACAAAAATGGCGATGTGTGTAAATGGAGTTACAGAAGCTTGTGAATGGTCTGGACAGCTTAGGTGTATTGTTTAGAATGTGGCTTGTGATTTGAAGATTTTGTGCACAAGGGGGTTTGAGAGGTCAAAGACTCGTGTTTCTGGCTTACAAGGATATGAGAAACTTGTTTGAAAACTTTTCTTCAGTTTAATATATCAGATGTGTGAGTTGTGAGCTTTTGGCCATTTGACTTGTTTTGAAAGCAAAGATGTGAAGTGACCAAGCTATGGCCTGTACAGGCTAGTTACAAGCATGCTCAAGTTAGTGTACTATGCCTGAGATTAGGGAACTTGTTTGCTTCAAGGAAGAAAGTCCAAGGCTCAAGAAAATGCAATTTGACATAAAGTTGCCTTTATGAAAATGGAAGTGTGACCTTTAAGCTCAAAATGGAAATGTTCATTGTACAATGCTCTCTTGATCATAACAAAGTCAGTGTCCAATATATTTGCATTCAATTTTTGAGTGTAAATTGGTTTAGAGGCCTGTAATTATGTACTAAGCTAGTTTGGTCAGATTTGGCAAGTGGTGTGAACATGTATCGGCCATGGTTACAAAGTGAGTTTTTGCCAACTTCAAGCATTCGATTCTCCCTAACCACAAATGTGTTAGAGGAGTTCTTGGACAATTTGGAAATCTTGCAACATGTACTATAATCCATCTTTGAAATGAAACTTAAGACTATAAGTGGAAATATGTGAAAAATGGCCAAGAATATGGGTCAAAATCCTGCCTAAACTAGGGCAAAATTTCTCTAAGTTAAAAGTTTTAGGTACCCTTGTTCAAAAAATCATAACTTGAGATCCATGCTTCTTTTGAGAAAACTTTTTGAATCAAAGTTTTAGACTTTGTGATGGAATACAACTTTCATGTTGTAAGTTTTGATTTAATCCCTTTGCATCTTGGTGAAAATGTGGGGCAAAGTTAGGAAAAAATAAGAAAATTTTATAACTTAGAAAATTTCTAAGTTATGAAATTTTTTCATTTTAAACCCTAATTTGCAATTTTGGGTTTCTTGATGAACAAGTTTCATGAATTGACATGTCTTGATGGAAAATGACTCTTGGCACTTGATTTTGACCAAAAAGTCAAAGTTTGACTTTTCAGTGTACAATCAAATTTTGATCAGTTGACTGAAAAATTCATTTGTCAATCCTATGCATTTGAGATCTTTTGAGCTTGTTGAATGGGTCAAGATGAGGTCATTGAGTCCATGGTTGGGCTTGATTTGCTATTGGATAGGTCAAACAGTCAAAAATTGCCTTTGTACAGTCAAAACCCTAAAAATGACCATTTTGCCCTTTTGGTGATCTGATCAAATTTCTTGTGGAATTGTGATCCAAACTTAATCAATTGGTTCATATGAGTTCATAATGTTGACGTGGGTCAAAATTCATGAGGTTTGATTGTCAATTGGCCACAGTTGTCTTTTTCCCCAATACAGCTAATTTCTAGGTCAAATGTCTAATTGACTGGGCAAAAATTTGATTAAAGGCTTGAAACTTGGTATGGGAAAACTTATGAGTCCAACATAAAGTATGAAAGTCACTTTGGGAATTGTGGGTCAAAACATCCCTGTGCAAACTCAAACCCTAATTTAGGTGAACAGTGAAATGAGGTGTCTTGAGCAGAGCAAACCCTAGCTTGATCTTGAGTTCCAAGAGTCTTGTGATGAGAAATGTTGATGAAATGAGAGGGAAAACTTTGGGGTACAACAGTGTCGTAAAGCATCAACTGACCTTAGAACCTTTAATCGACCAACTTGGCTATTAGGAAGTAGTTAGATAGCCGGCCTCGTTGTAAAGCTAAGAACTGGTTGATACTCGATGCTACACTCATTGAGACCATACTCTCGAGATAGTTCCGGCCGCAAGAAAAGATTGCGTGAGCTTAAACCATGACCGATGGAGGATGGTCAGTGATATTGAGAACCTCTAGAACCCGGTTACTTTTGCTAGGACAGGTTGAAACCAACTGAACTTCAAGAGGGTAATAGCTTTGACCCCATGCAAGCCTTAAATTTAAGGGCTTTTGTGTTACTTGTTTGCCTTTGCCATGCCTGTTATCTGCTATACCTGTTGTTTGTATCATGACATCATGCATCATAACATGGCATGCATACTTCATTATACTGGCCATCTCAAAGACCGAGGGAATTTATCTTTGTTCTGTTTTGCAGATTATGGCTTTCGTACGCAGAAACACCATCCGAGTTAACTTTGTGCAAATACCTGCTCAACTCAAAGAATTAGCCTCAAGGGTTTCCGAGACTTCTATGTTCATTAAGAGGCATGGTCAGCTTCTTATCCTGGTTACCTCGAAGTTTGATGAGCAGATGATGAGTGTGCTTTTCCAGTTCTTCGATCCTGTGCATTATTGTTTCACTTTTCCAGATTACCAGTTGGATCCCACTTTGGAAGAGTTCTCACACTTATTGGGCATATCCATCCTAGAGCAGGTTCCTTTCACAGGTATAGAAGAGACTCCTAGACCAGAAGACATTGCCTCAGCTCGGCATCTAAAACGGGCTGATGTAATATCCAACTGGGAAACACGAAGCGGGGTCGAAGGTTTCT
Organism: Vicia faba; assembly: GCA_948472305.1. Classification (NCBI taxonomy): domain Eukaryota; kingdom Viridiplantae; phylum Streptophyta; class Magnoliopsida; order Fabales; family Fabaceae; genus Vicia; species Vicia faba. The sequence continues at coordinate 1,285,918,358 of OX451738.1, read as the reverse complement.
TAGCCAAATTTCTGATGGATCAGGCTCAGCTGTTCTGGGATAATTTGGACTTTCAGGATTTCAAAGATATCTTGGCTCTCCTTATCTACGGTTTGGTTCTGTTCCCGAATCCTGACTCCTTTGTGGATGTGAATACGGTTAAGATATGCCTTTCTCGCAATCTTGTGTCTACTTTACTGGGTGATATCCCGCATGCCCTCTACACTCGTACTGTGCGAAGAAGAGGGACTCTCATGTGTTGCATGCCGTTGCTATTGAGGTGGTTTATTTCGCACCTCCCCCAGTCTATGTTGAAGAATGAAGAAGTTTTGGGATGGTCTTACAGGATAATGTCACTTGCCCATACAGACATTCTTTGGAGCTCCCGGGTTATGGAAAGCACTGCAGTCATTGATCGTTGTGGGGGATACCCTAATGACCCATTTCTTGGAATCAGAGGGGGTATAACCTACAATTCATGTCTAGCTTTGCGACAATTTGGTCATGCTCAGATAGATGGTCCTCATGAGCTACTTCTTACGGATATTGCATTTGACTACAAGGAAGACGTTGACGAGCACCGTCAGAGGTTTATACGAGCTTGGGGCATGGTGAACAGATCTGACCCCCAAGAGCTGGGACCAAGGACTTCTCTCCCCATGCAGCCTTATCTCTAGTGGTTCGAGCTCGAGCCCAGAAGATTGGGATGACTTATGAAGCAGTATTGCCAGTGATTGTGGAGCCCACCAATGAAGAAGATATTCCTTATACAGTTCTTTATTCTTACATGCCCACCGATCCTGGGGCATTGCAGAGATCCTGGATTCAGCTGAAGGAGGAGAGGGATACTTACCGGGAGAAGTACCATGATCAAGAAAGGAAGATCTTGAAGCTCACCAGGAAGCTCTAGGAAGAAAGAACGATCAATGACTACGTCAGCACAAAGAGGAAGCGTCCATGGGATTTCTGATTTTGATTTTTCTAGTTTTAGATTGGTTTTCCATTTATTTCTCTGTAACGCCTCAAAGGCATTGTTGAACCTTTTTACCAATTAATCTAATAAAGTTTTGTTTTTATTTTTGGTTTGCAAATTTAAATCTCCCAAAGTCTTTGAAATCATTACATACGTATCCCATTATCATGCACACCATTACAAGTTTCTCATCTTCTTCACTGTTTATTTCAGCACGAAATGTCTTCCTGTCAAGCCATCAAAGATCTTCAGGCACAAAACACCCAATTCCAACAAATGTTCTTAAGTTTGCTAAAGAGCAAGAGGATTTGAAGACCCTGATTCTGAAAGAGAAGAAGAAGAAGAAGAAGGTTGTTCTTTTGAATATGGGCAGAAGGTATGGGGAAAGGTTGAGACAGTCAGCTGATCTGACCTCCTCATCCAAAGAGGGGGAGAACCAAGAAAGGACAAAGGACCCTAGTCCGGCAGTTTTTGATAACGATACGGATTATGATGAAGAGAAATATCCTCCTGTTGAGAATAGGTACAAGCAATTAGAAGACCGTTTGAGTGCTATAGAGATTCAGAAGATCCCTGGTTTGGATTTTGGAGAGTTGGGATTAGTATCAGGGATGGTGATCCTCATAAATTCAAAGCTCCGGTTTTTGCCAAGTACGATGGAGTATCCTGTCCAAAACTCCATCTCCGCTCGTACGTCAGAAAAATCCAACCCCACACTGCTGACAAAAATTTATGGGTACACTTCTTTCAAGATAGTCTATTAGGGACTCAACTTGAATGGTTTTGTCAGTTGGAAGGAGCCAATGTCCGAAACTGGGAAGACCTTGCTGCTGCCTTTTACAGGTAATATCAGTATAACGTCGACCTTGCTCCCACTCGTACTCAGCTCCAGGGTATGTCAATGGGTGCAAGTGAAGGTTTTAAAGACTATGCTCAAAAGTGGAGAGATTTGGCTGGAAGAGTCCAACCCCTTTTTTCTGATAGGGAGTTGTTTGACATGTTTCTAGGAACGCTATCTGGTCCAATTTTCAATCATTTGATCGGCAGTTCATCATCTGGGTTTACTGAGTTGATTTTGACTGGAGAGAGAGTAGAAGTTGGTATCCGAAGTGGTAAGATACAGAAGGATACTTCATCAAGTGCAGCAAAGAAGCCTTTCACCGGTAAGAAAGAAGCTAGTGCAGTCTAAGGCCCGAGGGGCCAAAGCAAACCTGAACAGCGTCAAGTAGTAAATGCGATGGTGATATCAAGACCCACAGTTTCTCCACAATGAAATAATCAAAAAAGAGTGGAAAGACCACAAAGGCAGTACACTCGGCTCAATATGACCTGGTCTCAAATTCTACCATAATTATTGAAGACTAATCTGGTAACTCTGAGGGAAGCCCCAAAGAACCCCAACACCACTTCTACTCAATATAACCTGAATGCCCGTTGTGCCTATCACTCCGAAAGTCCAGGTCATGATACAAACAACTGTTAGGCCTTGAAAAAAAAGTGCAAGATTTGATCGAAGCCAAAGAGATTGAGTTTGAAGCTCCGGAGAAGCCCAACGTCATAACTGCTCCCATGCCCAAACACGGTCATGGAGTAAATGTTGTAGATGATGATTTATTTGTGACCTCCGTGGAAGAAATTTCTACTCCTTTGATGACAGTTAAGAAGAATTTGTTGTTATCCGATTTATTTCCGGGCTGTGGTGAAGGTTGCCACATATGTTCCATTCTACCTGCTGGTTGCCACTTATTGAAATCAGGTGTTCAGCGCCTGATGGATAATAGAGAGATCATGTTCGAAAAGACTATGATTCCGTTGGTTCCAATTCAAGATGTTTCCATCATAACCATTTCCGCCAATCCTTCCAAGGTTTCCTCGAGAAAACCTGTTAGGATTAAACCCGTCCCAAGAATTGCTCTGTTAATAATTATTGCCCCTGGCCCTATCCCATACACTTCAGATAAAGTTGTCCCTTGGCACTATGGCGTTGATGTATATTACCATGGAGTTAAGCAAGACTTAAAGAGTAAGGAAGCTGATGTCGAGGTCAGCAATATTGTCGGGGCTAGCAAGGTCACTAGAAGCGGAAGACTCTTTTCTCCCGAGATTTCCCCTCCGACTGTTCAAAAACCTATTGTCATTCTATCTACTAGTACATCAGCTACTGTCCAAGCTTCTACTCCAGTTATCACCCCTGTTGCCGAGCCATGTGGAACTCGGGGCAAAGAAATCATAGTTGAGCCTTCCTGGACGGAGGCACCTAAGAAGATCATTGTAGAAACCTCTAAGCAAAATATAGAAGAAATTCTGAAGATTATCAAGAAGAGCGACTACAACGTAGTTGAGCAGCTGGGGAAGACCCTGTTGAAAATATCCATGTTGTCCTTGTTATTATGCTCTAAATCCCATGAAAAGGATATAATTGCATTCCTCAAGACTGCGCATGTGCCGCAGGAAACTTCAGCTAATCAATTCAAAGATTGTGTGGCTAGCTTGACTGCCGACAATGGGTTGGGTTTCTCATATGCAGATCTGACTGCTAAAGGAAGAAATCACAATGATGCTCTGCACATTTCGATCGAGTGCAGGGGCACTACTATGGACCATGTACTGGTGGATACTGGGTCCTCATTGAATGTTCTGCCAAAGAAAGCATTAGACCGTCTGGATTGTGAAGGTTTGATTCTAAAGCCGAGCAATATTGTGGTCAGGGCTTTCGACGGGTCAAAAAGGATGGTGCACGGGGAGGTGGACGTCCCTGTTAAAGTTGGCTCTCATACTTTTGCATCCACCTTTTATGTGATGAATATCAGGCCATCATATTCTTGCTTGCTGGGTCGCCCTTAGATTCATAAGGCTGGGACAGTGACTTCCACGCTCCATCAGATGCTGAAATATCCGTAAAAGGGGAAATCGTCACAGTACAAGGTGAAGAGGAGTACATGGTGAGTCATCTCAATTCCTTACGCTACGTGGAGATGGATGGGAATTTCATCGAAACCCCTTGTCATAACTTTGAAGAGGTCCCCCAGACCTTGGCGTCAACCTAAGTTGCTACCGACAAACCTCCGATGAAGATGGCTTCTCTCAAAGATGCCAGGGTTGTAATTGAAGAAGGTGGGTGTACAAATTGGGGTCATCTCCCTGATTTCACGCACAAAACTGACAAATTTGGTTTGCGCTTTACTACAGGGGCTCAAAGGGTTGTTAGGCGCGCACGGATTGGAAGACCTCCTCTGCATATCAGTAATCAAGGAGATAATGTAATTGAAGATGGTGAAGAAGATTCGGACATTGACAGCTGGATGTATCCTACAACCAATGGTGGATTGAACAACTAGACGACGAAAGACTTCATACCTATTTCTTTTATTCCACAATAATTGACTTTTTTTTTAAAATTTGTAATAGACAGTTTAAAACCTTATGGCCCAGTGCCTTGCCCGAGAAATCTTGGCTTTGCTTGTGAGGGCTTATTATTTGTCATTTCATATATCATTAATAAAACATTGGGCGTCTCTTGCATTACAAATTTTGCGCTCTTTGTTTTTCTTTTCTATGTCTCTCACTTTATCAAAACAGTTATGCTCTTACACACACTCACGTATCATAATGCAGATCCACATCCACCCTGGATCCCATTGATAACAACTCTGCTACTGCCAGTTATGACTTCGAAAATCCAATCAACCAAGCCGAGGACAAAGGTGAGGATGATTGTGAGGTGCCTGGAGAACTTGCTAGACTGTTACTACAGGAAGAAAGGGCCATACAGCCTCATGAAGAGCCAGTTGAATCAGTGAATTTGGGTACAGAGGAAAATAGGAAAGAGGTCAAGATAGGTGAAAATCTGGAGCCTAGTGTCAAACAAAGGTTGATACAGATGCTACGCGACTATGTTGAGATTTTCGCTTGGTCTTATGAAGATATGCCTGGTTTGGACACTAATATTGTGGTACACCGCCTGCCAACAAAAGAAGACTGTCCTCCGGTAAAACAGAAGGTTCGCCGTATGCGCCCTGAGATGTCTGAGAAAATTAAAGCTGAGGTCATGAAACAGTTTGACGTGGGATTTTTAGTTGTCACTTCTTATCCACAGTGGGTTGCCAACGTTGTTCCGGTGCCTAAGAAAGATGGTAAAGTACATATGTGTGTGGACTATAGAGATCTGAACAAGGCGAGCCCCAAGGATTATTTCCCACTTCCTCACATCGATGTTCTGGTCGACAACACCGCGTAGCATAAGATATTCTCCTTTATGGATGGTTTTTCTAGTTACAATCAGATCAAGATGGCTCCTGAAGACATGGAGAAGATGACCTTCATTACACAGTGGGGCACCTTTTGCTACAAGGTCATGTCGTTCGGATTGAAGAATGTTGGGGAAACTTATTAGCGCGCCATGGTCGCTTTGTTCCACGACATGATTCATCATGAGATTGAGGTTTATGTTGATGATATGATTGCAAGGTCCCAGACTGAGGAAGAATACCTTGACCATCTCCAGAAACTGTTCGACAGGTTGAAGACGTACAAGCTAAGGTTGAATCCGAACAAGTGCACCTTCGGGGTAAGGTCTGGTAAACTGCTGGGTTTCGTCGTCAGTGATAAAGGTATTCAGGTGAACCTTGCCAAGGTAAAGGCCATACAAGAGATGTCGGCTCCCTGCACAGAAAAGGAAGTCAAAGGCTTTTTGGGACATCTGAATTACATTTCCAGATTCATTTCACATCTGACTGCTACTTGTGAGCCTATCTGCAAGCTGCTGAAGAAAGATCAAGTGGTAAAATAGAATGATGAGTGTCAGACCACTTTCGAAAAGATCAAGGAATATCTTCAAGAGCCACCAATCCTGATGCCTCCAGTTGAAGGAAGGCCTTTGATCTTATACTTGACAGTACTAGATAATTCAATGGGGTGTGTGTTGGGGAAGCATGACGAGTCTGGCCGAAAAGAGCACGCTATTTACTACCTTAGAAAAAAGTTTACCGACTGTGAGACCCGATACTCACTGCTCGAGAAAACTTGCTGCGCTTTGGCATGGGCTGCTTGCCGGCTGAGACAGTATATGCTGACTCACACCACCTTATTGATATCAAAGATGGATCCAATCAAGTATATCTTCGAGAAGCCTGCCTTGTCCGGAAGAATAGCAAGATGGCAGATGATCTTAACTAAGTATGACATCCAATACACAACCCAAAAAGTAATTAAGGGGAGTGTATTGGCGGATCATTTGGCGCATCAGGCCGTGGATGACTACCAATCCATGAATTTCGAGTTCCCGGATGAGAACATCATGTTGGTGACCGACTGTGAGAAACCTGGACTGGATGAAAGACTTGAAGAAGGATCTCAATGGTCTATGTACTTTGATGGAGCCTCTAACGCGTTGGGTAATTGCATCGGTCCTGTAATTATATCTCCTGAGGGCTGTCATACTCCATTCACCGCCCGATTATGTTTTAACTGCACCAATAATATGGCAGAATATGAAGCATGTATCCTGGGTCTTCGAGCTGCTATTGACCTAAAGATTAAGTTCTTGAGTGTATTCGGAGATTCTACTCTAGAGATCAATCAGATCAAAGGCGAGTGGGATACGAAGCACCCAAATCTTATTCCTTACAAAGAGTATGTATTGACATTTCTCCCACACTTCGAGGAGATAACCTTTGAACACTTCCCAAGAGAGGAGATCCAGTTAGAGGACACGCTAGCTACCATGTCTTCTATGTTCAAAGTCAGGTGGGACAATGAAGCTCCCCAGATTACCATTGAACGGTAGGACGAACCCTCACATTGTTGTGACATTGAGACTGAAGAGGTAGCAGATAAACCCTAGTTCCACGACGTAAAGAGGTATCTTGAGACTCAAGAGTACCCTGAGGGTGCATCTGTTAATGATAAGAAGTTTCTGAGAAGGTACGCTGTGAAGTTCTTCATTAGTAATGGGATCCTTCATAAGGGTAACCATGATTCAACCTTACTATGATGTGTGGACAAGAGCGAGGCAGAAAGGATCATGGCAGAGTAACATGAAGGTACCTTCGGAACTCATTCCAATTGACATACCATGGCAAAGAAGATCCTACGGGAAGGATATTATTGGTCCATTATGGAAGCCGATTGTTATCAGCATTCTCGGACCTGTCATAAGGGCCAAATCTATGCTGATAAGGTGCATGTACCTCCAGTTCCTATGAATTTCTTGACAACTCCTTGGCCTTTTGCAATGTGGGGCATCGATATGATAGGTGAGATCAGACCTACTGCGTCTAATGAGCATCGTTTCATTCTGGTAGCAATTGATTACTTTATGAAGTGGGTTGAGGCAACTTCCTTTGCTACAGTAACCAAGAACGTCGTGGCACGGTTCATCCGACACAACTTAATCTTTCGATACGGTGTACCAGAGACGATCATTACGGACGATGGTACAAATCTCAACAACACGATGATCAACGAGCTCTGCAAACAGTTCAAGATACATCATCACAACTCTTCTCCCTACCGGCCAAAGATGAATGGGGATGTTGAAGCGGCTAACAAGAACATCAAGAAGATTGTGCAGAAGATGATGATGACCTACAAGGACTGGCACGAGATGTTACTGTTCGCTCTTCATGGGTATCGTACCTCAGCACGGACATCGACAGGGGAAACACCCTACTCTCTGGTGTATGGCATGGAGGCGGTCCTACCCATTGAAGTCCAGATACCCTCTCTCAGAATCATGAAGGATGCAGGTTTGAACGAAGACGACTGGATCCAGACCTGACTTGATCAGCTGAATCTAATTGACGAGAAGATACTTACTGCTATTTGTCATGGTCAGACATATTAAAAGCGGATGATCAAGGCTTTTAACAAGAAAGTCAGACGCCAAGAATATCAAGTCAGGGATCTGGTAATCAAACGCATCATACTGCCGCAAGGTGATCCCAGGGGCAAATGGACCCCCACATATGAAGGGCCATTTGTGGTTAAGAACATTTTCTCAAGAGGAGTTATGATTCTAACTACCATGGATGGTGACGACCTTCCTCACCCCTTCAATGCAGACATAGTGAAAAGATACTATGCATAATCAAAGACCCACTAGGTCAATTGGCCTAGGCAAAAATAAGGGCTTCCCGGCGAACCAAAAGGGTTCGGGCAAAAGTAAGGGATGAAAATGGAAAAAAACTATACACCCGGCAAGTCGAAAACCTAAAAAGGCGGCTTAGGCAAAAAAGGGTATCCCGGTGGACTGAAAACCCGAAAGGGCGCTCCAGGCAAAAATTAGGGATCAAAGTGTAACACTATGTCTCATCGGATCATCTTGCAGCCAGACTTCGATATCAACTATCAAGCTCAGACGACGCTAATCAATCTGATCTACCTTCGACCAAGTAGCAAAGTGATGAGATGCTCGAAGATATAAAGGCAATAGCAGAGTTGGAACCCAATGGGATTGTTTCACATAGCTGTTTTTATTTCTTTTTCACAAATTGTATCATTTCTATCTTTCGGCGGCGTTCTCTTACTAGGACGTCAGCCTCTTGTACAAAATGCCTATTATAGGCCAACTTGAAAATCAATACAATTCGCTTTTACAAGAAATTTCAACTTGTTTTTTCTTTTTCTGTTTTGTTTTGCAAGAACGTCCAATGATTAATTTTGATATATGCATTTGAAAATAGGTGCTGCTCATAAATATTTACATGTGAAACAAAAGACAATTACTCGTAATTCCGGGAACAGTGGCAAACAAGAAGCATCCAAACCTTACAGTTGCTCCACCCACCAGGTATAGGGATAGAGCCAGCTTGAGAATATGACTGAATGTACGTACACTCCCCGCAGAGTTGGAAGTATCCAAAGACAGTAATGTTAGCTCTCCCCAGTCGAGGTTCATAATCGCGATTGAGTCGGAAAAATTCTTCCCCAAGCAGAATTTATCTACCACCAGAAACAGAAGTGCATCCCCAACTGAGTTTATTTCTCCAAATCAGCAGATTGTCCAACAGAATATTTCTCTTCCCCACAAAGTTATTCCCCCACAGGATTATTCTCAAACAGAGTCTCTCCCGGCAGAATATTCTTGAGCAGAACAGACACAAGTCTCTGACTAAACATCTTCGGTCACTATCCCCAATGAGAACGAAGAACTCAACTCCTTGTACACTCCAACAGCAGTCCAGGCTATATTCTCTCCAGTCAAAGAACATCACAAGAGCATTACATATCCATACACCGTAGCATGCGCATACGCCTCATACAACACAATCTCATTTATTTTGAGAACATCATTACTCGATACATTTCATACATCATGACATTACATACGACTAACCCTTTACCTTTCAGGGAAAGACGCAATCAAGTTCTCACAAATTTTCTCTGGTTCAGTAAAATCGATACTAAGATTTCTATTCCAGTTCAAGCTATGAAGCCCGGATTCGACTGAATAATATCTTGATTTCTCCAAAATACTAAGAAGCCTGGAATCGACCAGATAGTGGTATATCTTAAATTCAAGCTATGAAGCCCAGATTCGACCGGATAATATCTTGATTTCTCCAAAATACTACGAAGCCTGGAATCGACCAGATAGTGGTATATCTTAAGTTCAAGCTATGAAGCCCGAATTCGACCGGATAATATCTTGATTTCTCCAAAACACTATGAAGCCTGGAATCGACCAGATAGTGGTATATCTTAAATTCAAGCTATAAAGTCCGGAAATCGACCGAAAAACAGCTTAACCCCCAGCAAGTTACTGTGAAGCCTGGAAATCGACCAGATAGCAGTACAAGATACCATGAAGCCTGGAAACAACTAGATAATGAAATAAGACACCGTGAAGCCTGGATCCCGACCAGATAGCGGCAAAGGATACTGAAGCCCCGGACACAACCAGATAATAATATAAGACACTACGAAGCTTGGAATTCGACCAAATAGCAGTTTACTCGGCCAATTACTAAGAAGCCCGGAAATCGACCAGATATTAGTATGCCTTAAATTCAAGATGGAAGCCCGAATGCGACCGGATAACCACTTGATTCTTTCTGAAGCCTGGAGCATGACCAGATAAGAATTGAGAAATTGCAAAGCCTGGAGAATGACCAGATAGAAAGCCTAATCTCATCCCCCCAGTAAGTCGTTGTAAAGCCTGGAGCACGACCATATAGCAGTCAGTCTTATTTCCATCAACAAATCACTGTGAAGCCTGGAGCACGACCAGATAGTAGTTCATTTTCACCTCCTCGACTAAGAGATGATTCCCCAATAGAGTAACGGACAACTGAAGTTCCTAAAACTCTATTGCTCTCAAGACAGAGACCAACATTCCCCAGCGTAGTCCTCCTCAACAACAGGTGTATGGGCTATCGCAAAGGAATCTCTTATGAGATCGACACTTCTTCTGATGGCATCTTTAAGCCCATCTTCCGACATCAACCTCCAAATGGCATCTATAAGCCCATTCCCGATATCACAAGACCAGTACCACTTCATGCGAGTGAAAATTTATGGGCACTCTAGTGTTCAATCATCTTCCACCTTCGGATCACGAAAGGCAGACAAGCCAATCTACATCCTCAGGTTTAAGAAGATTGAACAGGGGCAGCTGTTGTACCCCAAAATTTTCCCTCCCATATTTCTCAATACATGTCAAGTAAGGTCCTCAAATTGCTCAAGGAAGTCCAAGGGTTGACCAGACAAACTCTCTCCTAAGGCAGTCTACCTCAAATTAGGGTTTCATTTTGCATCAAGATATTTGATCCCAAAGGATCCCAAAGGCTCACCATTGTCCTAATATGTTCTCAAGATCATCCATGTCAAGTTTCAAGCCTTGCAAAGGAAGTTTGCTCAGTCAATTGCTCAAAGGCCTGAAAATCGATTGTGTTAGGGCAAAAGTCAATTGTGGCCCACATACAGTCAAACTTCAAGATTTTTGGTCAACATCCTAATTTTGAAGTATTATTCATCATTTTATCAAGGGTTGATCATGATCCCTCAAGGATTGCTCATAATTCATCAAAACCCAAAAGTTGCTAAATTAGGGTTTTGTAGGAAAAGTCAAATCAACCTTGACCAAGCATAACTTTCTCATACTTTATCAAAAATGACCCATATAAAGCTCATTTTGAAGAGGATGTAATTCCCTACAATTCATCTTCAGCTTCCAAGTTCAAAATATGCACTCATAAGAAGATATGAATTTGGACATTATAGGTCATTTTGAAAAGTCAACAAAAACACCTTTTGGGTCAAAGTTTCATACATGAACATGGAAAACTCAATTGAGATGAGACTAAAAGGGTTTCTTATAGGACACCTTGAGATTTATAAAAAGTCCCAGAACACCTCTCTAGGGTCAAAATTGAGAGAGTTATGCATTGGCAAAGTTGACCCTTTTTGCAAAATTGCCAAAAGTCAAATATGTCCAAAATTGCATTTTTTGTCAAATGGGCCCAACTTTTTATGCTTGCACTTAGTTTGTAACATGACCCACGACCCATGAGCCCTTCCACTTTTCATTCTTTTATTTTTGTTATTTATTTTGATTTTATTTCAATTAAATCAAATAAAATCAAAATAAAATAATGAAAAAAATCAAAAACTAATCAAATCTTGAGATTTTGTGCATGTTTAGGTCTACTATACAACTGGAAGTGAGATCAAATCGTGCAAGGATCATATGGACACAAAAGATTGCATTTTGCTTGATTTGGAAAGATTTTCACAAAGGATCAAATCATGAATCAATGATCTTAATTGAAAAAGATTTGATACAAGTTTGCAACCCTAATTCATTCTAGGGTACATAAGGAACATGTTCAGATCAAAAACAAGGGATTGGAAGCGTGTAAAAGAGAAGGCAAGTTTCAAAAAATTTGGAGAAAAGTGGCAAACTGATTTCCATATTCCATATCAATTGAAAGCATTATAGTGATCCCAATCATTTATTGGACGTCCAAGGATCAAGATTCAACCACTAGCAAGCTTCCTAACATCCAGAATCGCGCTGTAAGTTTCAGACGATTCATCCCTTTTCTTGAATTTGAATATCTCAATTCTGGCACATTTAGCATGATTCATTGATATATTCTGAAACCTTATGATGTTTGCAAGCTAATGGTCATATTTAATTGCGTTTTCATTGACTATACAGCAAGTTGCCATAGTTAGGGTTCTTGCTTCATTTTTAGGGTTTTTCTGTACAGGGACAATTGGCCATGGATAGTGGTACCATGATGCTTGTGAGGTTGCAACGAGTTGATTGGTACCATTGGTTATCATTTATCATGCAGGGACAAGGTTTTGGAGTGGACAAGGGTTGTACCTACGCCCAGTGTCCGTAGGTAAAAGTATGTGACCTAAAACGATAGAAGCGATGAAGGAGACGATGGCGTGGCACGCTGTGAATGGGCCATTTGAATTTCGCGCATTTTTGAATTTAGCCATTTACTTTAGAATATTATATTTGTTGTTCATTATTTGTACAACTAACAAAGCTAGCTGAGCTGGTAAGCGCGCAGGGTAAAAACGCCTAAGGGCGTGGGTTCGATACCCAGGTCCCAACATTATTTCATGTTATTTTGCTTTACATAATCAGGCGTGCAGGTACACCATTAGTCCATCATACATCCTCAGTATCCAACCATTCCATCCATCCACACTCCAGATCCAAGGCTTATCCTTGAGAGTCCACCATAGGCATGAGTCAAGCGCCTGCATATGATTGAAAAAGTCAAAGCATGCTAAGTGTTATTGGGCTCAAAATTGCAAGTCTCACCCCCCCCCCCCCTTCTTGCTAGCAACAACCAGGCCCATTCCTATTCTTTTTTTATTTCCTTTTATTTATTTAATTAGTTTAATTATTTTCTAACTAAAATTAATTTCTTTTTTTCACAAAAAATCTTATAATCAATTTTCACAAAATTTAGAGTTAGGTTTTTTTTATTTTATCAAATTAAATTTAATATTAGTTTAATTTAATTTAGGATTAATTCTAACTTTTTTCATATATTTAAAATCAATTAGGAAAAATTAGGGTTAACATGTGATTTAATTTTTATTTCTTTTCTCAATAAAACAAAAATACAGAAATAGGTTGATTTAATTATTTTTCTTAAATTTTATATTAATTAGTAATTAGGTTTTTATTTATTCAATTAAAATCTTATTTTCTCAAAACAATCAAAAAACAACAAAAATGATTTTTCTTTTTAAGTTTCAATTAGGTTTAGATGGGGTCAAAACCCTAATTCCTTTTTGTTTAATTCATCGCGCGCGTTTTATATTTTTCGCAATATTAATGTAACTGCTCACAGTATGTAATTGTTTTATTAGGATTTTCTTTTATTTATCGTTTTACGGGTTTTTTTTATATGTAATTAATCCCTACCCCGAAGCCTTGTAATAGCGTAGGTTTTATTTCTCGCATTTTAATTATCGCAAATATTAACTGTTAGATGTATGATAATAGGATTGTATGACAAGACTGCATGTTAATTTAAAAATGGCTAGCAAACCCTAATTTGCAAAGATAATAACTTGAAATCAAATCACTCGCACATGCGCACTCCTAGGGTATACTCTCACTTCGGTTGCCTTCGGTAAACGGTCATTAAGTATAGGGTGTCTTAGTGGTTGCTCTCCTGTCTAACAAAAGTTCAAATGTCCCGTTCGGAAATGTTGCCTCGGAAACGTCGCCTCTGAAATGTTGCCTCAAATATGATCTTAAGACATTAGGGTTATTACTAAGACGTCCTAATATTGCTTTAGTGATCGTACGCCCCTTACGAATTGACCATTACAACTCCAACGACGGTGCTTCCTATTTCTTAATAGTAGGATAGCATTGTCTAAAGGAAACAAGAACAGAAATAATTCTTTTTTTTTCGAGTAGGTAGATGCTAGTAGGTACTTGCTCAAAACAAACAAACTTTTTCACACCAAACACTTTTCAAACAAAGTTTTCAAAAACAACTTCGTAACACTCTTGAAGACAGAAGCAAGGGTTAAAACGAAGTAAAACAAAACTTTTCAAAACAAACACACACAAGCAATTTAAAAAAGATGAGCAAGTACCTAAGAGCCCATGGAAAACCATGGATAGAAATGGTGCTAACACCTTCCCTTTCTATAATCTACCCCCCGTACTCAAAATCTAGAAAAAGGAATTTTTCTGTGCTTTTTTCCTTTCCAGTTGGATAAAATAAAATCCGGTGACGACTCTTGCTTACCGCGACATTTTGCAAACACAAACGCAAAATGCAACCAACATTTTCTCAAAACAGTCGGTTTTGCCACCGTATCACACACACGGTTAGCTTGAAAACTAGTTTTCGTTTTTATTGATTTATACATCATTTGAACATTTTGATTGCATATTCTTGTTCCTTATTGAGTTTGCAAGCTAATCACTATATTCAATTGCATTTTTTATGACTATATGTGAATCTTCCATGGCTAGGGTTTCTTGTTTAGTTTTAGGGCTTTGCAATACAGGTAAAATTGAACGTTGATTCTGGTACCATGATACTCGTGAGGATGAGACGAGTTGATTGGTACCAGCCATGGGCATTTATCTTGAACCTGTGCAATTTTGGAGATGGACATGGTTATACCTACAGCAAGCGTCTGTAGGTAAAAGCTTGATATGCTAAAACGACGGTTGGGAGGAAGAAGATGGATGCGTGGCACTCCCTGATTGGGTAATTTGAACTTTAGCGCGTTTTTTTCATTAATCATTATTTTCCATATATTATATTTTGTTTTTATTATATATTCAAATAAGCTAAGCAGCTCAGTTGGCAAGCAGGGAGTGGGAACGTGCATGAGGATCTGGGTTCGATCCCCAAGTCCCAACCTTTGTTCATAATATTTTTCAATAGGTAATCCAACACACTGCATATCAAGAAGTCCACCGTACGCCATCAACATCTGGCCATCACACGCCTCCCCAGCCAGATCCAAGTCTATTCCACTGAAGGCCCACCATACGCCTCAAGTCAACAGCCACACTGAATTAGGCAAAGTCAAACATGCCTGGATCTTTTGGGCTCAGAATCTCAACACCCCCCCCCCCCCCCCATAATTGCTAATGCAGGCCCATTATTCCTTTCTTTTTCTTTTAGTTTATTTAAATCTTTCAATATTTATTTTTTATATTCTTTAATTCACAAATTAATCTTTTTCATAAAAAGTCATAAAATCAATAATTCACCAAAAAATTTAGGATTAGCTTTTTTTATTATTATCAAAACTAATTTAATTTAGTTTAACTTAGAAAATTGTAATTTGTTTTCATAAATAAATTCAAATAGAAAATTAGGTTATCTCTTAATCTAATTTTATTTTTCTCTTTTTCTCAAATAAATAAAAACACAAAAAATAGGTTTTAAGAAAAATTTATTTATTTCTCTTAATTTAAAATCAAATAGAAGTAGGATTTTATTTTTAATAATTTATTTATTTTCTTAAAATAACAAAACAAAACAAAAACATTTTTCTAATCAAATGCAATTAGGTTTAGGCAAGGGTCAAAACCCTATTTATCTCATATTCGATTCATCGCGCGCATGTTATTTATTTTTGCCAATATTTTTGTAACTGTTCATGGTTTGTAATAGTTTAATCTTGGACTTTTTACTTATCGTTTTTTTCCTGGTTTTTGGCTATGTAATTAATCCCCTTCCCCGAAGCCTTGTAATAGCGTAGATTTACTTTCTCGCATTTTTAATTCTCGCAAATAGTTGACTGTTTAGATGTATGCTAATAGGATTTTATGACAAGAATGCATGACAAATTAATACAGTTAGAAAACCCTAATGTGCAAAGATAAATAACCGAAACTAATCACTCGCACATATCATTCTTAGGGTATACTCTCACTTCGGTTGCCTTCGGTAAACGATCATTAAGCATAGGGTGTCTTAGTGGTTGCCCTCCTGTCTAAAAAAGATCAAACGTCCCATTCGAATGTTGCCTTGGAAATGTTGCCTCGGAGATGTCGCCTCACAAATGTTGCCTCGAATATGATCTTAAGACTCTAGGGTTATTACTAATATGTCCTAACATTGCTTTAGTGATCGTACGTCCCTTTTGAATTGACCCTTACAACTCCAAAGATGGTTCTACCTACTCCTTAATAGTAGGATAACACTGTCTAAAGGAAACAAGAACAAAAACAATCTTTTTTAGAGTAGGTAGACGCTAGTAGGTAGTTGCTCAAATCAAAACTTTTCAACTTACACATTTCAAATAAACTTTCAAAACAAACTTCGTCACACCTTTGAGGACTGATACAAGGGTTATCACGAAGTCAAACTTTTTAAAAACAAAGCACACACACAAGCAATTTTAAAAAGATGAGCAAGTACCTAAGAGCCCATGGAAAACCATGGATAGAAAGGGTGCTAACACCTTCCCTTTCTATAATCTACCCCCCGTACTCAGAATATCTCGAAAAAGGATTTTGTCTGTACTTTTTTCCTTTCCGGTTGGATGAAATAAAAGTCGGTGGCGACTCTTGCTTACTGCGACATTTTGCAAACACAAAACGCAAAACGCAAACCAGCGTCATACAATCGGTTCTGCCACTGTATCACAGAACTGGCGACTCTGCTGGGGAACTAATAAGTGGAGTATACCTTAGGATCTAGTTCATCATAATTGATTCTCTTGAATGCTTTGTTTGCTTTACTTTTATGGGTTTTGTTTGGGGTTACTATAGATCCTAACCCGGATCTGGGGATACCTTTTAGGTAAGTAGCAATAGACTGTGAGGGAACTGTACGGCGTAGGCCGATACGATTGAAGCAGTAGCTACATTGATGTGGCACATTGGTTGGTATTGGTATCCTTTGTGGAGAAACGAGGAGAATACGGGGACGCTGCATGGTGTCGTTAAGCATCAACTGACCTTAGAATCTTTAATCGCCCAACTTTGCCATTAGAAAGTAGTGAGATAGCCGGCCTCAGCGTAAAGCTGAGAACTGGTTGATACTCGATGCTACACTCATTGACACCATACACTTGAGATAGTTCCGGCTGCAAGAAAATATTGTGTAAGCTGAAACCATGACCGATGGAGGATGGTCAGTATTATTGAGATCCTCTAGAACCCGGTTACTTTTTCTAGGACAGGTTGAAACCAACTTAACTTCAAGAGGGTACTACCTTTGACCTTATGCAAGCCTTAAACCTAAGGGTTTTGTGTGATTTGACTGTCTTTGCAATACCTGTTGTTTTCTATACCCGTGATTTATCATGACATCATGCATCATAACATGGCATTCATGCTTTATTACACTAACCATTTCAAAGACCAAGGGAATTTATCTTTGTTCTGTTTTGCAGATCATGGCTTCCGTGTGTAGAAATACCATCTGAGTCAACTTTGTGCAAATACCTGACCAACTTAAAGAGCTAGCCTCAAGAGTTTTCGAGACTTCTATGTTCATTAAGAGACACGGTCAGCTTCTCAGCCTGGTTACTTCAAATCTTGATGAGCAGATGATGAGCGTACTTTTCCAGTTCTTTGATCCCGTGCATCATTGCTTCACCTTTCCAGATTACCAGCTGGTACCCACCTTGGAAGAGTTATCTCATCTATTGGGCATATCCATCCTTGAACAGGTACCCTTCACAGGTATGGAAGAAGTTCCTAGACCAGAAGACATTTCCCCAACTCTGCATTTGAAACGGGATGTTGTAGTATCCAATTGGGAAACACGAAGCGGGGTCGAAGGTTTTCTAGCCAAATTTTTGATGGACCAGGCTCAACTATTTTGGGATGATTTGGATTTCCGGGCTTTTAAAGATGTCTTGGCTCTTCTTATCTATAGTTTGGTTCTCTTCCCTAATCCAGGTTCCTTTGTAGATGTGAATGCGGTCAAGATTTTCCTTTCTCGCAACCCTGTGCCTACCTTGCTGGGAGATATCTTACATGCTCTCTATACTTGTACTATGAGGAGAAGAGGGACTCCCATGTGTTGCATGTCGTTGCTGTCAAGGTGGTTTATTTCTCACCTCCCTAAGTATGTGCTGAAGAACGAAGAAGGTGTGGGTTGGTCGTACAGAATAATGTCACTTGCTCATACATATATCCTTTGGTGTTCTCGGGCTATGGAAGACACTGCTGTTATTGATCATTGTGGGGGATACCCTAATGTCCCATTTCTTAGAATCAGAGGGGGTATAACTTACAATCCTTGTCTAGCTTTGCGACAATTTGGGCGTGCTCGAAGAGATGGTCCCCATGAGTTACTTATTGAGGACATTGTATTTGACTATAAGGAGGATGTTAAGGAGCATCGTCGGAGGTTTATACGAGCTTGGGGAATGGTGAATAGATCCGACCCCCAAGAGTTGGGACCAAAGACTTCCCTTCCTATGCAGCCTTACCTCCAATGGGTCTGAGCTCGTGCCCAGAAGCTTGGGATGCCCTATGAGGCCGTGTTACTAGTGATTGTAGAGCCCACTAATGAAGAAGGCATTCCTTACACAATTCTCTATCCTTACATGCCTACTGATCCTGGGGAGATGCAGAGGTCTTGGATTCAGCTAAAGAATGAGCGAGATACTTACCGGGAGCAGTACCATGAGCAAGAAAGGAAGATTTTGAAGCTCACCAGGCAGCTCGAGGAAGAAAGAGTGATCAATGACTACATCAGCACAAAGAGGAAGAGACCATGGTACTTTTGATTTTGCTTTTTCTAGTTTTAGATTTTGTTTTATTTACTTCTTTGTAACGCCTTAAAGGCATTGTTGAACCTTTCAAAGTTAAGCTAATAAAGTTTTTTTTATTTTTGGTTTACAAATTTGAATCTCCCAAAGTCTCTGAAATCATTACATGCGCATCCCATTATCATGAACATCATTACATGTACCATTACAGGTTTCTCATCTTCTTCGCTGTTTATTTCAGCAGAAATGTCTTCCGATCAAGCCATCAAAGATCTTCAGGCACAGAAGGCCCAATTCCAACAGATGTTCATAAGTCTAGCTAAAGGGCAAGAGGATCTGAAGACCCTTATTCTGAAAGAGAAGAAGAAGAAGAAGAAGAAGAAGAAGAAGAAGAAGGTCGGTATTCTGAACATGGGTAGAAGATTCGGAGAAAGGCTGAGACAACCAGCTGATATGACCTCCTTATCCAAGGATGGGGAGAACCAAGAAAGGGCAAAGGACCCCAATCCTACAGTTTCTAAAGACGATACTGATTACGATGATGAGCAATATCCTCTTGCTGAGGATAGGTACAAACAGCTAGAAGGTCATCTGAGCACTATGGAGATTCAGAAAATACCTGGTTTGGATTTTGGAGAATTAGGACTGGTATCGGGAATGGTGATCCCTCATAAGTTCAAAGCTCCGGTTTTTGCCAAGTACGATGGAGTATCCTGTCCAAAACTCCATCTCCGTTTGTATGTCAGGAAAATCCAACCCCACACTGCTGATAGAAATTTATGGGTACATTTCTTTCAAGATAGTCTGTCAGGGACTCAGCTTGAATGGTTCTATCAATTGGAGGGAGCTAATGTCCGAAACTGGGAGGATCTTGCTGCTGCTTTCTACAAGCAGTATCAGTACAATGCCGACCTTGCTCCCACTCGTACTCAGCTCCAGGGTATGTCCATGGGTGCAAGTGAAGGTTTTAAGGACTATGCTCTGAAGTGGACAGACTTGGCTGGAAGAGTCCAACCCCCTTTGTCTGATAGGGAGTTGGTTGACATGTTTCTGGGGACGCTATCTGGTCCTTTTTTCAATCACTTAATCGGCAGCTCGTCATCTGGTTTCACTGATTTGATTTTGACTGGAGAAAGAGTAGAAGCTGGCATTCGAAGTGGTAAAATTAAGAAGGATGCTTCGAGTTCAGCAAAGAAGCCTTTCACCGGTAAGAAGGAGGCTAGTGCAATCTATAGCCCGAGGGGCCAAAATAGACCTGAACACCGTCAAACGGTAAATGCTGTAGTGATACCAAGACCCACAGTTTCTCCACAATGCAACAATCAACAAAGGGTGGAAGGACCACAACGGTAATTTACCCGCATCAATATGACTTTGGCTGAAATTCTACCTCACCTGCTAAAATCTAACTTGGCAACCTTGAAAGAGGCTCCCAAGAACCCAAACACTACTTCTCCAAGATACAATCCCAACGCGCGGTGCGCTTACCATTCTGAGAGTCCAGGCCACGATACAAATGATTGTTGGGCCCTGAGAAATAAAGTACAAGATTTGCTGGAAGCTAAAGAGATTGAGTTTGACGCTCCAGAAAAGCCGAATGTTATAACTACTCCCATGCCCAAGCATGGTCGTGGAGTTAATGTTGTTGACACCGATTTGTTTGTGACCTCTGTTGAAGAAATTTCTACTCCTCTGATGACTGTTAAGAAGAATTTGTTGTTGGCCAGTTTATTTCCGGGTTATGGTGAAGGTTGCCACATGTGTTCAATTATACCTACTGGTTGCTATTTGTTGAAGTTAGGCGTTCAGCGCCTAATTGATAATAAAGAAATTTTGTTTGAGAAGACTACGACTCCTGTTATTCCCAATGAAGATATTGCCATTATAACCATTTCCGCCAATCCTTCCAAGGTTTCCTCGAGAAAACCTGTTAGGTTTACACCTGTTCCAAGAGTTGCTCTGCTAATAATCATTGTTCTTGGTCCCATTCCATACACCTCAGACAAGGTTGTCCCATGGCATTACGGTGCTGACGTGTATTACCATGGTGTTAAGCAAGGGTTGGAGTCTGAAGAAGATGATACTGATGTCAGTAATATTGTCGGGACTAGTAAAGTTACCCAAAGTGGAAGGGTTTTCTCTCCTGAGATTGTCCGAAGATCATCAAGGCCACTGTTATTCCAACTGCTGCTCCAACCAGCACTCCTAACATTTCCCATGTTTGTACTCCAGTTAACACACCTGCTACTACTCCTGTTCTTACTCCAGTTATCACCCCTGTTGCTGAGCCATCTGGGACTAGGGGCAAGGAAATTATAGGTGAGCCTGCCCGGATGGAGGCACCTAAGAAAATCATTGTGGAAGCCTCTAAACAAGAAATAAAGGAAATATTGAAGATTATCAAGAAGAGCGACTACAATGTGGTCGAGCAGTTGGGGCAGACCCCGTCAAATATCTCCATGTTGTCCCTGTTGTTGTATTCTGAAGCCCATGCGAAGGCTTTGATTGCATTTCTTAAAACTGCGCATGTGTCGCAGAAAACTTCAGCAGATCAGTTCAAAGATTGCATGGCCAGCCTGACTGTTGACAATGGGCTAGGTTTCTCAGATGCGGATCTAACACCGAAAGGAAGGAATCATAATGATGCTCTGCATGTCTCGATTGAGTGCAGGGGCACCACTATGGCTCATGTGCTGGTAGATATTGGGTCTTCATTGAATGTTCTGCCGAAGAAAGCGTTAGACCGTTTAGATTGTGAAGGTTTGACTTTAAAGCCGAGTAACATTATGGTGAGAGCTTTTTATGGATCAAAAAGAATGGTGCACGGGGAGGTGGAAATCCCTGTCAAAGTGGGTTCTCAGACCTTTGGGTCTACCTTCTATGTAATGGATATCAAGCCATCATATTCTTGCTTGCTGGGTCGTCCTTGGATCCATAAGGCTGGGGCAGTTACTTCCACGCTCCATCAAATGCTGAAGTATCCGGTGAAGGGGAAGATTGTCACGGTGCGAGGTGAGGAATAGTATATGGTGAGTCATCTCAATTCCTTCTGTTACATGGAGATGGACGGGGAGTTCATAGAAACCCCTTGTCAGAACTTCGAAGAGGTCCCTCAAACTTTGGTATCAGCTGAAATTACTACCAACAAACCTCCACTGAAGATGGCTTCTCTCAAGGACGCTAGGGCTGTAATTGAAAAAGGTGGGTGTACCAATTAGGGTCAGCTCCCTGATTTCACTCACAAAACTGACAAATTTGGTTTGGGATTTACTACAAGGGCTCAAAGGGCTGTTACGGGCGCACTGATTGGAAGACCTCTTCTACACATCAGCAATCGGGGAGTTAATGCAATTGAGGACAGTGAAGAAGATTCAGACATCGACAGTTGGATCTACCCAACAACCAACGACTGACTGAATAACTGGACGACGAAGGAATTCATACCTGTTTCTTTTATTCCGCGGTAATTGACTTTTGTTTTAAGACTTGTAATAAACAGTTTTAAACTTTGTGGCCTTGTACCTTGCCCGAGGAACCTTGGCTTTGCTTGTGAGGGCTATTATTTTTCATTTCATATATCATTAATAAAGCATTGGATGTTTCTTGCATTACAAATTTTGCGCTCCTTGTTTTTCTTTTTTGTCTCTCATTTTATTAAAACAGCTACTCTCTTACATACACTCACGTATCATAATACAGATCCATACCCACTCTGGATCCCATTGATAACAACTCTGCTACTGCCAGTTATAACTTCAAAAATCCGATCAACCAAGCCGAGGACGAAGATGAGGATGATTGTGAGGTGCTTGGAGAACATGCTAGACTGTTATTGCAGGAAGAAAGGGCCATACAGCCGCATGAAGAGCCAGTTGAATCAGTGAATCTGGGTATGGAGGAAGACAGGAAAGAGGTTAAGGTAGGTGCAAATCTGGAGCCTAGTGTCAAACAACGGTTAATATAGATGCTACACGACTATGTTTAAATCTCTGCATGGTCCTACGAAGACATGTCGGGTCTGGACACTGATATTGTGGTACATCGTCTGCTGACTAAAGAAGACTGCCCTCCGGTAAAGTAGAAGGTCCACCGTATGCGCCCTGAAATGTCAGAGAAAATCAAAGCAAAGGTCATGAAACAATTCGATGCAGGGTTCTTAGTTGTCACTTCTTATCCACAGTGGGTTGCCAACGTTGTTCCAGTACCTAAGAAGAACGGTAAGGTACGAATGTGTGTGGACTACAGAGATCTAAACAGGGCACGCCCCAAGGATGACTTCCCACTTCCTCACATTGATGTCCTAGTCGACAACACCGCGTAGCACAAGATCTTCTCCTTCATGGATGGTTTTTCTGGCTACAACCAGATCAAGATGGCTCCTGAAGACATGGAGAAGACAACCTTCGTTATGCAGTGGGGCACCTTATGTTACAAGGTAATGCCTTTTGGATTGAAGAATGTTGGGGCAACGTATCAGCGCGCCATGGTCGCTTTGTTCCATGATATAATTCACCATGAGATCGAGGTTTACGTTCATGACATGATAGCCAGGTCCCAGACTGAGGAAGAGCACCTTGATCATCTCCATAAATTGTTTGACAGGTTGAAGATGTACAAGCTGAGGTTAAATCCGAACAAGTGTACCTTCGGGGTAAGGTCAGGTAATCCTCTAGGTTTTGTTGTCAGTGACAAAGTTATTTAGGTAGACCCTGCAAAAGTAAAATCCATATAGGAGATGCCGGCTCCCCGCACAGAAAAGGAAGTTAGAGGTTTCTTGGGACGTCTAAATTACATCGCTCGATTCATTTCACATCTGACTGCTACTTGTGAGCCAATCTTCAAGCTGCTGAAGAAAGATCAAGTGGTAAAGTGGAATGATGAATGCCAGACCACTTTCGAAAGAATCAAGGAATACCTTCAAAAACCACCAATTTTGATGCCTCCAGTTGAAGGAAGACCCTTGATTTTATACTTGACAGTGCTAGACATTTCCATGGGGTGTGTGCTGGGGCAGCATGACGAGTCTGGCCGAAAAGAGCACGCTATTTACTACCTTAGCAAAAAGTTTACCAACTGTGAGACTCGATACTCATTGCTCGAGAAAACTTGCTGCGCTTTGGCATGGGCTGCTCGCCGGCTGAGACAGTATATGCTGACTCACACCACTTTGTGGATATCAAAAATGGATCCAATCAAGTATATTTTCGAGAAGCCTTCCTTGTCCAGAAGAATAGCAATATGGCAGATGATCTTGACCGAGTATGACATCCAATACACAACCCAAAAAGCAATCAAGGGGAGTGTATTGGCGGATCATTTGGCGCATCAAGTCGTGGATGACTACGAGTCCATGAATTTCGAGTTCCCGGATGAGAATATCATGTTGGTAACCGACTACGAAGAACTTGGACCGGATGAAGGACCCGAGGAGGGATCCCGATGGTTTATGTATTTTGATGGATCCTCGAACGCGTTGGGTAATGGCATTAGCACTATAATTATATCTCCTGAGGGTTGTCATACTCCATTCACCGCCCGATTATGTTTTAACTACACCAACAATATGGCGGAGTATGAAGCGTGTATCCTGGGTCTTCGAGCTGCAATTGACCAGAGGATTAAGTTCTTGAGTGTATTCGGAGATTCCGCTCTGGTGATAAGTCAGATCAAGGGTGAGTGGGATACGAAGCACCTGAACCTTATTCCTTACCGAGAATATGTACTGACATTGCTCCCACACTTCGAGGAGATAACCTTTGAACATTTCCCAAGAGAAGAAAACCAGTTGGCAAACGCGCAAGCTACCATGTATTCTACGTTCAAAGTCAGGTGGGACAATGAAGCTCCCCAGATTACCATTAAGAGGATGGACAAACCCGCACATTGCTGTGACATTGAGACTGAAGAGGTAGCAGATAAACCCTGGTTTCATGAGGTAAAGAGGTATCTTGAGGCTCAAGAATACCCCGAGGGGGCATCTGTTAATGATAGGAAGTTTCTGAGAAGGTTTGCTACGAATTTCTTCATCAATAATGGAAGTCTCTATAAGCGTAACCATAATTCAACCTTACTGCGATGTGTAGACAAGAGCGGGGCAGAAAGGATCATGGCAGAACTACATGAAAGAACCTTAAGAACTCATTCCATTGGACATACCATGGAGAAGAAAATCCTACGGGCAGGATACTACTGGTCCACTATGGAAGCCGATTTTTATCAGCATTCGCGAACCTATCATAAGTGCCAAGTCTATGCTGATAAGGTGCATGTGCCTCTGGTTCCCCTGAATGTTTTGACAGCTCCTTGGCCCTTTGTAATGTGGGGCATCGACATGATTGGAGAGATCGGACCTACTGCGTCTAACGGGCATCGTTTCATTCTGGTAGCGATTGATTACTTTACGAAGTGGGTTGAGGCAGCTTCCTTTGCTACGGTAACCAAGAACGTCGTGGCACGATTTATCCAACACAATATGATCTGTTGATATGGTGTACCAGAAAGGATTATTACAGACAATGGTACAAATCTCAACAACACGATAATCACCAAGCTCTGCAAATAGTTCAAGATTCAGCATCATAACTCTTCTCCCTACCGGCCGAAGATGAACGGAGATGTCGAAGCGGCTAACAAGAACATCAAGAAGATTGTGCAGAAGATGACGGTGACATACAAAGACTGGCACGAGATGTTACCATTCGCTTTTCATGGGTACCGTACCTCAGCACGGACGTCGACAGGGGCAACACCCTACTCTTTGGTGTATGGCATGGAGGCAGTCCTACCCATCGAAGTCCAGATACCCTCTCTCAGGATTATGAAGGATGCGGGTTTGAACAAAGATGACTGGATCCAAACCCGACTTGATCAGCTGAATCTAATTGATGAAAAGATACTTACTGCTATCTGTCATGGTCAGACGTATCAAAAGCGAATGATCAAGGCCTTTAACAAGAAAGTCAGACGTTAAGAATATCAAGTCGGGGATCTAGTGATCAAACGCATCATACTACCGCAAGGTGATCCCAGGGGCAAATCGACCCCCACGTACGAAGGGCCATTTGTGGTTAAGAACATTTTCTCAGGAGGAGCTATGATTCTAACCACTATGGATGGTGACGACCTTCCTCACCCCGTCAATGCAGACATAGTGAAAATATACTACGCATAATCAAAGACCCTCTAGGTTGACTGACCTAGGCAAAAATAAGGGCTTCCCGGCGAACCAAAAGGGTTCGGGCAAAAGTAAGGGTTGAAAATGAAAAAACGTACACCCGGCAAGTCGAAAACCCGAAAGAGAGGCTTGGGCAAAAAAGGGTATACCGATGGACTGAAAACCCGAAAGGGCGGTCCAGGAAAAAATTAGGGATTGAAGCGTAACACTATGTCTCATTGGATCATCTTGCAACCAGACTTCGGTATCGACTATCAAGTTCAGACGGTTCCGATCAATCTGATCCACCTTCGGCCAAGTAGCAAAGTGATGAGACGCTTGAAGATATAAAGGCAATAGCAGAGTCGGAACCCAATGGGGTCATTTCACATAGCTTTTTTTCTTTCTTTTACATAAATTGTATAATTGCTGTCTTTCAGCGGCATTCTCTTACCAGGACGTTAGCCTCTTTGTACAAAACTCCTATTACAGGCCAACTTCAAAGTCAATACAATTCATTTTCACAAGAAATTTCAGTTTGTTTTCCTTTTTCTATTTTGTTTTGCAAGAACGTCCAATGATTTATTTTTGGTACATGCATTTGAAAATGATTGCTGCTCATAAATGTTTACATAAGAAAAAAAAGACGATTACTCGTAATTCCAGGAACAAGGAAAACAAGAAGTGCCCAAACCTTACAGTTATTCTTCCCATCAGGTATAGGGATAGAGCCAGCTTGCGAACATAAGTGGTGGTGCATACACTCCCCACAGAGTAAAAAGTATCTAAATACAGTGATGTTAGCTTTCTATAACAGGACATAACTCTCCCCAATTGAGGTTCACAATCGCAAGTGAGTCAGTAAATTTTTCCCCAAGCAGAGTTTATTTCTCTCACAAGTAAAAATTCAATCTCCGACAGAATTCATCATCACCAGCAATGGAAACTCCTCCCCAGTGGAGTTATTTCTCCAAATCAGCAGATCTATCAATAAAGTATCTCCTATCCAATAGAGTTATTCCCTACAGAATTATCCTTAGACAGGGTCTCCTCAGCAGAACATCCGTAAACAAGGGGCAAATCCCCAGCACAATCATCTTTGTTCACCATCCCCAACAGAAGTAGAGGAACTATGTTCTTTTACAGCAGTCAAGAATACCATTTCTCATACTCTACAAACAGCAGTCAAGGATTTATTTTCCCAGACTCAGATTATTACGTCGGCATTTCATGTTCATACATCATGACATGTGCATACATTACATATAACATAGCCTCATTTATTTTGAGAACATCATCTCACAATACATCTCATGCATCGCGCATAACTAACCCTGTATTTCTTTCAGGAAAGACAGTTATTATCAACAATTTCCAGCAGGTCCATGATCAACCCTCGAAGCTAAACAGAGTAATCATCAACGCGACAAGAACAACCTTACCCAGGTTCCCTCTGCAGTTTTACCCAAACTCATATCGAAGTAACCCTACTATCCAGGTTCCTTCTCAAGCCCTACTATCCAGGTTCCTTCTCACAGCCCTACTATCATGGCTTTCATATCGAAGTAACCCTACTATCCAGGTTCCTTCTCACAGCCCTACTATCCAGGCTTTCATACCGAAGTAACCCTATCATCCAGGTTCTTTCTCACAGCCCTACTATCCAGGCTTTCACATTGAAGTAACCCTACTATCCAGGTTCCTTCTCACAGCCCTACTATCCTGGCTTTCATATCGAAGTAACTCTACTATCTAGGTTCCTTCTCACGGCCCTACTATCCAGGCTTTCATATCCAAGTAACCCTACTATCCAGGTTCCTTCTCAGCAGCCCTACTATCCAGGTTTTCATATCGAGGTAACCCTACTATCCAGATTCCTTCTCATAACCTTACTATTCAGGTTCTTCCTCTCTTATCCCCAGACAGCAGTCCACAACACTTTAAGACCGAGACCCGATCTAACACAACCGATTTCACATTTCCCCAGAAAGTCGCGGTGCAACATATACCCTGAACAAACAAACAGTTCACTTCCTCTTCCCAAACCAGAATTATCCCCTAGTAGAGTAATGGACAACTGAAGCTCCTAAAACTCTATTTCTCTCAAGACAGAGACCAGCATTCCCCAACGAAGTCCTCCTCAACAACAGGTATACAGGATCTCGCAAAGGAATCTCTTATGCGATTGAAACCTCTTCAGATGACATCTTTAAGCCCATCTTCCGGCATCGAATTCCAAATGGCATCTATAAGCCCATTTCCGATATTGCAAATCAAGTATCACTTCATGCGAGTGCAAATTTCTGGGCACTCTAGTGTTCAATCATCTTCCACCTTCAGATCACGAAAGACAGACGAGCCAATCTACATCCTCAGGTTTAAGAAGATTGAACAGGGGCAGCTGTTGTAACCCAAAATTTTCCCTCCCATATTTCTCAATTCATGTCAAGTGAGGTCATCAAAATGCTCAAGGAAGTCAAAGAGTTGACCAGACAAACTCCCTCCTAAGGCAGTCTACCTCAAATTAGGGTTTCATTTTTCATCAAGATGCTTGAATCCAAAGGATCCCAAATTATCACTATTGTCCTAATATGTTCTCAATATCATCCATGTCAAGTTTCAAGCCTTACAGAAGAAGTTTGCTCAATCAATTGCTCAAAGGCCTGAAAATCGACTATGTTAGGTCAAAAGTCAACTGTGGCCAATATACAGTCAAACTTCAAGTTTTTTGGTCAACATCCTCATTTTTAAGTATCATTCATCATTTGATCAAGGTTTGATCATGATTCATCAAGGATTGCTCACAACTCATCAAAACCCAAAAGTTGCTAAATTAGGGTTTTGTAGGAAAAATCAACCCAACTTTGACCAAGCATAACTTTCTCATACTTTATCAAAAATGACTCATCCAAAGCTCATTTTGAATAGGATGAAATTCCCTAAAATTAATCTTCATCTCCCAAGTTCAAAATATGCACTCACAAAAAGATATGAATTTTGACATTATAGGTCATTTTGAAAAGTCAACAAAAACATATTTTGGGTCAAAGCTTCATACATGAACATGGAAGACTCAATTGAGATGAGACCAAAAGGGTTGCTTAAAGGACATCCTGAGATTTCTAAAAGTCCAAGAACACCCTGCTAGGGTCAAAATTGAGAGAGATATGCATTGTAAAAGTAGGCAATTTTTGGGAAATTGTCAAAAGTCAACATTGATCAAAATTGCATTTTTTCCACATGGGCCCATCTTTTTAAGATTGCATATCATTCCTAGCATAGTCCACGACCTATGGGACCCTTCATGCTTTATTTATTTATTTATTTAATTTATTTTGATTTTTATTCACTTAAAATTCAAATAAAATCAGATAAATCTAAATAAATCATATAATGTGTTTTAGGGATGATTTTTGCATTGAAGGAAGATCTTATATGCTGTCAATTGAGAATCAATTCGTGCAAGGCTAATTTGGGTGGAAAAAATTGAATTGAAGCAAATTTTGGAAAGATATCATATTCCATGAAAGACCAAATCAAATCTTCATAATGGGCAAGATTGAATTCGTTTTTGTTAACCTAACATGTTGCATTACATATACAAAGGAGATCCATGGCCAAGAAAGGGGTTGAGCAGTCGTGAAAGAGGCAGAATCAATTACAAAATTTCAAAGAAAAAGGCAGATCAAATTCCAAGTTGCAGGCCATCTCAAGCCATCCTAACCTTACCAATCAATTGTTGGACGCCCCAGGAACGTGTTCCAATCACTAGCAAGCCTCCCCACGTCCTGAAACGCATTGTAGCAGTCACACGGTTAGCTTGAAAAATCGTTTTCATTTTTATTGATTTATACATCATTTGCACATTTTGATTGCATATTCTTGTTCCTTATTGAGTTTGCAATCTAATCACTATATTCAATTGCATTTTTTATGACTATATGTGAATCTGCCATGGCTAGGGTTTCTTGTTTAGTTTTAGGGCTTTGAAATACAGGTAAAATTGAACGTTGATTCTGGTACCATGATACTCGTGAGGATGAGACGAGTTGATTGGTACCAGCCATGGGCATTTATCTTGAACCTACGCAATTTTGGAGATAGACAGGGTTATACCTACAGCAAGCGTCTGTAGGTAAAAGCTTGATATGCTAAAACGACGGTTGGGAGGAAGAAGATGGATGTGTGGCACTCCCTGATTGGGCAATTTGAACTTTTGCGCGTTTTTTTCATTAATCATTATTTTCCATATATTATTTTTTTATTATATATACAAATAATGAAAGCAGCTCAGTTGGCAAGCAGGGAGTGGGAACGTGCATGAGGACCTGGGTTTGATCCCCAGGTCCCAACCTTTGTTCATAATATTTTTCAATAGGTAATTCAGCATGCTGCATATCAAGAAGCCCATCGTACTCCATTCACATCTGGCCATCACACGCCTCCCAACCAGATCCAAGGCTATTCCACTGAAGGCCCACCATACGCCTCAAGTCAACAGCCACACTGAATCAAGCAAAGTCAAACAGGCTTGGAACTTTTGGGCTCAGAATCTCAACAACACACCCCCCATAATTGCTAATACAGGCCCATTATTCCTTTCTTTTTCTTTTAGTTTATTTAAATCTTTCAATATTTATTTTTTATTTTCTTTAATTCACAAATTAATCTTTTTCATAAAAAGTCATAAAATCAATAATTCACCAAAAAATTAGGATTAGTTTTTTTTATTATTATCAAAACTAATTTAATTTAGTTTAACTTAGAAAATTGTAATTTGTTTTCATAAATAAAATCAAATAGAAAATTAGGTTATCTCTTGATCTAATTTTAATTTGCTCTTTTTCTCAAATAAATAAAAATACAAAACTACTTATCGCTTTTTTTTCTGGGTTTTTGGCTATGTAATTAATCCCCTTCCCCAAAGCCTTGTAATAGCGTAGATTTACTTTCTCGCATTTTTAATTCTCGCAAATATTTGACTGTTTAGATGTATGCTAATAGGATTGTATGACAAGAATGCATGACAAATTAATATAGTTAGAAAATCCTAATGTGCAAAGATAAATAACTGAAACTAATCACTCGCACATATCACTCTTAGGGTATACTCTCACTTCGGTTGCCTTCGGTAAACGATCATTAAGCATGGGGTGTCTTAGTGGTTTCCCTCCTGTCTAAAAAAGATCAAACGTCCCATTCGAATGTTGCCTCGGAAATGTTGCCTCGGAGATGTTGCCTCAGAAATGTTGCCTCAAATATGATCTTAAGACTCTAGGGTTATTACTAAGATGTCCTAACATTTCTTTAGTGATCGTACGTCCCTTTCAAATTGACCCTTACAACTCCAACGATGGTGCTACCTACTCCTTAATAGTAGGATAGCGCTGTCTAAAGGAAACAAGAACAGAAACAATCTTTTTTCGAGTAGGTAGATACTAGTAGGTACTTGCTCAAATCAAAAATTTTCACACTTCAAAACAAACTTTGTCACACCTTTGAGGACTGATCCAAGGGTTATCACGAAGTCAAACTTTTCAAAAACAAAGCACACACACAAGCAATTTTAAAAAGATGAGCCAGTACCTAAGAGCCCATGGAAAACCATGGATAGAAAGGGTGCTAACACCTTCCCTTTCTATAATCTACCCCCCGTACTCAGAATATCTCGAAAAAGGATTTTGTCTGTACTTTTTTCCTTTCCGGTTGGATGAAATAAAATTCGATGGTGACTCTTGCTTACCGCAACATTTTGTGAAAATAAAACGCAAAACACAAACCAGCGTCATAGAGTCGGTTTTGTCGTTGTATCACACCTACTAAACAGGCTTTCATTCCGAAGTAACCCTACTATCCAGGTTACTTCCCATAAGCCCTACAATCCAGGCTTTCATCTTGAAGTAACCCTAATATCCAGGTTCCTTCCCATAAGCCCTACCATCCATGCTTTCATCTCGAAGTAACCCTACTATCCAGGTTCCTTCCCATAAGCCCTACTATCCAGGCTTTCATCTTGAAGCAACCCTTTTATCCAGGTTCCTTCCCATAAGCCCTACTATCCAGGCTTTCATCTCGAAGTAACCCTACTATCCAGGTTCCTTCCCATAAGCCCTACTATCCAGGCTTTTATCGTGAAGCAACCCTACTATCTAGGTTCCTTCCCATAAGCCCTATTATCCAGGCTTTCATCTTGAAGTAACCCTACTATCCAGGTTCCTTCCCATAAGCCCTACTATCCAGGATTTTATCTTGAAGTAACCCTACTATCCAGGTTCCTTCTTATAGCCCTACTATCCAGGCTTTCATCTTGAAGCAACCCTACTATCCAGGTTCCTTCCCACAAGCCCTACTATCCAGGCTTTCATCTCATAGTAACCTTACTATCCAGGTTCCTTCCCATAAGCCATACTATCCAGACTTTCATCTTGAAGTAACCCTACTATCCAGGTTCCTTCTCATAGCCCTACTATCCAGGCTTTCATCTTGAAGCAACCCTACTATCCAGGTTCCTTCCCATAAGCCCTACTATCCAGGATTTCATCTTGAAGCAACCCTACTATCCAGGTTCCTTCCCATAGCCCTACTATCCAGGTTTTCATCTCGAAGTAACCCTACTATCCAGGTTCCTTCTCATAGCCCTACTACCCAAGCTGTCATTTTGAAGCAACCCTACTATCCAGGTTCCTTCTCCCTTATCTCCAGACAATAATTTACAACACTGTAAGACCTGGACCCGACCAGATACGGTCGATTTCAAATTTCCCCAATAAGTCGCTGCGCAGCCTGGATCCTAACCAGTTAAGCAATTTACTTCTACCTCCTAAATCAGTAGTTAATTCCCCAGTAGAGTAATGGACAACCGAAGCTCCTATACTCTATTTCCCAAGACGTAAATCAACATTCCCCCGGCGATGTCCTCTTCAACGGTAGGTATAGGAATTCTCGTGAAGGAATATCTTATGCAACCGATATCTTTTCTGGATGGCATCTTTAAGCCCATTCTCGATATCACAAATCAGTATTACTTCATGCGAGTGCAAATTTCTGGGCACTCTAGTGTTTAATCATCTTCTACCTTCAGATCACGAAAGGCAGACCAGCCAATCTACATCCTCAAGTATAAGAAGATTGAACAGGGGAAGCTGTTGTACCCCAAAATTTTCCCTCCCATTTTACTCAAAGCATACTCATTGAAGTCTTCAAACTTGCCCAAAGTTGACTAAGGATTGACCAGACAAACTCTCTCCTAAAGCAATGAATCTCCAACTAGGGTTTCCATTTTCATCAAGATGGGTGAGCTCTAAAGGCCTTGAATCTCTTTCATGGTCATATTATGTACTCACGACCATCCATGTCAAGTTTCATGCTTTGCACAAGAAGTTTGCTCAATCAACTGCTCAAATGCCTGAAAATCAACTATGTTAGGTCAAAAGTTAACTGTGACCCACATGCGGTAAAACTTCAAGATTTTTGGTCAACATCAACATTTTGAAGTTATATCCATAATTTGATCAAAGTTTGATCATGATTCCTCAAGGAATACTCCTAATTCATCAAAACTTAAAAGTTGCTAAATTAGGGTTTTTATAGGAAAAGTCAACTAAACTTTGACCAGGCATAACTTTCTCATACTTTATAAGAAATTTCCCATCCAAGGCTCATTTTGAATAGGATGATATTCTCTACAACTCACCTTTATCCCTTAACTTCAAAAAATGCACTCATGGAAAGATATGAATTTAGACATTATAGGTCCATTCAAAAAGTTAACAAAAACACCTTTTGGGTCAAAGCTCCTTACATGAACATGGAAGATCCAATTGAGGTGAAACCAGAAAGGTTGTTTAGAGGACAACCTAAGCTTTTTAAAAACTCCAAGAACACCCTCTTAGGGTAAAATTTAAGAGAGATGTGCCTTGTCAAAGTTGGCCATTTTTGGAAACTTGCACAAAGTCAACAATGCCTAAAATGGTATTTTCTCCACATGGGCCTATCTTTTCATGATTGGAGCTTGTTCTTAACACTGTCCATGACCCATGAATCACTTCATGCCTTATTAACTTATTTATCTAATTTATTGTGATTTAATTCAAATAAAATAAAATCAAATCAAAATAAATCGTATAAATTGCTTTTGGAAAGATTTTGGCATTGAATGAAGATGATATATGCTGGCATATCAAGATCAAATCGTGCAAGGGGTGATTGGAGCAAGAATGGCATGATTTGGCTTGTTTTGGAAACAAATGATGCAAGGAATAAATCAAATCTTCTCTTCATAATTGTGCAAGATTCAATCTATTTTTGTTAACCTAATACGTTCCAATACATATACACAAGGAGGCCAGACCTAGAGGACACGAAGAAGCTGCCTCCATAAGAAGAATAAAACTCAAATTTTTTGACAAAAAAGTGTGGTTCAAATTCTGAGTTAGAGGGCCATTCAAGTTGATTCAAATCCAGCAATCAATTACCGGACGTGTATTGAAGTTATTCCAATAACTCTCAAGCCATAAAACACCCAGAATCATAAGGTACAGGACCCGTTCTTTCCATTTTTTTTTCTCGATTACATATGTATGCGTGTTTTCAATGATATTTAATCATGCATTCATGTTTATTATAAGATTTTGAAGCTATCTGGACGGTTTAATTGAGTTTTAAGTGCAGGAATAGCATAACGCCATTGTTAGGGTTTCAAGCTCCCAAATTGGGGACTCCCTGTAGAGGCAAAATTAAACCAAATTGTGGGTACCAATGGACTCAGGGAATGATTTGAAATTGATCTACTCCTTTGGTTTTGATATATCTTGCTGGTATTTTAGTTTTGAATCTTGCAGGGATGTAGCTACGGAAAAAAACAGTCACTATAGCCTTTAGTGACGGTTTTATCCGTAGGTAAAAGGCTTATACTTAAAACAACAATTCTAAGGAGGAAGGTGATCACGTGGCTTACTCCCACTGGCCGGTTTGAAATTATGTGTGTGTTCTGGGTATAAGGCGTTTCTTTCCAATATATTATTATTTGTTATTATATTAACAACTAAACAAAATAGCACGCATGGAAAAGGATAACGCTGGTAAGGGGAAGGACCTGGGTTTGATTCCAGGTCCAGACATTTTATTATTTTCCTAACAAGTGTTGCAGGATTCCATACTCCACGCAACCAAGTGCCTATCATGCACTACAAGATCCACGTCATTGGATCAATCTCCTCCCAGATCCAATGTCTCATGCAAGCAAGGTCCATGATGCACCCTTAGGCGTGGCCCTCACTGGAACCAGACAATTGATTGGGCCAAATGATTTGGGCTCAACGAAAATCAATAATACACCCCTTGATATGCTTTCATCACAAGCCCAAAATTATTTCTTTTCTTTATTTCTTTTATCTTTTAATTATTTGTTAATTATTTCTTTTTTACAAAAAAAAAATCATTTTTTTATTAATTTAAAAATCACAAAAAAATATAGAATTAGGTTTTTTTATTATTTAAATTAATTTTATTGAACATAATTTAGTTTAAATAAATTAACTTAATTGCTTTTTTCCTATTAACTAAAATTAACTAGAAATTAGAATTAACTTGTAATTAAATTATTTTCTCAATAAACAATACACAAAAATATTTTTTAATTAATTAGATTTGTAGTTTTCTAATTTATTCGTGTATTTAATTTGTCTCACACGCCTTTACTTTCTTTTAATTCAAATTATTGTAACTGTTTCAAGTTTGTAATAGATTAATTAGGATTTTAATTCCCACATCTTTATTTTCAGTCAAATATTCATGTATCTGCCCAAAAGCCTTGTAATAGTTAGGACTTTAATTTCTCGCACTCTTTAATTTCCACAACTATTAAACTGCCAGATGTATGGATATTAGGATTGTATGTGAAAGATAAATCGATGATTAAAAGGTAGATAACCCTAATTGTGCAAAGATAATTAACTGAAAAAAAGCACACATGCACATGCTCACTCCTAGGGTTTGCCTCACTTGGTTTCCTCGGAAATAATGGTCATGTCCCTCGAACGTAGAGATATCTTAGCAAAGACCCACAATTAAAAGTCGTCATAAAGATCATAGTCCCTTACTGTCCCTCGAGTTGCCTACGAGAAATGATCTTATGATGATAGTCCCTTCGAAATGCTAAGGTATCCTTACATGTTTCCTTCAGTGACAGTTTCGTCCCTTCGAATGTCCCTTAAAAATCTAAACAATGGGGCTACCTACTCATCAATAGTATGATAGCGCTATCTAAAGGAAATGAGAAAACGAACAACCTTTTTCAAGTAGGTAGAAAATCTTAAATACTTGCTCAAAACAATAAAAAAACTCTTTTACACAAACACTTTCAAAATAGTTTTCAAAAATAACTTCGCACACTCTTGAGGACAGATACAAGGGTTATCACAAAGTTAAACAAAAACATTTTTTCAAAACACACACAAGCAATTTCAAAATGATCAAGTACCTAAGAGCCCGTGGAAAACCACGGATAGAAAGGGTGATAACACCTTCCATTTCTATAATCTACCCCTCGTACTCAGAAACGTCTCGAAAAAAGGTTTTTTCTGTTCTTTTTCATTTCCTTTGTTGGATGAAATAAAAGTCGGTGGCGACTCTTGCTTTCCGCGACATTAGCAAACAAAAAACGCAAACCAGTATAACAGTCGGTTCTGCCACTGTATCACACCCGTACTTTAAATACTTATACATATTAACTGTTAGATGTATGCCTAATAGGATTGCATGATAAGACTAATAACCAAATGTTAGCAAACCTAACACAAAAGACAAAAAAATAACTGAATACAACATACTTGCACATATACACCTCTAGGATACTCCCACTTTGGTTGCCTTCGGAAAATAAAACAGTCATGTCCCTCGAAAATAGGGACGCTTTAGCAAAGACCCTCAAATCAAAAGATCATAGTCCCTCGATAACCCTTCGGTGTTGCCTTACGGTAAATGATCTAGTCCCTTAAACAAAATTACTAAAGTGTCTCTATATGTTTCCTTTATGATTGTACGATGACCCACGAATGTCGCTCATACATCCAAACGACTTGGGCTACCTACTTACTAATAGTAGGATAGCACTTTCTAAAGGAAATGAGGAAAAGAACGACCCTTTCGAGTAAAGTAGATAGCTGTTAGATGCTTGCTCAAACAAAATTTTTACACATACGCAAAACACTATAAAAAACATTTTCAAAACGCTGTATCAACACTCTTGAGGACTGATACAAGAGTTATCATAAAGAAAATCGCCTTACTAAGGAACTTTCAAAAATACTTTTCAAAAACACACAAAAGCACAAGGTATTTCAAAAAATGAGCTAAGCATCTAAGAGCCCGTAGATAACTACGGATGGAAAGGGTGCTAATACCTTCCCTTTCCATAATCTACCCCCCTTACTCAGGAAACTCTTGAAAGGTCTTTTTCTGTTCTTTTCACCATTTCCTTTGTTGGATAAAAGAAAAGTTAGTGGTGACTCTTGCTTCCTGCAACATTTGTGAATACAAACATAAAACCAGTATAACAGTCGGTTCTGCCACAGTATTACAAAACTGGAGACTCTGATGGGGATCTTAAAAAGTGGGGTTACCTTAGATTTTAGTTCATTTTAAATTGCTTTCCTTGTATGCTTTGCTTGCTTTATCTTTGAGGATTTGTTGGGGTATTCTTATAAAGATTCTCCACCTGAATCAGGGGCACCTTTTTAGGTAAGCAGCAATAGATCTTAGAGACTGTATGGCATAAACTGATATGGTTGAAACGATAGTTGCATTGGTGTGACACTTTGGTTGGTACCGGTATCCCTTGTGTTAAATCGAGGAGAATACGGGGCCGCTGCATGGTGTCATAAAGCACTAACGGACCTTAGAACCTTAGTTGAACAAACTTGGCCATTAGAAAGTAGCAAGATAGCCGACCTCATTATAAAGCTGAGGATTGGTTGATACTCGATACTACACTCATTGAGATTGAACTTTCGGGATATTTCGATCGTGAGAAAAGATCGCCTGAGCTGAAACAATGCCTGATAAAGAAAGATCAGTGATATTGAGACTCTGTACAACCCGGTTAATTTTGTAAGACGGGTTGAACCAACTATACTTCAAGAGGGTATTTGCCAATAAACCCCATGCAATCCTAAACCTAAGGTCTTGTATGTTTTGTTTGTGTGTGATTAAACTATTCAAACATGACATCATGCATCATAACATCCATATTTCATTTCACTAACCATTTCAAGGACCAAGGAAATTTATCTCTGCTCTGTTTTGCAGATCATGGCTTCTGATCGTAGAAACACCATCTGAAACAGTTTTGTGAGAATACCTCTCCAAATCAAAGAGCTGGTATCAAGTATTCCTGAGACTTCCTCATTCGCCAAGAAATATGGTCGGCTTCTCAACCTGGTTACCTCAAGCTTTGATGAGAAGATGATGGGGGTACTCTTTCAGTTCTTTGACCCCAAGCACCATTACTTCACATTTCCCGATTATCAGTTGGTACCTACCATGGAAGAGTTCTCCCAATTATTGGGTGTACCCATTCTGGATTAGATGCCTTTCACCGGTTTAGAAGAGGCTCCAAAGCTAGAGGTCATTGCAGTAGCCTTACATCTGAAACTGTCTGACATTATATCCAACTGGGAAACAAGAAGCGGAGTTAGGGTTTCCTAGTCAAATTCCTACTAGAAAAGGCTCAATTATTTTGGGATGATTTAGATTTCCAAGCTTTCGAAGAAGTCCTAGATCTTCTAATCTATGGGTTAGTATTGTTCCCTGATTAGGATTTACTCATAGATGTGAATATTGTCAAGGTTTTCCTCTCCCGTAACCCTGTGCCTACTTTGCTTGGAGATATCTTGCATTCCCTTCACACCCGTACCATGAAGAGAAGAGGGGTTCTTATATGTTGCATGCCATTGCTGTCTAGATGGTTTATTTCACACCTTCCTCAATTAGTATTGAAGAATGAATAATGTTTGAGTTGGTAGCAAAGCATAATATCACTTTCTCATTCAGATACTCTTTGGTATTCCCGGTCTATGAGAGATATTTCTATCATTGACCGCTGTGGGGAATTCCCTAATGTCACACTCCTAGACACTAGGAGAGGTATCACTTATAATCTTTCCCTGGCTCTATGACAGTTTGGTTATTCTCGGAGGGATAGTCCCCATGATATTCTAATCCATCGCATTATGTTCAATTACAAAGATGATGTTCAAGGGTATCATCAAAGATTCATACGAGCCCGGGGCATGGTAAATAAGGTGGATAGTAAGGCTTTGGGGCACAAGAATTCCATCCATATGGAACCTTATCTTAGATGGGTATGAGCTTACGCCCAAAATCTCATGATGCCATATACAGCCATCTTACCAGTGATTATTGAACCGGTCGCCGAAGAGGATGTTCCTTATACAGTTCTCCATCCTGATATGTCCATTAATCTTGAAGAGCTACAGAGGTCTTGGATTCAGCTGAAGGAGGAACGAGATACCTTTAGAGATCAATTATACACTAGTGAGAAGAGAGTGTTGGATCTCATAAAGCAACTTCACAAAGAAGAGAGTCTT
Source organism: Vicia faba (assembly GCA_948472305.1). NCBI lineage: Eukaryota > Viridiplantae > Streptophyta > Magnoliopsida > Fabales > Fabaceae > Vicia > Vicia faba. The sequence goes on along the minus strand of OX451738.1, from coordinate 1,285,878,961 downwards.
AATGTCTACCTCGGGACAAAGAGGAAGCGCCCATGGGAGATGTGATTCTTAGATTTTAAGAGTTTTTAATGTAAGCCTAAAAGGAGATTGTAGTTTGAATCTTATTAATAAAATCTTTGTTTCATTTTGGCTCGCAAATTTAAATTTCCAGAAGGCCTTGAAAACATCACATAAGCATATCATGCATTTCATTGCATAAGTAGGTATTTCAAGACAGGTTTCTCATTCTTTTCGCAGTTTATTTCATAAAAAGAAATGGCTCTTGAACAAAAAGTTAAAGACCTTCAAGCTCAAAATGCTCAGTTCCAACAAATGTTCCTGGCTCTGGCCAAGGGGCAAGAAGATCTGAAAGCTCTGGTCATCAAAGAGAAGACCAAGAAAGCAAAGAAACTAGCTGGTGTCTTGAATTTGCGTAGAAGGTTCAGAGGAACAGCTAAGTGAGCTCTAGATTTCGCAACCCCGTCAAATGAGGGTGACAATCAAGAAGAGAAGCCAACGAAAGAAAACAACAACCCAGGGTCTGAGGAAGATGAAGCTGACTATTTTGAGGAGCAGTATCCTCTTGTTGATGATAAATACAAACAACTGGAGGATCGACTCAATGCTATGGAGATCTAGAGGGTACCCGGGTTGGATTTTGAAGAGCTATGATTGGTCTCAGGGGTGGTCATCCCGCAGAAATTCAAGGTCCCCACCTTTGCCAAGTACGATAGTGTATCCAGCCCTAAGCTGCACTTAAGGTCGTATGTCAGGAAGATTCAACCCCACACTACTGATAGGAATATGTGGGTAAATTTATTCCTGGAAAGTTTTACAGGGACTCAGCTGGAATGGTTCTATCAACTGGAAAGAACCAAAATTTGTAATTGGGAAGATATGGTTGCTGCTTTCTACAAGTAGTACCAATTGTTGGCTCCTAAATTCGACACCTTTGTTTTGATTGATGGCAGCCATTAAAAGGCTGAAAGATGCTTTCGACTGGCTAAGCCTGTCGAAGTGCCCGTCGAAAGATGGCAAAATACTTAGAAGATTTCTTCCAAGGAAGAAGGCTGATTGCCTTCGACGTCGAAGGAGTTTTCGTCGAAGACGTCTCTTGATGAAGGTGTTCGATGATCCAGAGTGGAGCAGTTTGAAATTCAAAGCTTTGGAGGGAAAACGGTTTCCAGCAGTTACTACGTGCAAACGTGCAAGGATCTGGAGCGTCGAGCATGGAGAGCGTGCCAAGTGGCTTAATCTCGAAGCAGTGCAACTGCCCGACGGTTACTTGGAATGTTTTAGTATAAATAGGAGTAGACATGTAGTTTCTCGCGTGTGTTCACAAACAGATACATAGTCACTCATTTAGATTCAAGTACCCAGTGTGAGCGAAAGAATTGTTGAGAAATGTATGTGTGAAACACCAATTTTATCAATTAAAGTCATTTACTTTTCCAGTATTTTACATGCTTTTCCCCTTTAAATTCCTGTCGAACCTTTACTTTAAAGCCTTGTTTATTTTACCAAGCCTTTCCTTTATGCAATTTACTTGAAACATTTTACTTAAAGCCTTATCCACTTTAATCAAACTTCAAAATCAACCTATGTCCATAGGATCAATCTGATCGATCCTGCGAGTAACCAAATAAGTAACCATTTGGAGGATCAGCGGTTGTTTACCAAAACCCAAGGTAAACAAATTGGCACACCTGGTGGGACAGTGTGTTGATTGATTGAAAAATAATCTCATCTTTTCGAGTTGTATGTTATTGAGGAGTGGTAGAATATACACCAACGATAACAATACTGCCAGAAGAAGGGAAGAGATGGCGAATCCGCCAAACAATAACGAAATTCCACCACCAAGTGTGGGAGCAACGGTTAATATGACCGTGAGTGAAGCGACGAATGTTGGTTCGACACCAGCAGTGTCAGTCACAACCACGGGGCCAATAACTTCGTTAACAGGCCCCAGAATGCCTTTGGGAACCCCCCCACCAAGGGGAAATATTGGCACAAGGCCAGTGGTTCCCCCAGGATTTATTCCATTCTATGGTATGCCAACTTCTGAAGTGGCAAGCCTGACGAATGCTGCGTCCACTTATTCAGACCCTTTCGTGAGTGCTTCTTCGCCACTCCAAGGCTCTGGAGTAGGCATGGCGAATAGAAATAGGACCCAACTCTTAGGAGGAACGTCCCAAGTAGCCCATGGCCTTACAAACGCCTCGACAGCAGTCTTGAGGCAACAGATGGACGAAAGCAACCATGATATGGTGCAAATGTTGGCACAAACTTTGAGTACAGTGCTAAATCCTCTAATACAAAATACTACTCAATCGAATCAGCAAGTTACAGCGCAAATGACGCGTTTGGCTGACTTCTTTGGAGTACCCCCACCTATTCGACAGCCCCAAAGGGCGCAAATAAGGGGAAATCAGGGGATATTTGTAGAGGAAGAAACCACCATTAACCAGGTTCAACAGCCTGTTGAACAGCCTGTCGAAGAACCTAGGGTAATAGCCCCAGAGGTAAGGTTAGTTAACAGAAACCAAAATGCTGACGAAGTGGTTCAGCATATCCAACACCAAAACATGGGTTTGGAAAATAATCTGGCAACCATGATCGAAAGGATCATGAATCAGAATGGGATGAACATGGGCTTTCGAAGGCCCAACTTTACATCTCCATTGTCAGAATACGTATTGAAAACGGATTTACCTCCTAGGAGCAAAGTCCCCAAATTTACTAAGTTCTCTGGGGACACGACAGAATCTACTGTCGAGCATGTGGCAAGATATTTGATCGAAGCAGGAGACATTTCGAATAACGAAAACCTAAGGATCAAATACTTCCCAAGTTCCTTAACCAAGAACGCTTTTACTTGGTTTACAACTCTCCCCCCCAATTCGATCCATCATTGGACCCAGTTGGAAAGATTGTTCCATGAACAATTCTACATGGGGCAAACCAAGATAAGCCTGAAAGAACTGGCGAGTGTGAAGAGACGTTTCACTGAACCTATAGACGAATATCTGAATAGGTTTAGGTTGCTTAAGGCGAGATGTTTTACACAAGTGCCAGAACATGAGCTGGTCGAAATGGCCGCAGGCGGTTTGGACTATTCCATTAGGAAGAAGCTAGATACCCAGTACCTAAGAGACATGGCCCAACTGGCCGATAGAGTTCGACAGGTCGAACGCCTCAAAGCTGAAAAAGCTAAGGCAACGAAAACTCACAAGAGAGAAAGAATAGCGTACGTTGAGATGGATGACGAAGATCTAGAATCCTTCGACGATACTTTAGCTGTCGAAGAAGGAGAAGTCGATTTAGCAGAACTAAAACAAGGGCCTCCATACTCTTGTAAACAGTTAGTCCCCTCAAATGGGAAAAATCCCATTGGTCCAGACAGGACCAACGATAGGTTCCCAAAAAAGACTTATAGTTTTGACATCACAAAATGTGATGAAATATTCGACTTGCTAGTTAAAGATGGCCAAATGATAATACCCCCTGGGGTAAAAGTGCCTCCTCTTGATCAAAGAAAGAAGAGAGGTTTTTGCAAATATCATAATTTTTTGGGCCATAAAACTTCTCAATGTTTTCTTTTCAGGAATCTTGTGCAAGACGCTATTGAGGAAGGGAGATTAAAGTTTGCTGACAAATCCCCCATGGCTGTCGACTCCAATCCACTGAAGGCTGAAGCCCACTATGCAGAACCCTCCGAGGTGAACATGATAGAGGCAACCAGGATCCAGTCGAAGAAGCCAGGAATTACCATGGTCGAAGTCTCAAAGGACCACATCAACATGCCAATCTTTGGCAGTTTTTCTGGAAATTTATCCAGGAAGACAATTGAGGCTGTCCAGAAAGCGGTCGAAGACCCGAAGTCGAAGACTGCTGAAGCACAAAAAGCTGGACCAAAGCCCAGTTCCCACTTGGCCACTGTACAAGGCCAGACGGAGAATCTGGAGACACAAATGAAGCAACTAACTCTTGCTAATAAGGATACAATGAATATCAACATGGTTGAACTTTCTGACCCTAAAGCTTCAGAAGAAGCCATAAGGCAAGAGCAGGCAAATAAAACGGCTTTCCCTAGGGAAAACGAAAACTTGGCAGATTTTTTACAAAGATGCCAGAAGAAGAAATCAGAGGTGATGCTGTGTCCGAGATGCAGTTCTATCTTTGATAAAAAAGCTGCTGAGCACATACAAGGCGTGAGAGCAGCGAACAAGAGAAGGGAGAATGCTGACCTTCGACATGATCCCAGAAGGGGTTCTAATCAAGACAAGAGGCCATTGACTTTTAGGCCTCCAACAAATGTACCAGTAGACACTTGGTACAAAACATCTAGCCGTAAAAGGCCAAGTGAAGAGAAATGGCATTCTTTCGAAGTGCCAAGAGGTTCCTCTTTAATTCAGAAGAAAGAGCCTCAAGTTGCTGCACCCAAAGTTGCTCAAGTGTCCAGCAACTACAAGGGAAAAAATCCTATGTCGAGATCCCAATGGAGGAGATATCAAAGAAGGCGAAAAGCTGAAAGGGAGGCTGCCAACGAACCTAAGGCAGAAACTAGTTCGAATGTGCCTCAAAGGAAACAAAGAAAGCCTCTTGAGAGAGAACCAGTTACCAACAGGCTAGTTTGGCCTAACCAAAGTGAAGTCGAAGACGAAGATGATGCTGAGTCCGACGATACTCTGGATATAATGGTGAACATTGTTTCAGTACTGCCTAGGGAATTCAATCGACAGGTAGAAGTCGAAGCCAGTGACTGGGAGGTGGAACAAGAAATGGCCAAACACAGGCCAGTGTGCTATTTTGTCATGGACAATGGCACTACAGAGGAACAAAATGGCTTCTTCGAGCCACCTACAGAGGCGATGAAGAATCACCTCAAACCTTTGTTCATAAGGGCTAAGCTCGAAGAGACCACTGTGAACAAAATATTGGTCGACTGTGGGGCCACTATCAATATTATCCCTCATTCTATGCTAAGGAAGATTGGCAAAAGGGACGAAGAAATCAAACCTCACAATATGGTCCTGTCCAACTATGAGGGAGGCATTGGGACCACCATGGGAGTGATCCAGCTAGACATAAAAGTTGGGTCGATCCTTCGACCAACAATGTTCATGGTCATATCGGCCAAACCTAACTACAACCTTTTGTTAGGCCGTGAGTGGATTCATGGTGTAGGTGCTGTGCCTTCATCGATGCATCAAAGGCTGCTTCTATAGCGTCCAGATGGGATGGTCGAAAACATAGAGGCAGATCAGAGTTACTACCTTGGCGAAGTGAATCACTTGGGTGTAACAGATTTCGACAAAAATTTGGCTCACATAGGGCCATGTCCAACTCCTGACTTCGACATGGCGCCAGCGCCAAACACCTTTTGTTCCCTATACCTGCATCCTGAGCATGGTTTCCAATGGGACAGAGAAGACTTGTCCCACATAGACTTCAGTGGGCTAACTGATATCCAACCAACTGGTTGGGGAAGTGAATTCAGTGATAATGACTGAGTCACAATCTCTGAAGCGAATTTCGGCTTATGTGGCCGAAACCAAGATGATAACGGCTCTCGAAGCCGAAGTAAAGTACATGGCCACTCAGGCCAATGATCAACAATTATCTGCTGTTGGCCCAGGAAAGGATTTCGATCCAAGACCTCCTGATATCATGCCAGATGAAATGCAGGAACAGAGGCTCGACGCCATCTATGACGATGAGCCTTTGGGCTTCGAAAAGGACCCCTTGGCGAACAACATTAAGATGTTAGCACAAGACCCTTTAGAAGAAATCAACTTAGGCGAAGGATCAGAGAATAGGCCAACTTACATCAGCGCCAAAATTGATCCAGAACTTAGGTTGGAAGTAATCCAATTGCTGAAAGAGTTTAAAGACTGTTTTGCATGGGATTATGACGAAATGCCTGGTCTCGACAGAGGATTGGTAGAACTTCAGTTGCCAATCAAACCTGGAAAGAAGCCAATCAAGCAAAATCCAAGACGCTTCGCTCCAGAAATATTGTCGAAGATCAAAACGGAGGTCGAAAGACTTCTGAAATGCAAATTCATCCGTGTTACAAGGTATGTCGAATGGATTGCAAATATTGTGCCAGTAATTAAGAAAAATGGCACATTAAGGGTGTGCATAGATTTCAGAGATTTGAATGCTGCCACCCCCAAAGATGAATATCCTATGCCTGTGGCGGAAATGCTAGTCGATTCTGCCGCTGGCTACGAATACCTGAGTATGCTCGATGGTTATTCAGGATATAATCAAATATTCATTGCTGAAGAGGATGTGTCGAAAACAGCTTTTCGATGCCCTGGGGCCTTAGGCACTTACGAATGGGTAGTGATGCCTTTTGGCCTAAAAAACGCTGGGGCAACGTACCAGCGAGCAATGAATACTATCTTCCATGATTTTATTAACACTTTTATGCAAGTTTATATTGATGATATTGTTATAAAATCTGTTTCCAGGAAGAGTCACATTGACCACCTTCGACAATCATTCGAAAGAATGAGAGAACATGGTCTGAAGATGAACCCTTTGAAGTGTGCGTTCTGTGTAAAAGCTGGAGATTTCTTGGGTTTCGTTGTCCACAAGAAAGGAATCGAAATAAATCAGAACAAGACGAAGGCAATTTTGGAAGCGAAAGCGCCATCGAATAAGAAGGAATTGCAATCCCTCTTAGGCAAGATAAATTTCTTGAGAAGGTTTATATCTAACCTAAGTGGGAAAGCTCAGGCCTTTTCACCCTTACTTCGACTAAATAAGGAGGGGTTCGAATGGGGGCAAGAGCAACAAGAAGCCTTCGACAAAATCAAAGGGTACCTCACTAAGCCACCTATTTTGGTGCCTCCTTGTAGCAATAGGAGTATGAGATTGTACATAGCTGCATCTGACAAAACTCTGGGAAGTATGTTGGCCCAAGAGGATGAGAATGGAGTCGAAAGACCCATTTATTATCTCAGTCGAGTTTTGAATGATGCAGAAACTAGATATAGCGAAGTTGAAAAATTGTGTCTATGTCTGTATTTCTCTTGTACAAAACTCAAGCAATATATAAAACCAGTTGATGTTTATGTTTCGTCTCATTTTGATGTTTTCAAATATATGTTGTCGAAACCTATCTTGCATAGTCGAATTGGCAAGTGGGCATTAGCATTGACTGAATACTCCTTGACCTTTATGCCTCTTAAGGCAGTAAAAGGACAAGTGGTTGCAGACTTCATAGTCGACCACTCAATTCAAGTCGAGGATATTAATTATGTGGAGATAGAACCTTGGAAATTCTACTTCGATGGTTCCAGCCATAAAAATGGAACAGGAGTAGGAGTCTTGATTATTTCTCCAGATAAAATTCCAACAACATTCAAGTACCAAATAGAAGGTTCTTGTTCAAACAATGAGGCTGAGTATGAAGCTCTAATTACTGGCCTTGAAATATTGTTGGAATTGGGGGCAACTCGAGTCGAAATAATGGGAGACTCAGAGTTAGTCATCAAGCAAGTCACAAAGGAGTATAAATGCATAAGAGAGAATCTCATTATGTACTTTGTGATAGCAAATCGTTTATTGAAACAATTTGAAAGTGTCAATATTCGACACATACCCAGAGTCGAAAATCAAATAGCCAATGACTTGGCGCAAATTGCATCTGGGTATAAGATTTCAAAAACGAGATTACAAAGAGCAATCGAAGTTCAAGAAAAGATAAAGGCAACTTGTCTATCACCATCAGACTTGGAATCGACGAGGCTAGGTTATGCTGATCACTCAAACTTCGAGATTTCGTTCATTGATAATTTGTCAGAGCAAGATTGGAGGAAACCCATTGTGGACTATCTTCAAAATCCTGGAGCTCCGACAGAACGAAAAACAAAATACAGGGCGTTGAGTTTTGTACTCATGGGTAATGAGTTATTCAAGAAGACGCCTGAAGGGGTGTTGCTGAAATGTTTAAGTGAAACTGAAGCATACATAGCCCTTTCGACTACGCATGCTGGGGCATGTGGGGCTCACCAAGCAGGCCATAAGATGAAGTGGTTGTTGTTTCGACAAGGACTATATTGGCCCACTATGCTAAAAGATTGTGTTGAGTTCGCCAAAGGTTGCCAAGAGTGTCAAGTTCACACAGGCATCCAGCATGTACCAGCAAGCGAACTTCACTCGATAGTGAAGCCTTGGCCCTTTCGAGGATGGGCGTTGGATCTTATTGGAGAGATTCGACCAGCATCATCAAAGAGTCAGAAATACATATTGGTAGGCATTGATTATTTTACTAAGTGGATCGAAGCTGTCCCTTTAGTCAATGTAGACCAAGAAAATGTCATTGAATTCATTCAAAAGAACATTATCTTTAGGTATGGAATCCCTGAGACAATAACAACTGATCAAGGTTCAGTTTTCACTGGTCGAAAGATGCAGGAATTTGCTCAGGAAACAGGTTTCAAACTCCTAACATCCACGCCTTACTATGCACAGGCGAACGGTCAAGTCGAAGCAGCTAACAAAGTAGTGATTGGCTTGATAAAGAAACATGTTGGGAAGAAACCAAAGAATTGGCATAAGACGTTAGACCAGATTTTATGGGCTTGTCGAACGTCCCCAAAAGAAGCCACTGGTACAACACCATATAGGCTAACTTTTGGCCATGATGCAGTATTGCCAGCAGAAATTTGTCTTCAATCTGCAAGAGTTCAGAGGCATTATGATATTCCTTCTGAGGTTTATTGGAATATGATGTTAGATGAACTGGTGGATTTAGACGAAGAGAGATTACACGCTCTCGACTTACTCAGGCTTCAGAAGAAAAGAGTAGAAGACTCTTATAATAGAAAGGTAAAACCTAAGGTATTTTTGCCTGAAGATTTAGTTTGGAAGGTAATTCTTCCCATGGATCGACGGGATCGAAGCATGGGGAAATGGTCACCCAAATGGGAAGGACCCTTCAGAGTTATCCAAGCTTTTTCTGGTGGAGCCTATGAAGTCGAAGAGATAAGTGGTGATAAAAGGCTCTTGAGAGTAAATGGTAAATATTTGAAAAAATATAAGCCTATACTTCAAGAGATAAAAATAAAATAATAAAAGAACAAACTAAATTAACCATAAAAATGCCAAAATGGAAATTTTTATTAATTTCAGCCAAGATGGCAATTGTTGTCGAAAGCGATTACAGAAGATGGTTACAAAAGAGAATCAATCAAAAGGAAAGAGAATTCTTGAGTCGAAGATACTTGGCATACTGCAGCTCCAACCTCTTTTTGCACCAAGATTTTTCTTGCACCAGTTTGGCAATTTGGGCGTCGAGGCTTTGAGCCCTCTCAGCGAATTCCAGGCCTTGCTTGATCTCAGTCTGGCTCTCAGCGTCTGGGATGGTCGAAAGAATTTCCTCCTGGAGTACAGTGTTGGCGTTTATCTTCGCCTCTATCTCTGCAATTTGTGCTCGGAAGGAGACATTCTCTCGCTCAATAGCATCGACCCTTTCCTGTGCAGACGCTTTCTGTTTCGACAACTCGGCAATTCGAGAAGTCGAATCTGAGACAGCAGTCCACGCAGATGAGCTTTTGCCATGCAGCACTTCGAGCTGACTGTTAAAAGTTCGTTGACGCCTGTAATCCGCTGAGACTTGATCAATCATAGAATGTAATTCCATGATTAAGTCTGAGATTTCTGGGGCTACAGCTTCGAAGTCAACAGCATTCAAAACCTCTTTTAAGCATGATGGAGCAGTGGGGTCCCCCTCTAAAGCCTTCATTAAATCTCTCTTGAAGAACTGGGCCTTAACCTTCGCCAACGCATCATCAAGAGGAGAAGTTTCAGTAGATTTCCCCGACAGGGTAGGAATTTCCTGACTAGTGTCAGAAGAACTCTTACTCTCGATGATTGCATTGAGGTAGCTGACAGGGTCAGTTTGTTTCAAGATTTCCAAGTCCTCTTTTGACTTGTGCTTTGAGGAGGTGACCCTTGCCACAGTATTATCTTGGGCTTGAGGCGGTTGAATGCTGAGTGCCTCGTTTGGTTGCTTTTCGACTTGGACTGAGGCGGTACTAGCGTCGACTTGTGGTTCTTCGTTAACATCACCTTGGGGTCCTTCGCCAGCGTCATTTTGTGGCTCTTCGCTAGCGTCACCCTGGTGTTCTTCGCCAGTACCACCTTGGTGCTCTTCGTCAACAGCATCTTGATTCTCTTCGCCATTGCCTTGGTCTCTTCCTTCAGGATTCTCTTCTGACAACAAGTCCACCACAGGAACCGTTTCTGGCTGTGTTTCCTCCACCATAGGTTCTTCTGTTGTCTTCTCCACTGTTTCAGCATTGGCCTCATTCTCAGTGTGGGCTTCGTCATTGCCCAAATCTTTTTCCCGAGGCCTGCTAAGGTCAGCAGATTCTAGAGTTTCTGAAGTCCTTGGTGGGGAGCTTTCAGTAGTGTCCTGAAGAAGAGAAAGAAGACAAATCTTCAGATGTCGAAAGAGACATAATCGAATACTGGTATCTATGCCTAAGTTATAAGAAGGGTCCAATAGATTACCTGTGGATTAACTTCAGCCCCAGGGCTGGAATTGTCACTTTCGACAGGCTTGGTAACAAGAGCGTTCAGTTCCTCCTCAGTTGGTTCCTCGATGACCACTGCAGGTGGCCTAGGCTTTCTCACAGCGACCTTTATTCTGACGGTTCGACCTTCAGGAGCAGGAGCAGGAACAGAAGCGTCCTTCGTTAACTTTCGCCTCTTTAAGGGAGTAGGAGGGGAATCACTTTCGTCATCACTCCCCGATTCGATCACCAATGCTGCCCTTTTCTTGGGCGAAGGGGCCTATAAAACCAATAGGAATTCGATTGAATAATTACATCGAAAATAAAAAATCGAAAGCCAGAAGAAAAATGAAGAAAATCTGGTTACCGATGCAGGAGGCCTCCTCGAAGAGCCTTCCCCCTGTTGGTTGCCTGTTGTCTTCGCCGGCGCTATAGTCTTCGCCGGCGGTGGAGGTTTTGTCGAAGGGACTCCTCCTTGTGGGCCTTCTGTAGCCTTCTTGGCTAGGGGTTTTCGAACGACTGAAAGCGAAAAGGAAAGTTAACAGGCTAACAGTCGAAGAGAAAGATAAAAAGTAATGTGAGAGCATGAACTTACATTTCTTTACTTTGTCCAACACAAGGACAAAAGACTTCTGCAACTCTGCCATGAAGTCCTTCTCGTCGAAGAAGTACTCAGCATAATAGCTTCTCCACCACTCCTCAAAGGATGGTGAGCAAAGGAAATTAAGCTGGTAGTTAAACAGCGAGAGGATTGTTCGACCAGCATATCTTCCGATATGCTTGATGGCAGCTTCTTCTGTATAATCGTTGCAGAAGTACAACATTGACTTCTCTCTTTGAAAAATGGGAGAAGGCAGGGTTTGGATGATACCAAACTGGCGAGATACCAGATTTGGTTGATAGGCAAGCAGACTCAAATGAGTCTTAGAACTCTTAAATCGAAGAGGCATGATCCTGGGTGTCAGGAACGCCTCCCAAAGTACAGTGTGCTCATCGACGTTGGGACCACTCGACTCCTTTGGGTGTGGCCTTGTGAACCATGCTGGCCCCACCTTCCGTTGAGCAAATGGAGCCATAGTTGAAACAAATTCCTTCCTTCGAGCGAACATCAGAACGAAGTTGGTGAAGGTTTGTTGGAACTCCAGCCCATCTTCCACAGGCGTCAGTAGAGCCAGCCTAATTCCTTCGATACGTCTATTAGCTATCGCTGGGGCTTGTTCATTTATCTGAATCTTCTTGGGTAAGAAAGATTCGAAAGTGGCGTTGAGCCACAGTTGAAGTAGCCAGAAAGGCCCAGCGAGTAGCAAACTGTTCCTATCTTCGACATGTTTCAAGAGAGTAACCCCATTGCTGATTGAGTCATAAAGACTGGCCAGAATTAGTTCTGCCAAACAGATGTTCTGGCGGTGATGCAGTTGGGTGGCAAGAGTGACCATCTTTTTGGTCACTTGTAGAGACTTCGAGCAAAACACAAAGCGAGTTAGCCATAAGGCTAGAAACGCTATGTGTTCGACATCCGACACTGAATCCGTCGACCTGTCGTGATAATGGTTGATGAAGGTGGTGTATGTTGGCTTGGTCTCAGAAAAGCCAATTTGGTCCTCCGACATCTCCTCCGGGTCGAAGTAATCTCCGGTTGGTCGAAGGCCAGTAATGGCCGCTACGTCGAAGAGTGTGGGGGTTAACATCCCACATGGAAGGTGAAAGGTGAAGTGAGAGTAATCCCAGAACAACAGCGAAGCTATAAGCATCTCTGGGGAGTAGTTTAAGCCTGTCTTCGACAGCATTACTAGGTCAAAGATTCCCATTTCCTTCCAGACTGGAGTTTGATGTTTCTCCAACTTTGTTAGCCAAGCAACATAGTCAGAGGTCAGATTAGGGCAAGACCTGAAGACCCTAACACTTCTGTTGAAGAAACGGAGGTCGATCTTCTCGTGTGTAGGGTCTTCGTTGTCTTCTGCGTCCTTCTTGGCGCATGCTACTGGCTTGAGTTTCTCGACGATGGGGAAATAGCTCTTGATCTTCAGAGCTTCAGAGATGCTTGGGTTCATGGGGCCAGACATTGCGAAGATCTGGTTGGAGTATCCAACCGGAATCATCAAGTGACGCGAGTAAGCATCGCGAACGGAGATGTCAGAAGGTTCAGGAACCCTTCGTTTCCCTGTAGAGTTCACTACCGGAGCAGTAACAAAGACCTTGGGTTTAACAAGTTGTTCAGTTGTTGCGTTAGTCTTGGGGGCAGTAGAAGCAGAGGCCATTGTTGAGGATGAAGATGAAGTGGAAAAGGAAGAGTTTTTCTGCAAAGAGAGCAAGTTTGTATGAAAGCAAGGGAGTTTGAGGGCTAGTTTGCGTAAAAAGTCCCACAATGGGATATTCACCACTATTTATAGTAGTGGGAGAAATTCCCAATAACGAGGACATTAAATGTCATTTAATGCTGCAGGAATTAGTGGGACGCGTGGCAGCATCCTGTTGTTTTGGCCGTTTCTGCAGAAACAGAGAGACGCAGCGTGCGTCCTCGTTTTTGGGATTTGTCATAATGACAAATTCTGAAGTGATGTTTGGTACTGCACGCCGTACTGAAAGTGACGTCCTAGGATCAAATCAATGATGGTTTCTTGGGATTGCCAATAGTTGGTAAAAAGCAACAAAAAGTGCACAAGTTAACTTGTGACTAAGCGTGGAAAAACAGGTGTCGAATGGCGTTTTCAAAGAATGCCTTTTTCTTTCAGAGTCGAAATAAGGCATTCTTGGGGGGCAATTTGTTGGCTCCTAAATTCGACACCTTTGTTTTGATTGATGGCAGCCATTAAAAGGCTGAAAGATGCTTTCGACTGGCTAAGCCTGTCGAAGTGCCCGTCGAAAGATGGCAAAATACTTAGAAGATTTCTTCCAAGGAAGAAGGCTGATTGCCTTCGACGTCGAAGGAGTTTTCGTCGAAGACGTCTCTTGATGAAGGTGTTCGATGATCCAGAGTGGAGCAGTTTGAAATTCAAAGCTTTGGAGGGAAAACGGTTTCCAGCAGTTACTACGTGCAAACGTGCAAGGATCTGGAGCGTCGAGCATGGAGAGCGTGCCAAGTGGCTTAATCTCGAAGCAGTGCAACTGCCCGACGGTTACTTGGAATGTTTTAGTATAAATAGGAGTAGACATGTAGTTTCTCGCGTGTGTTCACAAACAGATACATAGTCACTCATTTAGATTCAAGTACCCAGTGTGAGCGAAAGAATTGTTGAGAAATGTATGTGTGAAACACCAATTTTATCAATTAAAGTCATTTACTTTTCCAGTATTTTACATGCTTTTCCCCTTTAAATTCCTGTCGAACCTTTACTTTAAAGCCTTGTTTATTTTACCAAGCCTTTCCTTTATGCAATTTACTTGAAACATTTTACTTAAAGCCTTATCCACTTTAATCAAACTTCAAAATCAACCTATGTCCATAGGATCAATCTGATCGATCCTGCGAGTAACCAAATAAGTAACCATTTGGAGGATCAGCGGTTGTTTACCAAAACCCAAGGTAAACACCAATATAACGCTGAACTCGCCCCAACTCACATATAATTGAAAAATATGTCTATGGGTTCCGGTGAAGGTTTTAAATATTATGCCCAAAAGTGGAGAGACATTGCGGGAAGAGTCCAGCCTCCTTTGTCTGATAGGGAACTGGTAGACATGTTCTTGGGCACGTTGTCTGGTCTGTTCTTTAACCATCTGACTGGAAGCTCTTCTGCTGGGTTCACTAAACTGATACTAACTGGTGAACGAGTAGAGGCTAGTATTAAAAATGGTAAAATCCAGAGATATAGATCCTCCAGTACAGCAAAGAAACCTTTCACTGGAAAGAAGGATGTCAGTGCATCTTATGGCCATAGAAATCAAAACAAAATTGAACACCGTCTGACGGTAGGAGCTGTTATGATTTCCAATCCTGCCTAAAACCAACAACGAAATAATCAACGCAGGATGGATGCGCCCAGAAGACAGTTTACCCAGATCAACATGACCTTATCCCAGGTTTTACCACACTTGCTGAAGTCCAACCTGGTGACCCTAAAAGAGGCCCCTAATAATCCCAATACTGCATCTCCTCGCTACAACCCAAATGCTCGATGTGCCTACCATTCTGAAACTCTGGGGCATGATACAAACGATTTTTGAGCTCTAAAGAATAAGGTGCAGGATCTCATTGAGGCGAAGGAGATAGAGTTTGACCTTCCAGAGACACTTAATGTAATAACTGCGCCAATGCCCAAACATGGCCAGGGTGTCAATGCTGTTGACGATGACCGATTTGTTTCTTCTGTGGATGAGTTAACTACTTCTCTTCTAATTGTTAAAAGGAACCTTTTCCGAGCCGGTTTATTTTCGGGTTGTGGTGAAGGTTTCCACTCATGTATGTCTCTACAAGATGGTTATTTTATGTTAAATATGGGCGTCCATCGCCTGATGGTTAACAAAGAAATTATGTTTGAGAAGGTTCCCCTTACAAGAAGTTTGTGTGAAGATGTCTCGATAATTACCATTTCAGACAATCCTCCTAGGGTCTCCTCCAAAAGACCCATCAAGATTACATTTGTTCCCAAGTTTGCTCCCTTGATCATCACCTTTCCTGGGCCAATACCATATTCCTCTGATAAATCTGTTCCCTGGAGTTATGGGGCTAACGTCTATTACTATGGCGTCAAGCAAGACTTATTGGTTGTTGAAGATAAATTTGCTGAAGATATTGATCCTGACGTCTACAACATCGTTGGTGTGATACGGTGGGAGAAATGACTTGAAGGTTTTGTGTTTTATCGCAAATGTTGCGGTTAGCAAGAGTCGCCACTGACTTTTCTTTTATCCAATAAGGAAAGGCTTAAAAGAACAGGAAAGACCTTTAGAGATGTTTTCTTTAGTTCGGGGGGTAGATTATGAAAAGGAAGGTATTGGCACCCTTTTCATCCATGGTTTTCCATGGGCTTTTAGTTACTTTCTAGATTACTTACTTTTGTTTGAAAATATGTTTTGTGTGGTTTTTGAAAGTATTTTGAAAAGGTGCCGTCGTTTAGGAAAATTTTGTAATGATTCTCGTTCGTAAGAATATATACAAAGTGTTGATCTTTTGAAAAAAATTTCAAGTTTGAAATGTGTTTTAAAAGTGTTAGTGCTTGTTTTGAAAATAGCAAGGATGTTTTTGTTTTGAATTTGAGAAAGTAACTAGGAACATTCTACCTACCCAAAAGTCTTTCATGTTCATTTCCTTTTTCCTTTAGATATTCCTATCTTACCATTAATTGATAAGAACCCCCACCGTTGGATGTGAGGGGACGGGCGTGAGATGTTTGTATAGTCATAGAAAGCAACCCATGGAACATTTTAGTAATGTCGTGTTAGGGACTAGATCATTTACCGAAGGCAACATCGAGGGTCATCGAGGGGCTATGATCTTTTATCGAGGGTATTTTGCTAAAACGCCCATGTTCGAGGGACATGACTATTTTCCGATAGGCAACAAATGAGATTACCCTAACGGTGCATGTGTAAATAGTGCATTTGATTACATGAATTTTAGTCTTTGATTTTTGGGTTGTCTATTTGTTGTTTTTATCTTGCCATACACACCTTAATTACTAACAAAGCAATAAAAATGCGAGAAAAGTAAAGTCCTACGCTATTACGTAATTAAGGGGATGGGGGTACAAATTTATGAATGGGGGTTTGCAAAAAAATAAATCCTAATTATCTATTACAACCATATTGAAATAATATACAAGAAATGAGATGGACTTATTTTGTTTTTGTTAAGAAAATAAATAAATTGGCTTAAGGAATTATTTTTATGTTTTTTTATATTAATAAAAAAAAGGTATTAATATTGAAAAAATGATAAAAAGGGAAAATAATGAGATAGGATTAGCAATGTTGCTGAAAGAAAAACAAATAGGATCATAAGTTCTGATGTCGGGCACGCTGTGGTTCAGAAAGAAGCATTAGAAGTTCTGGATTGATACATTTTGAGATCCTGCAAGAAACGTTAGAGGAAAGATACATAAGTTCTGGGTTGCTACGTGCTGGTGTTCTGAATGTGAGAACAGTGAGAAAATCTTAGAAGTTATGTACGTGTTAAAACAGTGGGAAGAACTCATAAGTTATGTATTTTGCTAAGATTGTGAGTGAACATTAGAAGTTCAGTGTGTTATCAGCGTGTGAAAAATCAGAAGTTCTGAGTGTTAAAACAGTGAGTGGAAACATCAGAAGTTCAGTGTGTTTAACAATAAGGAGAACTCAAAATTTCTGTGTTGTGTTAAAACAGTGAGTGAAAATCAGAGGTTCTGTGCCACATTTCAACTCTTTCCTCATATTAATCAGCATATCAGTAATTTATTCAGTTCTTAACAAATAGCAAATCAGAAGGATAAAAGCACAATAGTTTATAGAATTTCTAATCCTAAATCTAAGCCTAGCCCTAATCAAGAAGTTATGATCCATTGTTTTTCTACTTATGCAATGACATGGACAACATTAATATTGTGGTACCTACACATTTAATGATGTTCTTAATGAAAAGATGCAAAGTCAGAAAGACTTACCTTGAATCTGGAGCGTGTGCTTGGAACCCGAATTGCTGCCTTCAGATGTTCTGGAGTCAGCAAGAGCAATGGAAGAGAAAATGCCAAGTTCTTTGCCTCAAAGGGAAGAGCAAAGGTTTTGGTTTTCTGTTTGGGAATTCTGGATTTTTACGAAGATTTCACAGTTTTCTTTTCTTTCTTTTGACAATTCTCTCTCTCCAAAAGTCATCCCCTTGATAGTGTGATGGAGCAACTTATTTATAGATGAGTTTGTTGTAGTTTTGGGGGGAAAACAAATGGGATTTGAACATTTTTTGGAACACTGTTCTATTAGTTTTTTATCACAGCCTTTTGTATTTGGTGCAAATATGGGATTTGGGAAAATGCAGGCATGGACTGGATTAGCTACTGGTTATAGTATTGTGTTGTAGCAGTGTAAAAGGTTGTTTAAACGAGGTTTTTGGATCTGGTGATGTTTTAATCGCAGAAGACCAGAATGAAACTCGAAGAGTGATGTTCTGACTGAAGCGTTAAACATAGCCTTCATATGTTGAAGGATCATGTTCTGACCGGAGAGTATCGCTTCCACATGTTCTGATTGAAGCATCATGTTCTGAACCGTGTTTGTAAATTCTGACTGCACTTGCGCGGAGGTTGGCCCAGAAGTTCTGAAGTACTATATTCTCTTAGAAATTTGGGTTTTTTCAAAGTAATTTCTGATTTCTGATGAACTAATTTCATATCTTGGTGAAATATAATTGTTGAAACTTGACTTTTGACCCAAAAGTAAAAGTCTGACTTTTTGGCATGCTTTTGACCATTTTTCCCTTGCGAAGGACTTTCTTGGAAAATTGTAATCTGAGACTTAAAACTTTCCAAAAGCATACCTGGGGATCTAGAATGATCTTTAGAGGGCAAATTTTGGCGTACAACAGTTGCCCCTGTTCAATCTTCTTAAACCTGAAGAGTTAGATTGGCGAGTCTGCCATTCGTGACTTGAAGGTAGAAAATGATGTGGTGGTTGATTATGTAGGGAATGGGCTTAAAGATGCCATTTGGAGGAAAGTTGATAAATACTGGGATAAGTATCAGCACAAATCTCTTGTTTATTTATACTAAAACTTGATGCTTTACCCGTGAGAAAAAGAGTGAGTAAAATGCAGATGTATGCCTGATGTTTTCTAGATGTGGTATTATGCTAAATGCATTTTGTATGTACATGTTATGATGTATGAATGTGAGATGCATGTTTTTGTCCGGGAAAATAAATCCCTGACTGCTGATGAGGATATTCTAGGGGGTTGAATCCTTGATTGCCATTGGGGATGAAGAATATGCATATCTTCAAATTTTGTTGAAAGGGTGCTTTCGCTGGGGAATATCTCTTGAATGTCAGTTGTTATCTGGTCGGGTCCAGGCTTCACAATTTGCTGAGGATGGAGTAGTTAACTATTATCTGGTCGGATCCAGGCTTCACGGCAGCTTATTGGGGAAAGAGACAATTTAACTGTTATCTGGTCGGATCCAGGCTTCACAATAACTTGCTGGGGGAAGAGACAAATTAACTGTTATCTGGTCAGATCCAGGCTTCACAACAACTTGTTGGGGATACGGAAGTTAACTACTATCTGGTCGGATTCAGGCTTTGCAATACCTTACTGGGGGAAGAGATAAATTAACTATTATCTGGACGGATCCAGGCTTCACAACAACTTGCTGGGGATACGGAAGTTAACTGTTATCTGGTCGGATCCAGGCTTCACAGTACCTTACTAGGGGAAGAGACAAATTAACTGTTATTTGGTCGGATCCAAGCTTCACAACAACTTGCTGGGGGAAGAGATAAATTAAATGTTATCTGGTCAGATCCAGTATTCAAAACAACTTGTTGGAGATATAGAAGTTAAGTGTTATTTGGTCGGATCCAGGCTTTGCAGTACCTTGAAGTGGTAACTACTATCTGGTCGGGTCTAGGTTTCATGGTTTTTGGAAAGTTGTACTATTATCTGGTCGAGTCCAGGCTTCATAGTGCCTCTCTGGGGATCATAGTTAATTTTTATCTGGTCGGGCTCCAAGTTTCACAATAAACTGTTTGAAAAACTATCATCTGGTCGGGTCTAGGCTTTCCAGATTTCTGAGGTTGATGAGGTCGATTGCTATCTGGTTGGGTCCAGGTTTCACAATAAATTGTTTATGGATTTAGTTGTTATCTGGTTGGTTTCCAGGTTTCACAACGAACCTCTGAGGGTAATTGCTATCTGGTCGGATCCAGGCTTCACAAAAACTTTTCAGGGTAGAGGTAAGCTCTACTGGGGAGAAGAAGTTAAACCTTGGTCCGGTTGAGTCCAAGTTCTTCTATATTTTAAAGAGTTAAACTATTATCTGGTCGGGTCCAGGCTCTTAGTAACTTGAAATTGAGATCAACTGTTATCTGGTCGGGTCCAGGTTTCAGATACTCAAATTGTTATCTAGTTGGGTCCAGGTTTCAGTAATTTACTAGGGATAGTGGCAAACTCTACTGGAGAAGAGGAGTTTTTGCTAATGATTTTGTAGGAATTAAACTTCTATCTGGTCGGGTCTAGGATTCGGCAATTGAAGAAGTTAAACTATCATCTGGTCGGGCCCAGGCTTTAGTAATAACTTTAAAATTGTACTAATATGTGTTCGAGCCCAGGCTTCATAGTATCTTTTTGGAAATAGTAAAGGCTTTACTGATGGATTTACTGGGGATTAGGGGTTGTGGCCCTATGATTTAAAATAATCTGAATTCAAACTGGAGAGTGTGGACTCAGCCGGGGAAGGCAGACTCATCTTGGGGAAGATACACTCAGTTGGGGAGGACACACTCAACTGGGGAGGTTACACTCAGCTTGCGATAACAGGCTCAACTGGGGAAGATAGACTATGTCGGGGGAATACAAACTCGGTTGGGGAGGATGTACTCGGCTGGGGAATTTTATGGTTCCTCGATTGTTGTTGGGGAAATAAAACCAGTTGGGATAATAAACCCTGTTGGGAAATAAACCTTGTTGAGGAGGTGAGTTTCTTTTTAGGAAGAGATCTACGAGGCTTCAACTTATAAAAATCGACTTAGCTGGCGAGAGAGCTGCCAAGAGATTGAGACTCTGGCTGGGAATCAAACTATGCAAAGAGACTTTGTAGGCAACTCTGCTGGGGAAAGGTTTATTATAGCCGTCCTTGTGGGATAATGATAATGAAATAACTCTGTGGGGATATTCCATATACATTAAGGAGATGCTTGTTACTGCTTAGGTCATATATGTCAAACAACTTTAATTATTTTCATATGCATATCTTTATTCAATTTTAGTCATTGGACAAATTTGTATTCAAAACAAAGACAGATATTTTGCACTTCAAAGTATATCTGTATTGATATTTTGCCCATGAATAGGCATTTTTGTACAGAGAAACGGAGATCCTAGTAAGAGGAAATCGTTGGAAGGAAAACAAAAACAAATAGCCATGTGGAATGATCTCATTGCCTGCCAACTCTACTATTGTCCCAATGTCTTCAAATGTCCCTTGCCGTTGATAGAAGTTGATTGGATTGATCTTGGACCATTTGAACTCGGACCTTGGTGATAAAATTGACTGTGGTGATTCCACTAGACATAGTCATACACTTTTAATCCTTAATTTTTGCCTAGACCGCCCTTTCGGGTTTTCAGCCCACCAGGATACCCTTTTTTGCCTAAGTTTCCCTTTCAGATTTCAACTTGCCGGGTGTACAATCTTTTGCATATATCCCTGATTTTTGCCCAAACCTTTTGGTTTGTCGGGATGCCCTTATTTTTCCTAGGTGTGTCAACCTAGTGGGTCTCTTATGTGTAGTATTTTTTAACTATGTCCGTGTTTATAGGATATGGGGAATCTTCACCATCCATGGTAGTCAGCATCATGGCACCTTCAGAGAAAACTCTCTTGACAACAAATAGCCCTTCATAGGTGGGAGTCCATTTGCCTCTAGGGTCGCCTTGTGGTAGAATGATGCGTTTTATCACCAAGTAACCAACTTGGTATACTCGAGGCTTGATCTTTTTGTTGAAAGCCTTGATCATCCATTTTTGGTATGTCTGGCCATGACAAACATCAGGTAATCATTTTTCGTCAATGAAGTTCAGCTGATCCAATCTTGTTTGAATCCACTCGTCTTCGCCTAGGCCTGCCTCATTCATAATCCTTAGCGAGGGAATCTAAACTTCCACTGGAAAAACAGCTTCCATGCTATAGACTAGAGAAAAGGGAGTTTCCCTAGTTGATGTTCTAGCAGAATTACGGTAGCCATGTAGAGCAAACGGCAACATCTCATGCCAATCCTTATAGGTTACTACCATTTTCTGCATAATCTTCTTGATATTTTTGTTGGCCGCTTCGACTGCGCTATTCATTTTTGGTCTATACGGAGAAGAATTGTGATGCTTGATCTTAAACTGAGTTCAAAGCTCAGTGATCATAGAATTTTTGAGGTTAGTCCCTATGTCGGTGATGATCCTTTCGGGGATACCATAATGGCAGATGAGGTTATGTTTGATGAATCTGGCTACCACACTCTTGGTAACTGAGGCAAACGAGGCGGCTTCGACCCATTTGGTAAAATAGTCGATAGCAACAAGAATGAAGCGGTGTCCGTTGGAAGCGGTGGGCTTGATCTCTCCAATCATGTTAATGCCCCACATTGCAAATGGCCACGAAGTTGTCATGACGTCCAAAGGGGTAGGAGGCACATGGACCTTGTCAGCATAGATTTGGCATTTGTGACAAGTTCTTGAATGTTGATAGCAATCAGTCTCCATTGTTTACCAATAGTAACCGGCTCTTAAGATTTTCTTATCCATCGTATGTCCACTTGAGTGAGTACTGAAGAGACCATCGTGCATGTCTTCCATGATTTCCTCTGCCTCTTTCTTGTCCACACATCGGAGTAGAGTTGATTCATGGTTGCGCTTGTATAATATCTCGTTACTTAGGAAGAATTTGGCTGCAAATCTTTGTAAGAATTTTTTATCATTGATGGATGCTTCCTCGGATACTCTTGTGCTTCAAGGTATCTCATTACCTCATGGTACCATGGCTTTTCCGCATCGGTGTCAAGCTCACAGAAATGTGCAGGTTCGTTGAATCTTTCAATTGTAATCATAGGGGCTTCGTTGTCCCATATGACCTTGAACGTTGAAGACATGGTTGCCAAAGCGTCAGCAACCTGGTTTTCCTCCCTAGGGAAGTGCTCGAAGGTGATCTCTTCGAAGTAAGGAATCAGGGATAGCATAAGTTCCTTGTAAGGGATAATATTAGGGTGTTTAGTGTCCCAATCTCCTTTTACTTGTCTGATTACTATGGCGGAATCCCCGAACACATCTAAATGCTTAATCCTTAAGTCAATAACAGCTTTTAGACCTAAGATGCATGCTTCATACTCGGCCATATTATTCGTACAATCGAAGCATAGTCCGGAAGTGAAAGGAGTGTGGCAACATTCAGGAGAGATGATCACAGCACCAATTCTGTTACCTAAGGCTTTGGAAGCTCCATCAAATACCATAGTCCATCGGGATCCTTGTTCAGGTCCGTCATATGGTCCGGGTTTCACGCAATCGGTTACCAGCATGATGTTCTCATCAGGGAAGTAAAAGTTCATTGAATGATAATCATCCACAGCTTGATGGGCCAAATGATCAGCTAGCACGCTTCCTTTGATGGCCTTTTGCATAGTGTATTGAATATCGTACTCAGTCAAGATCATTTTCCATCTAGCTATCCGACGGGAAAGGGCAGGTTTCTCGAAAATGTACTTGATTAGGTCCATTTTAGAAATCAACAGAGTGGTATGGGTCAACATATATTGTCTTAGCCGATGAGAAACCCATGCCAGAGCGCAGCAAGTTTTCTCGGGTAGTGAATATCTGGTTTCACAGTCGGTAAACTTTTTGCTCAGGTAATAAATAGCATGCTCTTTCGGCCAAACTCGTCATGTTGGCCCAAAACACACCCCATAGAATTATCTAGTACTGTCAAGTACATGATCAAGGGTCTTCCTTCAACTGGAGGCATGAGAATATGAGGCTCTTGTAGATATTCTTTGATTTTGTTGAAGACAGCTTGACATTCATCGTTCCATCTGACTACCCGATCTTTCTTCAAGAGCTTGAAGATTGGCTCACAAGTAGCAGTCAAGTGAGATATGAAATGGGTAATGTAATTGAGACGACCCAAGAATCCTCTAACTTCTTTTTCAGAATGAGGGACTGGCATTTCTTGGATGGCCTTTACCTTGGCAGGATCAACTTCAATGCCTTTATGGCTGACAACAAAACCTAAAAGCTTTCCAGATCGTACTCCAAATGTGCACTTGTTAGGGTTTAACCTCATCCTGTACTTCTTCAGCCTCTCGAATAATTTGTACAGGTGATCGAGATGTTATTCTTTGGTTTGTGATTTGGAAATCATATCATCCACATATACCTCTATCTCATGATGAATCATGTCATGAAATAAAGCTACCATAGCCCTTTGATATGTTTCCCCTGCATTCTTTAATCCGAACGGCATGACCTTGTAGTGGAAGGTTCCCCATTACGTGACGAAAGTAGTCTTCTCCATGTCTTTGGGAGCCATCCTTATTTGATTATAGCCTAATAAGCCATACATGAAAGAGAAGACTTTATGCTGAGCAGTATTGTCAACTAAGACGTCAATGTGTGGTAGAGGGATATCATCCTTGGGGCTTGCCCTATTCAGATCCCTATAGTCTATGCACATGCGAACTTTCCCGTCTTTATTTGGCACTGGAACCACATTGGCAACCCATTGAGGATAGGATGTCACAGCTAGAAACCCTGCATCAAATTGTTTCATCACTTCAGCTTTGATCTTTTCAGACATATCAGGCCTCATGCGATGAACCTTTTGTTTAACAGGAGGGCAGTCTTCTCTTGTCGGCAGACGATGAACTACGATGTCGGTATCCAACCCAGGCATATCTTCATAAGACCAAGCAAACACTTCCATATAATCATGCAACATCTGAACCAACCTTCCCTTGACACTGCTTTCCAAATTAGCGTCGATCTTGATTTCCTTCTTATCTGACTCAATACCCAAGTTGATAACTTCAACTGACTCTTAGTGCAGTTGAATAGATTTTTCCTCTTGTAATAGAAGTCTGGCTAGTTCTCCCGGTATGTCACAATCTTCCTCACCTTCATCTTCAACTTGGTTGATAGGATATTCAAAGTCATAGTCAACAATAGTAGAGTCATTGGCAATAGGATCTAGAGTGGATGTGGACCTGCAAGAGTGTGTGTGTGTGCATGTAAGATACATGGCATTTTTTTGAAAAATGTATTTGAAAGAAAGGAAAGACAATGAACACAAATATTTGAATGCAAAAGAGTCCAATGTACTGAATGATCATATGATTAGATGAACATAAATAAAACCCTTGACAAGTGGACCAAAGTGCCCCGGGACAGACATATGGTTGAAAATTCATTGTTAAAATATTACAGACAACAGGTTCTTTAATTGAAAGAAAAGCAATAACAAGTAGATTACTCCTCAATGAAGGAGATGGGCACAAAGTCCTTTGTATGCCAATTCTTCAGCTTCGTTGTAGTTGGATACACCCAATCTTCAAATGCAGCTTCTTTATCAGAATCACCCATGGCGTTGACTTCATGGCTTCCAATGCGGAGAGGTGGCTTTCCAGTATGAGCATACCTCGCTTCCTTCCGAGCTTTAATGGTGAAGCCCAAACCAAACTTATCCGCCTTAAATGGGATATCGAGGAGTTTCCCCCAAGTATCACAGTTTCTTTCTTCAATTGTCGCACAGGAATCCTTGGCTGAAACCATCTTTGGCGTGGCCTTAACAGCTTTAGACTCATCAGAAGAACATTTGGTAGTAGAAATCATCGGTGGCATGACTTCAAAGGCTTAACATGGGGTTTCAATGAATTATCCATCCATCTCTACGAATTTGAACGAGTTAAGGTGGCTTACCATAAACTCTTCTTCTCCGCAGACACTGACTATTCTTCCCTTGACTGGATATTTGAGTTTCTGATGGAGAGTTGAGGTTACTACCCCAGCTTTATGGATCCACAGGCGACCTAACAGACAAGAATAGGTAGGACGAATATCCATAATATAGAAGGTGGAGTTGAAGATTTGGGATCCCACTTTGATCGAAAGATCTACTTCTCCATGAGCAATCCTCTTTGATCCATAAAACGCCCTTACAATGATATCACTTGGCTTCAAGACTAAATCTTCACAGTCAAGACGGTCTAACGCCCCCTTGGGTAATACATTCAGAGAAGAACCAGTGTCGACTAGCACATATGCTAAGGTAGTCCCCTTGCACTCGACAGAAACATGTAAAGCTTTATTGTGATTCTTCCTAAGGGGCGTTAAGTCAACATCTAAAAATCCTAAGCCATTATCAGCTGTCAGGCTAGCCATGCAATTCTCAAATTGGTCCGTTGTTGTCTCATGGGGGACATGAGCCTTTTTTAGGAACTTGATTATCGTCCGAGCATGGGCATCGTAACAAAGTAGTAATGACAACATTGAAATCTTAGAAGGGGTTTTCCCCAACTGTTTTACAATCTTGAAGTCGCTTCTTTTTATGATCTTCAAGATCTCGTCCATCTCGCGAGCGGAGGGCTCTCCATCCTTTGTGGGTACTTCAATCACATCAGGCTCAACAACCTTCTCCTTCCCTCTTGTATCGGTACTTGGCTTGGCATCAGTAATGCGGATGGGCATCTTTGTAACAACTGGTGGTGCGATATTGGGTGAAAATATTCTCCCAGTTCTAGCTACTTTGCTTGAGCCAGCTATATTTCCAATATTGTCATATTTTTCTTCTTTGATCCAGGCATCTTGTTTAATCCCATGATAGAAAACCTCAACACTGTAATTCCATGATACCTCTTTGTTTGAAGAGTAAGAATCGGTCCGGGATTGGTAATTATTAAGGGAGCAACAGTGGGTTCATTCGAAATCCTAATAGGACCTTTGGAGGTGATCCTAAGAGGCTTGTTTGAGATGGTAATAATGGAGAGGTCTTCACATTTGTTAGTCAAACTTTTGGCAAGTAGGGTCTTCTCGAATAGAATTTTGTGGCTATCCATCAGGCGTTGTATGCCTTTTTCCAGCCCTTCACATCCATTTAGTTGTCTTGTACAGCACACACAGTCTTTTATGCAGCCAGGGAAAATCCTGGCTTTCAACAGATTATTTTTTATTATATTCAGCGGAGTAATCAATTCTTCGATAGAGGCGACAAAAATTGTATCTTCAACAACATTAACACTCTTGTCATGCTTCGGCATTGGAGAGGTGATTACATTCGGCGTTGGAGGAGGATCAAACTCAATAGTTTTGTTATCAATTAAATCCTAGATTTTGTTCTTCAAGGCCCAACACTGGTCAGTCTCGTGCCTGGGGCTGCTGGAGTGGTAAGCACACTTAGCGTTCGGATTATACTTTAGTGACAAGGTATCAGGGTTGGCAGGAGGATCGCACAATGTCACTAAATTAGCCTTGAGCAAATGTTGAAGGGCTTGAGACAGTGACATACCTAACCTCATAAATTGTCTTCTTGGAGTTTCAAAACATTGATGATTTGCAGATGGTCTTGGAGTAGGAGTCGGATTGGAGATTCGGACAGCATTGACAGACGGACGATCATTCTTCTTGGTACGATCCCTTTCCCCGTACACAGAATTGACTTCCTTCTTTGCAGTGAAACTTTTCTTGATAGGATTGGGAGTGGAGGTAGATGCCACATAGATCTTTCCACTTTTGATGCCACTTTCAACTCTTTCACCGGTTAAGATTAATTCGGTGTAACCAGAAGAAGAGCAGCCAACCAATAGATTAAAGAAGGGACCAGACAAAGTTCCCATGAACATGTCAACGTGTTCTCGATCAGTCAAGGGTTGTTGAACCCTACTGGCGAGGTCTCTCCACTTTTGCGCATATTCCTTAAATCCTTCATTCTTTCCCATGGTCATATCTTGCAACTGAACCCTCATTGGCGCCAAGTCGGCGTTGTACTGATACTGATGGTAAAATTCAGTAGCTAAATCCTCCCAAGTATTTATACGAGAACTGTCTAACTGATAAAAACATTCAAGTTGCATTCCAACTAAGCTTTCTTGGAAAAAATGAACCCAGAGCTTCTTATCAGAGGTGTGCGGCTGTGTTTTGTGCACATAATATTTTAAGTGGAGTTTTGGACAAGAAACTCCATCGTACTTTGCAAAGACTGGTATTTTGAATTTGTGGGAGATGACTACCCCAGATATCAAACCCAAGTCATCAAAATCTAAACCGGGGACGGCTTGGATTTCAACAGCTTTCAATTTGTCTTCTAACTGCTTGTATTTGATATCGGCGGGTGGATACTGCTCATCGAAATAATCATCATCAGATACTTGGTCATTAGCACAGTCATCCTGAGTACTCTTAACCTCACCGATCTGGTTCTCGTCCTCTTCAGATGAGTCTCCCCCTACTGGGATTTGACAGACTGTCTCTTTGAACCTTCTACCCATGTTGAGTAGAGATTTCTTTTTTGGCTTCTTCTTAATAGCCAGCAAAGCTGTCATATCTTTCTGCCCCTTGGCTAGGGCTAGTAGAGTCTCCTGAAACTGAGAATTCTGGGCTTGGAGATCCTTCACAGTTTTTTCTAGATCCATCTTGCTGAAAAAAATAGCAGAAAGATAAGGAAACCTGTTATGCGAAAAACCTGTCATGTTATGTTGCATGAATATGTATATGCAAAAGATTTCAAGGATTAATGAGATTTAAATTTGTATAGACAAAAGAATGAACAAACGTTAATTTTCATTAGACAAAACAAAAATATTACATCATGCCTCTCGGGCTTACAAAATAACTTTCTAAGATAAAAAGACCGAACGCATCCTCTTTGGTCTTCTTGTAGCTGCTTCGTAAGCTCCAAGACCCTCTTCTCACTAGCATAGAATTGAGCTTCGAAAGTATATCGTTCTTCCTTAAGATGAATCCAACCCTTTTGCAAGTCTTCGAGAGAGGTAGGCATGTCGGGATGGAGGATAGTGTATGGAACATCTCCTTCAACCACAGGCTACATGATTACTGGTAAGATGGAAGGATAAGGCATCACAAGTTTTTGAGCACGAGCTCGCACCCATTTAAGGTAAGGATCTATGGGAATGGAGCTCTTGTGTCCTAACGTCTTGCTGTTCACCTTGTTCAACATCCTCCAAGCTCGGATAAACCTTTGGCGATGACCTTGATCATCGTTCTCATAGTCAAATACCAAACCTTAAATGAGCATCTCATGTGGGCCATCATTTCGGGCGTAACCAAATTGTCTTAAGGTTAAGCAGGGGTTGTAGGTGATACCTCCTCTAATGCCAAGTAAAGGGACATTAGGAAATTCTCCATAACGGTCGATAATAGTAACATTTTTTATGGATCGGGAACACCAATGAATGTCTGAATGTTTGAGCATCATCAACCTATGCGACCACCTTGAACCTTGCTCGTTCTTTAATACAGACTGGGGAAGATGCAAAATAAACCATCTTGCTAAAAGAGGAGTACAACATATAAGGATACCTCTTTTCCTCATAGTGCAAGTGTGAAAGGAATGTAGGATGTCTCCTAGAAAAGTAGGCACCGGGTTACGGGACATGAAATTTTGACGGTGTTCATATCTATGAGTTGGTCAGGATTTGGAAACAAAACCATCCCATAGATGAAGAGAGCCACAATTTCCTCAAAAGTTTTCAAATCCAAAGAGTTCCAACAGTTTTGGGCTTTCTCAAACAAGAACTTTGCTAGGAAACCCTTGACACCACTCCTTGTTTCCCAATTAGTTGTGATATCAGATGATTGCAAGTGTAGAGCTTGAGCAATCTCTTCTGGCTTTGGATCTCTTTCCGTACCATTGAAAGGTAGTTGATTGAGAATGGGAATCCTTAAGAGTTGGGAGAATTCTTCCAAGGTTGGCACAAGTTGATAATCGGGAAATGTGAAGCAATGGTGTAAAGGATCAAAGAACTGAAAGAGAACTTTCATCATGTCCTCATCAGTGTTAGAGGTGTCCAAGTTTAGTAGGCGACCATGACTTTCGGTGAATGGAGAATTTTCAGGAATTCTTGATGCTAGCTCTTTAAGTTGAGGAGGGATCCTTACAAGATTGACTTGAATAGTTTTCCTGCGAATAGAATCCATGCCCTACAAAACAAAACAAAGATAAATCCCAAGATCCTTAAAATGGTTAGTGAATATGAGAATGATGTTTATGATGTTTATGATGTTACGTACAAGTAAATATATACAGATAAAGCAAACAAGTCCTTAGGTTTAGGCTTGCATGGAGTCTTATAGGTAAGTACCCTCTTAAAGTTTAGTTGACTCGAACCTTTCCTAGTAATAGTAACCGGGTTCTAAGGAGCTCAATATCACTGATTTTTTTCTTTGGTCATTGTTTCAGCGCAAGCCTCTTTAATGGCGACCGAAATATCCCAAAAAACCAAACCTCAATGAGTATACTATCGAGTATCTACCAACTTCGGACTGCAGCAAAGCCAGTCATCTCACTACGTCCTAAAGGCCAAGTTGGTCAAGTAAAGGTTCTAAAAGTTCATTAGTGCTTCATGACATCACTCATCGGCCCCATATTCTCCTTGACTACTCAAGGGCTACCGGTACCCACAAATATGTTGCACTAACATAGCTATTTCTTAGACCATGTCGGTATACCCCGCACAGTTTCCACAATGTATTGCTACTTACCTATAAGGTATCCAAATCCGAGTAGAGGATTCAAACCTAAACAAAGAACCATAATGTAAAGCATACAAGTCAAACAAAGAAAGCAAGTAAATATGATCTAACCCTAAGGTAACCCCACTTTCTAAACAAAATTCCCCAGCAAAGTCGCCAGTTCTGTGATACGGTGGGAGAACTGACTTGAAGGTTTTGCGTTTTATCGCAAATGTTGCGGTTAGCAAGAGTCTCCACCAACTTTTCTTTTATCCAATAAGGAAATACTGAAAAGAATAGGAAAGACCTTTAGAGATTTTTTCTTGAGTTCGGGGGGTAGATTGTGAAAAGGGAAGATATTAGCACCCTTTTCATCCATGCTTTTCCATGGGCTCTTAGTTACTTGCTAGATCACTTGCTTTTGTTTGAAAATATGCTTTGTGTGGTTTTTGAAAGTATTTTGAAAAGGTGTCATCGTTTAGGCGAATTTTGTAATGATTCTCGTTCGTAAGAATATATACAAAGTGTTGATCTTTTGAAAATGTTTTCAAGTTTGAAATGTGTTTTGAAAGTGTTAGTGCTTGTTTTGAAAATAGAAAGGATGTTTTGTTTTGAATTTGAGCAAGTAACTAGGAACATTCTACCTACTCAAAAATCTTTCATGTTCATTTCCTTTTTCCTTTAGATGTTGCTATGTTACCATTAATTGATAAGAAGCCCCACCGTTGGATGTGAAGGGACGGGCGTGAGATGTTTGTATAGTCATAGAAAGCAACCCATGGAACATTTTAGTAATGTCTTTTTAGGGACTAGATCATTTACCGAAGGCAACATCGAGGGTCATCTAGGGGCTACGATCTTTTATCGAGGGTCTTTTGCTAAAACGCCCATGTTCGAGGGACATGACTATTTTCCGATAGGCAACAAATGAGATTACCCTAAGGGTGCATGTGTGAATAGTGCATTTGATTGCATGCATTTTAGTCTTTGATTTTTGGGTTGTCTACTTGTTGTTTTTATCTTTCCATACACACCTTAATTACTAACAAAGCAATAAAAATGCGGGAAAAGTAAAGTCCTACGCTATTACATCATTAAGGGGATGGGGGTACAAATTTATGAATGGGGGTTTGCAAGAAAATAAATCCTAATTATCTATTACAACCATATTGAAATAATGTACAAGAAATGAGATGGACTTGTTTTGTTTTTGTTAAGAAAATAAATAAATTGGCTTAAGGAAATATTTTTATGTTTTTTTTATATTAATAAAAAAAAGGTATTAATATTGAAAAATGATAAAAAGGGAAAATAATGAGATAGGATTAGTAATGCTATTGAAAGCAAAACAAAGTGGATCATAAGTTCTGATGCCGGGCACGCTGTGGTTCAGAAAGAAGCATCAGAAGTTCTGGATTGATACATTTTGAGATCCTGCAAGAAATGTTGAAGGAAAGATACAGAAGTTCTGGGTTGCTACATGCTGAAGTTATGAATGTGAGAACAGCGAGAAAATCTTAGAAGCTCTGTACGTGTTAAAACAGTGGGAATAACTCAGAAGTTCTGTATTGTGATAAGACAGTGAGTGAACATCAAAAGTTCAGTGTGTTATTAGCGGGTGAAAATCAGAAGTTCTGAGTGTTAAAATAGTGAGTGAAAATCAGAAGTTCTGAGTATTAAAACTGTGAGTGGAAACATCAGAAGTTCGGTGTGTTTAACAATAAAGAGAACTTAGAAGTTTTGTGTTGTGTTAAAACAGTGAGTGAAAATTAGAGGTTTTGTGCCACATTTCAAATCTTTCCTCATATTAATCAGCACATCAGCAATTTATTCAGTTCTTAACAAACATAAAATCAGAAGGATAAAAGCACAACAATTTATAGAAGTTCTAATCCTAAATCTTAGCCTAGCCCTAATCAAGAAGTTATGATTCATAGTTTTTCTACTTATGCAATGACATGGACGACATTAATAATGTGGTACTTACATATTTAATGATGTTATGAATGAAAAGATGCAAACTCAGAAAGACTTACCTTGAATCTGGAGCGTGTGCTTGGAACTTGAACTGCTGCCTTCATATGTTCTAGAGTCAGTAAGAGCAGCAGAAGAGAAAATGCCAAGTTCTTTGCCTCAAAGGGAAGAGTAAAGGTTTTGGTTTTATGTTTGGGAATTCTGGATTTTTACGAAGATTTCACAGTTTTCTTTTCTCTCTTTGACAATTCTCTCTCTCCAAAAGTCAGCCCCTTGATAGTGTGATGGAGCAACTTATTTATATGTGAGTTTGTTGGGGTTTTGGGGGGAAAAACAAATGGGATTTGAACATTTTTTGGCACACTGTTCTATTACTTTTTGATCACAGCCTTTTGTATTTGGTGCAAATATGGGATTTGGGAAAATGCAGGCATGGACTGGATTAGCTGCTGGTTATAGTACTATGCTGTAGCAGTATAGCATGTTGTTTAAACGTGGTTTTGAGATCTGGTGATGGTCTGATTGCAGAAGACCAGAATGATACTCGAAGAGTGATGTTCTGACTGAAGCGTTTAACATAGCCTTCATATGCTGAAGGATCATGTTCTGACCGAAGAGTATCGCTTCCACATGTTTTGAACCATGTTGTAAATTCTGACTACACTTGTACGGAGGTTGGCCCTGAAGTTCTGAAGTACCATATTCTCTTAACACTTAGAAAAATTTCTAAGTGTTTAGAAATTTGGGTTTTTTCAAAGTAATTTATGACTTCTGATTTCTGATGAACTAATTTCATATCTTGGTGAAATATAATTGTTGAAACTTGATTTTTGACCCAAAAGTCAAATTCTGACTTTTCAACATGCTTTTGACCATTTTGCCCTTGTGAAGGACTTTCTTGGAAAATTGTAATCTGAGACTTGAAACTTGCCAGAAGCAGACCTGAGGATCTAAAATGATCTTTAGAGGGAAAATTTTAGGGTATAACTGTTGGGACCAGTAAAATTACGAGAAGCAGAAAAGTTTTATCTCCCGAGTTCTCTCCAAAGACTGTTGTTACTCCTGTGATTTATCCTGCTGCTACTCCTTCTAGTACTCCCATTGTTACTCCTACTGTTATCCCTGCTACTGAGTCAGCCGAGACACGGGGCAAAGAGGTATTGGTTGAGCCTGTCAAGATGAAGGAGCACAAAGAAGTCATTCCCGAGGCTTCTAAAAAAGAAATGGAAGAGATACTGAAGATAATAAAGAAGAGTGATTATAACATTGTGGAGCAGTTGGGGCAGACCCCTTCAAAGATCTCAATGTTGGACTTACTTTTATGCTCTGAAGCCCATGCTAAGGCTTTAGTAAAAAATTTGAAGTCTGCCCATGTGCCTCAAGAGACCTCCACTGATCAATTTGAGAACTGGGTTGCCAGCCTGACTACTGATAATGGACTAGGTTTTTCTGCCGCTGATTTAACTCCCAAGGGAAGGAAGCACAATGATGCCCTACATTTCTCCATTGAGTGCAGGGGAACTACCCTAGCTCATGTTTTGGTGGATACAGGTTCGTCTCTGAATGTCTTACCCAAGAATGATCTAGATAGGTTAGATTGCAAAGGACTCACACTGAAGCCCAATAACATCGTGGTGAGGGCCTTCGATGGTTCCAAAAGAATGGTGCACGGGGAGGTGGACATACGCCCGTCTTATTCCTGTTTATTGGGTCGACCCTGGATCCATGGGTCTGGTGCTGTTACTTCTACCTTGCATCAGATGTTGAAGTACCCAATCAATGGAAAGATTATCACAGTCCATGGTGAGGAGGAGTACATGGTGAGCCACCTGAACTCTTTCAGGTATGTTGAAATGGACGGCGAGTTCATTGAGACCCCCTGTCAGAACTTTGAGGAAGTTCTACAGACAGTTGCAGCGACCAAGACTGCTTCCAGTGTTCCAAAGACTATCAAACTTCCGCTGAAGATGGTTTCTCTGAGGGATGCCAAAACAGTAGTCGAAAAAGGTGGGTGTACCATTTGGGGCCAGCTTCCAGACATTCCCTACAAATCTGACAAGTTTTGTTTTGGTTTTACTTCAGGATCCTAGAGAGTTGTTTGTCGTGCTCGCGTCAGGGGACCACCATTACGGATCAGCAACTATGGAGTCAATGCTCTGGAAGATAATGATAGCGACTGCGACATGGACAAGTGGATCTTCCCAACTATCAGTGGTGGACTCAACAATTGGGAGGCCAAAATTTTGTGCCTATTACTTTTATTCAAGAGTAATTGTCTTTTTTGTTTTTTGGGATATGTAATATTTGAACAATTGAAATTTTAAAGCTTTGTATCTTACCTGAGGCACAATGGTCTATTTTGTGAGGGTTATCGCTTCATATTCATATGTCATTAATAAATTATTGGACGTTTTGTATAAAAAATTTACGCTCCTTATTTTTATTTTCTACTTTTTATATTATCAAAACAGTTATACTCTTACACACACCCACATATCAAACTGCAGATCCACATCCACTCTGGATCCCATTGATAACGGTTCTTCTATTGCTAGTTATGACTTTGAATGTTCGATCTACCAAGCCGAGGACGAAGGTGAGGAAGATTGTGAAGTACTAGGAGAACTTTCCAGACTGTTATAACAGGAAGAAAGGGCAATACAGCCTCATGAAGAGTCAGTTGAGATAGTGAACTTGGGTACTGAAGAGGACAAGAAATAAGTCAAGATAGGTGCCAATCTGGAACATCATGTCAAGGAACGGTTAATTCACATACTACATGACTATGTAGAGGTTTTTTCATGATCATACAAAGACATGCCAGCACTTGACACTGATATTGTGGTTCATCGCCTACCTACAAAAGAGGACTACCCTCCAGTGAAACAGAAGGTTCGTCGCATGCGGCCTGAGATGTCAGAAAAGATCAAGGCTGAAGTCATGAAATAGTTTAACACCGGTTTCTTAGCTTTCACTTATTATCCATAATGGGTTGCTAATGTGGTTCCGGTACCTAAGAAGGACGGTAAAGTACGCATGTGTGTGGATTACAGAGAATTGAATAGGGCAAGCCCCAAGGATGACTTTCCGCTTCCCCATATCGATGTTCTGGTTGACAAAACTGCACAACATAACATATTCTCCTTCATGGATGGTTTCTCCGGGTACAATCAGATCAAAATGGCACCTGAGGACATGGAGAAAATGACCCTCATCACACAGTGGGACATTTTCTGTTACAAAGTTATGCCATTTGGATTAAAGAACTCCATGGAAACCTATCAGCGTGCCATGGTAGCTTTATTTCATGATATGATCCATCACGAGATAGAGGTATACGTTGATGATATGATAGCTAGGTCTCAGACTGAAGAGGAGCACCTTGATCATCTACAGAAGCTGTTTGAAAGGCCGGAAAAGTACAAACTAAGGTTGAACTCGAATAAGTGCACCTTTGGAGTAAGATCCAGTAAGCTCTTAGGCTTCGTTATCAGCAACAAAGGTATTGAAGTTGACCCTACAAAGGTTAAAGCTATACAAACAATTCCAACTCCTCGCACTGAGAAGGAAGTTAGGGGATTCCTGGGATGTCTAAACTACATTGCTAGGTTCATTTCCCATCTGACCGCTACTTATGAGCCAATCTTCAAGTTACTAAATAAAGATCAAGCAGTGAAGTGGAATGACGATTTCCAGATTGCCTTTGACAAAATCAAGGAATATCTTTAAGAGCCTCCAATTTTAACCCCACCAGTTGAAGGAATACCTCTAATCATGTACTTGACAATATTAGATAATTCAATGGGGTGCGTGATGGTGAAGCATGACGAGTCTGGTCGAAAAGAGCATGCAATATACTACCTTAGCAAAAAGTTTACCGACTGTGAAACAAGATACTCACTGCTCGAGAAAACTTGTTGTGTTTTGGCATGGGCTGCTCGCTGACTAAGACAGTATATGTTGACTTACACTACCTTGTTGATATCTAAAATGGATACTATCAAATACATCTGTGAGAAGCCTGCTCTCTCTAGAAGAATAGCAAGATGGAAAATGATCCTACCGAATACGACATTCAGTACACAACCCAGAAAGCAATTAAGGGGAGTGTATTAGCTGATCATTTGGCTCAATAGGCCGTGGACGACTACCAATCCATGAATATTGAGTTTCCAGACGAGAACATAATGTTAGTTGCTGATTGTGAAGAAGCTGAACCAGATGAAGGACCTGAAGAAGGATCCCGATGGAATATGGTTTTTGATGAAGCTTCCAACGCACTCAGCAATGGCATCGATGTTGTGATGATATCTCCCGAAGGTTGTCATACTCCTTTCACTGCCATATTATGTTTCAATTGTACCAACAATGTCGCTGAATATGAAGTATGCATCATGGGTCTCAAGGCTGATATCGACTTGAGAATTAAATTCTTGAGTGTATTTGGAGACTCGGCCTTAGTAATCAGTCAAATCAAGGGAGAATGGGACATGAAGCATCCTAATCTCATACCTTACAAAGAGCATGTGTTGAAACCGATTCCATATTTTGAAGAAATTACCTTTGAGCAATTTCCACGAGAGGAAAATCAACTAACGGACGCGCTAGCTACTATGTCATCCATGTTCAAAGTCAGGTGGGATAATGAGGCTCCTCAGATCACTATTGAGAGGATGGATAAACCAACATACTGTCATGAGATTGATACTGAAGAAGTAGTGGAAAAACCTTGGTTCCATGAATTCAAAAGATATCTTGAAGCCCAAGAGTATCCCTAAGGAACTTCAGTCAATGATAAGAAGTTTCTAATAAGGTTCTCTGCCAAGTTCTTCCTCAGTAATGGAATCCTCTACAAGCGCAACCATGATTCTACTTTACTTCGGTGAGTAGACAAGAGTGAGGCATAAAAGATTATGGCTGATTTGCACGAAGGTGCCTTTGGCACCCATTCTAGTGGGCATACGATGAATAAAAAGATCCTACGGGCAGGAAATTATTGGTCCACTATGGAAGCAGACTGTTATCAACATTCACGAACTTTTCACAAATGCCAGATCTATATTGATAAAGTACATGTGCCTCTGGTTCCCTTGAACGTCTTGACTGCTCCCTAGCCATTCGCAATGTGGGGCATCGATATGATTGGAGAGATTCGACCAATTAAACATGATTGACGAGAAAAGGCTCGTTATCTTCCATGGTCAGATGTACCAAAAATGTATGATCAAAGCTTTTAACAAGAAGGTCAGACGTCAAGTATATCAGGCTGGTGATTTGGTAATCAAACGCAATATCCTACCACAAGGTGATCCCAGGGGCAAATGGACTCCCACATACGAAGGGACATTTGTGATTAAGAACATATTTTCTGGTGGAGCCATGATCTTAACTACTATGGACGGTGACGACCTTCCGCACCCTGTAAACGCGGACATAGTTAAAAGATACTACGCGTGAACAAAGACCCGCTAGGTCGACCGGCCTAGGAAAAAATAAGGGCATCCCGGAGAACCAAAAGGGTTCGGGAAAAAATTAGGGATATACATATGAAAAAATTTGTACACCCGGCAAGTCGAAAACTTGAAAAGGCAGCTTGAGCAAAAAAGGGTATCCCGGTGGACTGAAAACCCGAAAGGGCATTCCAGGAAAAAGTTAGGGATTTAAAGCGTATAACTATGTCCCGTTGAATCACCTTACAGCCAATCTTCAGTATCAACTGTCAAGCTCAAGTGGTACTAATCAATCCAGTCAGTTTCGGACGAGTAGCAAATAAATGAGACGCTCAAAGACATAAAGGCAATAGCAGAATGGGGACCTGATGGGATTATTTCACATAGCTGTTTTTCTTTGTACACTATTTTTTATTAGTTTCATTCTTACAACGGTATTCTCTTACTAGGATGTTCGCCTCCTTGTACAAAAACGCCTATTATAGGCAGATATTCTTCAAACTAATACAAAATTATCTATTTGAAAGTGAAAAACTATTTTTTATCTTTTTATATTTCTGTTTTGTTTGCGAAAACGTCCCGTGATTATTTTTGAACATATGCATTTGAATGTGATTACGGTTTACAAATACTCGCATAAAAAACAAAAAAAAAATAGTTATTAATGGCTTTAAGAAACAAGACAATATCTAAAGGCCACCCACAAAGTCCCCGCATATACAGTTTCCTGCAGGTTCGGAGGAAGGGGCATCCTACTATAAGATCACTACCATATTCTCAGTATACAGCCCATTGAGGACAGGTGTTATTATATCCCCGACAGAGCTAAAAAATCTCCAACTACTGCTCCGACATCTAAGAAAATTTCCCCAGTGAAGTCGCCAAGCTTCTCAGAATTCCCCAACAGGACCTCACAAAATCCCCAAACAGTGCATAAAGTTTTCCTTCCCCAACAGAGTTTATTTCTCTAATAACGGAAGTCCATCTCCCATCATTTCAACTTCAAACAAAATATGAAGACCTACATTCTTCGCCCCCAGCAACAACTAGGGATTTATTTTCCCTAATTCTGCAACACAGCAATAGAACAATTGATCTGTTCATACATTGCATTCATGCATCATTTTTCAAACATCATAAGCATATGCAGCACAAATGCATATATCACAATCTCGTTTATTTCGAGAGCATCATGCAATTCATACATCATGACATCGCATGAAACTGATTTTACCTTTTCAGTTTAAATTAGTAGACAGGCAAACATTATTAACTTATACAGAAGGTCAAAGATTAATGCCCGAAACCAGACGGGGAAACTATCTACACGACCAAGTGGTATGAACTCCCAAGGAAAGACGGGTTTACCAACAAATACAGCAGGCCACAGATTAATACCCGAAACCAGACGGGGAACTATCTATACGACCAACAAAAACAAGTTCCATATTAATACCTGTAACAAGTCAGGACAACTATCTGTGGACGACTGATTGTAGATTAATACCTGTAATAAGACAGGAAAACTATCTACATGAGCAGATTGAAGATTAATACCAGTAACAAGCCAGGAAAACTATCTTTCTTTATAAGGTTAGAGATTAATGCCTAAAACCATACAAGATAACTATCTCAATGACCGACAAAAACAAGTTCCAGATTAATACATGTAACTAGACATGACAATTATCTATGGACGACCGATTGTAGATTAATACCTGTAACAAGCCAGGAAAACTATCTACATGAGCAGATTGAAGATTAATATCTGTAACAAGCCAGGAAAAATATCTTTCTTTCTAAGGTCAGAGATTAATACCTGAAAGTAGACAGGAAAACTATCTCAACAACCGACAAAAACAAGTTCCATATTAATACCTGTAACGATCCAGGATAACTATATATGATGACCGATTGTAAATTAATACCTGTAACAATCTAGGAAAGCTATCTACATGAGAAGATTGAAGATTAATACCGGTAACAAGCCAAGAAAACTATCTTTCTCTCTAAGTTCAGAGATTAATACCTGAAACCAGCCAGGACAACTATCTCAAGAACTAACAAAGGCAAGTTCCAGATTAATACCTGAAATAAGACAAGACAACTATCTGTGAATGACTAGTTATAGATTAATACCTGAAACCATACAGGAAAACTATCTACATGACCATCCTGAAGCAATCTTACACCGATTCCTTCTCAATTTCCATATGTAGTCTAACACGGACTCATCCTGAAGCAGTCTTACACAGGCTCCTTTTAATAAATTTCTAGACAACAGTTAATTTCATGCTCCCCAACAAGTTACTATGAAGCGTGGAATTCAACCAGAAAACAACAAACTTTTCCAGAGATAATTCCTCAGTAGAGCCTTGGACAACTGAAGTTCCTAGACTCTATTCCCCACAAAGTTTTCCTAAAGCAGGAGAACAACATAAATTAACCTTCCCCAGTGGACTCCTCCTCAGATGGAAGGAAAAGGAATTCCCCACAAAGGGACCTCTTATGAATTCAGCACCTACTTTGGATGGCATCTTTAAGCCCATCTCCGACAACTCCCAGTGATCTTTTTCAAATGGCATCTTTAAGCCCATTCCTCATACAGTCAATCATCACATCATGCAAGTGAAAATGTCTGGGCACTCTAGTGTTCAATCATCTTCCACCTTCAGATCACGAGGCAAACAAGCCAATCTAAATCTTCAGGTTTAAGAAGATTGAACAGGGGCAGCTGTTGTACCCCAAAATTTATCCTCTCATGTTTTCCAAGATCTTCCCTTTGCATGGTGGTTACAAACACTTGCTTAAGGAAAATAAAATTTTAGGAGATAATCAAGTGTCTTTGGATTGACATCTGAACAGGGTATTTCGATTGGCATCTGAGCAAGCTTCGATTGGGTGCTAGACTTCCTTCAATGCAACCCTAATTCATAAGCTTCAATTAGGTGTTGGGCCTCATTCGATCAAGTTCAAGTCCCAAGGCTTCAACTGCGCATTGGCTACTTCAGGCTTGCCTTCAATTCACTAGACAAAGGACTTCCTACATGCCTTCGATTCACAAGGAAAGAGCTTCTTCCATGTGCGCTTCGACCCACAAGTAAATGACTCCCTCTGTGCATACCTTCAGCGCACAAGGAAAAAGGCTTCTTTCAATTTATATTCAATTCACAAGGCCAAGACCCTTTCAACTGGCCTTCGATTCACGGAGCAACGACTTCCCTTATGCTAGCATCCACAAGGCATTGGCTTCCTTTGTGCTAGTTTTGACTGGGCAATGGTTCCCTTCAAAACTGCTTGCGTCAACTCTATCTCCGAACCTTTCAGAACATGATTGCCACATTATGAGCACGCATTGGTGGGCTATTTGAAATACACACAAAATGGCCATTCGAAGGATGTACAGGTGTTCCATTCGAAGGAGACACATAATTATTGAAAATAAGTTTGTCTTATGATAAGTCCTCGTCTAAGTTGCTTACTGGCCCAAAAGCCAACATGTTTCCAAGCCCAAGCCTCCTGCACAATTGCATTCGAAGGAGGTAACAAGGGAATTTTTGACTGGCCAGAAAGGAGCTTTCATTTGGGCTAGTTGAAGAGTTTAGATCAAGCTACCAAGACAAATAGGGGCTCAATCAAAGAAGCCCCAATGATAATAATTTGAGCCATTCTAAGGAGGCAACCATGGGCCAATCGAAGAGCAAAGATTAAGGGTATTCGAAGGAGTTAAATGTGTCCAGGTTCACCCCAAAGCTCAAAGGGGTAGGAACTCATCAAAAAAGGCAATCCCTTAATGTGTCTGATTTGGCCTTCAAATCCTAGTTAATGGTTATCCCTTGCTGTTGTACCCCAAAATTTTCCCTCTCATTTATCAAATATTTTCTCACAAAGATCTCACTTGGCTCAAGACTGCACAAGGATTGATCAGCTCAAGACACCACTTTAAGCACTGATGACTAAAATTAGGGTTTGAGATTTCACAAGGATAATGGAACTTTCAATGCCTCATATGACTTTCAAGGATCCTTATGGACCCCCAATATTACTCATGTCAAGTTTCAAGCCTTGAATCACATTTTTGCTCAGTCAATTGATCAGTTGACCTAAAAATCAAGTTTATTGGGGAAAAGTCAACTGTGGCCAATTTACAGTCAAAC
Source organism: Vicia faba (assembly GCA_948472305.1). Lineage (NCBI taxonomy): Eukaryota > Viridiplantae > Streptophyta > Magnoliopsida > Fabales > Fabaceae > Vicia > Vicia faba. The sequence continues at coordinate 1,285,837,521 of OX451738.1, read as the reverse complement.
TCCATAATTTTTTATCCACATCAAAATTATAAACTCATATGTATCATTTGATCAAGTTTGTACCTCAATTCCTCAAGAAATTTGATCAAATCATCAAAAGGGCAAAATGGTCAAAATTAGGGTTTTGATTGAGAAGGGGAAATTCCTGATTTTTGACCTAGCAAATGGTCAATTGGTTTGAAGCATGATCTTAAGATTTCAATTGCACCATGTTGACCTAATGGTATGACTTAAAACATTTCTCAAGATCAATTGGATTGATAGTTGATTTTCAGTCAACTGATCAAAAGTCAACTGTATACTGGAAAGTCAAACTTTGACTTTTTGGTCAAAATTCACAATTCATCAAAACATGTAAAAATATGAAACTTATTCATCAAGAAATTAAAAAGTCAAGATTTCATTTTGAAAAGTCAAAGTTTTCAAATTTGGAAAATTTTCTAAGTGTTGAAAACTTCATGTTTTTTCACAACTTTGAGCATATTTTTCACCATGATGTAAGATGATTCAAAAGAAACTTTCAACATGAAAGTTGTATATATCCATGATATCTACAACATTGGAGAACACAGGTGCTTTGAATTTTGGAGGAATGACAATCCCCGATACTAAGCTCAACTCCTCAAAGTCCAAGCCAGGCACCTTTTAGAGTTCCATTGCACTTAACCGTTCTTCTAGATGCTTATACTTCTCATCAGCTGGAGGGTATTATTCTTTAGAGTAGTCTTCTTCATCCTCTTCTTCTTCTGAATCAGACTAAACAACTCTTTCCTTACCCTTCCCATCTTGGTTGTCTTTCTCACCGGATGACGTAGCAAACTCTAAGGCCCTTCTTGTCTGCCCTTGGAATCTTCTTCCCATGTTCAGAACTCTGGTCATTTTCTTTGTCTTATTTTTCTTCTCCTCAACCAGAAAGGTCTTCAACTCTTCTTGTCCTTTGGCCAGAGTTAAGAACAACTGTTGAAACTGTGCATTATGAGCTTGGAGGTCTTTCACTGTTTGCTTGAGATCCATCTTACTGAAATAAATAGTAGAGAGATAAGGAGACTTGTTGCAAGAAACTTGTTCATGTTATAATGAATGATAAATGTGTATGCAATGATTTCAAGGATTTTAAAATTCAAATTTGTTTTAGACAAAAAGGAAACACATGTTATATAAATAAATTAAAGTTCGAGTACATCAATGCCTTCTTGGGCAAAACAAAAACAAGAAACTCTAAGATAGAAAGGTAGTATGCATCCTCTTTGGTGCAATGTAAGCATTCAGAGTCTGCTCCTCATGAAGTAGCCTAGTGAGTTCCAAAACCTTCTTCTCGCTTGCGTAGAATTGGCCTTCGAAAGTATCTCTCTCTCCCTTGAGTTGTATCCAATCTCTTTGTAGGTCTTCAAGAGAGGTGGGCATATTAGGATGTAGGGTAGTGTATGGAATATCTCCCTCTTTGAGGTAAGGCTCAAGAGTGATGGAATTCTTGTACCCCAAAGCTTTTCTATCTACCTTGTTTAACATCCTCCAAGCTCGGATAAATCTCTGGCGAAGACCTTGATCGTCGTTGTCATAGTCAAATACCAAACCTTGATTCAACATCTCGTGTGGGCCATCCCTTCGGACGTAATCGAACTGTCTTAAAGCTAAGCAGGGGTTGCAGGTGATACCTCCCCTAATGCCAAGTAAGGGGACATTAGGGAACTCTTCACAACGGTCGACAAAGGAGGACCAATGAAAGTTTGTATGTTTGAGAGTCATCAACCTTTGTGACTACCTTGAACCTTGCTATTTCTTTAGTACAAATTGGGGAAGATGCGAAATAAACCATCTTTCTAAGAGAGGATTGCAACACATAAGGACACTTCTTTTCCTAATTGTGCGATTGTGAAAAGAGTGTAGGATATCCCCTAGAAATGTAGGCACTGGGTTGCGGGATATGAAGATTTTGACGGTGTTCACGTCTATGAGTTGGTCATGATTTGGAAATAAAACCATCCAATAGATGAGGATAGCCATAATTTCCTCAAAGGCTTGTAAATCCAAGGAATTCCAATAGTTTTGGGCTTTCTCAAACAAGAACTTTGCTAGGAAACCTTTGACACCACTCCTTGTTTCCGAATGACTTGTGACATCAGATGAGTGCAAGTGTAGAGCTTGAGCAATCTCTTCTGGCTTTGGATCTCTTTTTGTACCGTTGCAAGGTAGTTGATTGAGAATGGGAATCCTTAAGAGTCGGGAGAATTCTGCCAAAGTAGGCATATGTTTATAGTCGGGAAATGTGAAGCAATGGTGTAAAGGATCAAAGAACTGAAATAGCACCTTCATCATGTCCTCATATGTGTTAGAGGTGACCAAGTTGAGTAGGCGACCATGTCTCTCGGTGAATGGAGAGTTTTTGGAATCCTTGAAGCTAGCTCCTTAAGTTGTGGAGGGATCCTTACAAGATTGACACTTGAATGGTTTTCCTGCGAAGAGAATCCATATCCTACAAAACAAGAAAAAAAGATGAATCCAAAAATCCTTGAAATGGTTAGTGAATGTGTATGATGTTATGATGTTCATGATGTTATGTACAAGTATGTATATACAAACAAAGAAAACAAGTCCATAAGCTTAGGCTTGCATGGAGTCTTATAGGTAAGTAGCCTCTTGAAGTTTAGTTGGCTCAACCTGTCCTAGTAATAGTAACCGGGTTCTAAGGACCTCAATATCACTGGTTTGTTTCTTGGTCATTGTTTCAGCACAAGCCTCTTTAATGGCGACCGAAATATCCCAAGAAACCAAACCTCAATGAGTGTAGTATCGAGTATCTACCAACTTCGAACTGCACCAAATTTGGTCATCTCACTACATCCTAAAGGACAAGTTGGTCAAGTAAAGATTCTAAAGGTTTATTAGTGCTTCATGACATCACTCAACGGACCCGTATTCTCTTTGATTAACTCAAAGGCTACCGGTACCCACAAATATGTCGCACTAATGTAGCTATTGCTTAGACCATGTCGTTATACCACGTACAGTTTCCACAATGTATTGCTACTTACCTATAATGTATCCCAAATTCGAGTAGAGGATTCAAACCGAAACAAAGAACCATAATGTAAAGCAGACAAGCCAAACAATGAAAGCAAGTAAATGTGATCTAGCCCTAAGGTAACCCCACTTTTAGAATTTTTCCCAGCAGAGTCGCCAGTTCTGTGATAGGTGAGAGAACTCACTTGAGGGTTTTGCGTTTGATCGTAAATGTTACAATTAGCAAGAGTCGCCACTGACTTTTCTTTTATCCAAAAGGAAAGGTGAAAAAGCACAGGAAAGAGCTTTGAGATTATTTCTTGAGATCGGGGGGTAGATTATGAAAAGGGAAGGTATTAGCATCCTTTTCATCCATGGTTTTCCATGGGCTCTTATTTACTTGCTAGATCACTTGCTTTTGTTTTAAATTATGCTTTGTGTGGTTTTTGAAAGTATTTTGTAAAGAGGTCATTGTTTAGGCAATCTTTATAATGATTCTTGTTCGTAAGAACGTATACAAAGATGTTGATCTTTTGAAAATGTTTTCAAGTTTGTAAGATGTTTTGAAAGTATAAGTGTTTGTTTTGAAAATAGCAAGGATGTTTGTTTTGAAGTGGAGCAAGTAATTTGGAGCAGTCTACCTACTCAAATGTCTTTCTTGTTCATTTTCTTTTCCTTTGACATTATTGTCTTACCATTGATTTGGTAAATAACCCTATCTCTAGATGTAAACGAGATGGGCGTGGGTCATCGTATAACCATGATTAGCAATGTTGCAAGGTATCTTAGCATTCTTTTGGAGGGACTAAGATCAATTGTAAGGCAACTTAGATAGCGTCATCAAGGGACTATGATCTTGTATTTGTTTGTTTTTGCTTAGATACCTCACATACATAATATGGCCATTTTGTATAAGGCAACCAAGTGGAATAACCCTAGGGGTGTTTGTGTGCAAGTGCATCATTTTTATGCCTGTTTTTGTCTTGAATTAGGGTTTTCTAGATATTGATTTTAGTCTTTCCATACAAACCCCAATTACTAGCATGCTATATAAAAGCGATAAATTGCGAAATTTTAAGTTACTACGCTATTACAACATTTTTAAATGGGGATTGCAAGAATTTAAACCTAATTAGTCTATTACAACCATATTGAATTGGTATGAATATACAAGGAATTGAATAAATACAAAGTATAAAAATAAATAAATGTACAAGGATGCAAAATGTAGAGAAAATGAATTTTGTTTAGTTTTCATGATAAAAAGATTTTGTCTTAACCTAATTAAATAAAAAAAATAGTTAATTAAGTTTGAATTTATTAAGAAAAAATTTTAAATGAAAACTCTAATTCTATTAATTAATCAAAAGAAAATAAGTTTAAGAAAAGTAATTTTTGGTATTTTTTATCTTGAAAATATTTATGGAATTATAAATTATTTTTTAGTCCTTTTTATATTAAAAATAACGTATTTTAAATGGTGTGAAAAATAAATAAATAAAAACATAATATTAATTAAGTTTACAAGATTATTTAATAAAATAAATAAAGTATAATAAATAAAAATATTTTTTATGAGAAAAATAAAATCAAATAAGTCAAAATATAAATATATCATTTTTTGTATTTTTATGATTTTTTGTATTTAGAAAAAATATATTTGAGAAAAGATTAATGAAAAATAAATAAAAAGTAACTTGGGCCAGGGGGTGCCAAGAGTCAATATGGAGGTCAGTTAGCAAAAATAAAAATAAACCAGGCCCAAAGGGCCCAGCGCCTGCCAAACAAAAAAAGTCAGAATTGTAAAAATATGAAAAAATGAAAAAAGGGTACCACTGGGGCTCAAACCCAGGTCCCATAGGTTACAGGTGCGCGCTTCTACCACTGGGATGACTATACATTCGTTAATACAAGTAAAACAATAAATATGTAAGGTAAAATAAACCCTGAAGACTTAATCTTCAACCTCCAGTCAGACCATCTCAGAACTGGAAATCGTATTTGGAGTTTGAGCTTGTTTCAAGTGATGGTGATGATCAGGTTAGCTTCCTTGAGGTCCTGGGAAGCTAATGCAATGGTTTGCTCAAGTTGAGAGTGGCTAAAATGACTTGGATAAGTCAAGTTGCAGACTTTGTTTTTTGGTTATGGATGTTATGGTAAATGGTGTTACAGTTCTGGAATAAGGATAGGGATGAGTTGTATTTTATGTAAGGAAGCTTTAGAAACTAAAAGGCCAAGAAACGCACGAGGGAAATGGGAGTTTGATGTTCAAGGTCAGAAAATGTGCAACAATTGAGTTTTTGGGTAATTTCTGATTTGAGAGAGTTTTGGTGTATTTCAGGGTGCTCAAGCTCGTTTCCTAGCTCATAAATAGTGACTCTATTTATAAACAACAAGTTTGGAGTGCTCTAGTTGATCATAATTCAAATTTACATGTTTAAGTTAAACATGTGATTTTTTGACAAAACAAGTTTCCATGCCTTGTGTACTTGCTAAGATAGAGTGGTTATGCTTTAAAAAAGCTTGCTTCTGACTTTGTGGATGGAGTATGATCAGAGGGAACAAGTTAGAGGCTCAATGTGAACTTTATGCAAAAAGCTTGCTTTACAAGAATGGCATTGTTAACTTTGTGCCATAAATGGAAATGCAACTTGGACAATAGCTCAATTGCTTGGATCAAAGCCATAACAGCTGTGTAAACATTTAATTATGGAGTGACAGATAAGTTTGAAGCCTTCAAATCAAAGATTATGCATCCTAGCATGGATTTGGTTCATGTGTTCATAAAAAATGACTTGTAATTCAAGTGACAAAACCCTAACTTCATCTCTTCGATTCTCCCTCCTCAAGAATGATCTCAAGGAGTTCTTAGACATTTTGGAAAGCTTGCAATGTGATCTAAAACCCATATTTGAATTTATTTTGAATATTCTCTTTGTAACTATATGAAAAAGTGCCATGAAGTTAGGTCAAAATCCTGACCAAATTAGGGCAAAATTTCACTAAGTGTTTAGTTTCATGACCACATGTTCATAAAATTATAACTTGAGATCCAAGCATTTTTGGAAGGAGTTGTGTAAAGCAAAGTTGTAGATTTCATGGAGATATACAACTTTCATGTTGGAAGTTTCTCTTGAATCACCTTGCATCATGGTGAAAATTTAGCTCTAAGTTATGAAAAAACATGAAATTTCCAACACTTAGAAAAATTTCTAAGTTTAGAAATTTTGACTTTTCAAAATGAAATCTTGAATTTTTTATTTCTTGATGAATAAGTTTCATATTTTGATATGTTTTGATGAATTGTGATCCTTGGCACTTGAATTTGACCAAAAAGTCAAAGTTTGACTTTTTAGTATACAGTTGACTTTTGATCAGTTGACTGAAAAATTCATCTGTCAATCCAATGGACTTGCAATGTTTTGAACCATGACATCAGGTCAGAATGATGAAATTGGACTCTTGAGATCATTCCTTAAACCAATTGACCATTTTCTAGGTCAAAAATAAAAAATTACCCTTTCTTAGTCAAAACCCTAATTTTGACCATTTTGCCCTTTTGGAGATTTGACCAAATTTCTTGAGGAGCTGTGGTTTAAACTTGATCAAATGACACATATGAGTTTAAAATGTTGATGTGGATCAAAAATTATGAAGTTTGACTGTGAATTGGCCATAGTTGACTTTTTCCCTACTATAGTTGATTTTTAGGTCAACTGCTCAATTGATTGAGCAAAAGTGTGATCTAAGGCTTGAAACTTGACATGAGTAATCTTGGGGTTACATAATGATCCATGAAAGTCATATGGGGCATTGTAAGTTCAAAAATCCTTGTGCAAACTCAAACCCTAATTTTGGTCATCAGTGCTTGAGGAGGTATCTTGAGCTGATCAAACCCTGGTGCAGTCTTTTACCCAAAGAGATCTTGTGAGTAAATTCTTGATAAGTGAGAGGGAAAATTTTGGGGTACAACAGCTTCCCCTGTTCAATCTTCTTAAGCCTGAATAGTTAGATTGGCATGTTTTGCCATTCGTGACTCGAAGGTGGAAGATGATTGGACACTAGAGTGCCCAGAAATTTGCACTAGGCGATGTGATGGTAAAGGGAATGGGCTTAAAGATGCCATTTAGAGAGATGATAGAAAGTATTTGGAGATGGGTTGTAGATTCCATCCAAGAGTGATTGTTGAATTGTAATTTGTAAGCTGAACAAATGAGTATCAGAATGATGTCCGTGTCTGGAGCGTATCTGAACTGTATCTGGAAGAGGCTCTGAATGAGTATCAGAATGGCATCCATGTATGGGGCGTATATGTACTGCATTTGGAAGTTGAAAACTGAATGAGTATCAGAATGGCATCCGTGTCTGGAGCGTATCTGAACTGTATCTGAAAGTTGGATCTGAATAAGTATCAGAATGGCATCCGTATCTGGAGCGTATTTGAACTGTATCTGAAAGTTGGATCTGAATGAGTATCAGAATGGCATCCGTGTCTGGAGCGTATCTAAACTCTATCTGAAAACTTTGAGCATCATTAATGGTAGTTGTTAACCTTATCCTGAAAAGGTTAAAATGTTAGCTAAAATGCAAAGTCATGTTGTATGAAATGCATGGTATAATACATTTGTGTTATCAATGTTTATGATATATGGATGAAATGTAGGCGTATGCAAGCTAATCTGCCACACTGTTGTTGGATTGGGGAAAATAAATCCCTGACTGCTGCTGAGGATATGAAGTATAAGTCTTCATGTTGTGAAGTCTAAGTGTTGATGAATTTCTGCTTGAAGGAATATACTCTGTTGTAAGGGAGATGCCGTGTACTGCTTGTAAAATCCTATTTGGGGAATCCTGAGAAATTTGACGACTTCTACTGGGGATTGATAACTAGAAGCTTTGTTTCGCTGGGGATTAAACTGCAGACTGTGGGGGATTATGGAAATAGCATAGAGATATTTCCCTACCTCTTAAAGCCATCAGTGATTGTCTTTCTATTTTGCTTATTTATAAACAGTAATTATATTCAAATGCATATGTTCAAAAATGAATCATTGGACGTTTTTGCAAACAAAACACAAGAGTAAAGAAAAAACACATAGTTTTTCACTTTCAAAGGGATATCTTTGTATTGACTTTGAGTAAGTATTTTTTTATAATGAGACAAACATTCTAGTAAGAGAATTCCGTCGCAAAAAAAATGAAAATTTTGATACAAAGAAAAGATAGCTATGTGCAATAATCCCATGGGGTTCCCATTCTGCTATAACCTTCGTATCTCTGAGCATCTTGTATATTTGTTACCTTGTCTGAAGTTGATTGAATTGATCAGAACCTTTGAGATTGCAGGTTGTTTGTAAGTTAATCCAACGGGACATAGTCATATGCTTTAATTCCCTAACTTTTGCCTAGACCGTCCTTTCAGGTTTTCAGTCCACAGGGATACCCTTTTTTGCCCAAGCCTCCCTTTCAGGTTTTTAACTTGCCGGGTGTATAGATTCTTTTTTTTGTTGTATCCCTAATTTTTGCCAGAACCTTTTTGGTTCACCGGGATGCCTTCGTTTTGCCTAAGTGTGTCAACCTAGCGGGTTTCTTATGCGTAGTATCTTTTGACTATGTCTATGTTCACAGGGTGCGGCAGGTCATCGCCATCCATGGTGGTTAAGATCATTTCCCCTCAAGAGAATATGTTTTTTATTACAAATGGTCCTTCGTATGTAGGAGTCCATTTTCCCCTGGGATCACCTTACGGTAGTATGATGCGCTTGATCACTAGATCTCCAACTTGATATACTTGTCGTTTGACCTTTTTGTTGAAAGCCTTGATCATCCGTTTTTGATACATTTGACCATGACAGACAGCAGTAAGCCTTTTCTTATCAATCAAGTTTAGTTGATCAAGTTGAGTCTGGATCCAATCGTCTTCATTCAACCCTGTATCCTTCATGATTCTTAGAGAGGGGATCTGGACCTCAATAGGTAAAACAACTTCCATGATGTAAACCAGAGAAAAGGGTGTTGCCCTGGTTGATGTGAGAGTTGTGGTACGATATCCGTTGAGAGCGAATGGTAGCATCTCATGCCAGTCTTTATATGTGACTGTCATTTTCTGTATGATCTTTTTAATGCTCTTATTTGCGGCTTCGACAGCATCATTCATCTTCGGCCGGTAAGGGGAATAATTGTGATGCTAAATCTTGAATTGCTCGCACAAGGTGATGATCATAGTATTGTTCAGGTTTGTACCATTGTCTGTAATGATCCTCTCTGGGATACCGAAACGACAAATGAGATTCTGCTTGATGAACCGGGAAACAACATTCTTGGTCACGGAAGCGAAAGAAGCTTCCTCCACCCACTTGGTGAAATAGTCAATGGCCACTAAGATGAAGCGGTGTCCATTGGAAGTTTTTGTCTTAATTTCCCCAATCATATCAATTCCCCACATAGCAAAGAGCCAAGGATCCATCAAGACATTCATAGGAATTGAAGGTACATGCACCTTGTCAGCATAAATCTGACACTTGTGGCAGGTTCGAGAGTGTTGATAGCAATATGCTTCCATGGTATACGAGTAATAGCCTGCCCGTAGGATTTTATTTGCCATCGTATGCCCACTAGAATGGATGCCAAAAGTGTCTTCATGTAACTCAGTCATAATCCTTTCAGCTTCAACCTTGTCTATGCACCTAAGTAACACAGAGTTATGGTTGCGTTTGTAAAGAATGCCATTACTAAGGAAGAATTTAGCAGAGAATCTCCTTAATAACTTCTTATCATTGACTGAAGCTCTTTCTGGATATTCTTGGGTTTCAAGATAGCTCTTGACTTCGTGAAACCAAGGCTGGTCCACTACTTCTTCAGTATTAATCTCGTGACAGTGTGTTGGTTCATCCATTCGTTCAATGGTGATCTGGGGAGCCTCGTTATCCCATTTAAGTTTAAACATAGATGACATTGTGTCTAGTGCGTCTGCTTGCTGATTTTCTTCTCGCGGGAAGTGCTCGAAGGTAATCTTCTCAAAGTGTGGGAGAAATGTCAAAACATGTTCTTTGTAAGGGATAAGGTTAGGGTGTTTGGTGTGCCATTCCCCTTGGATCTGGCTGATAACCAAAGCTGAATCTTTGAATACATTCAAAAATTTGATCCCCAAGTCTATGGCAGCTTTGAGACCAAAGATGCACGCTTCGTATTCCGCCATGTTATTTGTACAATTGAAGCAGAGTCTTGCAGTAAATGGAGTATGACACCCTTTAGGAGATATGAGTACTGCACCAATACCATTGCCGAGTGCGTTAGATGCCCCATCAAAAACTAGGGTCCATCAGGTTCCTTGTTCAGGTCTGTCATATGGCCTAAATTCTTCACAGTTGTTTACCATCATGATGTCTTCATCTGAGAATTCGAACTTTATGGACTGGTAGTCTTCCACAGCTTGGTGAGCAAGGTGATCAGCTAGTACACTGCCCTTTATTTCCTTCTGGGTAGTATATTGTATGTCATATTCTGTTAGGATCATCTGCCATCTCGCTATTCTTCCAGAGAGAGCATGTTTCTCGAAGATGTATTTTATTGGATCCATTTTAGATATCAACAAGGTAGTATGGGTCAGCATATACTGTCTTAGCCGATGAGCAACCCATGCCAGAGCGCAGCAAGTTTTCTCGAGTAGTGAATATCTTTTTTCACAGTCGGTAAACTTTTTGTTCAGGTAATAAATAGCGTTCTCTTTTCGGCCAGACTCGTCATGCTGCCCCAGCACACACCCCATTGAATTCTCTAAAATAGTTAGATACATAATCAACGGTCTTCCCTCGACTGGTGGCATCAAAATAGGAGGCTCTTGCAGGTACTCATTGATCTTGTTGAAAGCATTTTGGCATTCATCATTCTATTTGACTACTTGATCTTTCTTCAATAGTTTGAAGATTGGTTCACAGGTAGCTGCCAGGTGAGAAATGAATCTGGCAATGTAGTTCAAACGTCCCAAGAATCCTCTGACTTCCTTTTCAGTACGAGGAGCAGGCATCTCTTGTATCGCGTTTACTTTGGAAGGATCTACTTCAATAACCTTATTGCTGACGACAAAGCCTAGGAGCTTACCAGACCTTACTCCAAACGTGCATTTATTTGGGTTCAACCTCAGCTTGTATTTCTTTAGCCTCTCAAACAGTTTTTGTAAATGATCAAGATGCTCTTATTCTGTTTGAGATCTAGCTATCATGTCATCCACATAGATCTCTATTTTGTGATGTGTCATGTCGTGAAATAGAGCTACCATGGCACACTGATAGGTTTCCCCCGCATTCTTCAGTCTGAATGGCATAACCTTGTAGCAGAATGTGCCCCACTGTGTAACAAATGTTGTTTTCTCCATGTCCTCAGGCGCCATTTTGATTTGGTTGTAACCTGAGAAACTGTCCATGAAGGAAAACACTTTGTGTTATGCAGTATTGTCAACTAGGATGTCAATGTGGGGAAGTGGGAAATCATCCTTAGGGCTTTCCCTATTCAAATCTCTATAGTCCATGCACATTCGTACCTTGTCGTCTTTTTCGGGCACGGGAACGACATTGGCAACCCATTGCGGATAGGAGGTGACGGCCAAGAATCCAGCATTGAATTGTTTTATGACTTCTGCTTTAATCTTCTCCAACATGTCAGATCGCATACGACGAACTTTTTGTTTTACCGGTGGGCAATCCTCTTTTGTAGGTAGACGATGTACCACAATATCTGCATCAAGTCCTGGCATGTCTTCATACGACCAGGAAAAGACCTCAACATACTCGTGTAACAACTGAATCAATCGCTCCTTGACACTGGGTTCCAGATTGGCACCCACCTTGACCTCTCTTTTGTCTTCTTCGGTGCCTAGGTTGATTGTATCCACAGGTTCCTCGTGGGGCTGAATGGTTCTCTCTTCTTGTTGTAGAAATCTGGCAAGTTTCCCTGGTACTTCACAATCTTCCTCACCTTCTTCTTCGGCTTGGTAGATTAGATTTTCAGAGTCACAGAAGGCCATAGCAGGACCGTTACCCATGGGATTCCGAATGGATGTAGACCTGTATTGTGAGTGTGAGTGTGTGTAAGGGTATAGCTATCTTTGAAAGAAATGAAAAATGTAAAAAGAAAAATAATGAGCACAAAGTTTGTATGCAAAACTACCATGATTCATTGATGTCATATGGAGATGAGATAATAACCCTTACAAATGGACCATTGTGTCTCGATTAAGACACAAGGTTTTAAGAGTTTGAATTGTTTTAATATTACAGATCCAACAAAATGTAAAGACAAATTACTGTGGGATAAAAGTGATCGGGACAAAATCTCTAGCCTCCCAATTGCTGAGCCCTCCACTGACAGTTGGGAAGATCCAATCCTACAGGTGTCATCTATCTTCATCATCCTCTACCGCGTTGACTTCACGGTTGCGGATCTTCAGGGGTGGTCCTCCAGCACGAGCGCGGCGTACAGCCTTCTGAGCACTTGAAGTGAAACCTAGGCCAAACTTGTCAGATTTGTATGGGATATCTAGGAGTAGTCCCCAAATAGTGCACCCACCTTCTTCTATCACTGCCTTTGCATCCTTCAAACATGACATCCTGAGTGGAGGTCTTATGATCTTGGGAACAGCCCTGGTTACTGCCACATCTTGCGGGACTTCTTCAAAATGTTGGAATGGAGTTTCAATAAATTCACCATCTAATTCCACATATCTTAAGGAATTGAGATGGATGATCATAAAATCTTCTTCTTCATGAACGGTGATAATCTTCCCTTGAATTGGATACTTCATCATATGGTGCAATGCAAAAGTAACAGCGCCAGCATTGTGAATCCATGGTCGGCCTAGCAAGCAGGATTATGAAGGGAGAATATCCATTACATAAAAAGTTGAATCAAATGTTTGGGTTCCAACCTTTATGGGGATATCTACTTCCCTATGTACCATCATTTTCGAGCCATCAAAAGCCCTCACTACTATGTTTCTTGGCTTTAATGTTAATCCCTACACAGTCAAGCCTATCAAGAGCTTTTTTAGGCAATACATTCAGAGATGAGCCAGTGTCCACCAAAACATGAGCCAAGGTTATGCCCCTACATTCAACTGAGACATGCAATGCCTAATTATGCTTCCTTCCTCTTGGCGTTGAATCAGCATCTAAAAAACCTAGACCATTATCCGCAGTCAAGCTGGTTACGCAGTCTTGGAACTGACCGGCAGATGTTTCTTGGGGTACATGGGCAGTTTTCAGGAATTTTATCAAGGCTTTTGCATGCGCCTCGAAACATAGTAGTAAAGCCAGCATGGAAATTTTAGATGGAGTTTGCCCCAGTTGCTCGACTACATCGTAGTCGCTTATTTTTATGATTTTAGTATTTCCTCCATCTCTTTCCGGAAGATCTTAGGGATAGACAATGATTGTGTCTTCATCTTGACAGACTCAACCAGAACACCTTTTCCTTGAGTCTCAGTTAACTTGGCAGCAGGAGTGTCAGTATGAGTGATAACAAGAGTTGTAACAGCTTTGTCAGTTGGAGTATTGGTGGAGATGATTGTGGGACTGGGAATACGCTTCGTAGGAGCAACAATAACAGGAATGATTACGGGTCCAGAAACTGTTTTGGGGGAGCAATTTCTGGAGAGAATATCCTTCCACTTCGGGTAATCTTGCTAGTCTCAGAAATGTTACTGATATTAGAGTTATCTTTCTCGGAACTTGAATCTCCGACAACTGGCCAATCTTGCTTGATACTGTGGTAGTAGACATCCCCTTCATAATTCCATGGTACGGTTTTATCTGACAAATACGGGACTGGTCCAGGCATTGTAATCATCAAAGGAGATACTTTTGGAACTGATGTAATTATAACGGGTCTTTTGGTGGAGACCCTGGAAGAATTGTCAGAAATGGTCACAATGGAAACATCATTATAAGAAACAGGTGGAACAAAATTCTTGTCGAAAAAAATTTCCTTGTTATCTATTAGGCACTGAACGCCTGCTTTCAACAAAAGACAGTTGGTTGGTGAGGACAAACAGAAATGACAACTTTCATCCCAGCCCAGGAAAACTATGGCATTCAATAAGTTCTTTTTGATGGTTAGGAGTGGGGTCATAAGTTCATCAATTGAAGTAACAAACATATCCTCTTCAATGGTGTTGGCATTATGGCCATGTTTGGGCATAGGGGCAGAAATGACATTGGGATTTTCTGGCGCATCGAATTCATTCTCTTTGGCTTCAAGTAGGTCTTGTACTTTGTTCTTTAAAGCCCAATAGTTGTTAGTGTCATGGTCGGGACTCTCATAATGGTATGCACAACGGGCATTAGGGTGATAGTGAGGAGATTTCGTGTTAGGGTTCTTTGGAGCTTATTTCAAAGTCACTAGGTTGGATCTTAGTAAGTGTGGCAATACTTGAGATAAGGTCATGTTAATTCTGGTGAATTGTCTGACTGGTCTTTCCATCCTTGGTTGGTTGTTTCTTTGCTGATTAGGCGCAGGTTTAGGAATCATAATAGCCCCCACCATTGGACGATGTTCGGCCCTATCTTGATTTCTCTAAGGATAAACAACAACCACTTCCTTCTTTCTGATGAATGGTTTCCTTACAGCAGCAGAGGATTCATCTTTTTGAATCTTTCTACTTTTTATTCCGGCTTCTACCCTTTCTATGGTCAATATTAGTTCAGTAAAACCTACCGATGAACTCCCAATTAGGTGATTTAAGAAGGGACCAGACAAGGTGCCCAAATACATGTCTACTAATTCTTATTCAGATATAGGGGGTTGAACTCTTCCGGCCAAGTCTCTCCATTTTTGCGCATAGTCCTTGAAGCCTTCACTTGAAACCATGGCCATACTCTGGAGTTGAGTACGGGTGGGTGCAAGATCAGCATTGTATTGGTATTGTTTGTAAAAGACTGCAGCAAGATCTTCCCAGTTATGAACATTGGCTCTTTCTAACTGATAAAACCAATCAAGTTGAGTTCCAAACAGTCTGTCTTGGAAGAAGTGTACCCATAAATCTTTTTCAGCAGTATGGGGTTGGATTTTCCTCACATAGGACCGGAGATGCATTTTAGGGCATGAAACTCCATCATATTTGGAGAACACGGGTGCTTTGAATTTTGGAGGAATGATAATCCCCGATACTAAGCCCAACTCCTCAAATTCCAAGCCAGGCACCTTTTGGATTTCCATTGCACTCAACCGTTCTTCTAGATGCTTATACTTGTCGTCGGTTGGAGGGTATTGTTCTTCAAAATAGTCTTCTTCTTCCTCTTCTTCTTCTGAATCAGACAGAACAATTGTTTCCTTACCCTTCCCATCTTGATTGTCTTTCTCACCGGATGTCGTAGCAAAGTCTAAGGCCCTTATTGTCTTCCCTTAGAATCTTCTTCCCATGTTCAGAATTCCAGTCATTTTCTTTGTCTTGTTTTTCTTCTCCTCAACCAGCAAGGTCTTCAACTCTTCTTTTCCTTTGGCCAGAGTTAAGAAAAACTATTGAAACTGTGTATTCTGAGCTTGGAGGTCTTTCACCATTTGCTCGAGATCCATCTTACTAAAACAAACAATAGAGAGATGAGGAGACTTGTTGCAAGAAACCTGTTCATGTTATGATGAATGATAAATGCATATGCAATGATTTCAATGATTTTAAAATTCAAATTTGTTTTAGACAAAAAGAAAACACATGTTATATTAATAAATTAAAGCTCGAGTACATCAATGCTTTCTTGGGAAAAACAAATACAAGAAACTCTAAGATAGAAAGGTAGTACGCATCCTCTTTGGTGCAATGTAAGCATTCAGAGTCTTCTCCTCATGAAGTAGCCTAGTGAATTCTAAAACATTCTTCTCTCTTGCGTAGAATTGGGATTCGAAAATATCTCGCTCTCCCTTGAGTTGTATCCAATATCTTTGTAGGTCTTCAAGAGAGGTGGACAAATCAGGTTGTAAGATAGTGTATGGAACATCTCCCTCCATGACAGGCTCAACGATTACCGGGATAATGGAGGGGTAAGGCATCATAAGACTCTGAGCACGAGTTCTTACCCATTTAAGGTAAGGCTCAAGAGGGATGGAATTCTTGTGCCCCAAAGTCTTGATATCTACCTTGTTTAACATCCTCCAAGCTCGGATAAATCTCTGCCGAAGACCTTGATCGTCGTTGTCGTAGTCAAATACCAAACCTTGAATCAGCATCTCGTGCGGGCCATCCCTTCGGGCGTAACCAAACTGTCTTAAAGCTAAGAAGGGGTTGTAGGTGATACCTCCCCTAATTCCAAGTAAGGGGACATTAGGGAACTCTCCACAACGATCGACAATAGTAACATTCTCTACGGATCGGGAGCACCAATGAATGTCTGAATGTTTGAGTGTCATCAACCTTTGTGACCACCTTGAACCTTGCTCATTCTTTAGTACAGATTAGGGAAGATGCAAAATAAACCATCTTTCCAAGAGAGGAGTGAAATACAAAAGGACACCCCTTTTCCTTATTGTGCGAGTGTGAAAAGAGTGTAGGATATCCCCTAGCAATGTAGGCACCGGGTTGCGGGATATGAAGATTTTGACGGTGTTCACGTCTATGAGTTGGTCAGGATTTTGAAACAAAACTATCCCATAGATGAGGATAGCCACAATTTCCTCAAAGGCTTGAAAATCCAAGGAATTCCAACAGTTTTGGGTTTTCTCAAACAAGAACTTTGCTCGGAAACCTTTGACATCACTCCTTGTTTTCCAATGAGTTGTGACATCCGATGAGTGCAAGTGTAGAGCTTGAGAAATCTCTTCTGGCTTTGGATCTCTTTCCATATCGTTGCAAGTTAGTTGATTGAAAATGGGAATCCTCAATAGTCGGGAGAATTCTTCCAAAGTAGACACAAGTTGATAGTCAGGAAATGTGAAGCAATGGTGTAAAGGATCAAAGAATTGAAAGAGCACCTTCATCATGTCCTCATATGTGTTAGAGGTGACCAAGTTGAGTAGGCGACCATGTCTCTCAGTGAATGGAGAGTTTTCTGGAATCCTTGAAGCTAGATCCTTAAGTTGTGGAGGGATCCTTACAAGATTGACTTGAATGGTTTTCCTGCGAAGAGAATCCATATCCTACAAAACAAGAAAAAGATGAATCCAAAAATCCTTGAAATGGTTAGTGAAGGTGTATGATGTTATGATGTTCATGATGTTATGTACAAGTATGTATGTACAAACAAAGAAAATAAGTCCTTTGGCTTAGGCTTGCATGGATTCTTATAGGTAAGTACCCTCTTGAAGTTTAGTTGGCTCAACCTATCCTAGTAATAGTAATCGGGTTCTAATGAGCTCAACATCACTGGGTTTTTTCCTTGGTCATTGCTTCAGCATAAGCCTCTTTAATGGCGATCGAAATATCCCAAGAAACCAAACCTTAATGAGTGTAGTATCGAGTATCTACCAACTTCGGACTGCACCAAATCCGGTCATCTCACTACATCCTAAAGGCCAAGTTGGTCAAGTAAAGGTTATAAACGTTCATTAGTACTTCATGACATCACTCAGCAGCCCCGTATTCTCTTTGATTAACTCAAAGGCTACTGGTACACACAAATATGTTGCACTAACGTAGCTATTTCTTAGACCATGTCGGTATACCCCGCACAGTTTCCACAATGTATTTCTACTTACCTATAATGTATCCCAAATCCGTGTAGAGGATTCAAACCCAAACAAAGAACCATAATGTAAAGCAGGCAAGTCAAAAAATGAAATCAAGTAAATATGATCTAGCCCTAAGGTAACCCCACTTTTAGAATTATCCCCAGCAGAGTCACCACCGACTTTTCTTTTATCCAAAAGGAAAGGTGAAAAAGCACATGAAAGACCTTTGAGATTATTTCTTGAGTTCAGGGGGTAGATTATGAAAAGGGAAGGTATTAGCACCCTTTTCATCCATGGTTTTCCATGGGCTCTTAGTTACTTGCTAGATCACTTTCTTTTGTTTTAAATTATGCTTTGTGTGGTTTTTGAAAGTATTTTGTAAAGAGGCCATTATTTAGGCAATCTTTATAATGATTCTTGTGTGTAAGAATGTATACAAAGATGTTGATCTTTTGAAAATGTTTTCAAGTTTATAAGATGTTTTGAAAGTGTAAGTGTTTGTTTTGAAAATAGAAAGGATGTTTGTTTTAAAGTGGAGCAAGTAATTTGGAGCAATCTACCTACTCAAATGTATTTCTTGTTCATTTTCTTTTCCTTTGACATTGTTGTCTTACCATTGATTTGGTAAACAACCCTATCTTTGGATGTAAACGGGGCGGGCGTGGGTCATCGTATAACCATGATTAGGAATGTTGCAAGGTATCTTAGCATTCTTTTGGAGGGACTAAGATCAATTGTAAGGCAACTTAGATAGCGTCATTGAGGGACTATGATTTTGTATTTGTTTGTTTTTGCTAAGATACCTCACATGCATAATATGGCCATTTTGTATAAGGCAACCAAGTGGAATAACCCTAGGGGTGTTTATGTGCAAGTGCATCATTTTCATGCTTGTTTTTGTCTTGAATTAGGGTTTACTAGATATTGGTTTTAGTCTTTCCATACAAGCCCTAATTACTAGCATGCTATATAAAAGCGATAAATTGTGAAATTTAAAGTTACTACGCTATTACAACATTTGTGGGAAGGGGGTGTACAATTTGTAAATGGGGATTGCAAGAATTTAAACCTAATTAGACTATTACAACCATATTGAATTGGTATGGATATACAAGGAATTGAATAAATACAATGTATAAAAATGAATAAATGTACAAGGATGCAAAATGTAGAGAAAATTAATTTTGTTTAGTTTTCATGAAGAAAAAAAGATTTTGTCTTAACCTAATTAGATAAAGAAAATAGTTAATTAAGTTTGAATTTATTAAGAAAAGATTTTAAATGAAAACCTTAATTCTATTAATTAATCAAAAGAAAATAAGTTTAAGAAATGTATTTTTTGATATTTTTTATCTTGAAAATATTTATGGCATTATAAATTATTTTTTAGTCCTTTTTATATTAAAAATAATGTAGTTTAAATGGTGTGAAAAATAAATAAATACTAACATAATATTAATTAAGTTTACAAGATTATTTAATAAAATAGATAAAGTATAATAAATAAAAATATTTTTTATGAGAAAAATAAAATAAAATAAGTCAAAATATAAATATATCATTTTTTGTATTTTATGATTTTTTGTATTTAGAAAAAATATATTTGAGAAAATATGAATGAAAAATAAATAAATAACTTGGGCCAGGGGGTGCCAAGAGTCAATATGGAGGTCAGTTAGCAAAAACAAAAATAAACCAAGCCCAAAGGGCTCAGCGCCTGCCAAACAAAAAATGTCTGAATTGTAAAAATATGAAGAAAAAAAAAGGGTACCACTGGTGCTCAAACCCAGGTCCCATAAGTTACAGGCGCGCGCTTCTACCACTGGGGTGGCTATACATCTGTTAATACAAGTAAAACAATAAATATGTAAGGCGAAATGCGCCCTGAAGACTTCATCTTCAACCTTCAGCCAGACCATCTCAGAACTAGAAATCGTGTTTGGAGTTTGAGCTTGTTTCAAGTGATGGTGATGATCAGGTTAGCTTCCTTGAGGTCCTAGGAAGCTAATGCAATGGTTTGCTCAAGTTGAGAGTGGCTGAAATGACTTGGAGAAGTCAAGTTGCAGACTCTATTTTTTGGTTATGGAAGCTATGGTAAACGGTGTTACAGTTCTGGAATAAGGATAGGGATGGGTTGTATTTGATGTAAGGAAGCTTTAGAAACTAAAAGGCCAAGAAACGCACGAGGGAAATGGGAGTTTGATGTTCAAGGTCAGAAACTGTGCAACAATAGAGTTTTTGGGAAATTTCTGATTTGAGAGAGCTGGTGTATTTCAGGGTGCTCAAGCTCGTGTCCTAGCTCACAAATAGTGACTCTATTTATAAGCAACAAGTTTGGAGTGCTCTAGTTGATCAGAATTCAAATTTACATGTTTAAGTTAAACATGTGATTTTTTTACAAAACAAGTTTCCATGCCTTGTGTACTTGCTAAGATAGAGTGGTTATGCTTTAAACAAGCTTGCTTATGACTTGGTGGATGGAGTGTGATCAGAGGGAACAAGTTAGAGGCTCAGTGTGAACTTTATGCAAAAAGCTTGCTTTACAAGAATGGCATTGTTAACATTGTGCCATAAATTGAAATGCAACTTGGAAAATAGCTCAATTGCTTGGATCAAAGCCCTAACAGTTGTGTAAAAATTTAATTATGGAGTGACAAACAAGTTTGAGGCCTGCAAAGCAAACATTATGCAGCCTAGCATGGATTTGGTTCATGTGTTCATCAAAAATGACTTGTAATTCAAGTGACAAAACCCTAACTTCATCTCTTCGATTCTCGCTCCTCAAGAATGATCTCAAGGAGTTCTTGGACATTTTGTAAAGCTTGCAATGTGATATACA
The DNA here is from genome assembly GCA_948472305.1 of Vicia faba. Lineage (NCBI taxonomy): Eukaryota > Viridiplantae > Streptophyta > Magnoliopsida > Fabales > Fabaceae > Vicia > Vicia faba. The sequence continues at coordinate 1,285,817,030 of OX451738.1, read as the reverse complement.
ACCCATATTTGAATTGCTTTTGAATATACTCCTTGGAACTATATGAAAAAGTGTCATGAAGTTAGGTCAAAATCCTGACTAAATTAGGGCAAAATTTCACTAAGTGTTTAGTTTCATGACCACATGTTCATAAAATTATAACTTGAGATCCAAGAATTTTTGGAAGGAGTTGGGTAAATCAAAGTTGTAGATTTCATGGAGATATACAACTTTCATGTTGGAAGTTTCTCTTGAATCATCTTGCATCATGGTGAAAATTTGGCTCAAAGTTATGAAAAAACATGAAATTTCCAACACTTTGAAAAATTTCTAAGTTTAGAAATTTTGACTTTTTGATTTCTTGATGAATAAGTTTCATATTTTGACATGTTTTGATGAATTTTGATCCTTGGAACTTGAATTTGAGCAAAAAGTCAAAGTTTGACTTTTTAGTATACAATTGACTTTTGATCAGTTGACTGAAAAATTCATCTGTCAATTCAATGGACTTGCAATGTTTTGAATCATGCCATTAGGTCAAAATGATGAAATTGAATTCTTGAGATCATGCCTTAAACCAATTGACCATTTTCTAGGTCAAAAATCAGAAATTGCCCTTTCTCAGTCAAAACCCTAATTTTGACCATTTTGCCCTTTTGGAGAGTTGACCAAATTTCTTGAGGAGATATGGTTCAAACTTGATCAAATGACACATATGAGTTTAAAATGTTTATGTGGATCAAAAATTATGAAGTTTGACTGTGAATTGGCCATAGTTGACTTTTTCCCTAATACAGCTGATTTTAGGTCAACTACTCAATTGACAGAGCAAAAGTGTGATCCAAGGCTTGAAACTTGACATGAGTAATCTTGGGGGTCCATAATGATCCTGAAGGGGTGAAAAACACAAGAAGGGGGGGTTGAATTGTAAAACTGAAATCTTAAAGCAATTGACAAGATATTTTTATCCTGGTTCGTTTGATCTCAAACTACTCCAGTCCACCCGTCAAGGTGATTTCGCCTCTCTCCAACGAGGTCTTAATTCACTATATTCAACTGAATACAAATCTGCTTTAACAACTGCTAAAGCCTTCTTGATTCAAACCACAATCCGGTTTGTCAAGGCAACACTTTCTTACAAAGGTATAAAACAAATGTGTGTGAATGTTTTCTACAAAACTTTATCACAACTGTGATGTATACACAAATTAAGCTTAGAAACTTAGATTGCTAAACACTAATGGAGTATCAGAGTTTGTTGGTTTAGCAAAACTGGTAGATGAAGATTATTGATCAGCTTTGTGCGTGTAGAGAATTGGAGAGCATTAGCCATTATAATCTTCGAAGCCTTGTTTATATAGCACTTGAGAAGATGAACATTGAATGCAATATTCTTGATTCAATGCTAATAACAAGCTTTCCTTTTTGAGCAGATCTTGTCTAGAATGATGCCGTTGGAATTAATTAGCGTTCAATGCACAGTACCGTTGCTTCTTCAATGCACGTTCTGGCTTGGCTCATTCTGATTCTGCTTCGCTGCTGATGAACTACTTTGTTTCTGTATCAGAGTGTTTACGCGCAGTTCTGTTCATCAAGCTTCAGCATGTGCGTGAGTTGATCATCTGATCTTCACGTTCTGATTCAGCAACTTCTGATGCTGGTGTTTCAAGTCAAGTTCTGATGCTGATGAAGTGATCTTGCTTATTTTAATCAGCGTATCTGCAAGTCAGAGCATAGTATTTTTAGGCAGCATATAGTTCAAACATGAAACATACAAATACTATATCTTTTCACTTTGTTATCATCAAAACTTAAATATAGGGTACTAGATTCAAACATTGTTCTAACAATCTCCCCCTTTTTGTTGATGACAAAAACTAGATATTTTAAATGAAAAAATAACGTGAAAAGGTATCTAGGAAATGTTTCAGAGTTAAGAAGTAAAGAGAAATCAGAGTTTAAGAGATACTCCCCCTGAGTTTGTTACTTCCCTTTGATATGCGTGTTCTTCAGGATCAGATCTTTTTCTATCTTTGAGCATCAGATTATAGGTCTTTGACTTATCAGAGAGCAGAGCTTCAGAGCTTTTCCTGTCAGAGCTTTGCTTCGGATCAGAGTGTTAGGTCGATCAGAACTTCATATTTGATCAGAGCAACATGAGCTTCTACATTTGATCAGAGCTTCTAGCTTCTAGTCTTCATAGTGTTCAGGAGCTTCCTTGTGCCTGTAGACTTAAAAACAAAACAGAAAAACATTTCAAGTAATAGAGTTAGAATGTTTGAGAATTTTTGTCTAGTTAGCCGTTATTGATTTTAAATATCATTCTTGTTCTCCCCCTTTTTGTCAGCAATCAAAAAGTGTTGGTGATGTGCTAAAATAATTTAGATCAGAAAAACAAATTATATTAAAATAGTTCAGAGCAAAAAGAACATTACACAAACATAGTCAAAACAGTACATCAGAAAATGAAGAAAACGTAGAGAATGTCATGCATGAAAAAAATTTTAAGGTTGAGGTGGCATGCGTGAGAACAGGCTTTCCAGCATTGCTTGAATCTTTTCAGAAGTTTCATTCTGCTTCTGAACCATGGTGACAACAGTGTCAATTTTGCTGTCCTGTACGTCCATTCTTGCTTTCATCTTCTGATCATTCTCTTCCATCCGCTGCTGGAGACGTAAGTCATTCAGCGTTAGTTCTTCCAGAGCCTGCCTGTCCAAGGCAGCTTGAGAACTTTCAGAGGGAGGAAGCTTCTCAGAACTTTCAGCTACATCTTCTGTTGGATTTTCTTCAGCCTGAATGGTCTTGTCCTCTGATGGTTGCACCTGTGCAGCTTGCTCTTTCTCAGACCAGGATTCACTGTCCAGAGGGAGCACAACTTCTTGAGGCAGCTGACTCTCAACTTCCTTCAGCAGCTTGCTAAAGTTCTGTTGAGCCTGCTCATAGTTGACGTCCTGCAGCTTGAGGGCTTCAGCACGTACCCATAGTTTGAACTGTGACCAGAGCTGATCAGAAGCAGCTGGGTCGATCATCCCCGGACAGACTTGCTTCAAAGAAGCAATCCATTGCAGCATACCTGTTTCAAAATTCAAAATACCAGAGCCAACATCTGGTTGCTTTGGTTTGGGTATGGCAATTTTGTGTCTTAGGTCAGCAAGACGTTCAAGACTTGTTAAGTCAATGAAAGTTCTGCTGGGGTTTTCAGCGGATTGGTTTTCAGAGGTTGTTTGTTTTGGAGGAGGGTTATCAGAGTCAGAGGAAGATATTTCTATTGGAGTGGTTGGAGTTTTTGGAGGTGTTGATTCCTCTGAAGATGGCAACTGGGGCCTGACAATGGTGGTTCCACATGGCAACTGGATTGCCAGCGGTGAAGGTTGAGGTGAGTGGGGATCAGAATGATGAGGAGAAGGGGTTTCATAGCGGTGAAACTCTGTTTGTGGCGAAGGTGGATTATTTTCTGGTTGAGGAGGTGGAATCTCTGATTGCTCAGGGATCAGAGGTTCTTCTGTGAGTGGTTGTTGTTGTTGTGGTTCTGGTTCTGGTTGTGGTTGTATTTCTGGTTCAGGTTGTTGTTCTGGTTGAGGTTGAGGAATATTTGGTGGTTCAGAATTTGGTTGAGCAGAAGCATGTTCACGCTCAATATCAGCTAGCACTCTATCAAGTGCTGGTGTTGTTGAAACAGTTGGTTGTTTGGGAATTTTAATTCTGGTTCTTCTGAGTTGTAAGGTCTCAGAAGGGTCTTCTGGTATGGTTTCATCAATAGTAGGGATTGGGATTGAAATTCTGTGAGAGGTTTTAGGAGGGGCAGCAGATGTTGGAATAGTAGATGAAATTGAAATAGGGGCAGCAGATGAATTACCTCGTTTCTTTGGAGTCTGATGAGATGATCCTTATGCTTTCCTCTTCTTTGTCTTCTTCTGAGTCACTTCAGGTTGGGGTTGACTCAGATCTTTGATCTTCAGCTTTGAACCTGTATCTTCTTCCTTGTATGAATCTGGATACTTGAGAAACATATCAGGTTGGGATTCCATTTCAGAAAATTTTGGGAAATTACTCAGAGGCACTCTTCTGCTGGAGATGTCAGCAGTTGAAGTGGTTCTGGGTTCCTTCCTAATATTTTCTATCAGCTTCATCTTTTTCAGGTTCTTAGCGTTCAACGGTTTTCCAACAGTTGGTTCCATAGTGCCCAGCACTTGAGCTTCGCTCAGATAATCTATCAGCTTATTCTCTGTCAGAATATCTGATATGAGCCTTCCAAACGGTATCCAGTCCCTTTTGGTCCTTTCTTCTTCTCTTGTCTCTTTCACACTAGTCTTGAGATGGTTGAACAGGAAGTGTGCCAGATTGATCTTCACCCTCTGATCAATAAAGTAGATCAGAAATTGCTGATCCACGTTTATATAATCAGGAGAGCTTGTTGGCTTCCTGTGATTGAAGCAGCCCAGAACAATCTTGGCCCATACTCTGCAGTGATCCTTCAGATCCTTAATTTTGCTGCTGGGAAAACCAAGAGTGAAAATGCAGTTGGCTACCACACCTATATCAGGGCATCTATCAGCCATGTCCACACAACGGACTCCACCACCACTTTGACCGATTAACCTAGCAATGAGGTCTTCAGAAATTACAATCTTCTTTCCCATAACAGAAGAGATGACTAGATGTTTATGAATCTTGGCGTGAATCCAAAATTCCTTGACAAGCTCTGGGAAAGTTGGTCCAACCAACCTATCGAAATACCTCTCCCACTTTTGAGCCCTAATTTCCTCAGTTAGGTCAAATCCATTATCCTTCAAACTTTCGAAGTCGACGATTAACTCAGAGAGAACTTCAAGATTCTTTACCGGTGTGAGAAGAGTTCTGGTAGGCACCTGATATTGCTCAGAAGTTTCTTTCTTCTGATTCCCTGCAGAAATGCTGGAGGATGCCATTGTTCTCACACAACAAAGCTTTGAGAATGATTTGAGAGAAAAAGGTTTGGGAGATAAACTCAGAAATATGCAGAAAAAGTTTCAGAGATTATGAGAAAGCGTAAAGAATAAACATGAAGGATTAATGTGCTTAAATAGAGTTTTCAAAAATTATTTTGAAAAATTAAACGTTTTTAAGAGAGAGAAAAAAATAATGATTTCCATTAACAAGCGTGATTACTCTGCATTAAATGCTTGCTGATTTTGGGGGATTTGAGAAAGATACTTAAAAACGGTTACCAGACATGTGTCTCAATGCACCCAATCAGCGCTTTGCCTTTCTCAGAAGCGTGCATGCGTTCTGCTTCAGGGATTTGCTGATGATTGGATGACACTTGTTTGATGTAGTGATCAGCACGTCTGTCTTTGAGATTAGACTCTCAGATCTTTAGACTTGCATCTGATACAATCTGCATGTTCTATCTTTCTGAAAGAAGATTGATCAGAAGTTCACAGTAAAATAATTACATTCTGAAGATAAATACATGGAATCAAAACATTTTCATTCTGGGCATACTTTCATGCTGAGATGTTTCAGAATGAAATTAAACCTATCTTCTGAAAGGGGTTTAGTAAAGATATCAGCCCATTGATGGTCTGTATCTATAAATTTCAAGTTTAAAATACCTTTCTGAATATAGTCCCTAATGAAATGATGTTTTATTTCTATATGCTTAGCTCTAGAATGTAAAATAGGATTCTTACTTAAGCAAATAGCAGAAGTATTATCACAAAGAATAGGAATGTTACTCTCAAAAATCTGGAAGTCTTCAAGCTGACTTTTCATCCAGAGCATTTGTGTGCTACATCCAGCTGCTGCTATGTACTCAGCTTCTGCTGTTGACAGAGCAATTGTTGACTGTCTTTTGCTGGACCACGAGATCAGATTTTCTCCCAGAAACTGGCAGCTTCCAGAAGTACTTTTACGTTCCACTCTGTCTCCAGCAAAATCAGCATCACAGTAGCCTACTAAGCTGTAATCACTAGATTTTCTATAAAACAAACCCAGATTAGTAGTACCTTTCAGATACTTGAAAATTCGCTTAACAGCTGTTAAGTGAGATTCTCTAGGATCTGATTGGAATCTAGCACAAATACATACGCTGAATAAGATATCAGGTCTTGAAGCTGTCAGATAAAGGAGAGAACCAATCATACCTCTGTAGACCTTCTGTTCTACACTTTTGCTTACCTCTTCTCTTTCCAGAATGCACGTGGGATGCATTGGAATCTTTGATGGCTTACATTCTGAGAGGTCAAATTTCTTCAGAAGATCTCTGATGTATTTGCTCTGATGAATGTAAGTTCCTTCTGGAGTTTGATTGATCTGAATTCCTAGAAAGAATTTCAGTTCCCCCATGAGGCTCATCTCAAATTCTGCCTGCATATACTTAGCAAATTTTCTTCCAAGAGAAGGATTAGTAGAACCAAAAATAATATCATCAACATAAATTTGACAGACTAAAATGTCACTCTTAACTGTTTTACAGAATAGAGTAGTGTCCACTTTCCCTCTGGTGAATTCATTTTCAAGGAGAAAGTTACTTAGCCTTTCATACCAAGCTCTGGGAGCTTGTTTCAGACCATACAGTGACTTTTTCAGTTTGAAAACATGTTCTGGATGTTTTGTATTTTCAAAACCTGGGGGTTGGTGAACATAAACTTCTTCTTCTATATAACCATTTAAGAATGCACTTTTGACATCCATCTGATACAGAGTGATGCCTCTATTAACAGCAAATGAAATTAAAAGTCTGATAGATTCTAACCTGGCGACTGGGGCAAAGGTTTCTGTATAGTCTATCCCCTCTTGCTGACTATAACCTTGTGCAACCAGTCGTGCCTTGTTTCTGACGACTTCACCTTGTTCATTAAGCTTGTTTCTGAACACCCATCTTGTTCCAATGACGTTGAATCCTTTTGGTCTGGGAACGAGATCCCATACGTCGTTTCTGGTGAATTGATTCAGCTCTTCTTGCATTGCCAGAATCCAGTCATTATCCAGAAGTGCTTCATCAATAGAAGAAGGTTCAATCAGAGACACAAGTCCCATAAGAGTTTCTTCAGAGTTTCTGAAGCTTGCTCTTGTTCTGATTGGATCTTCCTTTCTTCCTAGAATAGTTTCTTCTGGGTGATCCAAACTGCTTCTGGGTAATCTCTTCTGAGGTTGATCAGCAGCAGTTGTAGGATTTCTAGCATTGCTCCTTTCAGACGTTGAAGGAATGTCTGTGTTGAGAGCTTCTGATGACTTGTCTTCAGAACCTGCAAATTCAATTTCTATACCTGCAAGATTTTCATTCTGCTTTGACTTTTCAGAGTCAAGCTTGTCATCAAAACGAACACTGATTGATTCTTCCACAATCTGTGTTTCTGTATTGTATACTCTGTACCCTCTTGAGCGTTCAGAGTATCCTAACATAATACACTTCTGTGCCTTAGAATCAAACTTGTTCAAATAATTCTTCGTATTCAATATATAGCAAGTACATCCAAATGGATGAAAATACGAAATGTTGGGCTTTCTGTTCTTCCACAATTCATATGGAGTCTTTTCCAGAATAGGTCTTATTGAGATTCTATTCTGAATGTAGCACGCTGTGTTTATTGCCTCTGCCCAGAAAGTCTTAGCAACGTTTGTCTCGTTGATCATGGTTCTGGCCATTTCTTGCAATGTTCTGTTCTTTCGTTCTACAACTCCATTTTGTTGGGGAGTTCTAGGACAAGAGAAATCATGCAGAATGCCTTTGTCATTAAAGAATGACTCAAAATCTTTATTTTCAAATTCTCCACCATGATCACTTCTGACTTTAACGATTCTAAGATCTTTTTCATTCTGAACTTGGTTACAGAAGGTAACAAACACAGAGTGTGACTCGTCCTTGTGTCTTAAGAACTTTACCCATGTCCATCTGCTATAGTCATCTACGATTACTAACCCATACTTCTTGCCACTGACTGAAGCAGTTTTAACTGGTCCAAATAAGTCAATGTGCAGAAGTTCTAATGGCTTAGAGGTAGAAACAACATTTTTGGATTTAAAAGAAGGTTTTGCAAATTTGCCTTTCTGACATGCTTCACACAGAGCATCTGAATTGAACTTCAAATTTGGAAGTCCTCTGACCAGATTGAGTTTGTTAATCTGAGATATTCTTCTCATACTAACATGCCCCAATCTTCTGTGCCAGATCCACTGCTCGTTGTTAACAGACAGAAGACATTTTACGTTCTGACTCTTTAGTTCAGAAAGTTTGATTTTGTAAATGTTGTTTTTCCTCTTTCCATTAAACAGGATAGTCCCATCTTTCTGACTAACAGCTTTACATGATTTTTGATTAAAGATTATATCATAACCGTTATCACTTAATTGACTTATGGATAACAGATTATGCATCAATCCATCTACTAGCAGAACATTATTAATAGAGGGAAGATTTCCGTTACCTACAGTTCCAGAGCCAATAATCTTTCCCCTCTGATTGCCTCCAAAGCCAACGTGGCCTCCAGGCTTAAGTTCCAGGCTTTGGAACATATGCCTTCTTCCCGTCATGTGTCGTGAGCAGCCAGAGTCCAGGTACCATGACTGGTGTTTCTGACTTGCTGCTAAAGATATCTGCAACATGTATTATTTTATCCTTAGGTACCCAGATTTTCTTGGGTCCTGACTTGTTAGTTTTACCAAAACTCTGGTTGAATTTTGGTTTCACAGAGTGCTTACTGCTAGTGTATTTGATGTCGTGTGTGTGACCATACACAAAGTGTGAATTTAGAGGAGTGTGTTTAATAATTAAATCCATGACATTCTTAGGTGTAGGAACCTTACCTTGGTATCCTATTCCTTTCCTGCCGTTTCTGCTAACTCCATAGATCATTGAAGCCATTCTGCTTCTATCTATGCTTTTAGCAAGAAACTTCTGGAAACTATGATCATACTCCTTGATGATCTCATCAGCGTTGCTGGGAGTTTCAGAAATTGGTTCCTTCTGAGAGTTTTGTAAAGAGTTTTCTAATTTTGAAATTTTATCTCTCAGCTCAGAGTTTTCCAATTTGAGACTCTCAGACTTATTAGAGTCAGATTCAAGAGTCCTTTTCAGGTCTCTGAATTTAGCTCTAATCTGCTGATAGCGTTCCAGAATTTCATTGAGGCTTTCAGCAAGTTCAGCCTTTGTAAAATTAACAGCGAAGTTAGGGAATACCTCTTCTGTGTCTGATTCTGAGTCTGATTCAGAAGCTTCACTGTCATCTGGAATGTTAGCCATGAGCGCTATGTTTTCCCTTTCATCATCTGATTCTGAGTCAGCTTCAGACGAGTCAGAGTCATCCCATGTGGCCATGAGACTTTTCTTCTTCTCTCTTCCAAACTTCTTTTTGGGCTTTTCCCTCTGAAGCTTTGGGCAGTCACTCTTGTAGTGTCCTTGCTCATTGCACTCGTAGCAGATGATGTCTTTTGTATTTGGCTTCTTGCTACCGGAGGAGCCTTCAGATCTTCTGTATCCAGAGGAAGAATCTGTCCTTCTGTATCTGGAAGAAGACTCGTTCTGATCAGATCTTCTGGGATTCCTGAACTTCCTTTGTCTTTGCTTCCACAGTTGATTTACTCTTCTGGAGAGAAGGGAAAGTTCGTCTTCTTCTGATGAGGATCCATCAGATGTTTCTTCAACTGCCTGCAAAACTTTAGATTCAGATTTTCTGTTAGATTTTAAAGCTAAAGGCTTACCTTGCTTCTGAGGCTCGTCAGCTTCTAGCTCTATCTCATGACTTCTGAGGGAGCTTATAAGTTCCTCCAGAGTGATTTTGTTGAGATCCTTCGCTAGCTTCAGAGCAGTAATCATAGGCCTCCACTGCTTGGGTAAACTTCTGATTATCTTCTTGACATGGTCAGCAGTAGAGTATCCTTTGTCCAGAACTTTGAGACCAGCTACCAGAATCTGGAATCTAGAGAACATAGTTTCAATGGATTCAGATTCTTCCATTTTAAACGCCTCATACTTCTGAATGAGCGCCAGAGCTTTTGTTTCTTTGACTTGAACGTTGCCCTCATGCGTCATTCTGAGAGAATCAAAGATGTTCTTAGCTGTGTCTCTGTTGGAGATCTTTTCATACTCAGTATAGGAGATGGCACTGAGGAGGATGGTTCTGGCCTTATGGTGATTCTTGAAATCACGCTTTTGTTGATCAGTCATTGATTTTCTTTCAATCTTCTGACCAGTTGCATTCACAGGGTGCGTGTATCCATCTGTCACCATATCCCACAGATCAGCATCATGTGCTAGAAAGAAGCTTTCAATTCTGTCTTTCCAGTAATCAAAGTTTTCTCCATCAAAAACTGGAGGTTTGCCGCTGAATCTGTCTCTGTCCTCATTGTTGTCATTGCTGAAATGAGAGTTGTTTCCTGCCATTGTGTTTTTCTGACGCTGGATCTTGTACTGACACGGTTAAGTGTTTTAGCTCAGAACCAGGCGCTCTGATGCCAATTGAAGGGGTGAAAAACACAAGAAGGGGGGTTGAATTGTAAAACTGAAATCTTAAAGCAATTGACAAGATATTTTTATCCTGGTTCGTTTGATCTCAAACTACTCCAGTCCACCCGTCAAGGTGATTTCGCCTCTCTCCAACGAGGTCTTAATTCACTATATTCAACTGAATACAAATCTGCTTTAACAACTGCTAAAGCCTTCTTGATTCAAACCACAATCCGGTTTGTCAAGGCAACACTTTCTTACAAAGGTATAAAACAAATGTGTGTGAATGTTTTCTACAAAACTTTATCACAACTGTGATGTATACACAAATTAAGCTTAGAAACTTAGATTGCTAAACACTAATGGAGTATCAGAGTTTGTTGGTTTAGCAAAACTGGTAGATGAAGATTATTGATCAGCTTTGTGCGTGTAGAGAATTGGAGAGCATTAGCCATTATAATCTTCGAAGCCTTGTTTATATAGCACTTGAGAAGATGAACGTTGAATGCAATATTCTTGATTCAATGCTAATAACAAGCTTTCCTTTTTGAGCAGATCTTGTCTAGAATGATGCCGTTGGAATTAATTAGCGTTCAATGCACAGTACCGTTGCTTCTTCAATGCACGTTCTGGCTTGGCTCATTCTGATTCTGCTTCGCTGCTGATGAACTACTTTGTTTCTGTATCAGAGTGTTTACGCGCAGTTCTGTTCATCAAGCTTCAGCATGTGCGTGAGTTGATCATCTGATCTTCACGTTCTGATTCAGCAACTTCTGATGCTGGTGTTTCAAGTCAAGTTCTGATGCTGATGAAGTGATCTTGCTTATTTTAATCAGCGTATCTGCAAGTCAGAGCATAGTATTTTTAGGCAGCATATAGTTCAAACATGAAACATACAAATACTATATCTTTTCACTTTGTTATCATCAAAACTTAAATATAGGGTACTAGATTCAAACATTGTTCTAACAGATCCATTAAATTCATATGGGGCATTGTAAGTTCAAAAATCCTTGTGTAAACTCAAACCCTAATTTTGGTCATCAGTGCTTGAGGAGGTGTCTTGAGCTGATCAAACACTAGTGCAGTCTTGAGCCCAAAGAGATCTTGTGAGTAAATTCTTCTTAATAAGTTAGAGGGAAAATTTTGGGTTAAAACTGTCTATAACCAAAAACAGAGCATTGCACATTGATTTCTCCAAGCCATTTCAGCCATCCTCAACTCAAGCTAAGCATTGTATTAGCTTCCTAGAGACTCAAGGAAGCTAACCTGATCATTACAGCACCTTGAATCAAGCTCATTTGCATTTCACGATTTCCAGTTTTGAGGTATTTTTCTTGAACTTCTATCTCATTACTTAGGCATTATTAGGCTTGCATTTGTGAAGATAAAATGTAGACATCATTGCCCTAAAGTTGTACATGTCTATAGATTTCATTTATATTGATTGAGCTAGGAGAATTTTAGGATTGAATCTCTGAAAATAGTTAGGTCAGAATTTGGTACCATTCAAAATTCATGCTCATTTTTGAGAATTAGTTTAAGTTGTTTACATTTCTGGAATCGTGAACAAATTTGCCACAAGTTTCATGTTGACATTTTTGCAAATGGATGAGAAATGAACAAGATGCAGGTGGTCCGGCCAGAGGTTGAAGATGAAGTTGTTTTCATGAAGCAGTTTCTAATATATATTTGTTGTTTTACATAAGTTAATGGATGTATCATCACCCCGGTGGTTAAAGCGCGCGCCTATCACTATGAGGTTCTGGGTTCAAGCCCCAGCGTGACCTTTTTGCATTTTTTCATTTTTTTGACATTTTCTTGTTTTTTGCAGCACTTACGCCAGTAGTTTGGGCCTGGCCTTTTTTTATTACCATACTCCATATTTCACTATTTAGCCTCCCTGACTTTTTTTTTTTACTTTTTTTATATTTTATTTATTACTACTATTATTATTATTATTATTATTATTTTCATTAATAATAAAAATCCAAAAATATTTATATTTTTTAGTTTATTTTTCTTTACAAAAATAAAAGAACAAAAACATTTTCTTTAATTAATTTATTTTTTTAATGATACTTAGATGATTTAATTTTAAATATTTTTGTTTGTAAATTAAAATCAATTTAGAATTTAGAATCTTTTATTTAATTATTTTTATTTACTAACTTAATTAAATTCACCAAAACCCTAAAAAATAGTTTTCTTTAAATTAATTATTTTTACTAACTTAAACTTAATTTTCTTTTTTAATTAATTATTTTATTTTAGTTAATTAGTTTAAAAACCCCTTTTTATAAAAAAACCAAACAAAAATCATTCTCCTTTTCACATTTACATTCTTGCATTTTATTTGTCCATTTTGTATATTTATTCAAATTCAATATGGTTGTAATAATTTATTTAGATTTTAATTTCTTGCAATTCCCTATTTGTAATTTGTACATCCCCTCCCCTAAATGATGTAATAGTGTAGTAATTTTAATTTCCTCAATTTATCGCTTTATATACAAATGCTAGTAATTAGGGTTTTGTATGGAAAGACTAAAATCAAAAAATAGCAAACCCTAATCACAGACAAATCAAGCATGTAAATCAATACACTTGCACACAAACACCCCTAGGGTAAACCCACTTTGTTGCCTTACAAAAATAACCATATTATGCATGTGAGGTATCTTAGCAAAAACAAGAAAAATACAAGATCATAGTCCCTCGATGACGCTATCTATGTTGCCTTTTCAAAATGATCTTAGTCCTTAAGGAAAAATGCTAAGATATCTTGCAACATTGCTAATCATGGTTATACGATGACTCACGCCCATCCCTTTTACATCCAAAGATAGAGTTACTTACCAAATCAATGGTAAGATAACAATGTCAAAGGAAATAGGAAATAAACATGAAATAATTTTGAGTAGGTAGAATGTTCCTAGTTACTTGCTCAATTTCAAAACCAAAACATTCTTGCTATTTTCAAAACAAACACCAACACTTTCAAAACACCTGTCAAACTTGAAAACATTTTCAAAAGATCAACACTTTGTATACATTCTTACGAACGAGAATCATTATAAAGTTTTCCTAAACAATGGCCTCTTTACAAAATACTTTCAAAAAACCACACAAAGCATATTTTAAAACACAAATCAAGTGATCTAGCAAGTAACTAAGAGCCCATGGAAAACCATGGATGAAAAGGGTGCTAATACCTTCCCTTTTCATAATCTACCCCCCGAACTCAAGAAATAATCTCAAAGGTATTTCCTATGCTTTTTCACCTTTCCTTTTGGATAAAATAAAAGTCGGTGGAGACTATTGCTAAACCGCAACATTTGCGATCAAACACAAAATAACCAAGTCAGTTCTCCCACCGTATCACAGAACAGACGACTCTACTGGGGAAATTTATAAAAGTGGGGTTACCTTAGTGTTAGGTCACATTTATTTGATTTCTTTGTTTGACTTGCATGCTTTATATTATGGTTCTTTGTTTGGGTTTGTTTTAATTCTACACCCGAATTTGGGGCACCTTTCTTAGGTAAGTAGCAATAAACTGTGAGGGAACTGTGTGGGGCATACCGACACGGTTGAAATAGTAGCTACGTTGATGTGATACTTTGGTGTGTACCAGTAGCCCTTGAGTAATCAAGGAGAATACGGGGCCACTATGTGGTGTCATAAAGCGTCAACTGACTTTAGCACCTTAATAGACCAACTTGGCTTTTAGGACGTAGTGAGATAGTTGTCTTTGGTGTAAACGCAAAGTCGGTTGATACTCGATACTATACTCATTGAGGTTTAACCCTTGAATTTTGTTTGGTGGTAAGTCAATTGTCTATCGGAACGAGAATTGGGGGAAAGACCGATGATATTGAGATCCCTTAAAACCCGGTTACTATATTCAGGACAGGTTGAACCAATCCAACTTCAAGAGGGTATCACCTTAAAACCCATGCAAGCCTTAAACCTAAGGTCTTTATGTGATTTGCTTGTGCTTATCTGCTACATCTGAGCATAGTCATGACATCATAACATAGCATGTCATACTAACCATTTCAAGTATTCTTAGGGTTTATTTTTGTCTTGTTTTGTAGGACATGGCTCTCGCCCGCAGATTCACTATCCAAATCAGTCTGGTAAAAGTACCTCCTCAGCTTAAGGAATTGGCATCAAGGGTTCCCGAAAGCTCTCCATTCACAGAAAGACATGGTAGACTTCTCAACTTGGTCACTTCAAACCCCGATGAAGAAATGTTAAAAGTGCTCTTTCAGTTCTTTGACCCTCTCCATCACTGCTTCACTTTCTCGGGTTACCAGTTAGTGCCTACTATGAAGGAGTTTTCTCTGCTGTTTATGGTGCCTATCCTTAATGAGGTACCTTTCAATGGTATGGAAAGATACCCTAAATTTTAATATATTGCCAAAGATTTCTCCTTACAACGATCTGACGTAGTGGCAAATTGGGAAACCAGGAGAGGTGTCAAAGGTTTTTTGGCTAAGTTCTTGTTCGAGAAAGCTCACCATTTCTGGGATACCTTGGACTTACAAGCTTTTTAAGAGGTGTTAGCCCTTCTCATCTATGGTTTGGTACTGTTTGCTAATCCGGACCAGCTCATAGACGTGAATGCGGTTAAGATTTTCCTGTCATGTAACCCCGTACCTACTCTGCTTGGAGATATCCTACATTCGTTGCATACCCGTACCATAAAGAGGAGAGGAACCCTTTTGTGTTGCACACATATTTTGGCTATGTTGTTTATTTTTCACCTACCTATATTTGTCTCGAAGAATGAACAAGGTTTGAGATGGTCTCAAAGGCTGATGACTCTTACACATTCAGGCATTCATTGGTGTCCCCGATCCTCGGAGAATGCTACCATTATCGATCGCTATGGTGAATTCCCTAATGTCCCTCTCTTAGGCATTAGGAGAGGAATCACTTACAATCCTTGTTTGGCGCTATGACAGTTTGGATACGCAAGAAGGAATGGTCCTCATGATGCACTTATTCAAGGAATCGTTTTTGACTATGAGAATGATTCTCAGGATTACCGCAAGAGGTTCATGAGAGCTTGGGGCATGGTACATAGAGTTGATAGCAAGACATTGGGGCACAAGAATTCCATCCATCTTTAGCCTTATCTCAAATGGGCACGAGCTCGTGCTCAAAGTCTTATGATGCCTTATCCCTCTATTCTCCCAGTTATTATAGAGCCTATTGTGGAAGGATATGTCCCGTACACTATCCTACATCCTGACATGCCCACCTCTCTTGAACACTTACAAAGAGATTGGATACAGATTAAAGGGGAGCGAGACACTTTTGAGGCCCAATTCTACGCCAGCAAGAAGAAGGTTTTGGAACTCACCAAGCAGCTTCACGAGGAGCGGAGTCTGAACGCCTACATCGCGCCAAAGAGGATGCACGCGACTTTTTTATCTTAAAGTTTTTTGTATTTTCTTTGTAAGCCCAAAGATGCATGATGTACTCAAACTTTGATTTATTAATATAACATGTGTTCCTTTTTGGTCTAAAGAAAATTTAAAATCTCTAATTTCCTTGAAATCATTTCATATGCATTTACCATTCATCATAACATAAGCAGGTTTCTTACAATAAGTCTCCTCATCTTTCTACTGTTTATTTCAGTAAGATGGATCTCGAGCAGACAATAAAAGACCTCCAGGCATAGAATGCTCAGTTTCAACAGATGTTCTTGACTCTAGCCAAAGGACAAGAAGATTTTAAAACTTTGCTGGTTGAAGAAAAGAAGAAGAAAGCCAAGAAAATAACCAGAGTTCTGAATATGGGAAGAAGGTTTCAAGTACAAGCCAAACGGACCCTAGACTTTGCAACATCATCTGGTGAAAAAGACAATCAAGAAGGGAAAGGCAAGGAAGCGGTTATCCAACCAGAATCTGAAGAGGAAGAAGAAGAGGATTACTCTGAAGAGCAGTATCCCCCGGCCGATGACAAGTACAACCATCTGGAAGAACGACTAAGCGTAATGGAAATTCATAAAGTGCCCGAGCTAGACTTTGAAGAGTTGGGTTTGGTGTCTGGGATTGTTATTCCACCAAAATTCAAAGCACCGGTATTTGCTAAGTACGACGGGGTTTCGTGTCCCAAGATGCATCTCTGATCCTATGTGAGGAAGATACAGCCTCACACTGCTGACAGAGATTTGTGGGTACACTTCTTTCAAGACAGTCTATCCGGAACTCAGCTTTATTGGTTCTATCAACTAGAAAGGGCCAATATTCATAATTGGGAAGACCTTGCCGCTGATTTTTATAAACAGTATCAGTATAATGCATACCTTGCTCCTACCCGTATTCAACTCCAGAGTATGGCTATGGTTTCAAGTGAAGGTTTCAAAGACTACACTCAGAAATGGAGAGACTTAGCAAGAAGAGTCCAACCTCCCCTGTCCGAAAGAGAGCTAGTAAACATATTTCTAGGTACCTTGTTCGGTCCTTTTTTTAATCATCTAATTGGAAGCTCTTCAGCAGGCTTCACTGAGTTAATCTTGATTGGAGAAAGAGTGGAAGCTTGGATTAAGAGTGGGAAGATCCAAAAAGACGCATCCTCCGCCGCTATAAGAAAACCTTTTATTGGGAAGAAAGAAGTTGGTGTTGTGTATCCTCAAAGAAATCAAGATAGAACTGAACGCCGACCAATGGTAGGGGCTGTCATGATCCCTAAGCATGCACCTACTCAACAAAGGAATGATCAGCCTAGAACAGAAAGACCACTAAGATAATTTACCCGGATTAATATGACATTATCTCAAGTCCTGCCACATTTGTTGAGATCTAATATGGTAACTTTGAAGGAAGCCCCGAAGAATCCTAACACAACCTCTCCTCACTACCATCCTAATGCTCGTTGTGCTTACCATTCAGAAAGCCCAGGCCATGATACCAACAATTGTTGGGCTTTGAAAAACAAGATGCAAGACCTTCTTGAAGCAAAAGAAATTGAGTTTGATGCTCCTGAAATCCAAAACGTTATCACCGCTCCTATGCCCAAGCATTGTCGTGGTGTTAACGCTGTTGAAGATGATATGTTTGTTACTGTTGTTGATGAACTTGTTACTCCTCTCCTGACCGTCAAAAAGAACCTATTAAAGGCAGGTTTATTTTCGGGTTGTGATGAAGGCTGCCACTTTTGTTTATCCCGACCAACTAGTTGTCATTTATTGAAAGCAGGTGTTCAGCGCCTAATGGATGACAAAGAGATTTTGTTTGAAAAGACTCCCGTTCCAACCGTTTCTTACAAAGATGTTTCAATAGTAACCATTTCTTCCAATCCTTCCAGGGTCTCCACCAAAAGACCCATTAGGATTACATCTGTTCCTAAAGTAGTTCCACTGATAATTACTATGCCAGGTCCAATCCCGTACTCATCAGATAAAACTGTCCGATGGAACTATGGGGGCGACGTCTACTATCACGGTGTCAAGCAAGATTGGCTGGCTGATAAAGACTCAATTCTTGAGAAGGCTGACCCCGACATCAGTAATATTGAGAGAACCAGCAAGATAACCCGAAGTGGAAGAATTTTCTCTCCAAAGATTGCTCCTCTGAAGACTGTTACTGGTCCTATGATCATCCATGTTCCTGTTCCTGTCGACACTACTACTACTACAATCCATATGGTTACCCCTACTGACACTCCTACCACGGAGTCGACCGAGACTCGGGGCAAAGGAATTCTGGTTGAGCCTGTCTGGATAAAGGCGCAAACAGTATCTATCCCTGAGGCCTCCCAAAAGGAGATGGAAGAAATTCTGAAAATTATAAAGAGAAGCGACTACAACGTAGTCGAACAGTTAGGGAAGACTCCGTCAAATATTTCAATGTTGGCTTTATTGTTATGCTCTGAGGCTCATGCGAAGGCCTTGGTGAAATTTATTAAAACTGCCCATGTACCACAAGAAACTCTGTTGATCAGTTCCAAGACTGTGTAGCCAGTTTAACCGTTGACAATGGTTTAGGCTTTTCTGATGCTGACTTGACACCTAGAGGGAGGAAGCATAATGAGGCATTACATGTCTCTGTCGAATGCCGGGGAACAACTTTTTCCCATGTCTTGGTTAGTATTGGTTCGTCTTTAAATGTGCTACCTAAAAAGGCTCTTGATAGACTCGACTGTGAAGGTTTGACCTTGAAACCCAACAACATAGTGGTAAGGGCCTTCGATGGTTCAAAAAGAATGGTGCATGGGGAGGTGGACATCCCTATAAAAGTTTGAACTCAAACCTTTGATTCAAATTTTTACGTGATGGATATTCGCCCTTCCTATTCTGGCTTATTGGGCCGACCATGGATTCACAATGTTGGTGCCGTCACCTCTACATTACATCAAATGCTGAAATACCCAACCAATGGGAAAATCATTACTGTCCATGGAGAAGAGGAGTATATGGCCAGTCACTTAAACTCCTTCAGATCTGTGGAATTGGATGGTGAATTCATTGAAATTTCGTTTCAGCATTTCGAGAAAGTCCCACCAACCGTGGCAGTAACCAAGGATGTTTCTCAAATCCCGAAGATTACAAGACCTCCGCTAAAGATGTCTTCTCTGAAATATGCCAAGGCAGTGATCGAAGAAGGTGGGTGCACTATTTGGGGCCAACTCCCATATATCCCATACAAATCTGACAAATTCGGTTTGGGTTTCACTTCAGGAGCCCAGAAAGTTGTACGCGGTGCTCGTGTCGGAGGACTACCCTTGAAGATCAGCAACCATGGAGTCAATGCTATGGAGGATGAGGAGGACAGATACGACCTGGAGGAATGGATTTTCCCAACTATCAACGGAGGACTCAGCAACTGGGAAGCTAAATACTTTGTCCCAATTACTTTTATCCAACAGTAATTGTCTTTAAATTTTTTGTCGGATTTGTAATAATTAAACAATTCAGACTTTTAAAACCTTGTGTCTTACCCGAGGCACAACGGTCCATTTGTAAGGGTTGTTACCTCATTTTCATATGTCATCAATGAATCATGGACGTTTTTGCATACAAACTTTGTGCTCCTTGTCTTTCTTTCTTACATTTTATTTCTTTCAAAGATAGTTATACTCTTACACACACTCACATTCAAAATGCAGGTCTGCATCCACTCAGGATCCCATGGGTAACGATTCTGCTATGGCCTTTTATGACTCTGAAAATCTAATCTACCAAGCCGAAGACGAAGGTGAGGAAGATTGTGAAGTTCCATGGGAACTATCCATGTTACTACAACAAGAAGAGAGGACCATTCAACCCCACAAAGAATAAGTGGACACAGTTAACCTAGGTACTGAAGAGGACAAGAAAGAAGTCAAGGTGGGTGCCAATCTGGAACCCAGTGTCAAGAAGTGTCTGACTCAGTTGCTACATGATTATGTTAAGGTCTTTGCCTGGTCGTATGAAGACATGCCAGGACTTGATGTTCATATCGTGGTCCATCGTCTACCGATAAAAGAAGACTTCCCTCCGGTAAAACAGAAAGTCTGTCGCATGCGACCAGACATGTCAGAGAAGATCAAGGCCAATGTCATGAAACAATTCAACGTCGGATTCTTAGTCGTTACCTCCTATCCACAATGGGTCTCCAATGTTGTTCTCGTGCCTAAAAAGGACGGTAAGGTACGAATGTGCATGGATTACAGAGATTTGAATAGGGCAAGCCCTAAGGATGATTTCCAACTTCCTCACATCAATATTCTGGTTGACAATACAACACAACATAAGGTGTTTTCCTTCATGGATGGTTTCTCAGGATACAAACAAATCAAAATGGCTCCTGAGGACATGGAGAAAACGACCTTTATCACACAGTGGGGCACTTTCTGTTACAAGGTTATGCCATTCGGGTTGAAGAATGTTGGGGCAACCTATAAACGTGCCATGGTAGCTTTATTTCATGACATGATACATCACGAAATAGAGTTCTATGTGGACGACATGATAGCCAGATCTCAAACTGAAGAGGAACATCTTGACCGTTTGCAGAAACTGTTTGAAAGACTGAAGAAATACAACCTGAGGTTGAACCCGAATAAATGCACATTTGGGGTGAGGTCGAGTAAACTCCTAGGCTTTGTCGTCAGCGGTAAAGGTATCAAAGTGGATCCCGCCAAGGTAAAAGCAATACAAGAAAGGCCTGCTCCTCGTATTGAGAAGGAATTCAGAGGATTCTTAGGACGTCTAAACTACATTGCCCAATTCATTTCTCACTTGACCGCTACTTGTGAACCAATCTTTAAATTACTGAAGAAAGATCAAGTAGTCAAATGGAATGATGAGTGCCAAACTGCATTCAACAAGATCAAAGAGTACCTACAAAAGCCTCATGTTTTGATGCCACCTGTCGAGGGAAGACCCTTGATTATGTATCTAACTGTTTCGGAAAATTCAATGGGGTGTGTGTTGGGGCAGCATGACGAGTCTGGCCGAAAAGAGCATGCTATTTACTACCTGAGCAAAAAGTGTACCGACTGTGAAATAAGATATTCACTGCTCGAGAAAACTTGATGCGCTCTAGCATGGGCTTCTCGCCGGCTAAGACAGTATATGCTGACCCATACTACCTTATTGATATCTAAGATGGATCCAATAAAGTACATATTCGAGAAACATTCCCTCTCTGGGAGAATAGCAAGATGGCAGATAATCCTGAAGGAATATGACATTCAGTACACTACCCAGAAAGCAATAAAAGGCGGTGTGCTAGCCGATCACCTTGCTTATCAAGCTGTGGATGACTACCAATCCATGAAGTTCGAATTCCCAAATGAAGACATCATGGTGATAAACAACTGTGAAGAATTCAGACCATATGACGGACCTGAACAAGGATCCCGATGGACCCTGGTTTTTGATGGGGCATCTAACGCACTCGGCAATGGCATCGGGGTTGTACTCATATCTCCGGAAGGATATCATACTCCCTTTACTGCAAGACTATCTTTCAACAGTACAAATAACATGGCAGAGTACGGAGCATGCATTTTTGGTCTCAAAGCTGCCATAGATTTGGGGATCAAGTCCTTAAGTGTATTCGGAGATTCACTTTGGTCATCAGTTAGATCAAAGGAGAGTGGGACACGAGGAACCCTAACCTTATCCCCTACAAAGAACATGTAATGACATTAATCCCATATTTTGAGAAGATTACCTTTGAGCATTTCCCGCGAGAAGAAAGTCAACTAGCTGATGCGCTAGCCACAATGTCATCCATGTTTAAAATCAAATGGGGTAACGAGGATCCTCAGATCACCATTAAATGGATGGATGAACCAGCTTATTGTTACGAGATCAATACTGAAGAAGTAGTGGACCAGCCTTGGTTCCATGAAGTCAAGAGGTATCTCGAGGCTAAAGAGTATCCGGAAGGAGCTTCAGTGAACAATAAGAAGTTCTTAAGGAGATTCTCTGCTAAGTTCTTCATCAGTAATAGCATCCTCTACAAACGCAACCACGACTCTATACTGCTTTATTGCGTAGACAAGATTGAGGTAGAAAGGATCATGGATGATCTACATGAGGGCACTTTTGGCACCCATTCCAGTGGGCATACAATGGCAAAGAAGATCCTGCAGGCAGGGTATTACTGGTCTACCATGGAAGCAGATTGCTACCAGCATTCACGAACCTGCCACAAATGCCATATCTATGCTGACAAAGTGCATGTACCTCCAGTTCCTCTGAATGTCCTGACGGCTCCCTGGCCATTCACGATGTGGGACATTGATATGATTGGAGAAATCAAGCCCACAGCCTCTAATGGACACCGTTTCGCCTTGGTGGCCATTGACTATTTCACGAAGTGGGTTGAGACAGCTTCTTTCGCTTCCGTTACCAAGAATGTTGTCACCTGGTTCATTAAACAGAATCTCATTTGTCAGTACGGTATCCTAGAGAGGATCATCATAGACAATGGTACGAATCTCAACAATACTATGATCACCGCATTGTGCATGCAATTCAAAATCCATCACCATGATTCTTCCCCTTACCGGCTAAAGATGAATGGTGTTGTCGAAGCCGCAAATAAGAACATCAAAAAGATCATACGGAAAATGACAGTAACCTATAATGACTGGCATGAGATGTTACCATTCGCTCTCCACGGTTATCGTACCATGGCGCGCACGTCAACCGGGGTAGCACCTTACTCTCTGGTATACGGTATGGAAGTTGTCTTGCCTATTGAGGTCCGGATCCCTTCTCTAAGAATCATGAAGGATGCAGGGTTGAATGAAGATGATTGGATCCAAACTCAACTTGATCAACTGAACTTGATTGATGAGAAAATTCTTACTGCTGTTTGTTATGGTCAAATGTATCAAAAATGAATGATCAAGGCTTTCAACAAAAAGGTCAGACGCCAAGTGTATCAATTCAGGGATTTGGTGATCAAGCGCATCATACTTCCACAGGGTGATCCCATGGTAAAATGGACTCCTACATATGAAGGACCGTTTGTAATCAAAAGCATATTCTCTAGTGGAGCAATGATCTTAACCACTATGGATGGCGACGACCTGCCGCACCCTGTGAACGCAGACATAGTCAAAAGATGCCATGCATAAGAGACCCGCTAGGTTAACACACCTAGGAAAAACAAGGGCATCGCGGCGAACCAAAAGGTTCGGGAAAAAATTAGGGATAAAACAAAAATATATATACACCCGGCAAGTTGAAAACCCTAAAGGGCGACTTGGGTAAAAAATGGTATCTCGGTGGGCTGAAAACCCGAAAGGGCGGTCCAGGCAAAAGTTAGGGAATTATAGCGTATGATTATGTCCCGTTGATCATCTTACAGACAACCTTTGGCTTCGACTGACAAACTCAATGAGTCTAATCAATCCAATCAACTTCGGACAAGGCAGCAAATGGACAAGACGCTCAGAGACACGAAGGCTATAGCAGAATGGGAACCCCATGGGATTATTGCACATAGCTATCTTTTCTTTGTATCAAATTTCCATTTTTTTTACGATGACATTCTCTTACTAGGATGTTTGTCTCATTGTACAAAATACTTATTCAAGTTAATACAAAGATTTCCTTTGAAAGTGCAAAACTATCTATTTTTCTTTATTTATGTGTTTTGTTTACAAAAATGTCCAATGATTTATTTTTGAACATATGCATTTGAACGTAACTAATGTTTACAAATGAGCAAAAAAAAATAGAAGACAATCACAAGTGGCTTTAAGAAATAGGATAATATCTTTAGACTATTCCATAAAATCCCCCACAGTGCGCAGCTTAATGATATCAAGCTCTCTCACATCCCCGATGGAACAAAACTTCCAGTTTATCACTCCCCAGTACAAGTCTCCCAATTTCTCAGGATTCCCCAATAAGATTTCACAAGCAATACACGGCGTTTCCCTTACAACTGAGTTTATTTCTCTAACGAATAGAAGCTCATCAACTCATCAGCACTTCAAAACATGAAGACATACACTCCACATCCCCAACAACAGTCAGGGATTTATTTTCCCTAATCCAACCATATTACAGCTGCATAGCTTACATACCAATACATCACATCCATACATCAAAACAACTATGACACGAATGCATACAATATATTTGCGTTTCATTTGTTAGAACATCATTGTATAATTCATTTCATACATCATGATATTGCATACAACTAATCTTTCATCTCTTCAGGAAAGATCAGTCAACAGATGGCTATCATCAACAACTTGCAAAAGGGTCAGAGATTGATATCTGAAACAAACCAGGACAATCATCTACACGACCAGCTGAAGTAATCCTACACGGGTTTCTTCTCGTACAACTTTCAGATACAGTTCAGATACGCTCCAGACACGAACGCCATTCTGATACCCATTCAGATTCGACTTTCAGATACAGTTCAGATACGCTCCAGACACAGATGCCATTCTGATGCTCATTCAGATTCATCTTTCAAATATAGTTCAGATACGCTTCAGACACGGACGCCATTCTGATTCAGATTCAACTTTCAGATACAGTTCAGATACGCTTCAGACACGGACGCCATTTTGATACTCATTCAGATTCAACTTTCAGATACAGTTCAGATACAGTTCAGATACGCTCCAGATACGGATGCAATTTTGATACTCATTCAGTTTCAACTTTCAGCCTATCTCCAACAACTTTCCATCACCTCTCCAAATGGAATCTTTAAGCCTATTCCCTACACCATCAACCATCACATCCTCGAGTGCAAATTCCTGGGCACTCTAGTGTCCAATCCTCTTCCACCTTCAAGTCACGAATGGAAAATTTGCCAATATAACTCTTCAGGTTTAAGAAGATTGAATAGGGGCAACTGTTGTACCCCAAAATTTTCCATCTCACTTATCAAATATTTTCTCACAAAGATCTCTCTTGGCTCAAGACTGCACAAGGATTGATCAGCTCAAGACACCACCTTAAGCACTGATGACTAAAATTAGGGTTTGAGATTGCATAAGGATAATGGAACTTTCAATGCCTCATATGACTTTCAAGGATCCTTATGGACCCCCAAGATTACTCATGTCAAGTTTCAAGCCTTGAATCACATTTTTGCTCAGTCAATTGAGTAGTTGACCTAAAAATCAACTATATTGAGGAAAAAGTCAATTGTGGCAAATTTAAAATCAAACTCCATAATTTTTTATCCACATCAAAATTATAAACTCATATGTATCATTTGATCAAGTTTGGACCATAATTCCTCAAGAAATTTGATCAAATCATCAAAAGGGCAAAATGGTCAAAATTAGGGTTTTGACTGAGAAGGGGCAATTCCTGATTTTTGACCTAGAAAATGGTCAATTGGTTTGAAGAATGATCTCAAGAGTTCAATTACACCATTTTGACCTAATGGTATGACTCAAAACATTACTCAAGATCAATTGGATTGATAGTTGATTTTCAGTCAACTGATCAAAAGTCAAATGTATACTGAAAAGTCAAACTTTGACTTTTTGGTCAAAATCAAGTGTAAAAATTCAAAATTCATAAAAACATGTCAAAATATGAAACTTATTCATCAAGAAATCAAAAATTCAAGATTTCATTTTGAAAAGTCAAAGTTTTCAAACTTAGAAAATTTTCTAAGTGTTGAAAACTTCATGTTTTTTCACAACTTTGAGCAAATTTTTCACCATGATGAAAGATGATTCAAAAGAAACTTTCAACATGAAATTTGTAGATCTCCATGATATATACAACATTTCTTTACACAACTCCTCCTAATAATGCTTGGATCTCAAGTTATTAACTCATGAAGTCATGGTTTTGAAATTAAACACTTAGTGAAATTTTGCCCTAGTTTAGGCAGGATTTTGACCTAACTTCATGGCACTTTTTCATATAGTTCAAATGGGAATATTAAAAAGTGATTCAAATAGGGGTTTTATAGCACATTACAAGCTTTCTAAAATGTCAAATAACTCCTTGATATCATTCTTGAGCAAGGAGAATCGAAGAGAGGAAGTTAGAGTTTCAAACTAAAATTATAGGTCATTTTCATGATGAACAAAAATGCAATTTCAATATTAGGCTTCATAATCTTGCTTTGCAGGCCTTCTAACTTGTGTATCTATCCATCATTAATGGATTACAAAAACTTTTGAGCTTTAATTCAAGTGGTTTAAGCTTTATCTAATCCACATTTCCATTAATGGCACAAAGTGAACACTTTCATTTTAGAAAAGCTAACTTTATGTGCAAAGTCAATTCTTGAGCCTCTAACTTATTCCCTCTGATCACACTCCATCTACAAAGTCAGAAGCAATTGTGTTTAAAGCATTACCACTCTATCTTAGCCAGTACACAAAGCATTGAAACTTGATTTCTCAAAAAATCACATGTTGAGCTTAAACATGTGATTTTGAATTCTGATCAGATACAAGCCTCCATACTTGTTGCTTATAAATAGAGGCACTATTTGTGAGCTAAAGGAAGAGCTTAAGCACCCTGAAACACACCAAAATTCTCTCAAATCAGAAATTGCCTAAAAACTCCATTGTTGCAAACTTTCTGACCTTGAACACCAAATTCATATTTCCCTCGTGCGTTTCTTGGCCTTTTAGTTTCTAAAGCTTCCTTACATCAAGTGTAACCTATTCTTGTCCCTGTTTCATCACTGTAACATCATTTACCATATCCTCCATAACCAAAAACAGAGCATTGCACATTGATTTCTCCAAGCCATTTCATCCATCCTCAACTCAAGCTAAGCATTGCATTAGCTTCCTAGAGACTCAAGGAAGCTAACCTGATCATTGCAGCACCTTGAATCAGGCTCATTTGCATTTCACGATTTCCAGTTTTGAGATATTTTTCTTGAACTTCTATCTCATTACTTAGGCATTGTTAGGATTGCATTTGTGAAGATAAAATGTAGACATCATTGCGCTGAAGCTGTACATTTCCATAGATTTCATTTATATTGATTGAGCTAGGAGAATTTTAGGATTGAATCTCTGAAAATAGTTAGGTCAGAATTTGGTACCATTCAAAATTCATGCTCATTTTTTAGAATTAGTTTAAGTTGTTTACATTTCTAGAATTGTGAACAAATTTGCCACAAGTTTCATGTTGACATTTTTGCAAATGGATGAGAAATGAACAAGATGCAGATGGTTCGGCCAGAGGTTGAAGATGAAGTTGTTTTCATGAAGCAGTTTCTAATATATATTTGTTGTTTTACATAAGTTAATGGATGTATCACTACCCTAGTGGTTAAAGCATGCGCCTGTCACTATGAGGTCCTGGTTTCAAGCCCCAGTGTGACCTTTTTGCATTTTTCTCATTTTTTTGACATTTTCTTTTTTTTTTTGCAGCGCTTGGGCCAGTAGTTTGGGCTTGACTTTTTTTTTCTTACCATACTCCCTGTTTCACTATTTAGTCTCCCTGACTTTTTATTTTATTTTATTTTATTTTTACTTTTTTTAATATTTTATTTATTATTATTTATTACTATTATTATTATTATTATTTTTATTAATAATAAAAATCTAAAAATATTTAAATTTTATTATATATATATATTTAGTGTATTTTCCTTTACAAAAATAAAAGAACAAAAACATTTTCTTTAATTAATTTCTTTTTTTAATAATACTTATATGATTTAATTTTAAATATTATTATTTTATTTTATTTTGCAAATTAAAATCAATTTAGAATTTAGGATCTTTTATTTAATTATGTTTATTTACTAACTTAATTAAATTCACCAAAACCGTAAAAAATACTTTTCTTTAGATTAATTATTTTTACTAACTTAACCTTAATTTTCTTTTTTAATTAATTATTTTATTTTAGTTAATTAGGTTAAAATCCCCTTTTCATAAAAAAAAATAATTAAAAATCATTTTCCTTTTCACATTTACATTCTTGCATTTTATTTGTCCATTCTGTATATTTATTCAAATTCAATATGGTTGTAATAATTTATTTAGATTTTAATTTCTTGCAATTTCCCATTTGTAATTTGTACACCCCCTCCCCTAAAATGATGTAATAGCGTAGTAATTTTAATTTCCGTAATTTATCGCTTTATATATAAATGCTAGTAATTAGGTTTTTGTATGGAAAGACTAAAACCAACAAATAGCAAACCCTAATCAAAGACAAATCAAGCATGTAAATCAATACACTTGCACACAAACACCCCTAGGGTAAACCCACTTTGTTGCCTTACAAAAATAACCATATTATGCATGTGAGGTATCTTAGCAAAAACAAGCAAAATACAAGATCATAGTCCCTCGATGACGCTATCTATGTTGCCTTTTCAAAATGATCTTAGTCCCTAAGTAAAAATGCTAAGATATCTTGCAACATTGCTAATCATGGTTATACGATGACCCACGCCTGTCCCTTTTACATCCAAAGATAGAGTTACTTACCAAATCAATGGTAAGATAACAATGTCAAAGGAAAGAGGAAATAAACATGAAAGACTTTTGAGTAGGTAGAATGTTCCTAGTTACTTTCTCAATTTCAAAACTAAAACATTCTTGCTATTTTTAAAACAAACACCAACACTTTCAAAACACCTTTCAAACTTGAAAACATTTTCAAAATACCAACACTTTGTATACATTCTTACGAACGAGAATCATTACAAAGTTTGCCTAAACTATGACCTCTTTACAAAATACTTTCAAAAAACCACACAAAGTACATTTTCAAACAAAAATCAAGTGATCTAGCAAGTAACTAAGATCCCATGAAAAACCATGGATGAAAAGGGTGTTAATACCTTCCCTTTTCATTATCTACCCCCCGAACTCAAGAAATAATCTTAAAGGTCTTTCCTGTGCTTTTTCACCTTTCCTTTTGGATAAAAGAAAAATCGGTGGCGACTCTTGCTAAACTACAACATTTATGATCAAACACAAAACAACCAAATCAGTTCTCCCACCATATCACACTTGCCATTTCTATGCTATGGCCCTCTCTCCATCCCCTATAAATACACAACACTTCTACAAGCCAAGGGTACAACAAACATACGCACAAGGAAATACTACACGCACACGCTGCCTTATAAGCCACCCTAAAATTATCAAGAATCTCATAAGTGATCCAAATCGAAGCAATCTTCAACAAATGCTCCTCTCATTCCCTGAAGTTTGTAGGAGGCGTTCCCCAAGCACTAGACAGGTCCAACATGCACTAGAGCATCACTCACACAATCTGTCAGTTGCTAATTTTCTTTCGATCTCAAACTAGCCAAGTATACAATTTTTAAATTCATGTTAATCATACATTCATGTTATTGCTAGTTTTTTATTGATTAAACTAATTTCTGAAATAATTAATTAATTGATTTTAACATCCTCTTTTTCAAAAAAAATTAAAGTAAATTAGAATGTAGGTATAATTTAATTTTTCAATTTATTTTCTTTTCATAAAAATCAAAAACGAAAAAAAGATTTCCTTTTACCTTAAGATTTTTAGGCGTATTTTCAATTTGCACGCTTATTTTAAATCTTGCATTTTTTATTATTAATGTACCTGCTCATGGGTTGTAATAGAATAACTAGGACATTTACTGCTTTTACCTCCCTATTTTGAACGTGTAATAATCCCTTCCTCGAAGCCTTGTAATAGTGTAGATTTAAATTCCCGCACTTTAAATCCATGTACATATTAACTGTTAGATGTATGCCTAGTAGGATTTCATGATAAGACTAATAACCAAACGTTAGCAAACCTAACATAAAACACACAAAAATAACTGAATACAACACACTTGCACATATACACCTCTAGGGTACTCCCACTTTGGTTACCTTCGGAAAATAAAATAGTCATGTCTCTCGAAAATAGGGACGCTTTAGCAAAGATCCTTGAATCAAAAGATCATAGTCCCTCGATGACCCTTCGGTGTTGCCTTGCGCTAAATGATCTAGTCCCTTAAATAAAATTGCTAAAGCTTATATATATTTTGCCTTTATGGTTATACGATAACCTGTGAATGTCCCTCATACATCCAAACGACTAGGGCTACCTACTCACTAATAGTAGGATAGCACTGTCTAAAGGAAAGGAGGAAAAGAACGACCCTTTCGAGTAAAGTAGATGGCTGTTAGATGCTTGCTCAAACAAAAAATTTACACATACACAAAACACTTTCAAAAATATTTTCAAAACGCTTTATCAACACTCTTGAGGACTGATACAAGAGTTATCATAAAGCAAATTGCCTTGCTAAGGCACTTTCAAAAATAATTTTCAAAAACACACAAAAGCACAAGGTATTTCAAAAAATAAGCTAAGCATCTAAGAGCCCTTAGATTACTATGGATGGAAAGGGTGATAATACCTTTCGTTTCCATAATCTACCCCCCTTACTCAGAAAACTCTCGAAAGGAATTTTTATGTTCTTTTCACCCTTTCCTTTGTTGGATAAAAGAAAAGTCGATGGCGACTCTTACTTATTGCAACATTTGCGAATACAAATACAAAATCAGTATAACAGTCGGTTTTGCTACCGTATCACATAGGCCATTGCTTAGGAGGAGGGTCCATCTGATCAATTCTTGAATAATATTGAGTGTTTGACACCCTTAGAAGCATGAGGAGGTATCTTGAATCGATTTTTCTTTAAAAATGGGAGGGAAAATTTTGGGGTACAACACATACCCATTTTGTGTAATTTTGAATAATTATATCACAACTACAGTGATTGAATATAACATCCCTTAGATGTTTATTCATATTATAACATTTCATACAAGGACACCAAAAAATATCATTGTTTCTAGGAAGGTTTTTTCTGTGAAATCAAGAAATTATGACAATCCAATCTCATACTCACTACTTAATCTATTGGCTTTCATCCAACTACGATCCATAATCACATAAAGCTTATGAAAATAAAATAAAAATAGTACAAATTATTACATCAAAATATGCATAAGTGAAAAAGAAATTAGAAAATGTATAGATCTTTTCAACTTCCAAGAGAAGAAAACATATAGAATTAAAAAACAATAACGAGAAAACTTGACATCTTTTGGCTTTTATACTTTCAAGGATCAGAGAAGATGAAAGATCAGAAGAAACAATATAAATGTGGAATTCCTCTTTGAACCAAAACACCAAAAGAACTTCATCCAAAGAAATTAAAGAATAAGAAGAATCAAAATGAGTACTTCTGCTGAAGCTTTCAACTATGTTGTTGTACAAAAACCTACTCATAATCAAGAAGTGGAAAGAATCCTTTCTTGTGCAACCAAACTATTGAGACTCATGAGAGCTCCTAGGAAGAGAAGTTCAAGAAGAAGAAGAAATGTGAAAAGTCCAATCATCACTAATTTTGACGATGAAGATAAAGTAGTTTATACTTGGCCAAACTATCTCTCATCTAGAGGATTTAGATATGATTATTAACCTTTTGTAAGGATTATCTAATGAAATTTTTATTCAGCTTAACTCTTAGTATCATGTACAAAAACGAAACAATCCACAATAATGATTCGCAATAACAAGAAAAATAGTAATGGGGAACAAGAGTAATAATATACCGGAGAACAGTGGTGAGAGAGTTTTTTCCGTTCTCTATTTCTCCTTGGAGAAGAAGTGTTCTTTTGTTGGGTGGAGAATAAGTGATCTTTCGCTAGGGCTCGAAAAGTGAAAGAGACATTGAGGAGATAAAAATTATAGAGTATTTATTTCGGTTTTACTTAAAAGCGAGGTAACATATCCGACGTAAAATCTATACAAAATAAAGGTGCATTTTTTATTACAAAAAAATTAGGGAGTTTTTATCTCAGATTTACTGAAACTGAGGTAACGTATCCGACGTAAAATCTTTAAAAATCAAAGGCGATTTTTTCGTTCCATATAAAATATTAAATAGCAGGAGCTGGAAACTAAAACTCAAACCTTGAGCATATATTTATGTCAGTTTTATAAATATCCGACATAACAGATTTATCATTATTATTTTTAAATAAAACAATATGCTTCGCTCACATGTACCCGCGGTTTTATTTTGTATGTTGTGAAAGTTTTATCATGAAAAGCGTTATTTGTTGTAATGTTTGGATATCTTTTATTTTCCTGACATATGTAAATATGTATAGTTTTTGTAAATGTGTATAGTTGTTGTTATCGTATATAATGTTTATCATTTTGGTTTTAATATAAATATTTATACTTTTTGTTTTGGTCTTGTAGTCATTAAATATATAGTACAAAATGTGTCATTGATTGCCGATGTTTTTGGTAACCAATCAAGAGTTTGATAAATCTAGTGAGATTAGCTCGAAAAATCTACAAAGAAATTTGTGCAAATAATTTTTATGAAAACACGTGTGTGTGAATTAAATGCAACTGTTCGTACGACGACGACACAAAGACAGAGTTTAAATGAAGACAAGTTTTGATAAATGACAAGGAGATAAAGTGCAGTAAATAACATTAAACAAAGGTGACCTAAGAAAAAATGTAAATGTTTCATTTAAAGAAACAAGAAAACAATTAAAAGTATGGACGTAGACACTTATGTATTTCTCACAAACTATTTCTCTCTTTGACTTAGGTACTCCAATTGTATGGAAAGAATGTATGAAATTTTTAGAACCTTGTTACAATGTATGAGTATGCTATTTATTATATTTATAAGTAACTGTCTATGACGGGTTCTAAATACTAGGAGTCTATCGCGCTTCATCCCATGTTCAACCTTCAGGCTCCCACTAGTGCATACATGTGCACCCATGATATCCTGTTTGTTTACTTTCCATGTTGAAATAAACACCTCAAGCTTTCCATAAACTCTTAATAATAACTGGCAAACATTTCATCAACATCATCTCTGTTTGACACTTAGATTTTGGAGAATTTTCTAAATCTTGAAACTCTTTTTGGCTTTGTCGACCAATATCTTTGTCGATGAAACCCTTTGGACAGTTATTCTCAAGATTTTGGACATCTTTCCAGGTGATCCTAATCTTGTGGATTTGTTCTTGTGATTCTTCCAAACCATAACTGCCACGCCAGTTGGCTTTTTGGTCGACACTCCATCGATGCTGAATAATTAAATCTTTAAGACACTTGACATTAATGCCTCTAAATACTTGGTTTAATGTTTCTAAACACTTGATTAATGTCTCATAACCCTGAATATTCTTTCATTGTGACATCCTTCCTTTAGCTAAAAATCTCAGTGTAATAGATGCCCCCCCCCCCCCCCCGCAAACTCTACCTTTTATCCTTTTTTTAGTAGGAGAAAGGTGGTATTTTTTGTAACCACTTTGTCATTATTTTCCATATTATGCACACGTCATCTCAAACATGCTTCTGTCAGTCATCATGAATACCTTTCTACTAAAACATCACGTTGCAAAACGTGCAACCGACTATCCATCATTACCCCATTTCCCAAGGTCCTAAAATAGCCACTAATAATGAAATTAAAATTTTATTTAATTTAATAAATTGCATTTACCATAAATCTCAACCATTCACTGGCTTTGGTCGTGCTACTTGTCCATGTTTCTGGAGGGAAATGTTTCACAACATAGCATATTTCCCTATTTAAACCTTCTCTTTCCAGTTTTCATCTTATTCCCTCATTTTCATTACTGAAAAAGTAAGAGCAGAAAAACCCTAACAATGTTCTCCACCATTACTCTGTCATTTTTAGCTTCCTTTCCTTTAAGTGACCTCTAGGTTTATAATGGCACCAAACCACTCTGTCCAAACAACTTGTCCATTAGCTGCTTGTCTGGATGGACCGATCACTTTTAACAATCTGACTTATGTCTTGGAATTCCCTTTGGAGGAAGACACCAGAAAGTCCTGGTATTTTGACTCATTAGTCCCTTATTATATTTAAGGTACCACTCTTGCTTTTATGGGTCTTCTTCCTTGGGCCACTAAAACACCTTCGCTTCTTAAGAATTTCTTTCCCAACTATCCTGGGTGGGAACCTATAGTTTTTAGCAGTCAACCCTTAGATTTTTTCTTTCTGAAGAAAAGGGTGTATCACTCTTCACGTCCTCTTGAGACTTCTTATTCAGCTTATATCAAGTTGTTGAATATGATAGAGAAGAACATGTTTGCATGGCAAGAACAAGGGATTTATGATCTTGTCTAACTATAAAGGGTAGGTTCCATATACAATCCTACCATGCTCATTTCCGCTTCATGTTTTTGGGAGGCTATGATGGATATGTCTCACTTTCCTTGTGGAATGGTTACTCTCACTCTTTTTTATCTGGACTCTATTGTCGGTCTTCAACCAACTGGAGAAGATTATGAGCCTTCGAAGATCACGAATACTAGTCCTGATTTTAATTTCCTCAAAGGTGCATATAACACCTTTATCAAGGATCATTGTGGCATGACCGACATTGTCAACGCTCACAAGTATATAGTGTTTTTAACCTACTAGTTGTGTCACTACGTCTTCTGCCCTTGTGAAGTTAAGATTACGAAGATCTATGTGCCCTTGGCCACCCAACTCATGAGAAAATGAATATGTGTCTTAGTAAGCTCATCCTATGTGGCCTCTATGAGTCGTTGGGGGAAAATGCGACTGACGATCTTATATGTAGAGACCACCTCGACAATCTTCAAATAGGAGGGTCTGTCTGGTTGTTGCAACTGTAACTTAATGCCTCTTTCGCCTCTGCTTTGAACATCAAGGTTCCTCCTAGCATAAAACTAAGTGCCAAAGGTGTACAGCTTGCTCAACTCACTCTTGATCATGGCAACACAGTGTAGAAGGATACTTTTGAAAAATATTTATATGTTTTTTATAATTGTAAATCCTTCATTCCAGCCATAGCTCTGTTTGTCACTCGATAGTGTGGCCCTTCATGGTTTCGTGAATCGTTTCTTCATCACACTCTGAAGTAGAAAATCCTATTTGAGGCATTCTCCTATAATGTTTTTGTCTAGCTCCTTTGTGGATGGAGCTTACCACTAATATGTTCGGGGTGAGCCTTGTTGTATATCAACCAAACATAGTGGCTAGGAAATTTGGCTTTAGCCAATTGCTTCTAAAATCTCTAATTTCTGCGGAGAAGGGTCTGTTTATCAGTACAAACGACACTACAGAAGAGAATCTAGCAGGATGTCATGACTTCTTCAAGAATAAACTAGTTTATATATGCCCCCTTTAAATACTTTTCCTCCTTCTATTGCACGAAAGAGTTCGAATATTGGTGGAGGTCTTATTACAAGAATGTGGTATCCCCGCCACATAGCACAGCGCATCATAGATGCTTTTTCCTTTTGACTGGCTTGAGGCCAAGGGGAAAATGGTATATTTGGTTAACATCCTCCTTGAGCATTAGTTTTTCTTTCTATCCATAACCTCAAATATCTTTTTTTCGATTTGCTTCAGGTAAATCCCAAAATCCAAAAAAAAAACTTCTTAAGAAACAACTTCTTCCAAGAGAGAAGCTTAATCCACTCGAGGAGCTTTATGGATAATCTAATTGCTTGTCACATTTTTAAAGTAACTTTTCTCCCTTGTCTAACGCTCCCGTATATTTCCTCCCTTAGGACCGAAGAAAGGCTACAAACCCCTCTGGTGTTGGTCCTTCTTAATCACAAGGCATGGAACAGCCAAACCTTGATGGTTCAACTAGCCATGAATCTCTGGTTGGTATTTTCTTTAAAACTTTTTGCTTTCTTAGACTTACGCCTTTGTCTAATATTCGTCACATGTGTTAGTCTCCACAGAAAGAATATGAGTTCTACAATGAGGATAAACTATATTTCTCCTCTACTCTTGCTCTCAAAATCCAAAGTTCTGATAGGGGTGAACTCTATCTTATTCAAAACAAGGGCGGGCACCGCAACTCCAGGCACATCTATAGTGGAGATTTTTAGCCATCGAAAGAAAAAGAGCAAGAATATGCCTAAGCCTGAGCCTTCCAATTCCCTCGACACTACGGATATGGAGGGAGGTGTGACTGTCAGTTTGAGTAAGAATAAAAAGAAAAAGGACATGGGTGATCTTCACCAGTCCATTCCCAACATCGAGCTTGTAGATTCTGGGCCAACTCCAATTGTCGAAGAGGTAATTCGACATCTCCCTCACTTTACTTATATTTGTTGTTACTTTGGCTGTAACTTTTTTTTTCCTATGAAGGCTTCCCATAACACTTTCTCTAGTATCAAGTACACTACTCGTACAAACAACTCGATGTCCACTCAAGATGGTGACTCTATTGTCAACCAGGAAAAACAACCAGTTAAGTAAGGCTTGGTGGTTATTACGGAGGCAGCTAAAACCCAGATAGATAAACCTACACCTGAAAATATTCATATCATTGCCATCGAGGAGATGTCCTCCACCCTAGAGGCGATTTCATTCTTTCAAGACCCACTTAGGCCTTCTGTTTTCAAAGATAGACAAGAGTGCATTGATTCATTGCCTAACCCCAGTTCACAATCTAAGGTTTCTAAAATCCTAGATAGTCAAAGTATTATTCATGCTTCTCCGTCAGCTACCAACCCACAATATTTGGGGGCAACGCAACAAGAAACTCTGGTCTAACTCTTCAAACGCATGGTCAACCCATACGACAATCTAGATGATGTTTCTCCCCCTTCTCTCAAAGCTTCCTCTTACTTCAACTTTGATGAACAGTTTCGATAGTTGAAGTCGAAAATAGGTAACATGGACCTCTTTGGGGGTGCCCACAACGAGTTTGTCAAACTTTAAGGGATGGTGTTAAAACTCAATCGACCAGATGCTCTAACTCCCATGGACGCCTTGGTTCTTGACTTGGTGATCCTTCTGGTTCAAGTTGTCCAGATTATTACTGTTAAGAAAGAGTACGTCAATCGCCTCAAGGTGTCTCATTCTAAGCAAATGATTGCTTATTAGAAGCCAGGCTTACTGATAAAGAAACACTAGCCACCCTCGATGATGACATACTGAGATAGACCCAGCAACTCAACTGGATGCAACATTCCCTTGAAGAGGAAAAGGATAAGAGAGATGTTATCGACACCTCCAACCTGGACTCGCTCGACCACCAAATGACTAAAGAGGCTAACTTGTATATCGAGCACACGAAAATTGTTCGCAAGGTGGAGAAGGAAGTAGACCAATTAAAGGCTAATGACCTCCAGATTGATAGAAAGCTCGAGTGTATGAAAATACAATTTGATAAACTGAAGAGACAACTAGAGTCTTAGCTTTTTGTTTGAATTCCTTTTGTAATGGCCTTTTGATCCTTTTGTAGTGTTGCCATTTTGGATCTTTTTTGTAATATTTCCATTTGAGCACATTAATGCCATGTTGTACATTATTTTTCCTTTGTTATGATGACTTCTTCTAGCATAGGTCTATACTTTTCAAGTATTTCCGATTTATCCTCGGTGTTTGATTACCAAGGCCTAATTCCCCAATCTCATAAGCATTATTGAGAAATACTTTATTAATCTTAAAAGGCCATTCCCGATTCGGCGACCATTTCCCTAAGGCTCTGTCCTTCTTGTCGATGGTAAGTATTACCTTCCACACATAGTCTCTGACATGAAAGAATTTGGCCTTGACCTTTTTGTTATAGGCTCCAGCCACTCGCTGCTTTTGCCTTCTTAAACCATATAAGGCAAGCAACCTTTCTTCGTCTAGGTTGAAAAATCCATCCATCATCATACTCCAAAAATGGTTTGATGGAATTTCATTTTGCCTTTTGATTCCCATAGATTTTAACAAAATTTCTGTAAGCAACACTGCATCATGACCAAACGTCAGACGGAAGGGTGTGCATTAGTTTCCTCTTTGAGTGACGTTCTACAATCCCAAAGTACCCGGTACAAGGTCTTATGCCAATTTCTTGGTTTTTTGCTTATGTGCTTCTTGATTAAACTTATGATGAACTTTTTTGCAACTTCGAATTGGCCGTTGGCTTGGGTGTAATAGGGGGTTTATGTTAGCAGTTTGATTCCTACGGAAATTTCCACCACCTTTCGACCAATGAATATCGAACCTTGGTCATTCGTTATGGTTTCAGGAACTCCATACCTATACATGATATGGCTTTGGATAAAGTTAATGATGGTGTCTTGGTCGACATTTTCCAAAATCACTACCTCGAGCCACTTTGTAAAGTAGTCAATGCCTACTAAGGCATATATGTTACTCTTAGAAGATATAGGTTTTATTTGCTCTATTAAACCCAACACAAACCTCTAAATGGCCATGGTTTGATGATCGAGTGGAACTCGTTGGCTGGCACATGTTGTATCCATGCCTGCTTTTGGCACTCTTAACATCCTTTAGTGAACTCGGTGCATTCTTTTAACATAGTGTGTCAATATACCCCTTGTCAAAATAATAACAACTTTATTTTATGGCCCACTTGGTGGGATCCACATGATCCACTATGGGTATCCTAAATTTCCATATTGGCTTTGCAAGGCACTTAAGCAATACTTCTTGTGGAGTATTTTTGAATAATCCATTTCCAATAATGACATAATTTAGCGCCTTATATTTAATCTTTCGATCTGTTGTTCCTGCTGGGTCTTTCAATAACTCAATGATTTCTTTTAGCCAATCATCATTTGATAAGTTGTAGATGGTTAAAGTTTCAAAAGTTTATGGTTTTTCTAACCTACCTGCCCCACAAGTTTTGGCGTCGATAGTTTTTCTTGAATAACACAAGTCGACATTAGCTTATCCTTGACTTTAGATATGCTCTTTAGTTTCCTTTTGGGCATCTTGTACCCTGAAGGTATTTGGGCCAAATCATTGGCCTCTTAGTTTTTTATTCATGGCACATGCTCGATGTCCACTGTGTCGAATCATTTTTGCATTGAATTTTCTTTCATGAAATACATTAATAACTTCTCTTTAATGCATTTGTATTTTTTTGTTAGTTGCTTTATTACCAGCTCAGAATCTCCTTTGATTTTGACTTTGGTTGCCCTCAAGTCTAATAGAATTGTAAGATTGGTTATTAAGGCTTCATATTCTGCCTCATTGTTAGGACAACAAGTGTTGATTTTAAACTTGTATTCAATCAGAATTCATTCTTGGGACACAATAAAATACCTACACTCGTTCCTTTGGAGTGGGTGAAACCATCTAAATATAATTTCCATGTTGGGAACTCGACATAGTTCTTTGAAATTTCGATTATAGCATGATCCACTATAAAATCAATTACAATTTGGCATTTCATGGCCTTTAGGGGTGCATATGTCAGAGAATATTCAGTCAAGCCTAGTGCCCGTTTTCTGACTCTGCTGTGCAGAATGGGTTTTAATAACACGTGTTTAATAGCATCGAAGTGTGAATACACGAATACATCTAAAGATTTTATATAATTCTTAAGTTTGGTACAATAGAAGTACAATGACCTGCATAATTTCTCTACCATGGTGTACCTAGTCTTTGCATTATTCATAACTTGACTTAGATAATATATGGTTTTTTCTACACCATCATCATCTTCTTGGGTCAACAAGCTTCCAATTTTCGATTTAGATGCAGCGATGTACAACTTCATAGCCTTATTTCTCATGGGGAAATAAGGTTGGAGGATTAGAAAAGTACATATTGCTATCATCAAAAGCATGTTGATGTTTGGATTCCCATCTGAAACCTTCATCTTTCTTAAAACGTAGCAACAGTGAAAACACTTTTGTCTTTCCACTTAGATTCAAGATAAATCTTCTTAGAAAGTTGACTTTTCCTAGCAAGGATTGGAGTTGTTTATTGTTGGTTGGTGGTGTAGTATTTTGTATGGCCTTTGTTTTGTTTGAATTTATCTCGATGCCTATCGTGTTGACTACAAAGCCAATATAATCACATGTATGCACACATAAAGTACTCTTTAATGGGTTCATCCTAAGCCCATGTTTCCTCATTCTT
The DNA here is from genome assembly GCA_948472305.1 of Vicia faba. Classification (NCBI taxonomy): domain Eukaryota; kingdom Viridiplantae; phylum Streptophyta; class Magnoliopsida; order Fabales; family Fabaceae; genus Vicia; species Vicia faba. Next base: position 1,285,777,247 of record OX451738.1, on the reverse strand, counting down.
TCAAACAATTATCAAAGATGATCTAAATGATCATTCTCGGATGAAGATTTAATGACTATGTCATCAATATGCACTTGCATAAATTTTCAGATGAAATCATGAAACATTGAATTTGTCACCCTTTGATAGGTGGCACCACCATTTTTCAAACCAAAAGGCATCACTACCCACTCATACATGCCTAAGGCTCCTGGGCATCAAAACACCGTTTTTCATACATCTTCCTCTACAATGAAGATTTGGTCTTATCCAGAATAACCATCGAGGAGACTAAAATACTCGAATCCAGCTGCCGAGTCGACTATCATTTCATGCACTGGCATTAGATACTCATCTTTTGGTGTAGGAAGCATTTAGATCTCTAAAGTCGATGCAGACCCTGAGAGTGCCAATTTTATTAATTATGAGACTATATTTGCTAAACATTCGGCATACATGGCGGGTCTGATGAACTTGTTTCGGATCAACCTCTTAATTTCAACTTTGATCTTCAACATGATTAATGGTACAAATCTTCTTGGATTCTTGTTGAAGGGTGAGAAAACACTTAGAAGGGGGGGTTGAATAAGTTTTTCCTTTTTCTCACGCAATAATAATGGAAGGACACAAGGATTTTTATCCTGGTTTGGTTGAAAATCAAACTACTCCAGTCCACCCGACAAGGTGATTTCGCCTCTCTCAACAAGTACTTAATCCACTATAATTAAATTGATTACAAATATACAACCAAACTGTTGTGACTAACAATACAATGTACAAGCCAACTGCAAGTGACTAACACCTCTAAGACTCAACTAGTCTTAACCCTCTTGAGAAATCTGACCCAACTGGTCTCTCAAGGAATAATTACAAAGATTATCTCTTAACAATAGTGAATCAGAATGCTTCTAATAAGCTATATCACAAACTTTTATTTATCACTAAGATTTTAGCTCAGTACTTAAGAATTACCCACTATATACAATGAGTTTACAAGAAGGAAAATAGTGAGCTTCAGTATGTTTTTTGTGGATCAGTAACCTTGCTTTGAAATAAATGGTCTTCTATATATAGCTTCTAGTCTTGACCATTACTACCTTGAAGAGAGTGTATGCATTAATGATGTGTGTTAGCTTGGTCTTTATGTTTCCAATGCTCTCGTGCGTAGTACCACTTGAGTGTGTTAGCTGTATTAGCATTAAATGATCAACGGTACTGTCAAAGCTTATCTCTGGAAGTTTAAGAGTTTGCTTGCAGCATTGCTACTTTAGAGTTTGCTTTAACTTTCCTTCTATCAGAGTTTTCTTCATTTTATGTTCATCAGAGTTTGCTTCAGCTTGCATTATCAGATGTTGCTTTCAGCGTGCTTCTTTCAAATCTTTGCTTCAGCTAGCTTTATCAGAGGTTGCTTAAGATTTCTTTTCATCAGAGTTTTCCTTGGAGTGCTTCCTTCAGAGTTTGCTTTAGACTTGCGCAGAATGATGTTTCTCTTTTGAGAATGTTTGAGTCAGAACATCATCTGAATTAGAAAACATGCACATCAGAGTATAAAATATATTATACAAAATTTATTTCATTATTATTATCAAAACTCTAAGATATGATTAGAACTAAAATTTGTTCTAACAATCTCCCCCTTTTTGATGATGACAAAACAATTCAGATTTTGATTTTAAAAAAATTTGTACAAGAGTGAGAATCTCCCCCAGAGATAGATATTTCTTCTTCTAAAATAAATAATAAAAGAATTTAAATGCATAAGGGAAACTTCCTGAGATTGTTCTTCAGAGCTTTGAGACATTTTCTTTCAGAGTTTCTTTAAGAGCTCTAATCTTTTCTTCAGAGTTTCTTTAGCAGATCTTTACCAGATGATGTTCAGAGCTTCGTCTTTCAGAGTCTTGAGGTACCTGTATATCTCTTACATAGGGAAAAAACTTTGTATTTTGTTAGGAATATTTGAGACTTAGTCCCATAACTGTTATCATGGATCAGATTAAAATCACATTTTCCCCCTTTTTTGTCATAATCAAAAAGCAAAAAAAATTAAAGAGATTCAAAGGATTTTTATATTGAAGATTCAAAAGACAGAAGTACAAAACAAAGACAAAAATATAAAATTGGAAGAAAAAAAAGAAATTAAAACTAAGATTTACCAGAGACAAGAGAAAGAAGAAGAATCTTGATTTCTGTTGAGGATTCCTCTTGTTTCATCATCCAAGTTCTGATTTCCTTGTTTGTTTCATCCTGTTTGTCCAGACGTTCATGAATGGCTTCATTTTCCTTCTTCAGCTCATTCAGCGTGTCAATCACCAGCAAATATGGAGCAGATGTTGAAGCAGCTTTAGAAGATACAACCTTTGGAGAAAAACCAGCAGAGTCTGAGCCTGTAACATTAGAGAGAAGGGTGCCAAGATCAATCAGAAGAGTTGGCACTTTCGCAGAGGCATCTTGAGTAGAAGGTTGGTGATACAGAGTCATTGCAAAGGGATTTTGATCTGACTCAGAGCCATCTTCAGATTCATCTTCTGAAATTTCCATGTGGTCAGCAAGTGGTAAAGGAGCGTTGGTAATCTGCAGAAGAGACTTCTTATCCCAGATATTTACCACTTTTGTCTTGAAGGCATTCAGATACTGGGTGAAATTCTCAAGAACCTGAGAATAGCACAGATCTTGCATTTTAAAGGATTCATCAATGAATTTCCTTCTGAATACTTCCCATATAAAATCTCATGCAACTGGGTTCAGGTTGCTGGAACTGTTTGCCTTCAGCAGGTCTATCCACGTCTGCATTTCTGTTGTGAAATTCTGAAAGTGTATATTAGCGTCTGACTGATCAGGTTTTGGGGTTGGTTTGGGAACAACCTTTTTGGTGGATTTTATTTGCAGATAACATAAAGATTCAGGATCAACTACAGTCCTAAGAAAGTCAGATGGTTCTGATGGTTCAGGAAGTTCTGATGAATATGGACTAAAGGTAGGTTCTAGAGAGTGAGGTGATGAGGGTTCTGGTGAGGTAGGTGTGGGAATTTCTGGTGACGTAGGAGGTGTGATGTCAGGAGAGATGATGATGGTGGTTTGAGCTGAGGAAGAAGGAATAGGTGCTGGGGATTCATTCAGAGAAAAAATGTTTTTAGAGGGAATGATGAAGGATGGAGGTTGTGTAGCCAGAGGCATATTGATTCTTGGTAATCTCCAAGAACCATCATACCACTCAGAGGATTTTGGGGATAAAGGTCTGATGGGGGATGTTTGAAGAGGGTTTTCAGCAGGAATATTTGGATTTTGTTGGTAGGGAGCAGAAGTAGAGATTTCAGTTTGAGAGATATATGGAGAGAGTGGTGGTTGTGGTTGAGTTTGTGTAGGAACTACAGTATCAAAATTGTCTATGTCAGATAGTACCTAATCAATTTGAGGGTTATTTTGTAGGGGTTCAGAGGGAATAGTAAGGTCTATGTCAACTTCAATATCTCCTAGAGTTTTGGGTTCAGCAGATGGTGTTATACGTACAGAATCATAAACAGAGATGGTTTCAGAGGATAAACCTGGAGATTTCTTCTTCTTCTTCTTCTGAGGACGGGCAGGGAGACCTTCTCCTGCTTTCCTTTTCTTCTGCTTCTGGAGAAAAAATTCTGGAGCAGGTACATTCCTTCCTTGAAGCCATGTTGGGTCAATGGGAATGCCACTTTCCTTGCAAGCTTCAATAAAATGCAGAATGATCTCAGGATGATCACCAGAGTTGAAGAGAGGAAAATCTTCAACAAGGATTCTCCTTCTGGTGACAGCTGCTGACACATATGGAGTAGGTTCCACCAGAAGTTTGTCAATCATCTTCCTTTTGAGTAGGTTCTTCCCAGTCAGAGCTTTTCCACAAGTGGGCTCCAATTCTCCAAGCAAATTTGTGTCTTCTAGATGAGCTATCAGACCGTTATTTGTCAGAATATCTGAGATTAATCTTCCCAGAGGGATCCAATTTCTTTTTGACTTAGGGTTTTTGACCCTTTCAGCTTCCCTGGTTTCCTTTACATGCGTCCAGAGATGGTTGAACATAAGATAGGGCAGATCAATCTTCACATTTGTGCCAAGACAGAATAGAATATATTGTTGGTCAGCATTGATGTAGTTAGGGGAACTGGTTTCCTTCCTGTGATGAATGCAGCCATGAATTATTCTTGCCCAGATTTTGTATTTGTTCTTCAAATCTCTGACCTTGTTGGATGCTTGCCCAGTATTGAAAATATCAGCATAAACTTTAGACATATCCATTCTTCCACTTGAGATTCCAGTAACACCATTACCTTTAAAACCTAGAAGCCTCCTTATGAGATTCTCAGTGATGGAAATCTCTTTGCCCATTACGAATGATAGAATGACCTTTGGTGAAGCGATTGCATGAATCCAGAATTCCTTGACAAGATGAGGGAACACTGGTCCAACTAGACGATCAAAGAAATTTTTCCACCCTTGGAACTTTACAGTCAGAAACAAATCAAACCCATTTTCTTTCAGATTTTCAAAATCAACCATTAGTTCACTGACCACTTCCAAGCTATCAACAGGGATGAGTGTTGTTCTCTCAGGAGTGACATATCTTTCTGCATGTTTAGAGCTGCTTGAAGAAACAGGAATGCTTTCGGGAGGGGATGAAGATGAAGCCATTTAGAACGCTTAGGTTTAGGATTTTGAAAAAAAAAAAGAGTTTGCACAAAACGCAGAAGCGATTGAAATTTGAGAGACAGAGTAAAAAGTAAAAAAGGAATTTTGCAAGGTATTTATAGCTTATGAAAAAAAAAGAATTTTTTAAAGTAATAAAATCGGTAAAGAATTTAGAACGATTGATTTAAAAAAATAATCATTACAAGCAATTAATGAAATTTTACATTGAGGGGAAGCGTGAGATTTGATCAAATCTGAACAGTTACCTAGGAACGGCGTCTCAATAGTAGTGCACGCATGCGTGACCTTTTAGAGTTGAAACACGCGTTCAACTTCTGAGGGTAGCGTGTGACAACTGTTTTAATGTAATGAACTTCTGAACCATTCTTATAATGAAACGTTAGACACATTTCAGAACATTATAGATGGTTTCTAATTTAAGTCCTCTTCTAACTTCTGAAGAGTAGTTAATCAGAACATTCATTTCAGAACATTCTGAAAACATATATAGAGAAAAAATTTCATTCAGGGCAAAGTTCCATACTGATTTTTTTCAGAATGAATTTAAATTTATCTTCGGAAAGGGGTTTAGTAAAAATATCAGCCCATTAATGGTCTGTGTCTATGAAGTTTAAACTCAAAATTCCTTTCTGAATGTAGTCCCTTATGAAATGATGTTTAATTTCTATATGTTTTTGCCTTAGAATGTAAGATAGGATTTTTTGAAAGACAAATAGCAGAGGTATTATCACGGAAGATAGGAATCTTACTTTCATAGAGATGATAATCTTCCAGCTGGCTCTTCATCCAGATCATCTGAGTGCTACATCCAGTAGTAGATATATATTCTGCTTTAGTTGTTGATAGTGCAATAGTGGCTTGCTTCTTGCTGTACCATGAGATAATGTTATCACCTAGAAACTGACAGCTTCCAGAGGTTCTTTTTCGTTCTATTCTATCTCCAGCAAAGTCAGCATCACAATAACCTACGAGTTTAAATTCTTTGGATCTTCTGTAACACAGTCCAAGGTTAGTAGTACCTTTCAGATACCTCAGAATTCGCTTAACAGCAGTTAAGTGAGATTCTCTAGGATCTAATTGGAATCTTGCACATAAACATACACTGAATAATATATCTGGTCTAGATGCAGTCAGATAGAGAAGAGATCCAATCATACCTCTGTAGAGTTTCTGATCTACTTTCTTACTTACCTCATCTTTTCCTAAAATGCATGTAGGATGCATTGGTGTCTTTTCTTCTTTACTTTCTGACAGCTGGAATTTCTTCAGGAGTTCTTTAACATACTTTGTTTGATGTATGTAAGTACCTTCTGAAGTTTGATTTATTTGAATTCCCAGAAAGAATTTTAGTTCTCCCATCATGCTCATCTCAAATTCAGCCTGCGTAGACTCATCAAATTCTCTTCCAAGAGAGACATTAGAAGTTCCCAAAACAATATCATCTACATATATTTGACAAATTAAAATGTCATTTTTAAATGTTTTTCTGAATAAGGTAGTGTCCACTTTCCCTCTGGTAAAATTCTTTTCTAAAAGAAAGTTACTTAGACGTTCGTACCAAGCTCTGGGAGCTTGTTTCAGACCATACAGAGACTTTTTCAGTTTAAAAACATGTTCTGGATATTTTGAGTCATCAAAACCCGGAGGTTGGTGGACATAAACTTCTTCTTCTATGTAACCATTTAAAAATGCACTTTTAACGTCCACTTGATATAATGAGATGTTGAGTTGAACAACAAAAGAAATTAATAATCTAATTGATTCTAACCTGGCGACAGGGGCAAAAGTTTCGTTATAATCAATTCCTTCTTGTTGACTATAACCTTGTGCAACCAGTCGTGCTTTGTTTCTGACAACTTCTCCTTGCTCATTTAACTTGTTTCTGAATACCCATTTTGTTCCTATGATATTAAATACTTTAGGTTTTGGAACTAGATCCCACACATCATTTCTGGAAAATTGATTTAGTTCTTCTTGCATAGCTAGGATCCAATCATTGTCTTGCAGAGCTTCCTCTATTGAGGTTGGTTCAATCATAGAGACCAATCCAAACAGTGATTCTTCATTGTTTCTGAAAGAGGATCTTGTTCTGATGGGATCTTCTTTCTTTCCAATAATCACATTTTCTAGATGTGTTGATGTGATTCTGGGGAATCTATTCTGTGATGTTTGTTCAGAAATTCTTAGATTGTCCAGAGCATTTTCAATAGAAAGATCTTCTGAGTTGTCCTTTGCTTCTGAATCTTCATAGTTTGTAAGATAATCTTCTATACCTGCAGGATTTTCATTCTGCTTTAGCTTTTGCTGGCCAAGCTTATCATCAAATCTGACTTTGATTGATTCTTCAACAATCAGAGTTTATGTTGTATACCCTATAGCCTTTTGAGCATTCAGAATATCCAAGCAGAAAATACTTTTGTGCCTTAAAATCAAACTTGTTCAGATTATCTTTAGTATTCAGAATATAGCAAGTGCATCCAAAAGGATGGAAATATGAAATGTTGGGTTTTCTGTTTTTCCACAATTCATAAGGAGTCTTTTCAAGAATAGGTCTTATAGAGACTCTATTTTGAATATAACATATTGTGTTCACTACTTCTGCCCAGAAGTGTTTAGCCATATTGGTTTCATTAATCATGGTTCTGGCCATTTCTTGCAAAGTTTTATTCTTTCGTTCTACAACTCCATTTTGTTAGGGAGTTCTAGGACAAGAGAAATCATGAGAAATGCCATTTTCTTTAAAAAAAACTTTTCAAAATACTGATTTTCAAATTCTCCTCCATGATCGCTTCTAACTTTTATGATTCTAAACTCTTTTTCATTTTGCACTTGGTTGCAGAAGTCGAAGAACACAGAATGTGACTCATCCTTGTGTTTTAAAAACTTAACCCATGTCCATCTGCTGTAGTCATCAACAATGACCAATCCATACTTCTTGCCTCTGATGGATGTAGTTTTAACTGGTCCAAACAGATCAATGTGAAGAAGTTCCAACGACCTAGAGGAAAAAACAACATTTTTTGACTTAAAAGAAGGTTTTGAAAATTTTCCTTTCTGACATGCTTCGCACAGAGCTTTTGAGTTAAACTTCAGATTTGGAAGTCCCCTGACCAGATTGAGTTTGTTAATTTGAGATATTCTTCTCATGCTAACATGCCCCAACCTTCTGTGCCAGACCCATTGCTCATCGCTAACAGACATAAGGCATTTTACATTCTGAGTTTTAAGGTCAAAAAGATCAATTTTATAGATGTTGTTCTTTCTCTTGCCATTAAAAAGGATTGTTCCATATTTTTGACTAACAGCTCTATAGGATTTTTGATTAAAGATAATGTCATAACCGTTGTCACTTAATTGACTTATGGACAACAAGTTATGCGCTAATCCTTCTACCAACAGAACATTAGTTATAGAAGGAAGGTTACCATTTCCAATGGTTCCAGAAACAATAATCTTTCCTTTCTGATTTCCTCCAAATTTGACATCTCCTACGAATTTAAGTTCCAGACTTTGGAACATAGACTTTCTTCCCGTCATATGTCGCGAGCATCCAGAGTCCAGGTACCATGACTGGTGTTTCAACTGTGCTGTTAAGGACATCTGCAACATATATTATTTTCTCCTTAGGTACCCATATCTTTTTGGGTCCTTTTTGGTTAGAGTTTCTAAAGTTCTATTTGAAATTTGATTTAGCATAAGAATTTTCAGAGTGAGATGTGTATTTGATATCATGTGTGTGCCTAAAACTAAATTGTTTGTGTAGTGGTTTATATGTGATAACCATTCCCTCAACAGGCTTAGGTTTATGTCTTTCCTTCCCTTTTGGAGTTTCATATCCAATACCTCTTCTGTTATTTCCACTAACACCATAGATCATTGAAGCCATTCTGCTTATATATATGCTTTTAGCAAGAAATGTTTGAAAACTAGAGTCATATTCTTTAAGAATATCTCTTGAACTTGAAGAAGAATCTGAAATAGAAATCTTTTGAACTTTTTGAACTTCCTCTTTGAGTTTAAAAATATTTTCTTTAAGTTCAGAGTTTTCTGTTTCAAGTTTCTCAAAATCATATGCAAGATTCTTTTTGAGTTTCTTGTATTTGATTTTGAGTTAACTGTAGTTTTCAAGAAGTTCTGATAAGCTTTCTGCAAGTTCAGCTCTAGAGAATTCAGAGAATACCTCTTTCGGTTCTGAATCAAAGTCTGAGTCATCGTCATCTGCTGTGGTAGCCATAAACGCTAGGTTAGCATTCTCATCTTCTGAGTCAGATTCAGCTTCAGAAGATTCTGAATCATCCCAGGTGGCCATCATGGCTTTATTTCTTCCAAACCTTTTCTTTGGTCTTTCTCTTTGTAGCTTAGGACAATCACTTATGTAGTGTCCTGGTTCTTTACATTCATAGCAGACTATATCTCTCCTGCTTGACTTCTTATGTCTAGAAGTTTCTGGTTTATCTTCTGACCTTTTGTAGTTTCTGAACTTCTTTTGTCTGTGCTTCCACATCTGGTTGATCCTTCTGGAGAGCATAGATAACTCATCTTCTTCTGAAGTAGAGTATTCAGAGTTTCCTTCTTCTGCCTGAAAAGCGTTAGTTTCACATTTTTTAATAGATTTAAGGGCGACATACTTACCTTTCTTCTGAGGCTCGTGTTCATCAAGTTCTATCTCGTGACTTCTTAGTGCACTGATAAGTTCCTCAAGGGATACATCATTCAAATCTTTTGACACTTTGAATGCAGTAACCATAGGTGCCCATCTTCTGGGTAAACTTCTGATAATTTTCTTAACATGGTCTGCCTTGGTGTATCCTTTGTTCAGAACTCTCACGCTAGCGGTCAGAGTTTGGAATCTTGAGAACATAGCTTCAATAGACTCAGTTTCTTCCATTTTGAAGGCTTCATACTTTTGGATGAGAGTCAAAGCTTTTGTCTCTTTCACTTGAGCATTGCCTTCATGAGTCATTTTGAGAGACTCAAACATGTCATGTGTTGTATCTCTGTTGGTGATTTTCTCATATTCCGTTTTAGAGATAGCGTTCAGAAAGATATTTTTGGCTCTATGGTGATTTTGGAAATCTAATTTCTATTGTTTATCCATGTTCTTTCTGTCAATCTTGTTTCCATCTTTGTCTTCTGGATTTGTGTAACCATCTAGGACCATATCCCATAGATCAGCATCATGACCTAGAAAGAAACTTTCTAATCTATCCTTCCAGTATTCAAAGTCTTCTCTGTGACACCCCAATTTAATTCAATTGTTAAATAATTAGGAATTTAATTATTAAATTAATTAAAGGCTTAATTTATAATATTTTGGATTAAATGAATGAATTAATTATGGAATTAAAAAGGAAGACCGGGGGTGTAAAGTTGAATTATAGGTGTGAGTAGTAAAAATCTCTATTAAAATAATTACTAATTATTATTATTATTTGGCAAATAATAAAAAGGAAAAGGAAAAGAAGGGTTTTGGAAAAACTCAGTGTACGTGAAATTGGAGAAGGGAAGAGAAGAGAGGAAAAAGCCAAACGCCGGTATTCGAAGGATCATCGCGAGGTAAGGGGTGATTTCGATTATTTAATATGCCTTATAGATTTTGGGATCAATAGAATTGATTATGCATGTTAGGAATCCCAATTTAGGATTTATGAAATTCAAACCCCAATCCCATGAAATTATGTTTTGATTCAATTTGAGGTTATGAGGAAATTGTATGATGTTATGGTGTGTTATAATCTCATTAGAATCATGTACTATAATTTGTTTTGGCAATTCTATGAGTTGGATTCGTATGGGTATGAATTGGATGGGATTTGGAATGAATAAATGCTGTCAAATAGCAGTTTTTGACTTTTCAGGTCGCAGGAACCGGTTCCCAGTGGGAAGGAACCGAGTTCCCAGTGTAAATTTGCGAAGAAACTGACTTTTTCAACTCAGGAACTGGTTCCTGTATAGGTAGGAACCGGTTCCAGTACATTTTCCAGAATGGGTGTTTTCTGAACTTCGCAGGAACCGGTTCCTGTATATGTAGGAACCGGGTTCTGCTGTAACTTTTTGAAAAATACTAAACTTTGAAAATTCATAACTTTCAAACCGTAAGTCCGTTTTGAGTGCCGTTTTGGACGTTATTTCTTAAATTAAATACTATATCTTATAAAATAAGAAAAATATTATTTTATGAAAAATTATTTTAAAAAGAGTTGAATTTCCGATTTTTGGTAAATCCTGGTATTTTGAGAATGATGTAGAATCGTTGTGAAGTGTTCTGATTTGGTGAATGAGAATTGATACTCGTGTGTTGTGCCTGCTATCCATTATGATTGAGATGTGATCTGGTGGTATATTGGTTTTGGCATTATTTGGAATTATGTTGTGATCATATTTCGTTGATTGATATGGCATGTTAGTGATGTACATGCATATGCATTATTTTGGTGAAGTTAATTCCCATTGTGTGGAATTTGACTTGTATTGCCGTTAACCGATACCCGAGAGTGATGGGTGGTTAGGCTGGATTCATGTCCGAGTGTGATGGACGAATCGATGATTGCTTCGGCTGGATTCATGTCCGAGTGTGATGGACGAATCGATGGTTACTGTATCCGAGTGTGATGGATCAGTGATGGTGACTTGGTCACATGTTGGTACCACATGCATTGTGTCTGCATTTATGTTTGCATGGAATTGTAACATGTTAGGATGTCTTCCAGTGTTACAATTCTTTGGTTGATTCTTGAATTGTGCATGATGACTTGTATGATTGTAACTGTGTGTTGAATCTAAATTTATGCTAAAATGGGTGAATAATATGCTTGTGATATAATGTTGATTGAGAAACTTATAATGCATGTTAATTATGAGAAATCTCACCCTTACTTTAATGATTTCAGATTAAAGTTAGCAGCTCAGGAGTTGGTGAGGATGGCTCTAGAGCCATGTTATTTTAAGTCTGCGTGTCAGTGTCGTGCTCTGATAGGTTGTAACACTGGGGGAAACGTTTGAATGATGAGTTTTGTTTTATACTCTATTGTTTAAATTATGTTGGGAATACTTATGAAGTGAAGTTATTCCGGTTTTGAGATATTTCCGCTGTGTAGAACATGATGTTGATTCGAATATTTATTTTAATAATTCCTTCAGTAAAGCATGACAACTGTAAATTTGAGGTTTTATATTTATCTTGAGTTGTGACATCCCTGTATTTCATGTTACTCTGATTTAATTAATATATTCGCGGGTTATTTAGAAGGGGTGTTACAATAGTGGTATCAGAGCATAGTCGGTCTTGTCTTTGTCATTATCCCTGTTGTATGTGACTAGTGTAAGATGACACTGTCGATACTTGTGTGCTGATGAGGTTGTTTTGTAATGTTACAGAACAATGGCCGGAAGAGGTAATGGAAGAAACGACGATGCTCTTGCTGAAGCATTGGGAATGTTGGCTGGAGTACTCGGAGGGAACCAGCAGGAAGCTGTGATTGGTGTTGACCGACAATTGGGGAATTTTCAGAGGAATAATCCTCCGTTGTTCAAGGGTGCACATGATCCCGAAGGTGCTCAGAAGTGGTTGAAGGAGATCGAGAGGATCTTCAGAGTAATTGACTGTGCTGAAGGGCTGAAGGTGAGATACGGAACTCACATGTTAGCAGAGGAAGCTGATGACTGGTGGGTTGCTACCAGAACTGAAATGGAAGAAGATGGTATTGCGTTGACTTGGGTTGTGTTCAGGAGGGCTTTTCTGAAGAGGTACTTTCCTGAGGACATCAGAGGCAAGAAGGAGATTGAGTTTCTGGAACTCAAGCAGGGTAACAAGACTGTCAGTGAGTATGCTTCGAAGTTTACTGAGTTAGCGAAGTATTATGCTCATTATGCTAACGATGCATATGGGGAATTTTCCAAATGTATCAAGTTTGAGAATGGTCTTCGTGATGAGATTAAGCAGGGTATTCGGTATCAGCGTATCCGACGATTTCCTGATCTGGTTGACTGTAGTAGGATTTTAGAGGAGGATCTTGCTAGCACTAAGTCGAATGCTCGAGGGCATGTCGATAGGAAGGGTAAGCAACAGATGGATCGTGGTAAGCCTTATGATAGAAATAATCAGAAATCTGGTGGTTGGAGGAAGCCTAGTGAGGGAGACTCTGGTTCTTCCATTAAGTGTTACAGATGTGGTGAAAGGGGGCATAAAGTTAATGAGTGCAAGAATGATGCAAAGAAGTGTGACAGCTGTGGGAAATTTGGTCATGTAGCTGCTGAGTGCAGAGTCAGAAGGGTAACTTGTTACAACTGTGGTGAAGAAGGTCATACTCGTCCTCAGTGTACAAAACCCAAGAAGGAACAAGCTGGTGGTAAAGTGTTTGCATTATCTGGGTCAGAGACTAAGCCAGATGATCGACTGATTAAAGGTACATGTTTTATTAATGACATACCTTTGATTGCGATTATTGATACTGGAGCTACGCATTCTTTTATTGCTTTGGATTGTGCTAAAAGATTGAATTTGGAAATTTCTAATATGGATGGAAGTATGGTTATTGATACTCCTGCGTCGGGTTCAGTGACTGCTTCATATGTTTGTAGGAATTGTCCTATTGTGATTTTTGGTAGGGGTTTCGGTATGGATTTGGTGTGCCTACCGTTAGAGAAACTTGATATCATCCTTGGAATGAACTGGTTGGAATTCAACCAGGTTCATATCAACTGTTTTGCGGAGACGGTTATTTTTCCTGAAGAGGTTGGTGTCGAAGATGTGACTATGTCGGTTAAACAGATGAACCTAGCTGTGAAAGATGGTGTTGTGGTATTTATGTTGTATTCTGCAATAGAAGCGGAGGGAAAAGCAAAGAGTGATGGATTGCCAGTGGTGAATGAATTTCCAGAGGTGTTTCCGGAAGACGTTAGTGAATTTCCACCTGAGAGGGAGGTAGAATTTACTATAGATTTGATTCCTGGAACTAGTCCGGTGTCAATGGCGCCTTACCGTATGTCGGCATCTGAATTAGCGGAGTTAAAGAAACAGTTGGAGGAGTTACTTGAGAAGAAATTTATTCGTCCGAGTGTTTCGCCGTGGGGTGCTCCGGTGTTGTTGGTTAAGAAGAAAGAAGGTTCAATGAGATTATGTGTTGATTACAGACAGCTGAATAAAGTTACAATCAAGAATCGGTATCCTTTGCTGAGGATCGATGATTTGATGGATCAATTAGTTGGAGCTTGTGTATTTAGTAAGATTGATATGAGATCTGGATATCATCAGATTTGTGTGAAGTCGGGAGATATTCAGAAAACTGCATTTAGAACGAGGTATGGACATTACGAGTATTCTGTTATGCCGTTTGGAGTTACTAATGCACCTGGTGTTTTCATGGAGTATATGAATAGGATATTTCATCCGTATCTTGATAAGTTTGTGGTGGTGTTCATTGATGATATTCTAATTTATTCGAAGAGCGATGAGGAGCATGCAGAACATCTCAGAGTTGTGTTGGAATTGTTGAAAGAGAAGAAGCTTTATGCGAAGTTGTCCAAGTGTGAATTCTGGTTAAGTGAAGTAAGTTTTCTTGGCCATGTAATTTCCAAGAATGGAATTGCTGTGGATCCTACGAAGGTAGAAGCAGTATCTCAGTGGGAAGCATCGAAGAATGCTTCTGAGATCCGTAGTTTTCTGGGTCTTGCAGGTTATTACAGGAAGTTTATAGAGGGATTTTCCAAATTAGCGTTACCATTGACTAAGTTGACCAGGAAGGGTCAGATGTTTGTTTGGGATGTTGAATGTGAGAAAGGATTTCAAGAGCTGAAGAGGAGGTTGACAAGTGCTCCGATCTTGATTTTGCCAAATCCGACTAAGTCTTTTGTTGTGTATTGTGACGCATCACTAATGGGATTAGGTGGTGTGTTGATGCAAGATAAGCAGGTGGTGGCTTATGCTTCGATACAATTGAAAGTACATGAAAGGAATTATCCAACTCATGATTTGGAGTTGGCAGCTGTTGTGTTTGTTTTGAAGTTGTGGAGGCATTATTTATATGGTTCTCGGTTTGAGGTGTTCAGTGATCACAAAAGTCTGAGGTATCTCTTTGATCAGAAAGAGTTGAATATGAGGCAGAGGAGATGGTTAGAATTTCTAAAGGATTATGATTTCGGTTTGAATTACCATCCTGGTAAGGCAAACGTTGTTGCGGATTCTTTGAGTAGGAAGTCCTTGCATATGTCGATGTTAATGGTCCGTGAGTTAGATTTGGTTGAGCAGTTCAAAGATTTAAGTTTGGTATGTGAAACGACTCCGAATAGTGTGAAATTGGGTATGTTGAAACTGACTAGTGGTATTCTGGAAGAAATTCGGAATGGACAGAAATCCGATGTTGGGTTAGTTGATAAATTGACATTGATCAACCAAGATCAAGGAGGCGAGTTCCGGATTGATGAGAATGGTGTTATGAGATTTGGTAATAGGGTGTGTGTCCCGGATGTTGCAGAGATTAGGAAGAGTATTCTGGAAGAAGGACATCGTAGTGGATTGAGTATTCATCCTGGTGCTACTAAAATGTACCGTGATTTGAAGAAGTTGTTTTGGTGGCCGGGAATGAAAAAGGAAATTGCTGAGTTTGTGTATGCTTGTTTGGTTTGTCAGAAGTCGAAGATTGAGCATCAGAAACCGTCAGGATTGATGGAACCGTTGTTTGTTCCGGAATGGAAATTGGATGGAATCTCTATGGATTTTGTGTCTGGTTTGCCAAGGACATCGAAGAATTGTGATTCTATCTGGGTTATTGTTGATCGGTTGACGAAATCTGCTCACTTTATTCCGATAAGAATGGATTATCCGATGGAAAGGTTGGCCGAATTGTATGTTGAGAAGATTGTGAGTTTGCACGGTATTCCTTCTAGTATTGTGTCGGATCGAGATCCGAGGTTTACATCTAAATTCTGGATGGGATTGCAAGAAGCTTTGGGTACTAAGTTGCGTTTGAGTTTCGCTTATCATCCATAGACAGATGGTCAGACGGAGAGAACGATTCACTCGTTGGAAGATTTGTTAAGAGCTTGTGTGTTGGAGAAAGGTGGAGCTTGGGATAGTTATCTACCATTAATTGAGTTTACCTACAACAATAGTTTTCATTCGAGCATTGGTATGGCTCCGTTTGAGGCATTGTATGGTAGGAGGTGTCGGACACCGTTGTGTTGGTATGAATCTGGAGAGAGTGCTGTGATTGGACCGGAAATTGTCCAACAGACTTCAGAAAAGATTAAGATGATTCAGGAGAAGATGAGGACTTCTCAGAGTCGTTAGAAAAGTTATCATGATAAGAGGAGGAAAGATCTTGAGTTTAGCGAAGGAGAACATATTTTTATGCGAGTTACTCCGATGACTGGTATTGGTCGAGCTTTGAAGTCAAAGAAGTTGACTCCATGTTTTATTGGTCCGTTTCAGATTACCAAGAGAGTTGGGAAAGTTGCTTATCAGATTGCTTGGCCGCCGTCACTTGCAAATTTGCATGATGTTTTTCATGTATCTCAGCTAAGGAAGTACATTGTTGATCCGTCTCATGAGATTCGTGTAGACGATATACAGGTACGAGAGAATTTGACTGTGGAAGCGGTACCTGCGAGAATTGAGGATCGGAAGTTGAAACAGTTGTGAGGCAAGGAGATCGCGTTGGTAAGAGTAGCTTGGGGAGGACCAGCAGATGGAAATGTCACTTGGGAGCTAGAGAGCCAGATAAAGGACTCGTATCCCGAACTGTTCGTCTAAGGTATGTTTTCGAGGACGAAAACTCTTTTAGTAGGGGAGAGTTGTGACACCCCAATTTAATTCAATTGTTAAATAATTAGGAATTTAATTATTAAATTAATTAAAGGCTTAATTTATAATATTTTGGATTAAATGAATGAATTAATTATGGAATTAAAAAGGAAGACCGGGGGTGTAAAGTTGAATTAGAGGTGTGAGTAGTAAAAAGCTCTATTAAAATAATTACTAATTATTATTATTATTTGGAAAATAATAAAAAGGAAAAGGAAAAGAAGGGTTTTGGAAAAACTCAGTGTACGTGAAATTGGAGAAGGGAAGAGAAGAGAGGAAAAAGCCAAACGCTGGTATTCGAAGGATCATCGCGAGATAAGGGGTGATTTCGATTATTTAATATGCCTTATAGATTTTGGGATCAATAGAATTGATTAGGCATGTTAGGAATCCCAATTTAGGATTTATGAAATTCAAACCCCAATCCCATGAAATTATGTTTTGATTCAATTTGAGGTTATAAGGAAATTGTATGATGTTATGGTGTGTTATAATCTCATTAGAATCATGTACTATAATTTGTTTTGGAAATTCTGTGAGTTGGATTCATATGGGTATGAATTGGATGGGATTTGGAATGAATAAATACTGTCAAATAGCATTTTTTGACTTTTCAGGTCGCAGGAACCGGTTCCCAGTGGGGAGGAACCGAGTTCCCAGTGTAAATTTGCGAAGAAACTGACTTTCTCAACTCAGGAACCGGTTCCTGTATAGGTAGGAACCGGTTCCAATACATTTTCTAGAATGGGTGTTTTCTGAACTTCGCAGGAACCGGTTCCTGTATATGTAGGAACCGGGTTCTACTGTAACTTTTTGAAAAATACTAAACTTTGAAAATTCATAACTTTCAAACCGTAAGTCCGTTTTGAGTGCCGTTTGGAAGTTATTTCTTAAATTAAATACTCTATCTTATAAAATAAGAAAAATATTATTTTATGAAAAATTATTTTAAAAAGATTCGAATTTCCGATTTTTGGTAAATCCTGGTATTTTGAGAATGATGTAGAATCGTTATGAAGTGTTCTGATTTGGTGAATGAGAATTGATACTCATGTGTTGTGCCTGCTATCCATTATGATTGAGATGTGATCTGGTGGTATATTGGTTTTGGCATTATTTGGAATTATGTTGTGATCATATTCCGTTGATTGATATGGCATGTTAGTGATGTACATGCATATGCATTATTTTGGTGAAGTTAATTCCCATTGTGTGGAATTTGACTTGTATTGCCGTTAACCGATACCCGAGAGTGATGGGTGGTTAGGCTGGATTCATGTCCGAGTGTGATGGATGAATCGATGATTGCTTCGGTTGGATTCATGTCCGAGTGTGATGGACGAATCGATGGTTACTGTATCCGAGTGTGATGGATCAGTGATGGTGACTTGGTCACATGTTGGTACCACATGCATTGTGTCTGCATTTATGTTTGCATGGAATTGTAACATGTTAGGATGTCTTCCAGTGTTACAATTCTTTGGTTGATTCTTGAATTGTGCATGATGACTTGTATGATTATAACTGTGTGTTGAATCTGAATTTATGCTAAAATGGGTGAATAATATGCTTGTGATATAATGTTGATTGAGAAACTTATAATGCATGTTAATTATGAGAAATCTCACCCTTACTTTAATGATTTCAGATTAAAGTTAGCAGCTCAGGAGTTGGTGAGGATGGCTCTAGAGCCATGTTATTTTAAGTCTGCGTGTCAGTGTCGTGCTCTAATAGGTTGTAACACTGGGGGAAACGTTTGAATGATGAGTTTTGTTTTATACTCTATTGTTTAAATTATGTTGGGAATACTTATGAAGTGAAGTTATTCCGGTTTTGAGATATTTCCGCTGTGTAAAACATGATGTTGATTCGAATATTTATTTTAATAATTCCTTGAGTAAAGCATGACAACTGTAAATTTGAGGTTTTATATTTATCTTGAGTTGTGACATCCCTGTATTTCATGTTACTCTGATTTAATTAATATATTCGCGGGTTATTTAGAAGGGGTGTTACATTATCCATCAAACACAGGAGGTTTGGTGCAGTTTTTGTTGTTTTGTTCAATTGCCATGGTGTTTTCCTTCTGGATCTTTTTCTGACATTGTTAGGTGTTTGCACCCAGAACTAGAGCTCTGATGCCAATTGAAGGGTGAGAAAACACTTAGAAGGGGGGTTGAATAAGTTTTTCCTTTTTCTCGCGCAATAATAATGGAAGGACACAAGGACTTTTATCCTGGTTCGTTTGAAACTCAAACTACTCCAGTCCACCCGCCAAGGTGATTTCGCCTCTCTCAACGAGGACTTAATCCACTATAACCAAACTGATTACAAATGCACAACCAAACTATTGTGACTAACAATACAATGCACAAGTCAACTACAAGTGACTAACACCTCTAAGACTCAACTAGTCCTAGCCCTCTTGAGAAATCTGACCCAACTGGTCTCTCAAGGAACAATTACAAAGATTATCTCCTAATAGTAGTGAATCATAATGCTTCTAATAAGCTATATCATAAACTGTGATTTATCACTAAGATTTTAGCTCAGTACTTAAGAATTACCCACTATATACAATAATGAGTTTACAAGAATGAAAATAGTGAGGTTCAATATATTTTTCGTGGATCAGTAACCTTGCTTTGAAACAAATGGTCTTCTATATATAGCTTCCAGTCTTGATTGTTACTGACTTGAAGAGAGTGTATGCATTAATGATGCATGTTATCTTTTTCTTTATGTTTCCAATGCTCTCGTGCGTAGTACCACTTGAGTGTGTTAGCCGTCTTAGCATTAAATGATCAACGGTACTATCAGAGCTTGTCTCTGGAAGTTTAAGAGTTTTCTTGCAGCGTTGCTACTTCAGAGTTTTCTTTAACTTTCCTTCTATCAGAGTTTTCTTCATTTTATGTTCATCAGAGTTTGCTTCAGCTTGCATTATTAGATGTTGCTTTCAGCGTGCTTCTTTCAAATCTTTGCTTCAGCGAGCTTTATCAGAGGTTGCTTAAGATTGCTTTTCATCAGAGTTTGCCTTGGAGTGCTTCCTTCATAGTTTGCTTTAGACTTGCGTAGAATGATGTTTCTCTTTTGAGAATGTTTGAGTCAGAACATCATCTGAATTAGAAAACATGCACATCAGAGTATAAAATATATTATACAAAATTTATTTCATTGTTATCATCAAAACTCTAAGATATGATTAGAACCAAACTTTGTTCTAACACTTGTTTCACTGGCTTCCTGTCAGGTTTGATCGGTGGCTTTAGCTCTACTTAATCTAGATTAAGTACATGCATCTCATTTTAATCTCAAGTGAAGCAATCCTTGAACTCTTTCAGCACTTTGACTACTTCTTCTTTGAGATGTGAGGCGAATTTGGAATTGATATAAGTCGGTCGTTATGTCGACCCATCTCCTAAATCAACCTCTTTCAAAGGACCATGCACTTGAGTTTTCCTGATCAAGACTGTTGAGTCTTTTTTGAACCCCAAAGGCTCATCATCATAAATGTAATCTAGCCTCTAGCTTTCTAAAGTTGTTGTTTGTTCGGTATAGCCAGATTGATTTATTTGAGCATTCTCAACTCCACTGGCTTCAATAGCCATTATTTATAGAGACTTGGCCTATAGAGCCACTAGTGTTATGTTTTAAGCCACATATGTTGAAATCTGAGCTAACGCGCTTAACTCAATCATTATCTTCCTCAGATTCGGACCATTGGTTATAAACTCCGATTGTCTCATACTCCCATGTAAGCCCACATTGAGGATGGAGATTTACCTAATAGTACACATCGTGTCCTTCGAAGTTAAAACCTTCTCCTGTAGGCCCACATGGAAGAATGTTTTCCAATTTTTGGTTAAAGTTTTCTCTATTAATATGGTTTACATTTGCTTTGTAAAAACTTTGATCCTCATCAATATGCTTGACAATGTCGTCAGGCTTCCAGATGTTAATTCTTTGGTGCATGGATGAAGGGACACACCGTGACTCATGCAACCATTCTCTACCTAACAGTAGGTTTTAGTTCAGCTTTGTAGGCACTATGATAAATATCTTTGATCTTGTTATGATCCCTACGATCATATCGACTTGAATGATTCCTAAAGGTTTGCTAGTATTTTATTCATGATTGGACAACACCATATTATTACAGGCCATATCAGTACTATCTTTTCCCATTTTACCCAAGAGGGATTGGGGCATAATGTTCACACACACTCCATAGTCAATAAGAACCTTGTTAATTCCTACGCCATTTACCTTTGCCCTGATGTACAAATTAGGGGTGTTCGCGAGCCAGTTTGGTTCGGTTTTGAGAGAATCTAGTATCCGAACCAATTAAAATTATATGGATTAGTTTGGATTTGAAAATTTTTGGGATAAAGCCCAAACTGAATCGAACCGAGAAACAACGGGTTAGTTTGGGTTGGATTGATCGGGTAGATAAAAAATGCAAAAAATATTTGAAAAAATACCTTATTTACGAAAATTAATTTTTCATAATAATATAAAAAAATGTAGTATTAATAATCTTTAATCGTAAATATTAGACTAGTAATTTTCCCTAATAGATTCTAAAATATCTAACAAGAAAAATATAAAACATCAAGGCTTTTGAATCTATAATTAGTCACTTGAGTTAGTATGATAATGAATGTGTTTTATAGCTCTACGCTTAGTTATCATAATACACTAACAATTTTCTAATAACAAATTAAAATAAAATAACTTGTCCACATACGACATTTCACTTTTTTCTTCTTGAACTTTAATGATTGATAGTAATTTTCATGATAATTAATTATGATTGGTTCAGGTTGGTTTGCGGGTAAAAATTTGAAAATCCGATGCCCAGACCAAATGTCAATGGATTTCATTGGTTTGGTTTAATTCTTGCTCAAACTGAAAAAATATCCAACCCAAACACTATGATTTGGCTCCGATTCTAGTTTGGTTTGGATTTACCCGAACCAATGAAAAAATTGTAACATTAGACCAACAGAGTCACAACTCAATGCAAAAAAGCTCCAGACTCTCAATTTCTTAGATAAACACTCGATATTTCGTTTGTAATATATTTGAACTCTATTAATGTTTCACTATTGTTGAATTTGTTATTTGCTGAACTCTATTAAGGCAGGGAGATCAGTTATCTCCTTTTCTCTTTGTGATCATCGTTGAAGGATTGATAGGTCTTGTGAAGAAGGCGATGGAGATTGGAGAATTCAGAGGATTTAATATTCATGAGGGTTTCAATGTTGGCATTCTTTAATTTTCTCATGAGACTTTGATCATAGGAGAAGGGAGTTGGAGAAATGTGTGGGCTAATAAAGCATTGTTAAGAGGTTTCAAGTTGGTATCTGGTTTAGGTGTTAACTTTCACAAGAGAAGAATCATCGAGGTCAATTTAAATACTCATTTTCTAACAACTTTAACAAATTTTTTAAACTGGAAGGTAAAAGACAAAGCTTTTACTTTCTTGAGCATTCCTATAGGCTCAAACCCAAGAAGAGTGAAGATATGGTTCCCCCTATTAGAAAATATTAAAATCAGGTTGGCAAATCGGAAAGGGAGATTGCTCTCCATGGGTGGTATAATCACGCTTTTAAAATCAGTTATGAGCAATATTTCCATTTTTCTCCTCTAGTTTTATAAGGCACCGATGAATATTCGGAGAGAGATACAGAAGATTCAACGGATTTTTTTATGGGGATATCCAAAGGGTAAAAGGAAAATTCATTGAGTATGGTGGAATCAAGTGTGCAAACCTCTTAATCAAGGGGGGGGGGGGGGGTGAAGAGTATAGAAGGATTTAACCTTGCTTTACTTTTCAAATGGCGTTGGAGGATCTTGGAGGATAAAGGGTCGATTTGGTTGGATTTATTAAAGGCCAAGTATGGGAACCCTACTATCCAAGCCTTTTATGGTGTCTCTAACTATACCACTAGAATTGAATCAACCTTATGAAAAGATTTAGTTTCGCTTGACAAAAGATTGAACAACTCTATTTTTAATTTCACATGTAAAATTCAATTCAACATTGGTAATGGAAAACACACTTCTTTCTGGCTGGAAAAATGGTATGGCAACAACAGTTTGAAGCTTTCTTTTCCGGATTTATATCAGGCTAGTATCAAGCAGGAGGACATGGTTTTTAGCATTGGATACTTAAGTGATAATGTTTGGCCCTGGGGAGATTTCAGAATAGCTAGACCAGTGGCATAGTTGTTGTAAAACTCTCTGCAGAAGATGATCTCTCTTTTGAAAATTTTGTCTCATAAATCGGATTATCCCGATGTTGTCGAATCGATACCAGATGGGTTGGAAGGATACACTGTGCAATCGAGTTTCAAGTTAATTTTTGCTGACAGAAGGTTTAAAGAGCTTAAAGAGGGGTCAGAAGCAGCTTTCAACATCTTGTGGAAGACTCAAGTTTCATTCAAAGTAAAAGCTCTAGGGTGGAGAATTTTTATTAACATGATCGCTACTAAAGATCAACTAAGGAAGAGAGGTATTATTAACTCAGACCATGACCTCGATTGTGTTCTCTGTTTTTAAAATGAGGAACATTTGAATCACCTATTCTTTGACTGTCAAATAGTTAAAAAATTTGGTTGGAAATAGAGTTTTGGTTGGGCATCACTGCAGGGAACGAGGGGTCGACTTGGAAGAGATCTTTAAATTGGACTAGTATTTTGAAGAAGAAGAAAATTAAAGATGGGAAGGAAGGAATAATGTGGTATAATGTGGTTGGTAGTTATCAGGTGTGTGTGTGTGGAAACTCAGAAATGATGTCTTGTTCAAAGATTCGTTTTGTAATGTTTCAGATTTGATTTGGTCTATAAAACTGACGTCGTGGAGAAGATCTTTTATAGGTGATATTTCTTATTTCAACTGTAATTTTTTCGAGTTTAATATAAGGCTCTGCTTTGTTGTTATGTATAAATTGTTGTTGGTTGGAAATTTCTTCTTATTCTAATTTTATCCGGGTTTTGTAATCAAATAAGAGCACCCCTAATCCTCTTTTCAATTAGTCGTTGCTTAGAAAATATTTCATTATTGTATCTACAACTCATTATGAGTTAATTTTCTTTTAGTTAGGATGTGTTAATTTGTAATGACTACTTTACTTTAAGTTACATTTTATGGATATTTAGTAATTTTGATCTCTCACACATTTATTGTCTTTTTATTTTATTATTTATTTGAATGTGTATTTTTATATGCGTGTTCGATCAAATGATTCACTATTGAACTTCATGCTCAAATTGTTCTCAATCAAATTTTGATTTTTTAGGATCCATTTTAAAAATAAAAATAAAAACTAAAACTCTAAATTTTATAGATAAAGAAAAAACTATATCATATCTGATACACTCTTGAAAAAAATTGTCTCTAATAAAGAGAAACTATAAAATAAAATTTTAAAAAAAATTAATAAATTGTTGGACTTTTTTTTTACTTAAATGCCATTATTTTAAAAGAAATATCAATATGTCACACTTTGGAGAAAAAAAATCTAGAATGTCATGCTTTTAAAACAAGTTTGATCATCTATTAGTCGAGTCAATTTCTTTCATTTCTTAAGTCAGATCTCCTATTATCCAATTTAATAAGTCATATTATTATTTAAATTTTAAAAAATTATTTAAAATTATACTTTTTTGAACTCAAGTACCCTCTTAAACGATTCAATAAGTTTTTCGGCTAATAGATGACCGAACATATACATAAAAATATTTATTTTTATTAATTCATCTAATGGATAACCGAATTTATTATTCTAAAAGTGTAACATTCTAATTTATTTTTTAAATGTGACATATTAATTTATTTATTTTTCAAAATAGTGACATTTGAATAAAAAAATCCAAAATTGTTGAGTGGTGGATAGAATATTAGAAAACCTTAACTTTCTGAATTAAGAGTTAAAGTATAATGTTAAGTCAACTTCAAAAGGTATATATATATCTCACCTTACCATCTCAACAACGTGAATCTAAAACAATCATTTGAATAGCAATTATAGTATCTAAAAGCAATGAAAAGATGGTATACCAAATTGTACAATGTCACCACTCAATGAATAACTTTTCAAATTTGTCAAAAAGAAACAACCTAAATAAACAACTTAACAAAAGATAAACGACAAATCCTAATTATTGATGGATCCGTAAACAATCAATGACAAAACACAAATATTAATAATGATAACAATCATAATTAGGTAAAAAGGCTTCATTGTCATTTCCATTTTCTCTCATCTACACAATTACTACCCAAACAGATTTTTCTTATAAAGTATACAAATTGTTGATAGCTTTCCTCTCTTTTCCTCTTATGTCTCCCATACAATGTTACATTCTCTCTTTTGGAAGTTACATCATCTTGGAAACATGGAATGTAACATTTTAATCTACAAATATTCTCAAATTCACTCTTCTTTTTTTGAGACTTGGAATGACATTTTCTGTTGGTGAAATAACTAGTTAGTAGTGACACTTTTCAAATAAAATATTAATTAAAAAAAATCTTCCTCCTTGTGATAATAGAATACTCCACTTGTGATTTCCATGCATGTTTACTATCTTCCAACTCCAAACTATGAATATGTATTTTTTTTTACAAACCAAGGAGTATGTAGTAGAGTAGAGTAATTGGAAGAGCTATCAACATCCCAAAAATAACCCTGCAATTCAATTGATTAAAAACAATTAGTCAATTTCATTTGAATTAAACATGATTTATAAGCTTAACATGAAAATGTGATTAAAAAGTAAATAAGGTTTAATTCCTTACGCTGTACTAAGAATAGCCGGATGAACATTGTACTCTTTCGCAAACACAAATGGAACAATCCCTTGCGGAAGTGCAGCCTATTTTCAACCGAAACAATAATTAATTACTGCAAGTTAACAATCTCATGATTTTCATGTATGAGTTCGAAATCAAAACTATTAAAAAATAATCATTTTAATCAAAATTCGTTAATCCTTTGAAAAATAACAAAAATGGATGATCAACCTGAACAATGGCTACATGAAGGAGGGTACCACGGAGGCCGACCGCAATAGAAGCAGCTGCCATAACTGCTGGACCAGTAAGGAATCTAATAGCCATGGCAAATGAGGCAACAGAATTTCCACATGCAATTATCTTGGGTTGAAGAGCCATAAACAAACCTAAATCAAATAAAAAAAATATCACCAAATCAAACATCGTAAGATTCATCGTCAAACAATATATGATTTGAATATATATTTATAAATTAAAATTCTTCTTTTCTTACGAATTAATATAACATAGATGAACTAAATCTAATCTACATTAAAATTTTAAAATAGTATGAGAGTATCGTTATCAAACCAGCTACCACTGATAATAACATTACTTAAAAGACATTGATAGTGAGACAGGGTGTAATATATTTGAAATGAGAGAACAAAATAGTTTGAAAAGAAAAGAAAAGATATACGTGTTGATGATTCTATTATTTCAACCACTATGGTTAATTAGGGTGGCAGTCACCACCAACATTGTCAATTGTGTCTGAAGAACAAGGTAACTTAGTTTGAGATTGGGTCCCATATGTCGGAGACAAACATCACCAATATAATGGATGGTTTACATGCTTTGCCCCCAAATCCATGCTTCATACCTACTCACCCATATTCAATCATGTGCCATTGCTCTATTCTTTTTACTTTATTATTATAGCCTCCAGACATATTTATAAATAATAAAAATAATTTTTACAGTTATTAAGAAATTCACTCAAATGTGACTAATTTTTTATATTTTAATAAAAATATTAATTAAATTTACGATAATATCTTCTTTATTAAATTTAATAGAATATTGGAAAATAAAATAAAAGAGTATATAAAAAATTATAATATTAAATAATTTAATAATAATTAATTTTTATTTATAATAGTGATAAAAACAAAAATATTTTTGTTGTTTATAAATATATGCTGACGGATATACTTTTTTGTATTTAGAATTATCAACCTATAAAGTTTCCAAAAAGATGTCACATTTTATAATTATCAACTAAATTAATGATGATTATAGAATTAAAAAAAATAAATTGTTAGATAGTTTGGATAAATGAATTTTGTATCACTCACCTAAGCTAAACATAGCCATTCCAAGACCAGCATCAGACAGTATGGAAATTGATTTCTCTACTATTTTAGGCATATGAACACCCCACCTGTAAATAACAAATAAAAATAATTGTAACTAATTTATAATAATAATAATAATAATAATAATAATAATAATAATAATAATAATAATAATAATAAAAGAGAAGAGAGAAAAAAATGTTTTTTAAAATTTGCTATTTGAATTTACAGACGGTTGATAAATTAACTGTTAAATTATTCGAACCAAACATACCTAAATGCAACAAGAGACCAAACGAGGCCAATGAGACTTGAATAAGTGTTGGGATTTCGAATAAGTTTTCTCCAAACCATAATGAGTATGAGACGAGTCATGACGCTCGCTGGAGGCATAAATTTTCCGACACCAGAATCGGCCACTCCAGTGGCTTTAGGGTGGATCTCTGGTGTTGCATTGGAGCTCAGCTTGTTAGGCCCATTGGGCCCTTCTCCGACTTGTTCTTCTCCTTTCACTCCAATAAACTTGAAATCTTCTTCTCCACTAAGTTCCCCTAAAAACCCATCAATATTAAATAAAAATTATTCACAAAAATTATAAACTTTAAATAGTTATATTAATATCTTTAAAAAAATTAATTAATTAAACTATACAAAAAGAAAAATTATCAAAATATCGGTTAAAACAGTTCAGTTCAGTTGCAAGAACATTCTGTTACCATTTGAAAAGGAAGTAAAGAAATGAAACTGTTACCTTTGTTATTGATTTCACCATTTTG
Source organism: Vicia faba (assembly GCA_948472305.1). NCBI lineage: Eukaryota > Viridiplantae > Streptophyta > Magnoliopsida > Fabales > Fabaceae > Vicia > Vicia faba. The sequence goes on along the minus strand of OX451738.1, from coordinate 1,285,749,879 downwards.
ATTATGTTCATCAGCAACCACCATCCTGATCTCTTTAGCACCCTCTTCCGATTGTTCCGAATTTCGGAAGGCATTGAGACCGGCACTTTCCGAAACCGGCGAAGCACTTGAGCTCCACACAAACATGTGCAACTCCTTAGCATCCTGAGAGCCCTTTGTCTGCAATGAAACCTGTTGCTGCTGTGGCTGCTGCTGCATCAAATTTTGATTCTTCACAGTTTTCGCAGTAGAAGAGAATTCAGGATTCGGGGCAGGATACGAAGCAGGCGCACTCTGCGCCGGATAAAACCCAAATCTCGGGGAACTTGCGCCGTTTTCTTCGAAATTCGACGGTCTAGGAGTAGGTCCTCTAGAAGACTGTACAGAATACAAATCATTGTTACCAAAATTGGAATGTCTTGGTTGATAGCCCATCATGGAGTAAAACTCGGCGTGGTTGAAATTAGACCCTCTTGGGGTGGAACTGAGACTATAAATCTCAGCTCCAGTCAAATTTGACGGTCGCGGAGTACTCATCATGAATGATCTCCGCGACGCGTTAGATTTTCTCACAGTAACATGTAACTTCCCATCATCACCAACAGATGCATCAGTTTCAAGAAAATCCCTTCCGTCTAGCGAAACAACGTCAGAATCGACCTTAAACGAAACAATCGAAGCCGCGGTTTCTGGAAACTGTTCCATGATTAAAAGCTTCGCACCACGGTACTCAAACAGAAAAAGCAAAAGAGTGTACCATATGATACACTGAAGAACCACAACTTGAACCATTAACGTTCCTGAATAATCACCATACATGGCAATCAGAAGAGGAATTCCCATAACCAAAGTGTTTGGAAGTGTGGACAATGAGAAAATGGTTATCATCCATTCTAAGTTACCGTTTTTGGTAAACTTTGTCCATAGCGAAAGTGCGAAAAGCATGATGATTTTTTGAAGTGTGTCTGCTGCTATGAATCTGAAGTTCATTTGGTATGGATTATTGGATGAGATGAAATGGAAAGAGAGGAGAGGGACGGCGAAAACCGCGACGAAACGGTTTATGCCGGAGCATTGATCGGGTGAGAAGATCTTCCACCAACGGACAGAACCGTAGGCTAAGATCATAGCAACATATAATGGAACAACTGCTGTTAAGACAGTGTAGAGATCTTTGAATGTTATCATTTTTGTGGTTTTTGGTCAGTGAAGGTTCAGTGGCATGTGAGAAATGGGAAATTAATCGAAGAAAACGGTTATAGTTAGTTAAGTAGGAGTAGGAAGGAGATGTTTTTCAGTGATTGTCTGGTGGGTAGTGTACTTGTACAAGTACTAATGGTTTGTGAGATGATTAAGATGAGGTTTGGAAATAGAAGCTGTCAGAGAAAGTGAGAGTCAGTTTTGTAATCGTAGAGAACAAATGTGTGACTTGTATAGTGTGTGTAGGGTATATATATAAGCACATTCAAGAACAGATATCTTATGTATTTTGTTACCATTTTGTTGTTGATGTTGTTAAATTAAGATATATCTATAAGAAATACCTTTAACTATTTAATAATATTTTGATGAAATGTCAAGAGATTTTAGTCTTCTCTCGATCGTAGTTGTTGGAGATCGAAATCCTCTCTTTGATTACAGTTATGGAAATCGAACTGTGGTCATTGATATCAAGTATAACGTTAATCACTACTAGATCAATTAATAATTACTAATCCAAATTTAATTTTAAACATATAACACTCGTAAATCGCTTAAGAAATATTTAATTCAGTTTAAAAGATATTTGATTTATACCAAAAATAAATATTTAGTCTATAAATTTAGTTTTTTTTTTTAATATTTTATCATTTAAAAAAAATAATAGTGTAGGTTATTATCTGTTTACTATTTATTTCTATTTTAAAACAAAATTTAAAAATTATACTCAAAAAGATAGATATATTTTTAATTTTAATTATGAATTATGAGTCTGAATACAATCTTAAAATACAGTTATATTAAGACTTTTTTGAAGTAAACTAATCATTCAAATTGTGAATTTTCATAAGTTATGAAAGAATACATAGGTTTTAAGCCAATGAAGAAGAATGAAGGAACTAAAAGTTATTGATACACTGATTTTATATGGTCAATCAATCAAAATCATTATATTTAATTATATCACTTTTTTATTTTAAAATATTTTTAATGACATATCAGACTGTTTATTTTCTATTGAAGGACAATAAAACTATTTTATATTGTGAGTGCATATTTATTAAATCTTTAAACAAAATGCAGTGATTAAAAATTATAATTAAATATTTTTTATTTTAATTTGTTAGTTTGTTCCAATTTTATAATATTTATTTTATTTGAACTTACATAAATTTCTGTCTCATATTTATGTGTTATGTTCTTTTAAAACTCATATGGTATGTTATTATTATTTTATTAATTATGTAAGTACAAATGAAGTTATGCCTAAAATATATAGATAAAATTGGTGATTACTTTAAGGCATCCTTTATGTTTTGGTATAAATGATAATATAAGTAGATATGAGTTTACTCTGGTCTTATACATTTATTGTACTTTAAATAGATAACGTAAGTGCTTAACTTTTTATCTTAAAATTAATGTAAAATTAAGTGTAGCTTAATATAGGTTAGTTTGGTGAAGAGAGATAGGAGGGGACCATGGAAAGTGATCCCATGAGGTTGGGCCCATGGTACCCGTGTGAATTGGGTTAGGATGTGACCACATGCTATGGTTATGTTAACCTTACATTGGTTAAGATGCATGGAAAAGGTTGCTGTGTATGTATTTTGAGAATTGGGATTGGAGAACCTCTTGCTTCTTCTTTCTCTTTAAGTTTTAGCACTTTTTCAGTACAAAAAAAGTCCTTTTTTAGGATATGTAAATAAATCTTTTAGAAAGTTACGAGATTGATTTATATGGTAATGTGAAAATACTAGAACGGATTAATGTGCTTATAGAATAGTTTAATTTTACATATTGTATAATAGAAAATAAAATAACATAAAGGTAATTCTCAAGAATTTCACTTTAGATGACACATGATTTACAAATTATATGATATATAATTTTTCGGTATATTTATAAATATGGACAACGTTGCTTATTAAAGTTGAATTAAAATTCTATCTAAATTTTAAGATAGTATAAAGTTTATCTAAGATTAAAGTTGATTAGGGACTATCATACACTGTTATTATGTTACTCGAATTAATAAATATTATCATATTTCAATAGTAAGGGGTGTGTTAACAATTTTACATTATATGAGATATAGTCCGAACATATATTTATAAGTGGAAATAATAATTTTACAAGTTAATTTTTTAAGGTTGAATTAGGTTCAATTTAAATTTTAAGATGCTAAAAAAGTTTATCAGAGATTTGTGGACTACTTACTATTAGGTTACCGCTACGTGACCCCGATTACGGTCCACATGTCATGCACTAAGTGTTAGTGGTGTGTTAAGAGCCTTACATTGCATGTGATAAGTTTTTAACAAATATTTATAAGTGATTTAGACATCACCTTACAAGTTGATTATTTAAGGATGAGTTAGGTCAAATGTAAAAAGCTTAATATGATATCAGAACCTATCGGTTCGAATCACACATAATTTATATTCCCACATAAAAGCTAATTGTATTAGGTGTGAGGTGCTACATTAAAAAAACTCAAGTCTTACGTGGATTAAATTTGATGTCTAATTAGAATTTCCAACGAATGACATTCATCAACTTATAAGACAGTTTTGTAAGAGTGAAGACCTAACCCAATATTTTGAAATGAGCACGAGGGTTGTATTTTAGAAGTACGACATTTGATAAGATATGGGCTAACATAAGTTTATAAGTGGAGACAAATATCACCTTACAATCCAGTTTTATAAAGAGTGGGTAAGATTTAACCCATGCTCTAATATTTTACCAGAGCCTCTTAAAAATTTATTGGGAAACATGTTACTTGGTCATTGGCGAGTCACTCGAACCATCTTCTAGATGTCCAATCTTAGATATTATTGTGATAATTATAAGGTTCAATTCACATCAACGAATTTGATGTGCGAGGACAAAGAAGAGTAGCAACAAAAAATGGTCTTCGGCAATAATAATCAATAAGACAGTGAATTTTGCAAAATAAGATAAAGGAAAAATACCCTTTTTGTCCCTTAACTTTACCTCGGGATCAATTTTGGTCCCTTAACTTTTAAAATGTTCAAATTGATCCCTACCTATTAAAATCGTGGCAGATGAGTCATTTCCATATATTTCTTGCAAATGTTTATTTATGAGTTATGTGTGGCAGTTGACTTGGCATTCGAACTTCATCTTTGTTAAGTTGATTGAGTTCTACAGGTTGTGCATCTCAAAATCGAATTAGGGGTTAGGGATTTTTTTCTGAAATTGTTCACGATTTCCACAAATTGAAGGTAGGGTTGAAGCAGCCGTGAAATTCGATTGTTTTTCATCCTCCATGAAACAGAAAAGTTATGAAAGTTTGAACTCCAATGAGTTCACGAGTTTGAATCTTCTGTGGAAACTCTTTTTCCATTGTGGATACAAAGATATTCTTCGTAGGGCAATGACGGCCAAGAGTTATGCAAAACATTTTTGGGGTTGTCCTCATTTTAAGGTATGTATGTTTTATGTTAAAATTGATCATATGCTAATTTCAGTTTGAGCTTCCATATTTGAACTTCAATTTATATAAATTTCAAGGATCTTTGCAAGTTTGGTATGGATATTTTGAATGGTTGTATGAGGATGGCGAAGATGAGAAAGGGAAAATTATGATGTCTAGGTTAGAAAAGTTAGCAAAGAAAATTGATGATGCAAAAAATGGAGTTTGAAAATTCTAGGTTGACAAATGAAGAATTAAGGAAAGATTTGATTGAAATTCAAAGTCAAATAAACAAGATCTTGAAGTCGTTTTTTTTTTTGGAATGTGATTTGTTTTGTAATTTTGTCTGTACTAGTTTATTTTCATGTATTAAAAGTATGTACTGTCTTGGGGTGTAGCAACTGAATTCCATGTCTGAATCAGTTCAATGTTTTGGTATGTATCAATTGAATTTATTGGTATGACATCATTGTAATATACTCAATATTTTGGTATCTCTCTGTTTAATTTGATTCCTACTGGATTCTTTATATACAAGTTTCTAAATTTTAGTATTATACTGAAGTGACTTGTATACCAGTTTATACATCAGTTTATATTCTAGTTTATATACCAGTTTATAACCAGTTTCTAAATTTTGGCATTGTTTATATACCCATTTAATTTGACTCATACTGAAATAACTTATATCTAAATAAATTGAATTAACAGTAATACATAATTGATAATAACACAAAATTTACATTAATAGATAACCATGTTCAACAGGAATGTTCACAATACATTACATAATTGACAACATTCTAAAATGAAAGGTATAACCTTAAAAAAAAAGACAACATTCCAAAAGTGGCTTAAAATTAAACAGACAACATTCCAAAAGTGATTCAAAATACATGTAAAATATAAGATAAATGTTCTTATTTGGTGTGGTCCTATTTGTTGGAGTAGTCCCCCTTGTTGTTGGGCCAACTACATTCTTGGATACACTTAATCTAGTTGTAGGTCTAGGGGGTACAAATGGGGTTGATACCCTCTTAACACCCAACTTCTTTGGCTTTCTTAGTGTTGATTGTTGAATAGCATGTGAAGCATATATTTCTTGTGTTCCTTGAGTTCTTTGTGTTCCTATAGCTCTTGATGTTTGTGTTCCTTTCATTCCCCGTGCTCCTTGAAATCCTCTAGTTCTTGGTGTTTGAGTTCCTTGAGTTCTTGGTGCTTGATTTCCTTGAGTTGTTGGTGCAAGATGTTTAGAAACTTGAGATGTTTGTTGATAAGCTTGAGATGCATGTTAAGTAGCTTGAGCAGGATGTTGAGAAGCTTGAGTAGTTGGTCTCAACTTACAAGTTGATTTGTTGTTCCTTGACTGCTTCCACCTACTGCACTTGGCAAGTAACCATGTTCTCCTCATTTTTCTATCAATCCCATCAATCTCTCTTTGTTCAAGGTTCCTCTTCTTCTTTGGTCTACCTGACATTTTCTATACTTAGGAGGTTGCACATCTAGATATGGTGTCCTAACCTAGAGATTTGATCCATTTACAGGATAAATCACATGTTTATAGACTAACATGCACCTTGATTTACTACAACACTCACACTCAAGGATATAATCTTCAATCCTAAAGTTCCTATTTTTCATACATGACAATTCATGAACACAAGGCATTCTTGTGAGTTCCCACCTTCTATAAAAGCGTATATTGTCTTTAAAATTCACATAAAACATATATGTTGGATTTTCAACATGCCTTACTTCAAAGATGTGTTCATCAGACGTCCTACAATATTAGTTTATAAATATCTGTTTATGCAAAGCAATATTAACCTTAATTAGTGTAATCATTCTTACATACCTTACAATCCATAAGTTGGTGTACCTACTGGTTTTCTTAACTTTCCTTCTTATAATAGGAAACACTTCATCATCATCCATGTTTTGAAACCTCATCCTATTGTTTTCCCATATTTACATACAACATGTTATGTTCTCTTCCAACATGGTTACTAATGGTTTGGACCTTGACTCAAGAATAACACTATTGAAAGCTTCTAATATGTTGTTCAGAACGACATCACAATTGTTGGTTGGCCTAAATTATTATTTACTCCAAAATCTAGTAGGGTTCTTCATCATATGGAGATATGCATCATGATTGATCACTCTCATTCCCTTCATTTCTCTTTCCCAAGCTTGTTTATATGTTGATTTTGAAGCCTTCCAAATGATTTGCTTTAACATCTACCTAGGATACTGTAGCAGCAAAAATTTGAGACTAAGTCATTGATTGACTTAACTCACAAAGTGAAAGTCGCCACCACACTTTATTTTATACAAAGTAAATGGGAAAAGAGAGAATAAAACAAAAAGTAAGAAATATATCAAGGTAAGGGGGTTGGTTATGTAAAGGGAAGGTATTAACACCCTAAACATCTACAGTACTCTGCAAGAACCTCTTTAAAAATCTGTGTATTTTAGCTATAAATAAATAATTACAAAGATAAGATTGTGGAGATGAGAAAAGAAATGGTTTTTACAATTTTTAACCCACCGCGGTTGTGAATCTTTTGTGCCTACGTACCCCCTTCATGCAATAGAGGATCAGGGCACTCATAGTTCTTCTAAAAAAATTTGAAAAGTTTTGTGTGTTGGTTAATTTTAAGAAAAATGTTTTAAAGAGAAAAATCCAAAGCAGAAAAAAGGTTTGAATTTTTATTTTATTTTTAAGTATTGAAGAAATAAGTCATATCTCGATTAAGATTGATTTATGACTTTATTAAGAAAATAATTTTGAAAATGCATGGACCTAAGTCTAAGTTTTTTACGAAAGTGGTTCAAGTTAGAAAACAAGAGTCCTTTGAAAAAGGGAGAAGATTTTGAAAGTTAAAGAAGAATGAGAGGAGATGAAAATAGTATCTTAAAGAAAAAAGTAAAAGCTAAGGTAAGGAAAGGTCTAACCAACAGGAAGCCAACACTTGACATGATGAAGTCAATGTAGAATTTTCATCCTTTGGATTAAAGCCACAAGCATACAATGGACCAAGAGCATATCAATCATTCATGTGAAAATAAATCACAAGAAAAGAAGTATCAAAGAAACCCAAGGTATTAAAGCCGTAAAGCAAGGTTTTAAATATTGATCCATGTGTCATATAGATCACTTAAGGCCAACATAACAACACCTACACACAGAAGATTTCACAATACAAGCAAAATAACAATGAAGTAATACAAGGTCCAAAGGTCTCAGGGTCTCAAAGTATCAAAGTTTCTAATCCTAAGTTCAAGAAGTCCACCACTCAAATATGCTAAGGATAGTAACCAATAGTCCATAAAGAGAGTCTTAAGTATTTTAATTTTCGATTTGGTTATTAAGTGTCTTTAAAGAAAACAAAAAAAGCTCAAGCGAGCAAAGATAAAACGACATAAAATAAATGCTCAAGTGAGCAAAAGGAAAATAGCATGAGATGTAAATGCTAAAGATAAAAGTGCATAAAATAAAAATGTATAAAATAAAGGCATAAAGTAAAGTTAATTATTAATGTGTTAGAAGTTAGAAGTTAATTGTTAATGGTTAATGGCCACAAAAATGATCAATGATGATTGAATAATAGTCTTGGACCAAAAGTAATGAGAACTTATTAGAGGATTAATAAAATTAAAGCCTCCTAACAATAAGTCTCAAAAGGTACCAGACCCATGCTAACCAATCAACCATACTTGGGCTTACAAACATAAAGTTTGAGCCACAAACGATTATTTTTCAAATCGGGACAAATTTAGTGTCATGTTAAGCAATCGTAAGTGGACTTATGTAGAAGTCGCACCTATTTTGAGGCTGGTCAATAGCAATGTATGTACTATACATGTTATATATATGGTAAAAACCATACTCCTGAAACATGTAGCACAAGTTAAAACCAAAGATCAAGACCTAAGTCATGATAAAAAAAGAAGAAGAAAGAGATGAAGTAGAGATGAATTCTATAATAAATGATCAATGCTGATTGGAGATTGAACTTAGGTCAAAGTTGACGAAGACTTCTTAGAGGATTGATAAAATCAAAGCCTCTTAACTACAAGTCTCAAAGATCTTGAATCATAGGTAAATAATCAATCATACTTGGGCTTTCAAACATAAAGTTTGGGCCATTAATCATCACTTATAGGGAAGACGAAGAAGAAAGGGACAAAGAAGAGGGGATCCATAATAAATGACCAATGATGATTGAATGTTGAACATAGGTAAAGGTTGATCAAAACTTGTTAAAGGTCTTGAATCATAGTTCAATAATCAATCATATTTGGGCTTTCAAATATAAAGTTTGAGCCACTAATGATCACTTAAAGGAAAAAAAGAAGGGGATAAGATGCAGATGGAAAGAGAAATGTCACAAAGGCACCAAAATTAATTCTAACTTAATCAAAATCAATCAACTATCTTGGTGGATTTGGTCTTTTGACCTATCAACACCCAAGTTCTATTAATGTTGATGAAATTTATAACTCAAAAATATGTCCATAAATCACCAAGCCAGAACCAATTATAATAAAAATAAAGTTAAATAATGTAATGCATAAAAACAAATTTTAAATTTTTATTTAATTGGAATTTATTGATGAAATACACAAAGTGTATCAAAACACCAAATAAAAATCATAAAAAATTACTGTTAGACGATGGCGCGTATCTAGAGGGGGGTGAACAGAGGCCTGGAAAATTTATTCTAGACACAAATCTAGAATTTAATTGTTTTCAAAACTTTTTGATGAAGAAGAAATTAATTGGATAAGTCGTCAAAAAAAAACTTATTGGAAACTCGGATATATAAATTATGAAAGATAAATCTATGAGATAAAATTGAGTAATTGATCAATAAAAACTCTAATCAATAATGCACTTATTTATTGTTTGAACAGAATCACTTTGCAATGCTATTTCCAAGGCTAAATAATAAAAGAAATAACTTGATCGTTTTATCAAACACTTGACGTGCAAGTGAATTTTCAGAATTTATCTTTGATTAGTATTGATATACAAAACCACTTATTATAAAAATTGATTATAAGTTATATCCGCACCTATTTCAAAAGCAGATTTTGAGCGAAAAATTCTACAATTCAATTAATATCACAATTCTATTTGATAAAAAGATTGATGAAATTGAAAGCAAGTAAAAGCGGAAAAGTAAAAACACATAAAGATTTTGTCTACACAGTTCCCCACTGTCGTCCTCGTGTGTGGATACGTCTGTGCTTAATTCCAACGGAACTAGGATATTTCTTATATGCAAAATACTTAATATAATGGAAGAGATAGAAACAACAATGCAAAATTCTCCAATTTGCTGTTGATGCTCCTTCTTCCAACCTTTGATCTTAAGTAAGATCAAATCAACCGATAGATGGAACATATTCGCCACTTAAGCTACTTCCTTAAAAGAATTTCAAAGACCCCAAGGTTCCTTGCAATGATTTCTACCACTCCAATGGATTTTTCACTCGAATAAATCTGATTACACATTATCAACATAAGATCACTGATTCTATCATCCAATTCTTGCTACATCCTTAAAGTTATTTCGACCACTCTAAGATTCCTTGAAAAGATTTCAAACACTCCAAGGTATTTTTCACATTGACGGTTCCTTCTCGCACGATCTTGCAAGAAAACCCTCAATTTAACAAATGATGTTGGAGGACAAACCCGATGGTTTTTCCGGATAAAGACCCCTATAAGAACTCAACCCAAACCAATTGGAAATCTACAATTCTTCATCTAGATGGCACCCCGATGGAACATCAAGACAATGTAATGTTGGTGTGTATGCATAGATTAGAAGGTTGAAGATGAAGAGAAAAAATATACTAATTTTATGGTATCATCAAGTTAGAAATGATGCATGAAAGGGTGTTTATAGGTTGAAAAAGTTTTTGGCAAAAAGGACAAATTTGGAATAAAAGAAAATGAAAATTTGACCAAAACAAAATTTATGTGTCGACCTTAAAATTGAATGTGTCGACACATACTTTATAAAAAGGATGCATGTGTCGACCTGAAGGACTCTATGTGTCGACCTAAGCAAGTAAGTATCTACAGGCTTTAAAACGTGAGTAAATGTATCGATCTGAAAAATGGATGTGTCGACACATAAAATAAGAATTTATGCAATTTCAGAAATCTTCCATTGTGTGTCAACCTGTATGATACATGTGTCGACCCGTGACTTACAGAAGCTCAAAGTCTTTAAAACTAAGTTACATGTGTCGACCTGAAACTCATATGTGTCGACATATGCAATGCGAAAAACATGCAGAAAGTTTTTTTCAATGAGTTTGGTCAATTTCAAAGTGATTTTTGATGGTTCCTAAGACTTATGATGAGAGGAGTGCCACAAGACAAAGAGATACAATTAATTTTACCGTTGTGCCATCTTTCCCGATTTTGACATCATACAAAACACCGTATATTGAATTTGTATGCACAAACTCCCCCTTTTGATGATGGAAAAAATTTCAACGATGCATTACAAAGGCTCCCCTATCTTTATGCTTCCTATCTTCATCTTTCATATGCTTCTCCCCCTTTGACAACATCAAAAAGTAGATAGCAACCTATTAGAAGAACCAAAATTTCCAAACAATTAACAAATACCAAACAGAGACAAATTTTGCATATAAGAGCAACACTTGCATATCCCCATATATATATATATATATATATATATATATATATATATATATATATATATATATATATATATATATATATATATATATATATATATATATATATATATATATATATATATATATATATGAAAACTTTTAAATAACAAGTAGCACACATCACAACAAATGCAATGTAATGCAAAAGTAACAAAATTCAATTTAAGCGTCATGATCATGTACTATTTTATAATGGAACTCCCGATGTTGCACACGCATGTGCCAACCATAGCAACAACATAGTATCACAACTAACACCAGAATGAAAATGTTTATTTAACAAAGTGACTATGACAACATGAATCATACATTGCAAAATAAAATAAGGGAAATAACCATATCACATGCTTGCATATTGAGAATAAATCTATACAAATGTGAAAGAATTAATACATGAAGTCATTGTAAGCATATAGAACAAGAACAAACAATGGTTGTTGATCGAAAATTTTTGGAAATGAACATTCATGGTTTTCATTATTTGAAAGTATATGAAGCATTTTTGAAGGAAATCTAGATATATGCATTTAGGTAAAACTTACGTTCAAGGAAAATTGAAACGATATTACCTTACTCTTGAAGGGTTGGAAGTTGCACTCACAAATAATTACACACTCAAATACATAGTTAGAGAGAATACTTAAAGTTCAAGTAACGAGATAGAACTAGGCAACATTTAAGATATCAATAATCCCTAATTCTCCATGTATGTTGATAAAAGATTTGGTTGTGAGTGGTTTAGTGAAAATATCGTCTAGTTGATTTTTACTATCAACATGCTCAAACACAACATCTCCTTTTTCAACATGATCATAAAGAAAATGGTGACGTATCTCAATGTGTTTAGTCCTTGAATGTAGCACAATATTTTTGGTTAGATTTATGGCACTAGTGTTGTCGCACATGATAGGAATACGTGATAGTTTAATATCAAAGTCCAATAATTGTTGTTTGAGCCACAATATTTGAGTACAACAACTACCAGCTGCCACGTATTCCACCTTGATAGTTGACAAAGCTGTAGAAACTTGCTTTTTACTATGCTAACTTACCAAGGATTTTGCAAACAAGTGACAAGTTCCACTAGTACTTTTCCTATCCAATTTGCAACCTCAAAATCAGAATCAGAATAACTAACCAAATTACAATTGTTTCCCTTGGAATACTAAAATCCGATTTTTGAGGTACCAATAAGGCATCTAAAGATTCATTTTACGGCTTTTAAATGTGATTCCTTGGGAACCTCTTTATATTGTGCACATATACAAACACAACATAATATCAGGACGACATGTTGTAAGATAGAGAAGAAAACCAATCATACCTCTATACCTTTTTATCTTAACGTCCTTACCATTCTCATCCTTATCTAGATCATCGTTTGTTGCCATGGGAGTGTCAATTTCCTTAGAAATATCCATTCTGAATCTCTTAAGTAATTCGAGACAATACTTAGTTTGACATACAAATGTTCCTTCATCAAGTTGTTTAATTTGTAGCCCGAGAAAGTGTTACTGCGGTATATAACGACAAGCAAAAAGTAAAGTATTATTTTACCGGGTGATATAGGTTATATCGTATCGTGTCCACTGAGATTGGTGTATTGAAATTCCGTTAGACAAATATCTTGTTAATGAGTTTGAATTTGAATGGATTTGGTTTGTATAGAAAGGAAAGTAAATGAACATAAAATATATACATTCAATGGAAATGAGAAATCTATCAGACATGAATTTACACTACTCGTCACAAACTTAAACCTATTGATCAGTTGCACTCAACCTACTCTATTCATCAAAATCATCACGGACACCATGAGATATATCCACAATGAAGGTTATGTCTAACGCCAAGTCGCGAGACCAACCATATTACTCTATCGGCAATGTCTTATGCTCTACAACAACACTGAGACATTAAGCTTTAACACCCAAAGTGAATATTAGTTCCAAATATATCTCTACAATTTATAAACTAATAGATATCCATCTCTAATCAAGATTTGTGAGGTATATGTCTATAACAACCCAAATCCAAACATAAAGCAAAAAGATCAAAGAAGACATCAAGATTGATTTGTAAAGCAAGCTTTATACAACACCATGATCAACAAATGTACATATGTTCAAAGTAAATATACAAAGATAACCCAACAAATAGAGAAATACATAGAGAATAAATTGAGAAAAACCAAACATCTCACGGGTTGTCAACGCCGATTGATGAGAAATCTGACTCCGAATCATCAAGATGCAAGCTCCATTTGTTGTTTTCAAGATCTCTCTACCAAAAATGGAGGTTTGATGAGTTGGAATAAAAAATATCCAAAACATAACCTAAAAATTTGTTTTTACCCCTTTTAACGTGTTTCTGTTCTTCTAGTTTCACCGGGCAAAACTGGATTCGCCGGGCGAAATACACCGAAAGAAACAGTAGAAAATTTTGCACTGTTTCGGCTATAACTTGAGAACCGTAACTCTGATTTGCACTTGGTTTGAAGCATTGGAAAGCTTATTCAATATTATTTCTAACAATGACAAAAATATCAACCAAATCTATGATTTTTTATTCTTTTATTTTGAGCCATATTCATCGATGAGTTGCTCAAAATCGCGCATTTGAAGCCGTGTCTTCGACACTTTATTGCTCATGCTCCAAATATACATCAATACCTATAAAATGAATGGAAAACTATCAAACGGTACACAAATACACAAAAACTCAATTAAATACAATTTATACATGATTATACAAAAAGCGTAGAATTATTCAAGGATACTAACAATAAAGAGTCGATAAGTGCAACAAAAAGTATATACAAAATAACTACAATTTTACACTTATCAAACTCTCCCCAACTTGAATCATTGTTTATCCTCAAACAAAGTCAAATAACCTAAAGAACAAAGAATAATAAATCAAAGAATCACAAATCAATGAGTTTTTAAAAACGGATAACAAATACAATGGTTCAAATGAAAATCAGTACACACAGAGTAAACACTTACCACTAAACTACGACTATAACATAAACACGAAACAAATGCTAAATACAAAAATCATGCCAAACATTATAAAACAATACTAGTTCACAAATGAATCACACCTAGCAAACACAATCATCGGTAGATGAAAAACACACAAAAATGGAGTATTTTCACTCATCCAACAATCTTGCAAACAATAGACTAAATTATGCATTCATCCAAAAACTTAGATTGAAGATATAAAAGCAAGAATATCAAGGGGTTTTTTAAGGTTGTAATGTGGCTTGGTTAACAAACAAGTGATAAGTCCTAAAGTTAATAGAAACAAGAACTTGCCTAAATCTAAGGGAGTAATTACTTCCACAATGTTTCAAACAATAGAATTTCAATCAAACTTCTTCTTTATCATAAGTTTCATACCAACACACATCACTTATTAACACAACATTATTCCATACTCTTTTTCTTTTCTTTTTTCAAAGATTTTATATTTTTTCTTTTCTTTTTCTATCACTTCTTTTTCACATTTTTTCTTTCTCTTCTTTTTCTTTTCAACCTCATAACAATCAACCAATAAATACACAATCATTTTTCTCGCAAACTTGAATTCAACCAACATATTAGTGAATACTCCCTACTTTCTAAGGCAAGGTAAAAATTCAAACCAAAACAATGGTTGAGGGTTCAACAAAACAACAAATCAACATCCATGCAAAAAGGTGAACTAAACACTCATAGACAAGTATTTAGCAAAAACAACATGAATATAAAAAAAATCTCAAAGAAGTTACTAATGATCACCTACTCACAAGGTGAATTGAATATTTACTTAGGTAGTTGTGCTCAAAATGAAATAAAAATGCCTTGATCCTTTTCGTCCATTCATACAATCAACAAAAACAAAATATTAAGCATAATAAAATTTAGTTAAAACAAGAATTGTGGCCTCCAGCATATGTGAACAATGGAAAGCTACCTCACAAAAAGGGTGGGAACTAAAGTGATTCATAACTGAACAAGTATACAAAATAATGAATGGCATAAAAGTTATAAAAAGTCTAAGTACCATGAATATGCTAAGTATAGAAAGCGATAAACACATACCTCGAACATGTACGAAACTTTAACAAAAATCATTACCTTGCATTCGCAAGTCGAAATGATCAAACTTGACAAATCACCTCAATATTCTACAAGTTACCGGACCAAAACTTGAGTCCGAACAACAACAAAAAAATTAGAAAAATAATACTAAAGCTAATTAATACATAACTGCACAAAACATACAATATTTATAAACTTTTAACAAACTTTCTCAAGCTAAACACGACAAGCTTTCGAAAAAACTCAACTGACATAACGAAACAAACAGGTGAAAGTGAATTAACAAGTTGAAAAGTGAAGATTTGAACTTATCAGAAAGTATATACAAAATAACTATAATTTTGCACTTATAAGAAAGTAATTTAACTCCCCCATTAGGCTCACCTCAAACTCTCCCTGCATAAGCTTAGAGAACTCCTTGACAAAGATGCATATTAGTAGATCCAAAAATTATATCATCTACATAAATTTGAACTAATAAAATATGTTTTCCTTGATTTTTAATAAAGATAGTAGTGTCAACTTTTCCTCTAGAGTATCCTTGTTCAAGCAAAAATTCGCTAAGTCTATTATACCATGCCCTAGGGGCTTGTCTAAGACCATATAATGCACGTTTAAGCTTGAAAACATGATTAGGAAACTCATAATTTTCAAATATGGGAGGTTGAGAAACATACACCTCTTCACTTATGTATCCATTAAGGATTTCACTTCTTACGTCCATTTGAAATAATTTGAAATTCTTAGAACAAACATACGCTAATAAAAGGCGTATAGCTTCAAGTCGGGCCACCGGAGCATGATTCTCCTCATAGTCAATTCCCCCCTCTTGGTTATACCCTTTAAACCATAAGATGGGCCTTATTTCTTGTTACCACACCATGTTCGTCAAGCTTATTCCTAAATACCCATCAGATGCCTATGATTTGATTATTTGTAGGACGAGGCACAAGATCCTAAACGTCCTTTCTTTCAAATCGATTTAATTCTTCTTGCATGGAAATAAGCCAATGTTCATCAAGTAAGACATCGCTAGTTTTTTTAGTTCAACTTGTGATACGTAAGCATGATGACAACAAAGACTACTTATTTTAAGCGAGTTGTTACCCCCTTTTTGATGTCACCTATAATGTTGTCACGTGGATGATCTTTGGAGGTTCTCCACTCCAAAGGAAGACCATCATTTTTTTATTGGCCTTTATCATTTTTCTTTTCTTGGTAGCTATCCCCATCCTCCTTAATTTCCACCGCTTTAGGTTGATCAACTCCTTCGTTAGTGTCTTTAAATATGTTTTCCATGGATGCACCTGCACCATGAAAAGAACTACCTTTCCCAACACTATTTGGGGAAGTCTCATCAAAAGTAACATGAACAGGCTCTTCAACGATAAGTAATCTCTTGTTGTAAACTCTATATACTTTACTAGAATGAGATTATCCAAGAAAAATACCTTCATCGGCTTTTGCGTCAAATTTTCCAAGATTTTCTTTTCCATTATTTAAAAAAAGCATTTACATCCAAAGACATGAAGATGGGATAAATTTGGTTTTCTACCTTTCAAAAGTTCATAAGGAGTTTTGTCAAGAATTGGACGAATAATTATCATATTCAAGACATAACATGCTATGCTAATAGCATCAGCCCAAAAATATTTTGGTAGACCATAATCATTGAGAATTGTTCTTTCCAACTCCGATAAAATGTGATTTTTCCTCTCAACAACACCATTTTGTTGCGGAGTTCTAGGAGTTGAAAAGTTATGTTCAATACCAAATTTATCAAAATATTCTTCAAATAGGTGGTTTTCAAATTCACCTCCATGATCGCTTCGAATAGCAACTATCTTTGAGTTCATTTTATTTTGAGAAATCTTGGCAAAACATGTGAAAGCTATAAATGTTTCATCTTTGCTACATGAAAAAGAGTCCAATAAAATCTAGAGTAATCATCTACAAGCACTAAACTATAGTAGTTTTCACCTATGCTTTTAGTCTGCGAGGGACCAAACAAATCCATGTGAAGGAGCTCAAATGGCCTTGATGTAGAAATAACTTTCTTTGATTTGAAAGAGGCCTTTGTTTGTTTACCCCTTTGACATGCATCACATAGGTGGTCTTTAGAAAGTTTTATTTTTGGTAGACCGATTACTAAATCTTTTGAGACAATTTTATTAAGTAAGTCAAAGTTGACATGAGCTAAACGTCTATTCCATAGCTAAGAGTCTTCACTAAAGGTAACAAGACATTGAGAATTATTCAAGGAAATATCTCTTAAGTCAAGCATATAAATGTTACTAACCCTCAAACCCTTAAACATACAATCATTTTTTCACTATGTTCAATTATGCTACAATCTTTTGCAAAAAACACTTTATATCCATTATCACATAATTGACTAATACTAAGAAGATTATGTTTAAGACCTTTAACTAACATAACCTTTGAGATAGTAATAGTTGAGGGATTACATATACTACCTTTTCCAAGTATTGTACCTTTGTTGTGATCACCATACGATACAAATCCTTTCTTCTTCTCCACAAAGTCGGAGAAGAGATATATGTCTCTCGTCATATGTCTTGAGCATCCACTATCGAGAATCCACTTTCCCGTCATAGCATCAAGATATTCATCCTACAAAAATCAAACATGGGTGGTAGGTACCCAATTCTCATTGGATTCTTGAGAGTGAGTTAAATAAATGTTGCATTTGGGTAACCATTGAAAATCACCTTGTTGTACCCCAAAATTTTCCCTCCCATCTTTGAGGCAAATTGATTCAAGACACATCCTCATACTCATGAAGGTCTCAACTACTCAAGACTATCAAAGATTGATCAAATGGACTCTCCTCCTAAGCAATTGACCTATAACTAGAGTTTTGCTTCTCTCAAAGGAAATTGAGTTTCTAATGCCTAAAATGGACTTCATGGTTTCTCATATGTCTCAAAGTATCCTCATGACAAATTTCAAACCTTACATCACAAGTTTGCTCAATCAATTAGTCAGATGATTGAAAATCAGTTGTATTGAACAAAAAGTCAACTTTGACCAATTGACAGTCAAATTTCAAGATTTTGTGTCAACATCAAGATTTTGAAGTAACATTCATCATTTGATCAAGGGTTGGTCATGATTCATCAAGAAAACTCAAGATTCATCAAAAGTCTAAAGTTACTAAATTAGGGTTTTCTTAAAGAGAAGTCAACTGAACTTTGACCAAGCACAACTTTCACATTCTTCATAAGAAATTTCTCAAGTAAAACTCATTTTGAAGGAAATTCAATTATCTACAACTTTGTCTCTCTAAGCTCAAGGAAAAAAATGCTTCATTTGAGAGATATGAGCCAAAACATTACAGGTCATTTTGAAAGTCAACAAAAACACATCTTTTTTCAAAGCAATTTACAAAAAGATAAAGACTTCAAATGAAAAAATGATCAACGTGAAAGTTGTAGGAGACATCCCGAGGTTTCTAAAAGTCCAAGATCACCTTCATGTGACAAAAATTGAGAGTGTTATGAGTTGTGCAAGTTGAGTAATTTTTGAGAAATGCATGAAACCTCAATTGAGCAATTTTGAATTTTTGAGCTAGTGGGCCTAATTTCTGATTTCTGAAGTCCAAACATGCTTATAACATGTTAAAGGACCTCAAAATCCATTGGTACATGGCCATGATTTTTTTCATTTCATTTCATTGATTTTATTTAAGTATTTGCAAAATAAATCAAATGAATTAGTAAAGTGATGGGCTAAGGCACATATGGACATTATTTGGATCATTTTGAAGCCCAAAATTTTGTGACAACGATGACGAAATCGTGTGGAACCAAGAAGGGAAGAAAATCTCTATTTTTAGAAGGTTTTGAATCACATTTGAGACACTTGATTCCATGGGATTTTGTACCATGTTTGTTGACCTAATCCAAGCATTATAAATAGAGGACACACTCTATAATCAAGGGGGGTGGGGAGCTTCTTCCAAGAAAGTCTCAAAAGCTACAAAATTTTTTCAATATTAGGGCAAAGTTAAAACCAAAGATCCAACCACTTTCAGTTTGAGCCATCCATTGCAAATCGTTCATGAAGAATCTAAGGGTAAGAATAGGTCGAAAGTCATGGCCGTTGGTGCTTGAAACAAGCATACTCATCTTCTCCAATTTACTTTTTTTCAAATATTCATATAATTAATTTCATGCATTACTAATGTTTGTTAACTACCCAAATGGGTTCCTGGTGTCATTTAGAACAGGTTTGCATCATAAAACTGAAGCTCTAACGTGAGGATCGTGTATTTCCATGGCTAGGGAAAAACGCTTTTGTACCTTCGTATCAGTATTTCCAGATCATTTCAGGAAAAACTAACGCCACCAATCTATTCGCAAGGGTCGATTTAGGGGGGGTAGCCTTAATCTTGGGTTCTAATTTAGTTTATTTCACAGGTTAGCAATTTCAAGTAGCCGGAGAAGACGGTTGCAACCACTGTCCATGGTGGTTTTACTGGCCAGAGGAAACGCGTGGCTCAATGCTCCATTCTCATTCGTTCATTCAAAATCATAGGGGGCCACCTAAATGCGCATTTTGTTTGATTGATATTTTTAATTGTTTATTTTATATAGGTTGATGATTGGATGTTTAACGCAAAACAATTGGTGAGCTGATGGTAAGAAGTGTGACTGGTATTACAAAGGGCATGGGTTCGAGTCCCAGCTTCAGCATTTTTCTCTCTCATCTTTTCCAAACCACACATATTCGTTTAAGTTGTTTATGTTTTTGTTGATACCTGATTCAATAGCAAGCAACAACAGGTGGCGTGATGGTAAAATCATTGATTGGTGAAGGGAAGGGCGTAGGTTCTAGCCTCACCCCATACATTTTCATGTCTTCTTTGTTTCAAACTTTTATTTGAATAACTTAATTAATTCCTTTTTAATTAAAATAAAAAAAAATCACAAAATACCAATTTTTTTTAACTTGTGACGTTTAAACATTTTTCTTATTTCTTTTTGCTATTTAATTTCCTAGAAAATTATATAGGACGCATTATCAATGTAATATCGTAGATTTATTTTCTCGCATCTTTTTCCTATTATGTATCTTCCCCAAAGACATGTAATAGTGTATGATTTTAGATTCCGCACTTTAATTTTCTGTACATACTTAACTGTTAGTAAAATAAGGTTTGTATGGCAAGACTACTAAAAGTAATCTAGACAACCCTAATTTCCAATATAAATATAACTTAAAATACACACCCTTCACACTTGCAACTCAAGGGTAACCTCTCTTGTCGCCTTACGAAACATTGGTCACGTCCTTCGAATGTAGGGATACTTTAGCAAAAGATCCTAGATTTAACAATATCATCATGGTCCCTTTCGAATAAAGATCATAATCCCTTGATGACCCTTCGAGTTGCCTAAAAAATGATCTAGTCCCTTCGATGACCCTACAAGCATAGTGATGATAGTCCCTTCGATATAATTGCTAAAGTATCTTTACATGTTGCCTTCGATGACCCTACGCTTGTCCTTTCACATCCAATAGATATGATTACCTACCAACCAATGGTATGGACAATACTATCTCCAAAGGAGAAGGAAAATAACAAGAAAGACTTATTAGTGGGTGTGATAAGGTGGAGAACTGACTTGGTGTTTTGCTTTTGATCACAAATGTTGCGGTTAGCAAGAGTCGCCACCGACTATTATTTTATCCAAAAGGAAAGGTGAAAAAGTACAGGAAAGACCTTTGAGATTATTTCTTGAGTTCGGGGGGTAGATTATGAAAAGGGGAGGTATTAGCACCCTTTTCATCCATAGTTTTCCATGGGATCTTAGTTACTTGCTAGATCGCCTGCTTTTGTTTGAAAATATGCTTTGTGTGGTTTTTGAAAGTATTTTGAAAAGGCGTCATCGTTTAGGAAAACTTTGTAATGATTCTCGTTCGTAAGAATGTGTACAAAGTGTTGATCTTTTGCAAATGTTTCAAGTTTGAAAAGTGTTTTGAAAGTGTTGGTGTTTTTTTTTGAAAATAGCAAGGATGTTTTTGGTTTTGAAATTGAGCAAGAAACTAGGAACAATCTACTTACTCAAAAGTCTTCATGTTTATTTCCTCTTTCCTTTGACATTGTTGTCTTACCATTGATTTTGGTAAGTAACCCTATCTTTGGATGTAAAAGGGACGAGCGTGAGTCATTTTATAGCCATGACTAGCAATGTTTTAATGTATCTTAGCATTTTTCTTTAGGGACTAAGATCATTTTGAAAGGTAACATAATAGCGTCATCGAGGGACTATGATCTTGTATTTTGCTTATTTTTGCTAAGATACCTCACATGCGTATCATGACTATTTATTTCTCAAGGCAACAAGTGGAGTTAACCCTAGAGGTGCAAGGTGTGCGAGTGTATCTTTTTCATGCTTTATTTGTCTTGCATTATGGTTTTCTATTGGTTGGTTTTATCTTTCCATACACACCTAATTACTAGCAATATATGAAAGCAATAAAAATGCGGAAAAGTAAAAATACTAAGCTATTACATCAATAAGGGAGAGGGTGTACAAATTCACAAATGGGGATTGCAAGAAATTAAAATCCTAATTATCTATTACAACCATATTGAAATAATATACAAAAAATGTAAAAGGGATTTATTTTGTTTTTGTTAAGAAATTAATTTACTTAAGAAAATATTTTGATCTTTTTTGTTCTAAAAAAATGAAAAAAAACATGTGAATATGAAATATTTTTGGTGTTTTTGGTTATTTAAAAGCTAAAATAAAATAAATAAGAGAAAAGGAAATCAAAATCAGCACGTTGCCGAAACGGGAAAGAACAAAAGTTTTGACTCTGATATGCTGCAAAAGAGAAAATGTTAATGGGAAAATGGAGGGTCAGAAGTTCTGGGCATGGGTACACCAAATTCCGAGGTTGAAAGAAGTTCAGAGGCTATAGTGTAGTTGGGAACCTAGAAGTTTATGTACCTATGGCAAGTCAGAAGTTCTGGCTATTTTGAAAGAGTGAGGTGAGAATGCTATTAGGTGAGGATATCTAGAAGTTCTGATTTTGGAGAATCGTCTGACAGATAAATGGGTAAAAAATATCAACAAATAAACCTAAAAAAGATGCTTCTGAGGCTAGAACCCAAGACCCTTAGCACTAATATCTTATGCACACGTTGTCTGCCACTGGGGTGGCTTACATCCGGTATTAAAAGCAAAAGCATAAACATGTATCAAAAAGTAAGCTCTGATGATGAACTCCAATTCTTTCTTCATGCTAATCAGAACATCTGCAACTTAGTTAAATCTCAACAGAACAGAAAATACAAACATAACAATTATGGAAGTTTTTCCATCATGGTTTCAGAAGCATAAAAATGTCAAGACTGTAAATCAGAGACAAGCATGTAACTTCTAGTCCTAGTTTCCTTAAGAAGTTCTAAACTGATGTTCTTCCTATTTAGGCAGACAAATACATGAAACCTCAGAATATGTGCAGCGTCAGAATCAAGATATCTACATTGTATCTTGAACATGCAAGTCTAACAATGCTTAAGCAATGAGATACAAGTCAGAAGAAACTTACCTTGCTTCTGGAGATTGTTCTGGATTAGAGTCTGGTTCAGGCTGCTGTGATATTCTGGTCATCTTCCTCACGTGCTCAGAAGGCTGGAACAATCTTTAACTTGAGCTAAGGAATGGCTGGAAAATCTTGGAACAAACAAGAATCAAAGTTATGGTTTTTTGAAATGGATGTTGGTGGATATGGGATTGCATTTGTAAATAGAAGTTGGGATTATTTCTAATCTGGCCAAGAGGTGTGCAAGAAAATTAGAGTTTGGGCCTGAAAAGAAACAGAGGCTTAGAAGGTTTTTGTGTTTACGCTTTTAATTTCCAATTCTTTGAAATTTCAACAAGGTTTTCAGGCTAATTTTAAAATTCTCTTTTTTTAAGATGTAAATGAAGTTCAATTTATAGGCAAGGATTTAGTATCTTGGAGAACTCATAAGTACAACCATCATACAGTAGGCGCTGACTTGTTCTTGAAGCAAGTTCAAACAAGTAAGGTTCAACACACCAATTAAGGTGGCTAGCAGCTTTTAGCCGTGCCTAAGCTGGATTTGTAAGCCTGAAATAAGGAAAAGTACCCCCAGAGGCAAAAGCAAAGCATGGGCCCAGCATAAACTTGTACAAAAGTTTGCTTTTCAAGGACAACAATGGTACTTTTATCTCACACGTGGGGAAATCCTTTGGATAAAAACTCAAAATTGGTTGTGAGCATTAAATGATGATGAGATTTATCAAACCAGAAATCCCGCGCTATGAGATTGTGTATCATATATTAGATCTGGGCCAGAAGTTCAGCATCAGCACAACTTAGAACAAAACATCCAACTTCTGATCCTTTAATCTTTTCGTTCCAGCATGTTCTGAAGAAGTTCTCAGACTTTTCTGAAAGTTTGTAACACGCTTTGTAGACTTTCTTTGAATTACTTTTGCAAACACTGGTTGAACCTTCGTGAAAACTTTCCCAGCAGTTCTAACCAAACTCTGTCTGGAAAATATCCCGAATTTGCTGAGTGTTTCAGTTTCATGGGCGTGTCTTTGAACATTTATAACATGAAATTCCAGCAATTCCAGGAGAATTCTGTTCTGCAATATTTTGGGTCTTATTGAGATCTAAAACTCTTGTGTTAGAAATTCTTCCAGAATCAGCTTGCATTATGGTGATAATTTGATCAGAAGTTCTGAGCTTGTCATGTTTCTTAAACACTTAGAAAAATTCTAAGTATTTTAGAATTTTGACTTTTAAACCCCCTTGATGAAACAAAACTTCATATTTCAACATGTCTTGATTAAATATGATTATTGAAACTTAATTTTGATCAAAAGTCAAAGTTTGGCTTTTCAGTGTGCAAATGACTATTTTGCCCTTGTGCCAATTCCAAGTCTAAATTGATGTGTCAGTACTGCAAACTTGACGTCATAGAAGACTTTGTGAGAGAATCCTTGAGAGATGAGAGAGCAAATTTTAGGGTACAACAACTTCCCCTGTTCAATCTTCTTAAACCTGAAGAGTTAGATTGGCGAGTCTGCCATTCATGACTTGAAGGCGAAAGATGATTGAACACTAGAGTGCCCAGAAATTTGCACTCGAAGATGAATTGTGAATGGGCTTATGGATGCCATTTGGAGGAAAGTTTATCAATACTGGAAGAAGTATCAGCATAAATCTCTTATTGGTTTATACTAAAACTTGATGTTTTACCTGTGAGAAAAAGAGTTAGTAAAATGAAGATGCCTGCATGATGTTCACCAGATGTGGTATTATGTTAAATACATATGGCATGTACATGCTATGATGTATGAATGTGAGATATATGTTTTTATCCGAGAAAATAAATCCCTGTCTGCTGTTGAGGAAATTCTGGGAGATTGAATCCCTGATTTCCTGTTGGGGATGAAGAATATGCATATCTTCACACTTTGTTGACATGATGCTTTCACTGGAGAATATCTCTTGAATGTCAGTTGTTATCTGGTCGGATCCAGGCTTCACAATTTGCTGAGGATAAAGTAGTCAACCGCTATCTGGTCGGATCCAGGCTTCATGGCAACTTACTGGGGGAAGAGATGAATTAATTGTTATCTGGTCGGATTCCAGGTTTTGCAGAAAATTTTCTTGAAATTGAATAGTTATCTGGTCGGATCCAGGCTTCACAACAACTTACTGGGGATAAGGAAGTTAATTGTTATCTGGTCGGATCTAGGCTTCGCAGTACTTTGAAGTGGTAACCACTATCTGGTCGGGTCCAGGTTTCATGGTTTTTTTTGGAAAGTTGTACTATTATCTGGTCGAGTCCAGGCTTTATAGTGTCTCTCTGGGGATCATAGTTAGTTGTTATCTGGTCAAGCTCCAGGTTTTACAATAAACCATTTGAAAAAGTGTTATCTGGCCGGGTCCAGGCTTTACAGATTTCTGAGGTTGATATGGTTAATTGATATCTGGTCGGGTCCAGGTTTCACAATAAACTGTTTGGGGATTTAGTTGTTATCTGGTCGGTTTCCAGGATTCACAATGAATCTCTGAGGGTGATTGATATCTGGTCGGATCCAGACTTCACAACGACTTGCTCGAAAAGATGGTACTAAAAACTGATATCTGGCCGGGTCCAGGTTTCTCAGTAATTTGTTGGGGCAGAGGCAAACTCTACTGGGGAAAAGAAGTTAGACCTTGGTCAGATTGAGTCAAGGTTCTTCTATATCTTTGAAGAGTTAGGATACTATCTGGTCGGGTCCAGGTTTCATAGTGTCTTGAAATTGAGACCAGCGGTTATCTGGTCGGGTCCAGGTTTCAGATACTCAAACTGTTATCTGGTCAGGTCCAGGTTTCAGTAACTTGAAGAAGTCAAACTATTATCTGGTCGGGTCCAGGCTTCAGTAATAACTTGAAAATTATGCTAATATCTGGTCATGTACAGGCTTCACAGTATCTTTTTGGAAGTAGTAAAGGCTTTGCTGACGACTTTACTGGGGATCAGGGGTTGTGGCCCTATGATTTGCAATAATCTGAAAGACAATTCAAACTGGAGAGTGTAGACTCATTCGGGTAGGACAAACTCAACTTGGGGAGGATACACTCAACTGGGGAGGATAAACTCCGCTTGGAGATAATAGCCTTGGTCGGGGAAGATATGCATAGCTGGGGAAGATATGCTCAGCTGGGGAACTCCGTGGTGTCTTGATTGTTGTATGTTGGGGAAATTTAAACTCGGTTGGGGAGTTATATGTTTCCTTGATGATTGTTAGGGAAATAAAACCTGTTGGGGAAAGGTTTATTGCAGCCGTCCTTGTGGGGATAATGATGATGAGATAACTTTGTGGGGATATTTCAAATACATTAAAGAGATGCTTACTGCTTCTTAGCAGGACACATGCACCAAATAGTTTTAATTAGGTTCATATGCATATGTTCATTCAATTTTAGTCATTGGATAAATTTGCATTCAAAACAAAGACAGAAATTTTGCACTTCAAAGTATATTTGTATTGATATTTTGCCCATGAATATGCATTTTTGTACTGAGAGACGGAGATCCTAGTAAGAGGAAATCGTTGAGAGAGAAAACAAAAATGAGAATAAAAACAAATAACCATGTGAAATGATCTCATTGCCTTCCCACTCTACTATTGCCCCAATGTCTTCGAATGTCCCTTGCCGTTGATATAAGTTGATTGGATTGATCTTGGACTGTTTGAACTTGGGCCTCAGTGATAAAATTGACTGTATTGATTCCACGGGACACAGGCATACGCTTTTAATCCTTAACTTTTGCCTGGAATGCCCTTTCGGGTTTTCAGCCCACTAGGATACCCTTTTTTGCTCAAGTCGCCCTTTCGGGTTTTCAACTTGCCGGGTGTACAATCTTTTGCATATATCCCTAATTTTTTCCCAAACCTTTTGGTTTGTCAGGATGCCCTTATTTTGCTTAGGTATGTCAACCTAACGGGTCTCTTATGCATAGTATTTTTTAACTATGTCCGCGTTTATAGGATGTGGGAAATCTTCATTGTCCATGGTAGTTAGCATCATGGCACGGCCAGAGAAAACTCTTTTGACAACAAATGGCCCTTCATAGGTAGGAGTCCATTTGAATTTGGGGTTGCCTTATGGTAAAACCATGCGTTTTATCACCAAGTCACCAACTTGATATACTCGAGGCTTGACCTTTTTGTTGAAAGCCTTGATCATCCGTTTTTGATACGTCTGACCATGGCAAAAAACAACTAATCATTTTTCGTCAATCAAGTTCAGCTGATCTAATCTCGTTTGAATCCACTCGTCTTCGCCTAGGCCTTCCTCATTCATAATCCTCAGCGAGGGGATCTGAACTTCTACTGGGAAAAAAACTTCCATGCCATAGACTAAGGAAAAAGGAGTTGCCCCAGTTGATGTTCTAGCTGAAGTACGGTAGCCATGTAGAGCAAACGGAAACATCTCATGCCAATCCTTATAGGTTACTACCATCTTATGCACAATCTTCTTGATATTTTTGTTGGCCTCTTCAACTGCGCCATTCATTTTTGGTCTATACAGAGAAGAGTTGTGATGCTTGATCTTAAACTAAGTGCAAAGCTCAGTGATCATAGCATTTTTGAGGTTAGTCCCATTGTCGGTGATGATCCTTTCGGGGATACCATAACGGTAGATGAGGTTGTGTCTAATGAATCTGGGTACCACATTCTTTGTGACTGAGGCAAAAGAAGCGGCTTCGACCCATTCGGTAAAATAGTCAATAGCAAAATGAAGTGATGTCCGTTGGAAGCTGTGGGCTTGATTTCTCCAATCATGTCAATGTCCCACATTGCAAATGGCCATGGAGCGGTCATGACATTCAGAGGAATATGAGGAACATGGACCTTGTTAGCGTAGATTTGACATTTGTGACAAGTTCTTGAATGTTAATGGAAATCAGTCTCCATCGTTGACCAATAGTAACCAGATCTTAAGATTTTCTTAGCCATCGTATGTCCACTTGAATGAGTACCGAAGAGACCATCGTGCATGTCTTCCATAATTTCCTCTTCCTCCTTCTTGTCCAGACATCAGAGTAGAGTTGAATCATGGTTGCGCTTGTATAATATCCCGTTACTTAGGAAGAATTTGGCTGCAAATCTTCGCAAGAACTTTCTATCATTGATAGATGCCCCCTCCGGATGCTCTTGTGCTTCAAGGTATCTCGTCACCTTATGGTACCATGGCTTTTCTGCGTCAGTGACAAGCTCATAGTAATGTGTAGGTTCATCGAATCTTTCAATTGTTATCATAAGGGCTTCATTGTCCCATTTGACTTTGAACATTGAAGACATGGTTGCCAAAGCGTCAGCAACCTGGTTTTTCTTCCTAGGGAAGTGCTCAAAAGTGATCTCTTCGAAGTGAGAAATTAGGGATAGCACAAGTTCCTTATAAGGGATAAGATTAGGGTGTTTAGTGTCCCAATCTCCTTTTACTTGGCTGATCACCAAGGCGGAATCTCCAAACACATCCAAATGCTTGATCCTTAAGTCAATAACAGCTTTCAGACCTAAGGTGCATGCTTCATACTCGGCCATATTGTTTGTGCAATCGAAGCATAGCCTGACAATGAAAGGAGTGTGGAAACCTTCAGGAGAGATGACCACAACACCAATTCTGTTACCTAAGGCATTGGAAGCCCCATCGAATACCATAGTCCATCAGGATCCTTGTTCAGGTCCGTCATACAGTCCAGGTTTCGCACAGTCGGTTACCAGCATGATGTTCTCATTAGGAAAGTTGAAGTTCATTGACTGATAATCATCTACAGCTTGATGGGCGAAATGATCTTCTAGTACACTTTCTTTGATGGCTTTTTGAGTCATGTGTTAAACGTCGTACTCAGTCAAGATCATTTTCCATCTGGCTATCCGTCTGGAAAGGGCAGGTTTCCCGAAGATGTACTTGATTGGGTCCATCTTAGAAATCAATAGAGTAGTATGAGTCAACATATACTGTCTTAGCCAGCGAGCATCCCATGCCAGAGCGCAACAAGTTTTCTTGAGCAGTAAATATCTGGTTTCACAGTCGGTAAACTTTTTGCTCAGGTAATAAATATCATGCTCTTTTTGGCCAGACTCGTCATGTTGGCCCAAAACACACCCCATAGAGTTCTCTAGTACTGTCAAGTATATGATCAAGGGTCTTCCATCAACTGGAGGCATGAGAATAGGAGGTTCTTGTAGGTATTCTTTGATTTTGTCAAAGGAAATCTGATATTCATTGTTCCATTTGACTACCTGATCTTTCTTCAAGAGTTTGAAGAGTGGCTAACAAGTAGCAGTCAAGTGAGATATGAAACGGGAAATGTAATTGAGATGACCCAAGAATCCTCTAACTTCCTTTTCAGAATGAGGGACTGGCATTTCTTGGATGGCCTTTACCTTGGTAGGATCAACTTCAATGCCTTTATTGCTGACAACAAAACCTAGAAGCTTTCCAGAGCGTACTCCAAGCGTGCACTTGTTAGGGTTTAACCTCAGCTTGTACTTTTTCAGCCTTTCGAATAGTTTGTGTAGGTGATCGAGATGTTCTATTCGGTTTGTGATCTGGCAATCATATCATCCACATATACCTCTATTTCATGATGAATCATGTCATGAAATAAAGCTACCATAGCCCTCTGATATGTTGCCTCTGCATTCTTTAGTCCGAACGACATGACCTTGTAGCAGAAGGTACCCCATTGTGTAACGAAAGTAGTCTTCTCCATGTCTTTGGGAGCCATCCTTATCTGATTCTAGCCTGAGAATCCATCCATGAATGAGAAGACTTTATGCTGATAGTATTATCAACTAATACGTCAATGTATGGTAGAGGGAAGTCATCCTTGGGGCTTTCCCTATTCAGATCCCTGTAGTATACGCACATGCGAACTTTCCCGACTTTCCTTGGTACTGGCACAACATTGGAAACCCATTGAGGATGGGATGTCACAGCTAGGAACCCTGCATCAAATTGTTTCATCACTTCAGCTTTGATCTTTTCAGACATATCAGGCCTCATGCGACAAACCTTTTGCTTGATAAGCGGACAGTCTTCTTTTGTCGGAAGAAAATGAACTACGGTGTCGGTATCCAACCCAGGTGTGACACGGTGGCAGAACCGACTGTTTTTACTGGTTTGCATTTTGCATTTTGTGTTTGCAAAATGTCGCGGTAAGCAAGAGTCTCCACCGACTTTTATTTCATCCAACCGGAAAGGAAAAAAGTACAGAAAAAAAAAATGCTTTTTCGAGATATTCTGAGTACGGGGGGTAGATTATAGAAAGGGAAGGTGTCAGCACCCTTTCTATCCATGGTTTTCCATGGGCTCTTAGGTACTTTCTCATCTTTTTAAAATTTCTTGTGTGTGTGCTTTATTTTTGAAAATGTTTTACTTCGTGATAACCCTTGTATCAGTCATCAAAGGTGCGACGAAGTTTGTTTTGAAAATTTGTTTGAAAAATGTAAGTGTGAAAAGTTTTGATTTGAGCAAGTACCTACTAGCATCTACCTACTCAAAAAAATATCGTTTCTATTCTTGTTTCCTTTAGACAGCGCTATCCTACTATTGGGAAATAGGTAGCACCATCGTTGGAGTTTGTAAGAGTCAATTCGAAAGGGACGTACGATCACTAAAGCAATATTAGGATATCTTAGAAATAACCCTAGAGTCTTAAGATCTTTCTCGAGGCAACATTTCCGAGGCAACATTCGAAAGGGACATTTTGATCTTTTTAGACTGAAGGGCAACCACTAAGACACCCTATGCTTAATGATTGTTTACCGAAGGCAACCGAAGTGAGAGTATACCCTAAGAGTGATATGTGCGAGTGATTTATTTTCAGTTATTTATCTTTGCACATTAGGGTTTTCTAACTGCATTAATTTTATCATGCATTCTTGCCATACGATCCTATTAGCATACATCTAGACAGTTAAATATTTGCAGGAATTAAAAATGCGAGAAAATAGATCTACGCTATTACAAGGCTTCGGGGCGGGGGATTAATTACATAGCCAAAAATCCGGGGATTTAAACAGTAAATAAAACCCTAAATTAAATTATTACAAACCGTAAACAATTATAAAATATTCGCAAAATAATAAACAAGCGCGCGGCGAATTAAATGCGAGGCGGTTAGGGTTTTGACCCTTCGACTAATCGTATTGGCAATTGATTAAGAAAAAGATGTCTTTGTCGTATTTTGTTATTTGAGAGAAATAATGAAATAACTGAATTAAGAAGAAAATCCTAAGTTCTAATTAATTTTAAATTAAGAAAAATAAATTAATTCATTCTAAAAACCTATTTTTTGTATTTTATTTATTTGATAAAAAAAGAATTAAATCAAGAATTTAACCTAATTTCTATTTGATTTTATTTGTGAAAATAAATTAAAATTGCCCTAAGTTAAGCTAAACTAAATTAAATTAAATTTGATAATAAAAAAACTAATTCTAATTGGTTTGTGAATTTTTGATTTTATGATTTTTTGTAAAAAAAATGATTAATTTATTAATTAAAATAATTAAAATAAATATCAAAAGAATTAAAAAAAAGAAAGGAAAAAAAGAAGTGGGCCTGATAGCATTAGCAAATTTTTTTTTTTTTGGGGGGGGGGGGGGGTATGCTGTTGAATTTTCTGGGCCCAAATAGCTCAGCCTGTTTGACCACGCTTGGTTTGGTGAGGTGTTGACTTGAGTTCATATCATGGTCCTTCAATGCTGGCATGTTAGATCTAGTTTGCTGATGAATCTGATGGTTGGATATTGATGGCATATCGTGGGCGCTTGAGGTTGTAGTGTACCTGATCACATGAAGCAAAATATTACAAACAAAGGCTGGGACTTGGGGATCGAACCCAGGTCCTCATGCTCGCTCCCAATGCCTGCTTGCCATCTGTGCCACGCGCTTTTGTTATTCACATGATAGAAGTAAAATAATATAATCAAAATAAATAATGTATTCAGAAAATGCGCGGAAATTCAAATGGATGAATCACACGCTGCCACGCAAGCTTCTTCTTCCCCAGACTGTCGTTTTAGGCAACATGACTCTTACCTATGGACATCTTGTTGTAACTACAAACCTGTGACATTCAAAAATCCTATACAAGCAATATAAATGAAAGGTGAGGGTACCAATCAACTCGTCTCATCCTTACGAGCATCATGGTACCAGAATCCATGCCTAATTTTGCCTATACTAAAAACCCCTAAAACGAGCAAAGGGACCCTAACAATGGCATATCATGATTCCTGCACTGTAAATGCAATTAAGTGGTACCAATAGCTTGCAAACTTAATGATGAACAAGAATATATAATTAAAACATGCGTATGATGAGTAAATCAAAGAAATGGAAATCAAGTTTTTTAGGCAAACCGTGGTACCTGTAACTTACGATTCCGGACGTGAAAATGCTTTCAATTGATTAAGATCCCTTCTGGAGATATCCATGAGTCTATTGGTAGCCTTAGAATGGTTTGAATCACTCTCTAAGTCCAAGAACGATCACCCACTTTCTTGCAAATTTTTGAGTTTTCTTTTGGTGTTTTCACGGCTGCCAACCTTCTTTTCTTGCCTTGGCTGCGTTCTCTATATGTACTAGAGTGAATTAGGGTTGTAAAAACCATTAGTATCTTTACAAATTTTGAAGATTTGATTTGGTTTTCATGGTGTATGATATCCTTCCAAATTTGGCCTAATCATGCTCTTTTTGTACCAATTGCCATTGATTCGAATTGATCTTGCAAGCTCAGCATATCTTGGTTGCTAACCTTTCAAAAAAACAAACCAAATCATATCTTTGATAATTTTCATCATTTATTTGATTTAATTCACTTTTTAATTATTGAAAATCAAAATAAATTGAAGAATGAAGCAAATAATTTATGGATAAGTATTTGAGTCGTGGACCACATTATAATTGAGGTGCAAGCATACAAAGTTGGGCCCATTTAGCAAAAAATGCAAATTTGAGCACATTTAACTTTTGGCAATTTTGCAAAAATGGTCAACTTGGCCAATGCACAACTCTCTCAATTTTGACCCTAGAGAGGTGTTCTTGGACTTTTTAGAAATCTTAGGATGTCCTCTAAGGAACCCTTTTGGTCTCATCTCAATTGAGTCTTCCATGTTAATGTATGAAGCTTTGACCTAAAAGGTGTTTTTGTTGACTTTTCAAAAGGACCTATAATGTCAAAATTTATATCTTTTTGTCAGTGCATATTCTAAACTTGGGAGCTGAATATTAATTGTAGGGAATTGCATCCTCTTCAAAATGAGTTTTGGATGGGTCATTTCTGATAAAGCATGAGAAAGTTATGCTTGGTCAAAGTTGAGTTGACTTTTCCTACAAAACCCTAATTTAGCAACTTTTGGGTTTTGATGAATTGTGAGAAATCCTTGAAGAATCATGATCAACCCTTGATAAAATGATGAATGATACTTCAAAATGAGGATGTTGACCAAAAATCTTGAAGTTTGACTGTATATGAGCCACAATTGACTTTTGACCTAGCACAGTCGATTTTCAAGCATTTGAGCAATTGACTGAGCAAACCTCTTCTACAAGGCTTGAAACATGACATGGATGATCTTGAGAACATTTTAGGACAATGGTGAGCATTTGAGTCCTTTGTGGTTCACACATATTGATGAAAATAGAAACCCTAATTTGAGGTATGCTGCCTTAGGAGAGAGTTTGTCTGGTCAACTCTTGAACTTCCTTGAGCAATTTGGGGACCTCACTTGACATTTGTTGAGAAATATGGGAGGGAAAATTTTGGGGTACAACAGCTGCCCCTATTCAATCTTCTTAAACCTGAGGATGTAGATTGGATGCTCTGCCTTTTGTGATCTGAAGGTGGAAGATGATTGAACACTAGAGTGCCCAAAAATTTGCACTCGCATGAAGTGATACTCGATTTGTGATATCGGGAATGGGTTTACAGATGCCATTCGGAAGTTGCTAGAGAATTGTCGGAGATGGGCTTAAATATGCCATCCGAAGAGGTGTCGATCGCATAAGAGACTCCTTTGCAAGAACCCGCATACCTGTTGTCGAGGAGGATTTCGCTGGGGAATGCTGGTCTCCGTATTAAGAGAAATGGAGTTTTAGGAGCTTCAGTTATCCGTTACTCTACTGGGGAATAACTCCGGTTCAGGGAGCGGAAGTGAACTGCGTGTCTGGTCGTGGTATATGCTGCACCGCGACTTTTTGGGGAAATGTGAAATCAATTGCGTTTGGTAGGGTCCCGGTCTTACAGTGTTGTGGACTGCTGTCTGGGGATACTAGAGGAAGAACCCAGATAGTAAGATTATGAGAAGGAACCTGGATAATAGGATTACTTCGAGATAAAAGCCTGGATAGTAGGGCTATGAGAAGGAACCTGGATAGTAGGGTTACTTCGAGATGAAAGCCTGGGTAGTAGGGCTATGAGAAGGAACCTGGATAGTAGGGTTGCTTCGAGCTGAGAGCCTGGATAGTAGGGCTGTGAGAATGAACCTGGATAGTAGGGTTATTTCGAGATGAAAGCCTGGATCGTAGGGTTGTGAGAAGGAACCTGGATAGTAGGGTTGCTTCGAGATGAAAGCCTGGGTAGTAGGGCTATGAGAAGGAACCTGGATAGTAGGGTTACTTCAATATGAGTTTGGGTAAAACTGCAGAGGGAACCTGGGTAAGGTTGCTTTTGTCGCATCGATGATTACTTTGTGTAGCTTCGAGTGTTGATCATGGACCTGTTGGAAATTGTTGATAATAACTGTCTTTCCTGAAAGAAATACAGGGTTAGTTATGTGCGATGCATGAGATGCAATGTGATGAGGTTCTCAAAATAACTGAGATTATGTTATATGTAATGTATGCACATTGTTGTACCCCAAAATTTGCCCTCCCATATTCATCAAGAAATTGCCAAGTCAAGTCACAAAATTCCCCAAGGGTTGTGCAGCTCAACTGTCTCCTATACAATCAAAGCTAGGGTTTGGGTTCTGGTCAAACAAATGAACTTTTCAAAGGCCCAATCAAGTCTCATATGCTTACAAACATGGTCAAATATCATCATATCAAGTTTCAAGGCATTCAGCTCAAAATTGCACAGTCAAAACCCTAGATTGCACTACAGTCAACTGTAGGGGCAAAATGGTCATTTGACAGTCAAAAGTTCAAATTTTTGGTCAACATATCATTTTGAAGCCACAAACATCATTTGATCAATGCTTGATCATGATTCTCAAAATTTGGCTCAGAAATCATCAAAGATGCAAAAGTTGCCTTATTTGGACAGTTGAAAAAGTCAACTGAATTTGACCAGGGCATAACTTTCACATGGATTATCAGAAAAATTCCATCCAATGCTCATTTTGAAGAGAAAGACATTTCCTACAACTCATCTTCATATTCCAAGTCCAAGAAATGCTCTCACAAAAAGTTATCAATTTCAACATTATAGGTCATTTTCAAAAGTCAACAAAAAGGGACTTTAAGTCAAAGGCCATAACTTGAGATTGGTAAATCAAAATGACATGGGACAAAAGGCATTGGTTAGAGGACTCAAAGACCTTTCCAAAATGTCCAAGAACATGTGAAAAGCTTAAAAATTGACCAAGTTATGCCTTGTGGAAGTTGGGAAATTTTTAGGATTTTTGAAAAGTCAACATTGATGCAAAAGGCCTAAAAATGCAAATGGGCCCATTTTTCTTCCAAGTTTCTTCATGCCAAGCCTATGCACGACCATTAAGCCCAAGGGGAAGTATTTTCACATTTTTTTATTATTTATTTGAATTTATATTAATATTTATTCATTTAAAGTATTTAAATATGTAGAAAATATAAGTTTAACCTAAAAAAATCTTTTTGTGCATATTCTAGGCTCAAGATTTCGTGCATATCCCAATTAGGCAAGTTTTGGATTGATTTGAGCATGATTGAAAGCAAAAGCCATGGAAAAAGATTCAAAAAGATATTAACAAAATCAAAGATTGAAATCATTGAATGCATTGGATTTTATTCAATCTTTTTGACCTAAATCGTTCCATACAAGTACTAGATCAGAACCCTAATGCCAGAGGACTCAAAACTGCGCAGCTATCCCCATTACAAAACTTGAAAAAATTGCCTTAGAACTCAAATCTGAAAAGGTGGTTAGAGATTGATTCAGACCTTAAAACCTATTTCAATAGTTTCCTTAGGCATTCCTGAAGGCACTCCAATCAAAAACAACAACAAAAGCGTAAGGAATTGGTAGATCGTACTCAGACTGTATCTCAAAATTTTTGAAATCGTGTTCCCAATTCTAAGCATCCTCATTGCATTTCAATTATATATTCTTGTTCCCTGTGATGTTTCAAAGCTAACCTTTATATTCAATTTGATTTTTGCATCGTATATGGGATTTCACCATGATTGAAATTTAGGTTTTCAGAGTTCTTGAATTGGGGTTTCTCACCCAAGGAACAATTGGGATTCAAGATCATTACCATTGCAATCAGCGTGCTCCAACGAACAAGGGACATATCTCGCGAACAATTTATGAAGCCCATAGCTTTAATCGCTATTTTTCAATAGACCCCTTTTTGCAACGCTACAAAAACCGTTCCCATAGTGTTTTGTTTTACAGGGTGAGGAAGACGATGATGTCGTGTCATCTGGGGATAAGCCAGTTCAAATTTCGCGCTAAATTCCAAAGGCGTTGATGTTTTCTTTTTATAATAATTGTCGTTTATTATATATTAAAACTAACTCAAGTGCTTCAGTGGTGCAGGTGTCACTTTGCCAAGTCCAAGACCTGGGTTCGAACCCCAGGTCTGAATAATTCCATGTTATTTTTCAATAATTAATCCCATGCAGGTTCCTCATCAAGACGCACCATGCTCCGTCACCACTCAGACATCCACGCATCCATCCCATTCAAATCAATGGCCAGGATTCTGAAGAACACGTATACGCTGGTCAAGGCGCTGGCATACGAATTAAAAAGTCAACGAACTTCCATTGCTAACGGGCCCAAATTCCAGGCCTGAACCTCCAAATTGGGACTACACCCCACCCTGGTTTGCCTTCATTGTTATTATTTTATTCTTTTTTTTTTCTTGTTTTAATTATTATTTTCATTTTAATTGTTGTTTAAATTAATTAATTTATTTTCACAAAATATAAAAAAACATTCAAAAATCAGAAAAAGCCAAAAATTAATAAATATTTATATTATAATTATTTTCATAAATAAATTAGAATGTAAATTATTTAGTTTAATTAGGTTTTAATTTTAATTCCTTTTTAATAAAAATCCAAAAAATGTAGAATTAGGTTAATTGATAATTTTAATATCTTTTTAATTTTTATTTTTTCTCACAATACTATTTATTTATTATTTATTTTTTATAATTAAATTGCACATAAATAAATTAGGTTTAATTCAGATCTTAATTTAATTCTTTCATAATAAATAAAAATACTAGAATTAGGGTTTGCCTTTTAATTTAATTTCAATTAACTCCTTTTTCTCATTAAATCTAAAAAAACACAAAAATATCATTTTCATTTAATTTTAATTTTAAATTCCTTGTTAATTTTAATTGTTTGTAAAAGGGTCCAACGCCCTAGTTTTGTTTAATTCCTTTATTTCGCGCATTTATTTTGTAATCGTTTAAATAATTATGTAAATCTCCCGAAGCCATGTAACTTTACTTTTCGCACTTTTATTTATCGCTTTATTTATTTTCCGCTAAATCGGGTCCGGTTTAATTTTGGCGATGTGGACCCGCGCCTTTGTAATAGCTTTAGATTTATTTTTCGCAAACTTTATAACTGTTAAATATGCATGCAAGAATGAATGTCTTAATTAAAATCAAGCGTAGAACACAAATAAACATGACAAGACAAATAACTGAAACATGACACACAAATGCGCACACACCACCCCTAGGGTACGCCTCACTGTTGCCTTTCGAAAGGTGGTCGTCGAGTAGAGGACGTCTTAGTAAGTCCTCATGATCCGGGAACCTGGCATGAGGGTAGCTTCTAAGGTGTCTTCCCATTGCTCTGGTGATCACCACGTCCCTAAAACTCGAATTGACCCGAACACCTCCAACGGTGGTGCTACCTACCTCTCAATGGTGGGATGGCACTACTTTAAAGGACATTTACACAGACGAATTCCTTAGGGTAGGTAGGTTCTCAAGGATACTTGCTCTAATTTCAAAAACAAAACAAAATACTTTTCACACCGACACTTTCAAAAAGCTTTCAAAGCAAATTTTTCAAACACTCTGACGCATGAGTCGATCTGGAATTTTTCAAAGAAACTTTTTAAACCCACATTGAAAAGCAAACAAACAAATTTGAAAACAAGTGAGCAAGTATCTAAGAGCCCATGGATAACCATGGATAGAAAGGGTGCTAACACCTTCCCTTTCTATAACCTACCTCCCGAACCGAGAGCAATCCCTATAAGGAATTTTTCTGTGCTTTTGTCCTTTCCATTTGGAGAAAATAAAAGACGGTGGCGACTCTTGCTTCCGTGACATTTCGCGAACCAGCGTTAAACAGTCAGTTCCAGATCCACCGATCACAGAACTGGCGACTCTGCTGGGGACATACTTAAAGTGGGGTGTACCTTAGGATTAAGATCACTATGTTTTCAATTGTCTTCTTTGCTTGCTTTATTATTGTGGGTTGCTTGGGAGTTCTATAGATCCTAACCCGGATCTGGGGGATACCTTTCTTAGAAAGTAGCAACAAGGCTGTGAGGGAACTGTGCGGGGTATACCGACATGGTTGAAACAGTCTGCTACGTTGATGTGGCACTTTGGTGTGTACCGGTAACCCTTGAGTTCAGTCAAGGAGAGTACGGGGCCTCCATATGGTGTCATGAAGCATCAACAGACCTTAGGAACCTTAATTGAACAATCTTGGCCTCTTTAGGGTAGTGAGATAACTGACTTTGGTGCAGTCCGAGGTTGGTTGATACTCGATACTACACTCAATTGAGGGTTGCTTTCCTGGAATATTTCGGTCGCCAGTTCAGTGGCTATATCGAAACGATGAACAATGAAAGCAATCCCGTGATATTGGGAACCTTAGAACCCGGTTACTTCTGATAGGACAGGTTGAACCCACCAACTTCAAGAGGGTAATACCCAGACCCCATGCTGGCCTGAACCCTAAGGGCTCTTTTGTGTGACTTGTGTGCCTTCGTACTTGACTATCTGCGTGCTTGTTACCTGACACTCGTTTTTTGCAGGTCTTGTTTGTAGTCCTTAACTAGGACTCATGACAGGGTTTACCAAATTACTTGCAGGTCTTGTTTATAGTCCTTATTAAGGGCTCATAACAGGGTTATTAAGTCTTGCAGGTTTTGTTTGTAGTCCTTAATTAGGGCTCATAACAGAATTTACTAAGTTTCTTGCAGGTTTTGTTTGTAGCCCTTAATTAGGGCTCATAACAAAGTGTACTGAATTTCTTGCAGGGTTTGTTTATAGTCCTTGATTAGGACTCATAACAGGGTTTACCTACATTATCCCATGCATAGCATGACATCATACCATTGCATACATCCTAACCCATTTCAAGGATCTCAAGGGCTTGTGATGCAGGTCATGATGAACCAACTGTCCAACAAGGGGGCAAAGAGGATTTATTTTCCTCTAGCCAAGGTTGTCAGGGGCTATGACCCACTGGATATGGTGAGCCTTTGACACTTGACGAAGGACTCCCAACAACATGAAGTACCTTCAATCAAGTTACCAGATTCAAATGCTAACAATTTCTCTGTTTACCCCGCGAGGTCCTTGAAATCATTGCATGCATATCATACATCTCATTGCATTGCAGGTATCCCTTTGACAGGTTGCTTACCTTTGTCGCTGTTTATTTCAGCAATGACTTCCCAACGAGATAGCCAAGACCTTCTTGCTCAAGAGACTCGGTTCAGGGAAATCCTCCTGAATCTATCCAAGGGGCAGGAGGAGCTAAGGACACTCCTCATGGAGACTTTGGTCAGGAACAGTGCTGAGGATGAAAGGCTGAAGCACCTACAAGCTGAGGTGGATGCATTGAAAGTCCAGATGCTGGGGCAGGTGACTGCCATTCAAGGGATAGCTCAAAGACAAGATGAGCTCCGGTTTCTCGTCAACCAACTGCTTCAGGGTAACCAAGTGGGGCAAATGTCTAAGGGTAAAAAACCAGTCGTCATTCAACCACCTTTGAGACAAGGAGATAAGGGGAGAGCTCCTCAAATGGCTCCAGTGTCACAAATTCAGCATCAACATCACCGGCTTCAGCCAGACAAGTCCAGGAGGCAATTCACCCCGCTCAACATGTCGCTGTTTCAAGCTTTACAACGCCTGTTGAGACTGAATTTGATCACATTAAGGGCTCATCCCCAGAACCCCAACACAGCACATCCTAATTATGATCCCAATAAAAGGTGTGCCTACCACTCTGCCTGTCCAGGACATGATGCAAATGAATGTTGGGCTCTGAAGAACAAGATCCAGGACCTGATTGATGAAGGAGCACTGGAGTTCACACAAGATGGCCAGGCTGAATTTTTCTACCATCCCTCCAAGGCTCACCGTTTGAAGTGACAAGCCCTGAGATTAGGAAATTTTTGTTCATTCGAATGTTCAAGTTGCAATTTTCTTTTGTTCAAACCTTTATTCATGTTAAAACATTGTTATCACATTAATGCATCACTTATGTCTATTTTGAAACAATATATTCGCATTCACTATATGCAAACTGTTTCCATATTTTTTCTGATGTCAACTCTTAAATAATAATTCTAAGCCTCTTGAGGGAGGATGACGAAAACGATACCACGATTCTTACAGTATGCTTTTGAACAGACCCCGCTGATGAGGTACAGGCATTGTTTCAATCCCTAAACACTGGAGTTATAAGGATGATAAACCCTCGTCAACCCATCTGAGCCAAAGAAGTAGGAGTTTTTATTTTCGAAAATTAAAACCCTTTATCATAACCCGGGGCAGGGTAGTCTTCTCAGTTGATCCAAGTGCATAACGAATGGCACCAAAGAGATCCTTACGAAAAAAGAAAGACCGTGATGGTTCAGAACAATCAAAAAGACAGGCAATCATTATCAAAAAAAAAAATCATAAACAAAAAGCCCAAGAAGTCAAAACCTATAAAAAGGGACTTATGAAACTGGGGCATCCCGCTGACTGTAATTCCAAAAAGGAAACAGTTCAGGCAAAAAATAGGGATAACGAAATCAAAAAGAAAGAGGTCCTACAAACCCTCAGCCAAAAAGGAGGTGGTTGCCTATTCAAATAAACGTTCAATATCCGAATCATCACTAGTATATCAAAGCAAAGACTCAAACAAGGTCTAACGTATGATCAACTGAGTTTAGGTTTGGAGAACATCACGAAGAGCGGGTGGGTACAAATAATTTGAGCCTTTATCCTTGTTTCTTAAACCATGAACCAGGCCACGTTATAACCCTTAAAAGTCCTAGCTGAAGCATGGGTTAGTTCGAAAGCATACTGTTACGAAAGGTATCCTGACTCCTGAAGGCCTACGGTAAATACGGAGTTGACATCACGTTTTACAAACATTCATTTGTTTTATGAAAAAAGAATGCATTTTCAAAATCTTCAAGACAGACATAGGCTTTGCATTTCTAACATAACTTTGTTTGCATAGGACTATTTGTTTGAACAGCAGGGAAATTCGCACGATGAATACCTAGTGGACAAAAGCATTTCCAATCAAGGGGCATAGCCTGATCAGTGTCCATCATCTAAGGGCAGTCAAGTCAAGATTCAAGGAATCTCTCAAAGGCCAAAATAGCCTGGGGCAAGTCTCCGCCTGAGTCACTTGGGGCACTCCAGTAACGAATCTCTTGCCGGATCAAACATCTTCTGGTGACAAAACACTTCTAAACAGGGGCAACTCCCTACCTTTTGAGGACGGACATAGTCGAAAAAATACTACGCAAAGTCAAAAACCCGCTAGGTTGACATACCTAGGCAAAATAAGGGCTTCCCGACGAACCAAAAGGGTTCGGGCAAAAATCAGGGATGAAAATGAAAAAATCTGTACACCCGGCAAGTCGAAAACCTGAAAAGGCGGCTTGGGCAAAAATGGGTATCCCGGTGGACTGAAAACCCGAAAGGGCGGTCCAGGCAAAAGTTAGGGATTAAAGTGTACGACTATGTCCTGTCATCTTGTCACCTGCCTACCTGAAGAAGGTTTGACCCTCAACAATTATCAGCATCCCATAGGTGCCTCCCCCATATATCAGCATCCCATAGGTGCCTCCCCCATAGAAACAGGGGCAATAATGGGTGGTCTAAGCAATCTGATTGTTCTATCCTCCAAGGTATTAGGGTAAGTTCCGTTGAAGAACATGACCGATACAGTTCAAAACTTCCCCAGGAGAGTCCAAACCAGCTTCCCCAGGAAAGTTGGAATCCATCTCCCCAAGCAGTAAGCTTATCTCCAGTAGATTCTGGAAGCTTATCCTCGTAGAACACGAACGCGTCTCCCGGCTTTATTCAAGAGTTATTTCCCTACCAGGATATAACTGGGTTATCCTCAGCCAAAAGCCACGGAAAGGTCGTCGTCAACACAGTTCTTTCTTATCCCTAGCGAAGTCTATCAGCACTTCCAACACAACAAGGGTATCCCCAGCAAGTCATTATCAACACTCAACAAAGTCTCTCCCCCCACAGAGCATTGCTTCCCAGCAAGATCGCTAGAGTACTTTTCTCCCCGCAGAGTAACCTCTTCGCCAAGTTTATTCCCCAACAGAGTTATCTTCTCCTACCGGTATTCTTGCAATCCTCCCCAACGGAAACGAAGAATCTCACTCTTCAACATCAGCCCAGGATTTGACTTCCCGGCATCCGTCAAGGATCTATTTTCCTAGACGAAGATACATTCATAAACATCACATTGTTATACATCATGATACATGCATATACGCATCATATCATACAATCTCATGTGTTGAGAACATCATTGCTTGATTCATATCATGCATATGACTGACCTTTACCTTTCAGGAAGGATACAGCTAAATGATCATCTATGTAGACGAATACAGTCAAAAGAGACCAACCCAGTCAAAGAAGACATGTCCAGTTAATTACTTCCTAAAGTCAAAGAAAACATCTCGTCAGTATAGACACCCGTCATTAAAGACATCTCGTCATTAAAGACAACTCGTCAAAGAAGGCAAATCCAGTTAAAATTACTTCCACTCGTCGTGATAGACACTCGTCGTAATAGACACTCGTCGTAATAGACACTCGTCGTAATAGACACTCGTCGTAATAGACACTCGTCGTAATAGACACTCGTCGTAATAGACGCTCGTCGTAATAGACACTCGTCGTGATAGACACTCGTCGTAATAGACACTCGTCGTAATAGACACTCGTCGTAATAGACACTCGTCGTAATAGACACTCGTCGTAATAGACACTCGTCGTAATAGACACTCGTCGTAATAGACACTCGTCGTAATAGACACTCGTCGTAATAGACACTCGTCGTAATAGACACTCGTCGTAATAGACACTCGTCGTAATAGACACTCGTCGTAATAGACACTCGTCGTAATAGACACTCGTCGTAATAGACACTCGTCGTGATAGACACTCGTCGTAATAGACACTCGTCGTGATAGACACTCGTCGTAATAGACACTCGTCGTAATAGACGCTCGTCGTAATAGACACTCGTCGTGATAGACACTCGTCGTAATAGACACTCGTCGTGATAGACACTCGTCGTAATAGACACTCGTCGTGATAGACACTCGTCGTAATAGACGCTCGTCGTAATAGACACTCGTCGTGATAGACACTCGTCGTAATAGACACTCGTCGTAATAGACACTCGTCGTAATAGACACTCGTCGTAATAGACACTCGTCGTAATAGACACTCGTCGTAATAGACACTCGTCGTAATAGACACTCGTCGTAATAGACACTCGTCGTAATAGACACTCGTCGTAATAGACACGCGTCGTAATAGACACTCGTCGTAATAGACACTCGTCGTAATAGACACTCATCGTAATAGACACTCGTCGTAATAGACACTCGTCGTAATAGACACTCGTCGTAATAGACACGCGTCATAATAAACACTCGTCGTGATAGACATTCGTCGTCATAGACACTTGTCGTCATAGACACTCGTTGTTATAGACACTCGTCGTTAAAGACCACCCGTCCATGAGGATAACCTGTCAGTAGAGACAACTCACCGACCTTTCTATATTCCAGACTCAGCTCCTGTAACCAGTCAGGACACATCTGTATCAAGCATCTGAAATCAACCCCTGCAACGTGTCAGGTACTCACTTTTCTTTTGCAGGTATACAAGTTCTCGCTAAGGAATCTATTACGCAATCAACATCCAGATGGCATCTATAAGCCCATCATCCTATTCATCAACCCCCAAATGGCATCTATAAGCCCATTCCCCCATCACACTGGTACTATGTGAGTGC
Source organism: Vicia faba (assembly GCA_948472305.1). NCBI lineage: Eukaryota > Viridiplantae > Streptophyta > Magnoliopsida > Fabales > Fabaceae > Vicia > Vicia faba. Next base: position 1,285,705,377 of record OX451738.1, on the reverse strand, counting down.
AAATTTCTAGGGCACTCTAGTGTTCAATCATCTTCTACCCTCGGATTACGAAAGGCATGTCAGCCAATCTGCATCCTCAGGTCTAAGAAGATTGAACAGGGGCAACTGTTGTACCCCAAAATTTGCCCTCCCATATTCATCAAGAAATTGCCAAGTCAAGTCACAAAATTCCCCAAGGGTTGTGCAGCTCAACTGTCTCCTATACAATCAAAGCTAGGGTTTGGGTTCTGGTCAAACAAATGAACTTTTCAAAGGCCCAATCAAGTCTCATATGCTTACAAACATGGTCAAATATCATCATATCAAGTTTCAAGGCATTCAGCTCAAAATTGCACATTCAAAACCCTAGATTGCACTACAGTCAACTGTAGGGGCAAAATGGTCATTTGACAGTCAAAAGTTCAAATTTTTGGTCAACATATCATTTTGAAGCCACAAACATCATTTGATCAATGCTTGATCATGATTCTCAAAATTTGGCTCAGAAATCATCAAAGATGCAAAAGTTGCCTTATTTGGACAGTTGAAAAAGTCAACTGAATTTGACCAGGGCATAACTTTCACATGGATTATCAGAAAAATTCCATCCAATGCTCATTTTGAAGAGAAATACATTTCCTACAACTCATCTTCATATTCCAAGTCCAAGAAATGCTCTCACAAAAAGTTATCAATTTCAACATTATAGGTCATTTTCAAAAGTCAACAAAAAGGGACTTTAAGTCAAAGGCCATAACTTTAGATTGGTAAATCAAAATTACATGGGACCAAAGGCATTGGTTAGAGGACTCAAAGACCTTTCCAAAATGTCCAAGAACATGTGAAAAGCTTAAAAATTGACCAAGTTATGCCTTGTGGAAGTTGGGAAATTTTTAGGATTTTTGAAAAGTCAACATTGATGCAAAAGGCCTAAAAATGCAAATGGGCCCATTTTTCTTCCAAGTTTCTTCATGCCAAGCCTATGCACGACCATTAAGCCCAAGGGGAAGTATTTTCACATTTTTTTATTATTTATTTGAATTTATATTAATATTTATTCATTTAAAGTATTTAAATATGTAGAAAATATAAGTTTAACCTAAAAAAATCTTTTTGTGCATATTCTAGGCTCAAGATTTCGTGCATATCCCAATTAGGCAAGTTTTGGATTGATTTGAGCATGATTGAAAGCAAAAGCCATGGAAAAAGATTCAAAAAGATATTAACAAAATCAAAGATTGAAATCATTGAATGCATTGGATTTTATTCAATCTTTTTGACCTAAATCGTTCCATACAAGTACTAGATCAGAACCCTAATGCCAGAGGACTCAAAACTGCGCAGCTATCCCCATTACAAAACTTGAAAAAATTGCCTTAGAACTCAAATCTGAAAAGGTGGTTAGAGATTGATTCAGACCTTAAAATCTATTTCAATAGTTTCCTTAGGCATTCCTGAAGGCACTCCAATCAAAAACAACAACAAAAGCGTAAGGAATTGGTAGATCGTACTCAGACTGTATCTCAAAATTTTTGAAATCGTGTTCCCAATTCTAAGCATCCTCATTGCATTTCAATTATATATTCTTGTTCCCTGTGATGTTTCAAAGCTAACCTTTATATTCAATTTGATTTTTGCATCGTATATGGGATTTCACCATGATTGAAATTTAGGTTTTCAGAGTTCTTGAATTGGGGTTTCTCACCCAAGGAACAATTGGGATTCAAGATCATTACCATTGCAATCAGCGTGCTCCAACGAACAAGGGACATATCTCGCGAACAATTTATGAAGCCCATAGCTTTAATCGCTATTTTTCAATAGACCCCTTTTTGCAACGCTACAAAAACCGTTCCCATAGTGTTTTGTTTTACAGGGTGAGGAAGACGATGATGTCGTGTCATCTGGGGATAAGCCAGTTCAAATTTCGCGCTAAATTCCAAAGGCGTTGATGTTTTCTTTTTATAATAATTGTCGTTTATTATATATTAAAACTAACTCAAGTGCTTCAGTGGTGCAGGTGTCACTTTGCCAAGTCCAAGACCTGGGTTCGAACCCCAGGTCTGAATAATTCCATGTTATTTTTCAATAATTAATCCCATGCAGGTTCCTCATCAAGACGCACCATGCTCCGTCACCACTCAGACATCCACGCATCCATCCCATTCAAATCAATGGCCAGGATTCTGAAGAACACGTATACGCTGGTCAAGGCGCTGGCATACGAATTAAAAAGTCAACGAACTTCCATTGCTAACGGGCCCAAATTCCAGGCCTGAACCTCCAAATTGGGACTACACCCCACCCTGGTTTGCCTTCATTGTTATTATTTTATTCTTTTTTTTTTCTTGTTTTAATTATTATTTTCATTTTAATTGTTGTTTAAATTAATTAATTTATTTTCACAAAATATAAAAAAACATTCAAAAATCAGAAAAAGCCAAAAATTAATAAATATTTATATTATAATTATTTTCATAAATAAATTAGAATGTAAATTATTTAGTTTAATTAGGTTTTAATTTTAATTCCTTTTTAATAAAAATCCAAAAAATGTAGAATTAGGTTAATTGATAATTTTAATATCTTTTTAATTTTTATTTTTTCTCACAATACTATTTATTTATTATTTATTTTTTATAATTAAATTGCACATAAATAAATTAGGTTTAATTCAGATCTTAATTTAATTCTTTCATAATAAATAAAAATACTAGAATTAGGGTTTGCCTTTTAATTTAATTTCAATTAACTCCTTTTTCTCATTAAATCTAAAAAAACACAAAAATATCATTTTCATTTAATTTTAATTTTAAATTCCTTGTTAATTTTAATTGTTTGTAAAAGGGTCCAACGCCCTAGTTTTGTTTAATTCCTTTATTTCGCGCATTTATTTTGTAATCGTTTAAATAATTATGTAAATCTCCCGAAGCCATGTAACTTTACTTTTCGCACTTTTATTTATCGCTTTATTTATTTTCCGCTAAATCGGGTCCGGTTTAATTTTGGCGATGTGGACCCGCGCCTTTGTAATAGCTTTAGATTTATTTTTCGCAAACTTTATAACTGTTAAATATGCATGCAAGAATGAATGTCTTAATTAAAATCAAGCGTAGAACACAAATAAACATGACAAGACAAATAACTGAAACATGACACACAAATGCGCACACACCACCCCTAGGGTACGCCTCACTGTTGCCTTTCGAAAGGTGGTCGTCGAGTAGAGGACGTCTTAGTAAGTCCTCATGATCTGGGAACCTGGCATGAGGGTAGCTTCTAAGGTGTCTTCCCATTGCTCTGGTGATCACCACGTCCCTAAAACTCGAATTGACCCGAACACCTCCAACGGTGGTGCTACCTACCTCTCAATGGTGGGATGGCACTACTTTAAAGGACATTTACACAGACGAATTCCTTAGGGTAGGTAGGTTCTCAAGGATACTTGCTCTAATTTCAAAAACAAAACAAAATACTTTTCACACCGACACTTTCAAAAAGCTTTCAAAGCAAATTTTTCAAACACTCTGACGCATGAGTCGATCTGGAATTTTTCAAAGAAACTTTTTAAACCCACATTGAAAAGCAAACAAACAAATTTGAAAACAAGTGAGCAAGTATCTAAGAGCCCATGGATAACCATGGATAGAAAGGGTGCTAACACCTTCCCTTTCTATAACCTACCTCCCGAACCGAGAGCAATCCCTATAAGGAATTTTTCTGTGCTTTTGTCCTTTCCATTTGGAGAAAATAAAAGACGGTGGCGACTCTTGCTTCCGCGACATTTCGCGAACCAGCGTTAAACAGTCAGTTCCAGATCCACCGATCACACACATTTCATGATGTATGAACATGAAATGCTGACGTAATAATCTGAGTTTGGGAAAATAAATTCCTGACTGCTGTTTGGAGAGTATGAGAAATGGTATTCTTGACTGCTGTAAAAAACCATAGTTCCTCTACTTCTGTTGGGGATGATGAACAAAGTAGTCTAACTGGGGATTCATATCCATTCAGCTAGTGAATATTCTGCCGGAAGAGACCCTGTCTGAGGATAATTCTGCGGGGAATAACTCTATTGGAGAGGAGATACTCTGTTGATAGATTTGCTGACTTGGAGAAATAAAACTCAGTTGGGGATGAATTTTCGTTGCTGGTGATAATGAATTCTCTTGGAGATTGAATTTCTGCTTGCGAGAGAAATAAACTCTGCTTGGGGAATAATTTACTGACCCACTCGCGATTGTGAACCTCAACTGGGGAGAGCTATGTCCTGTTCGGGAAAACTAACATCATTGTTTTTGTATACTTTTTACTCTGTGGGGAGCATATGTACCACTACTCATGTTCTCAAGCTGGCTCTATCCTAGTGCCTAATGGGCAGAGTAGCTGTAAGGTTTGGGCACTTCTTGTTTTTCCCTGTTCCTGAAATTATGAGTAATCGTCTTTTGTTTCTTATGTAAATATTTATGAGCAGCCATTATTTTCAAATGCATATATAAAAAATGAATCATTGGACGTTCTTGCAAAACAAAACAGAAAAAAGAAAAATAAATTGAAATTTCTTGTGAAAATGAACTTGTATTGACTTTTTGAAGTTGGCCTGTAATAGGCATTTTTGTATAAAGAGGCTGACGCTCTGGTAAGAGAACGCCGCCGAAATATAGAGATTACAATTTGTGTTAAAGAAAGAAAAAAAACAGCTATGTGGAATGACCCCATCGGGTTTCAACTCTACTATTGCCTTTATATCTTCAAGCGTCTCATAACTTTACTGTTTGGTCGAAGGTGGATCAGATTGATTGGTGCCGTCTGATTTTGATAGTTGATACCGAAGTCTGATTGCAAGATGATCCAATGAGACATAGTCTTAAGCTTTGATCCCTAATTTTTTCCTGGAGCGCCCTTTCGGGTTTTCAGTCCACCGGGATACCCTTTTTTGCCCAAGTCGTCTTTTCGGGTTTTCGACTTGCCGGGTGTACAACTTTTTTTCATTTTCTTCCCTTACTTTTTCTCGAACCCTTTTAGTTCACCGGGAAGCCCTTATTTTTGCCTATGCTAGTCAACCTAGCGGGTCTTTGATTATGCGTAGTATCTTTTCACTATGTCTGCATTGACGGGGTGAGGAAGGTCGTCACCATCCATGGTGGTTAGAATCATAGCTCCTCCTGAGAAAATATTCTTAACCACAAATGGCCCTTCGTATGTGGGGGTCCATTTTCCCCTGGGATCACCTTGCGGTAGTATGATGCGTTTGATCACTAGATCCACGAATTGATATTCTTGACGTCTGACTTTCTTGTTAAAAGCCTTGATCATTCTCTTTTGATACGTCTGACCATGACAAATAGCAGTAAGTCTCTTTTCATCGATTAGATTTAGCTGATCAAGTCGAGTTTGGATCCAGTCGTCTTTGTTCAAACCCACATCCTTCATAATCCTGAGAGAGGGTATCTGGACTTCGATGGGTAGGACTGCCTCTATGCCATATACCATAGAGTATGGGGTTTCCCCTATTGATGTCCGTGCTGAGGTACGGTGCCCATGAAGAGCGAATGGTAACATCTCGTGCCAGTCTTTGTATGTCACCGTCATCTTCTGTACAATCTTCTTGATGTTCTTGTTAGCTGCTTCAACAGTCCCATTCATCTTCGGCCAATAGGGAGATGAGTTATGATGCTGTATCTTGAACTGTTTACAGAGCTCGGTGATCATTGTGTTGTTGAGATTTGTACCATTGTCAGTAATAATCCTCTCGGGTACACCATATTGGAAGATCAGATTGTGTCGGATAAACCGCGCCACAACGTTCATGGTTACTGTAGCAAATGAAGCTACCTCAACCCACTTTGTGAAGTAATCAATTGCTACCAGAATGAAGCGATGCCCGTTAGACGCAGTAGGTCTGATTTCGCCGATCATGTCGATGCCCCACATTGCAAAGGGCCAGGGAGCTGTCAAAATATTCAGGGGAACCGGAGGTACATGCACCTTATCAGCATAAACTTGGCACTTATGACAGGTTCGAGAGTGCTGATAACAATCGGCTTTCATAGTGGACCAATAATATGCTGCCCGTAGGATTTTCTTCGCCATGGTATGTCCAATGGAATGAGTTCTGAAGGTACCTTCATGTAACTCTGCCATGATCCTTTCTGCCTTTCTCTTGTCTACACACCGCAGTAAGGTTGAATCATGGTTACGCTTATAGAGGATTCCATTACTGATGAAGAACTTCGCAGCGAACCTTCTCAGAAACTTCTTATCATTAACAGATGCCCCCTCGGGGTATTCTTGAGCCTCAAGATACCTCTTTACCTCGTGAAACCAGGGTTTATCTTCTACCTCTTCAGTCTCAATGTCACAGTAATGTGCGGGTTCGTCCAACCTCTCAATGGTAATCTAGGGAGATTCATTGTCCCACCTAACTTTGAACATAGAAGACATAGTAGCTAGCACGTCCGCTAACTGATTCTCCTCTCTTGGGAAATGTTCAAAGGTTACCTCCTCAATGTGTGAGAGCAATGTCAGTACATACTCTTTGTAAGGAATAAGATTTGGGTGCTTCGTATCCCACTCGCCTTTGATCTAACTTATCACCAGAGCGGAATCTCCGAATACACTCAAGAACTTAATCCTCAGGTCAATAGCAGCTCGAAGACCCAAGATACACGCTTCATACTCTGCCATATTGTTGGTGCAGTTAAAACATAATCGGGCGGTGAACAGAGTATGACAGCCCTCAGGAGATATAATTACAGCGCCAATGCCGTTACCCAATGCGTTCGAGGCTCTATCAAAATACATAGACCATCGGGATCCCTCCTCGGGTCCTTCATCCGGTCCAGGTTCTTCGCAGTCGGTCACCAACATGATATTCTCATTTGGGAACTCGAAATTCATGGACTGGTAGTCATCCACGGCCTGATGCGCCAAATGATCCTCCAGTATACTCCCCTTGATTGCCTTTTGGGTTGTGTATTGGATATCGTACTCGGTTAAGATCATCTTCCATCTTGCTATCCTTCCGGAGAGAGCGGGCTTCTCGAAGATATACTTGATCGGATCCATCTTTGATATCAACAAGGTAGTGTGAGTCAACATATACTGTCTCAGTCGGCGAGCAGCCCATGCCAAAGCGTAACAAGTTTTCTTGAGCAATGAGTATCGGGTCTCACAGTCGGTAAACTTTTTGCTAAGGTAATAAATGGCGTGCTCTTTTCGACCAGAGTCGTCATGCTGCCCCATCACACACCCCATTGAATTGTCTAGCACTGTCAAGTATAATATCAAAGGTCTTCCTTCAACTGGAGGCATCAAAATTGGTGGTTCTTGAAGGTATTCTTTGATTCTCTCAAAAGTAGTCCGGCATTTATCATTCCACTTTACCACTTGATCTTTCTTCAGCAGCTTGAAGATTGGCTCACAAGTAGCGGTCAAATGTGAAATGAACCTGGCAATGTAATTCAAGCGTCCCAAGAAACCTCTAACCTCCTTTTATGTGCAGGGAGCCGACATCTCTTGTATGGCTTTTACCTTTGCAGGGTCTACCTAAATACCTTTGTCACTGACGATAAAACCTATAAGTTTACCAGACCTTACCCCGAAGGTACACTTGTTCAGATTCAACCTCAGCTTGTACGTCTTCAACCTGTCAAACAGTTTCTAGAGATGATCAAGGTCTTCTTCCTCAGTATTGGACCTGGCTATCATGTCATCAACATAAACCTCAATCTCGTGGTGAATCATATCATGGAACAAAGCGAACATGGCGCGCTGATAAGTTTCCCCATCATTCTTCAACCCAAAAGGCATTACCTTGTAACAAAAGGTGCCCCACTTCGTAACGAAGGTTGTCTTCTCCATGTCTTTAGGAGCCATCTTGATCTGGTTGTATCCAGAAAAGCCATCCATGAAGGAGAAGATCTTGTGCTGTGCAGTGTAGTCAACTAGAACATCAATATGGGGAAGTGGGAAATCATCCTTGGGGCTTGCCCTGTTCAGATCTCTGTAGTCCACACACATCCGTACCTTACCGTCCTTCTTAGGTACCGGGACGATGTTGGCAACCCACTGCAGATAAGAAGTGACAACTAAGAATCCTACATCGAACTGTTTCATGACCTCTACCTTGATTTTCTCTGACATTTTAGGGCGCATACGGAGGACCTTCTGTGTTACCAGAGGGCAATCTTCTTTAGTCAGCAGACGATGTACCATAATATCAGTGTCCAAACCAGGCATGTCTTCATAGGACCAGGCTAAGATCTCAACATAGTCGTGTAGCATATGTATTAACCATTGTTTGACACTAGGCTCCAGATTCACACCTATTTTAACCTCTTTCCTGTCTTCCTCTGTACCCAAATTCACTGACTCAACCGGCTCTTCATGAGGCTGTATGGCCTTTTCTTCCTGCTGTAATAGTCTAGCAAGTTCTCCAGGAACCTTACAATCATCCTCACCTTCGTCCTCGGCTTGGTTGATCAGATTTTTGAAGTCATAACTAGCAGTAGCAGAGCTGTTATCAATGGGATCCAGAGTGGATATGGATCTGTAGTATTACACGTGAGTGTGTGTAAGAGAATAGCTGTTTTGATAAAGTGAGAGACAGAAAAGAAAAATAAGGAGAACAAAATTTGTAATTCAAGAAACGTCCAATGCTTTATTAATGATATATGAAATGACAAATAATAAGCCCTCACAAGCAAAGCCCAGGTGCCTCGGGCAAGGCACCGGGCCGTAAAGTTTCAAACTGTTTATTGCAAATCTTAAAAAAAAGAGTCAATTACTGCAGAATAAAAGAAACAAGTATGATGTCCTTAGCCGTCCAGTTATTCAGTCCACTGTTGGTTGTTGGGTAGATCCAGCTGTCGATGTCTGAATCTTCTTCACTGTCCTCAATTGCATTAACTCCCCGATTGCTGATGTGTAGAGGAGGTCTTCCAATCCGTGCGTGCCTAACAGCCTTTTGAGCCCTTGTAGTAAAAACCAAACCAAATTTGTCAGTCTTGTGAGTGAAATCAGGGAGCCGACCCCAATTGGTACACCCACCTTCTTCAACTACAGCCTTGGCATCCTTGAGAGAAGCCATCTTTAGCGGAGGTTTGTTGGTAGTAACTTTAGTTGATGCCAAAGTCTGAGGGACCTCTTCGAAGTTCTGACAAGAGGTTTCTATGAACTCCCCGTTCATCTCTACATAGCGGAAAGAATTGAGATGACTCACCATATACTCTTCTTTACCTCGCATTGTGACAATATTCCCCTTCACCGGGTACTTTAGCATTTGATGGAGGGTGGAAGTAACTGCCCCGGCCTCATGGATCTAAGGACGACCCATCAAGCAAGAATACGACGGTCTGATATCCATTACGTAGAAGGTGGACCCAAAAGTCTGAGAACCCACTTTGACAGGGATGTCCACCTCCCCGTGCACCATTCTCTTTGATCTGTCAAAAGCCCTTACCATAATGTTACTCGGCTTTAAAGTCAAGCCCTCACAATCCAAATGGTTCAACGCTTTCTTTGGCAGAACATTCAGTGAAGACTCGGTATCTACTAGCACATGAGCCATAGTGGTGCCCCTGCACTCAATAGAGACATGCAGAGCATCATTATGATTCCTCCCCTTAGGGGTCAAATCCGCATCTGAAAAACCTAGCCCATTGTCAGCATTCAGGCTGGCCACACAATCTTTGAACTGATCTGCTGATGTTTCCTGCGGTACATGTGCAGTCTTGAGAAATGCAATCAAAGCCTTTGCATGGGCTTCAGAATACAACAGTAGAGACAACATGGAGATCTTTGACGGGGTCTGCCCCAGCTGTTCGACCACATTGTAGTCGCTTTTCTTGATAATTTTCAATATTTCCTCTATTTCTTGTTTAGAGGCTTCCACAACAATTTTTATAGGCGCCTTAGTCTGGGAAGGCTCACCTATAATTTCTTTGCCCCGAGTCCCAGATGGCTCGGCGACAGGGGTGATAACTGGAGTGAGAACTGGAACAGTAGTTGATGTACTAGCGGGAACAACAGATGGAATGACAATAGGTTTGTTGACAGTCGAAGGGGAAATCTCGGGAGAGAAGATCCTTCCGCTTCTGGTAACCTTACTAGCCCTGACAATATTACTGACATCAGTATCAGCTTCTTCATTCTTCAAATCTTGCTTAATGCCATGATAATACACATCAGCACCATAGTGCCATGGGACAACCTTGTCTGAAGTGTACGGGATGGGATCGGGAACAATGATTATTAGCGGAGCAATTCTTTGAACAGGTGTAATCCTAACAGGTCTTCTCGAGGAAACCTTGGAAGGATTGGCGGAAATGGTTATAATGGTAACATCTTCATTTGGAACAACCAGAATTATAGTCTTCTCAAACAAAATTTCTTTATTATCCATCAGGCGCTAAACACCCGACTTCAACAAACGGCAACCAGAAGGTAAAATCGAGCACATGTGGCAACCTTCACCACAACCTGGAAATAAACTGGCCAATAGAAAATTCCTCTTAACAGTCATAAGAGGAGTAGAAATTTCTTCAACAGAGGTCACAAACAAATCAGTGTCAACAAAATTGACTCCATGACCATGTTTAGGCATGGGAGCAGTTATAACATTCGGATTTTCTGGAGCATCGAACTCTATCTCCTTGGCTTCAAGCAAGTATTGTACTTTGTTTCTCAAAGCCCAGCAATCATTGGTATCATGGCCAGGACTCTCAGAATGGTAGGCGCACCGCACATTGGGATTGTATCTGAGGGAGGTAATGTTTGGATTTTTGGGAGCCTCTCTCAAGGTCGCCAAGTTGGATCTCAGCAGGTGAGGTAGCACTTCAGCCAATGTCATGCTAATGCGGGTAAACTCCCGCTGTGGTCTTTCTACCCTTTGTTAATTGTTGCGTTGTGGAGCAACCGTGGGTCTTGGTATCACTACAACATATACCGTCTGACGATGTTCAGATCTGCTTTGGCCCCTCGGGCTATAAACTGCACTAGCTTCCTTCTTACCAGTAAAAGGTTTCTTTACCGAACTCGAGGAGGCATCCTTCTGTATTTTACCACTCCAAATTCCAGCTTCTACTCTTTCTCCAGTTAAAATCAGCTCGGTGAAACCAGATGACGAGATGCCAATTAAGTGATTGAAAAATGGACCAGATAGCGTCCCCAGAAACATATCAACCAACTCTCTATCAGAAAAAGGGGGTTGAACTCTTCCAGCCAAGTCTCTCCATTTTTGAGCATAATCTTTGAAACTTTCACCTGCACCCATGGACATACTCTGGAGCTGAGTACGATTGGGAGCAAGGTCAGCATTATACTGATATTGCTTGTAGAAAGCAGCGGCAAGATCTTCCTAGTTTCGGAAACTGGCTCCCTCTAACTGGTAGAACCATTCAAGCTGAGTCCCTGACAGACTATCTTGAAAGAAATGCACCCATAAATTTCTATCAGCCGTGTGGGGTTGAATTTTCTCGTCATATGAGCGGAGATGGAGTTTTGGGCAAGACACCCCATCATACTTGGCAAAAACTGGAGCTTTGAACTTTTGAGGGATGACCACTTCCGATACCAGTCCCAGTTCTCCAAAATCCAAACCAATTATCTTCTAAATTTCCATAGCACTCAGACGGTCTTCTAGCTGCTTGTATCTATCCTCAGTAGGAGGATATTGCTCATCATCAAAATCAGTATCATTATCAGAGACTGCAGGACTAGGGTCCTTTTCCCCTTCTTGGTTCTCCCCATCTTTGGATGAAGAGGTTGGATCAGTTTGATGCTTCAACCTTTCTCCAAACCTTCTGGCCATATTCAGAATACCGACCTTCTTCTTCTTCTTCCTCTCTTTCAGAATGAGGGCTTTCAGATCCTCTTGCCCCTTTTCCAGACTGATGAACATCTGTTGGAACTGGGCATTTTGTGCCTGAAGATCTTTGATGACTTGATTGGAAGACATTTCTGCTAAAATAAATAGCGAAGAAGATGAGAAACCTGTACTGGTATCTGTAATGATGTGTATGATAATGGGATGCGCATGTAATGATTTTAAAGACTTTGGGAGATTTAAATTTGCAAACCAAAATAAACAAAACTTTATTAGCTCAAATTTTAAAGGTTCAACATGCTTTTAAGGCGTTACAAATAAGTAAATAAAACAAATCTAAGACTAGAAAAGCAAAATCAAAATTCCCATGGACACTTTCTCTTTGTGCTAATGTAATCATTGAGCACTCTTTCTTCCTCGAGCTTCCTGGTGAGCTTCAAAACCTTCCTTTCTTGCTCATGGAACTGCTCCTTGTAGGTATCTCGTTCATTCTTCAACTGAATCCAAGACCTCAGTAACTCCCCAAGATCAGTGGGCATGTAAGGATAGAGAACCGTGTAACGAATTTCGTCTTCAGTAGTGGGTTTCACAATCACTGGTAATATTGCTGCATAAGGCATCATAAGCTTCTGGGCACGAGCTCGGACCCATTGGAGGTAAGGCTGCATAGGAAGGGAAGTCTTTGGTCCCAACTCTTGGGGGTAGGATCTGTTTACCATGCCCCAATCTCGTATGAACTTCCGGCGATTCCCCTTAACATCATCCTCATAGTCGAATACAATGTCCTAGAGAAGTAACTCATGGGGACCATCCCTTCGAGCACGACCAAATTGTCACAAGGCTAGACAAGGACTGTAAGTTATACCCCCTCTGATACCAAGTAATGGGACATTAGGATACCCCCCACAGCGGTCAATAACATCAGTGTCTTCCATAGCGCGGGAACACCAAAGAATATTCGTATGAGCGAGTGACATTATTCTGTGCGACCAACCCAAACCTTCTTCATTCTTCAGTATAGACCTAGGGAGGTGAGAAATAAACCACCTTGATAACAACGACATGCAGCACATAAGAGTCCCTCTTCTCCTCACGGTACGAGTATAGAGAGCATGCAAAATATCTCCAAGCAAGGTAGGCACAGGATTGCAAGAAAGGAAAATCTTGATAGCATTCACATCTACGAAAGAGTCCGGATTAGAGAATAGAACTAAACCGTAGATAAGAAGAGCCAAGACATCCTCAAAAGCCTGAAACTCCATATCATCCCAAAATAGTTGAGCCTGGTCTATCAGAAATTTGGCTAGAAAACCCTCGACTCAGCTTCGAGTTTCCCAATTGGATACCACATCAGCCCGTTTCAAATGCAAAGTTGAGGCAATGACTTCAGGTTTAAGAACTTCTTCTATACCTGTGAAGGGTACCTGTTCAAGAATGGGTATGCCCAATAGATGAGAGAATTCTTGCAAGGTGGGTACAAACTGATAATCTGGAAAGGTGAAGCAGTGATGCTTGGGATCGAAGAACTGAAAAAGTAAGCTCATCATCTGTTCATCAGGATTTACAGTAACCAGGCTGAGAAGTTGACCGTGTCTCCTAATGAACATATAAGTTTCAAAAATTCTTGATACTAGCTCTTTGAGTTGGGAAGGTATCTCCACAAAGTTGATTCGGATGGTATTTCTATGCACGGAAGCCATGATCTGCAAAACAGAACAAAGATAAATTCCCTTGGTCTTTGAAATGGTTAGTGTAATGAAGCATGAATGCCGTGTTATGATGCATGATGTCATGATAAACCCAAGGTAGCAAACACAAGTATTGCAAACACAATCAAATCACACAAAGCCCTTAGGTTTAAAGCTTGCATGAGGTCAAAGGTAATACCATCTTGAAGTTAAGTTGGTTTCAAACCTGTCCTAGAAAAGTAACCGGGTTCTAGAGGATCTCAATATCATTGACCATCCTTCATCGGTCATGGTTTCAGCTCACGCAATCTTTTCTTGCGGTCGAAATTATTCCGAGAGAATGGTCTCAATGAGTGTAGCATCGAGTATCAAATAGTTCTCAGCTATACACCGAGGCCGGCTATCTCACTACTTTCTAATGGCCAAGTTGGGCGATTAAAGGTTCTAGGGTCAGTTGATGCTTAACGACACCATGCAGCGGCTCCGTATTCTCCTCGTTTCTCCACAAGGGATATCGGTACCAACCAAAGTGCCATACCAATGTAGCTACTGCTTCAACCGTATCGGTCTACGCCATACAGTTCCCTCACAGTCTATTGCTACTTACTTAAAAGGTATTCCCCAGATCCGGGTGTAGGATCTATAGTGACCCCAAACAAAACCATTAAAAGTAAAGAAAACAAAGCAATCAAGAGAAGCAATTATGATGACCTAGATCCTAAGGTATACCCCACTTATTAAGTCCCCAATAGAGTCACCAGTTCTGTGATACGGTGGAAGAACCGACTGTTTTTACTGGTTTGCGTTTTGCGTTTTGTGTTTGCAAAATGTCGCGGTAAGCAAGAGTCGCCACCGACTTTTATCATCCAACCGGAAAGGAAAAAAGTACAAAAAAAATCCTTTTTCGAGTTATTCTGAGTACGGGGGGTAGATTATAGAAAGGGAAGGTGTTAGCACCCTTTCTATCCATGGTTTTCCATGGGCTCTTAGGTACTTGCTCATCTTTCTAAAATTGCTTGTGTGTATGCTTTGTTTTTGAAAATGTTTTACTTTGTGATAACCCTTGTATCAGTCCTCAAAGGTGTGACAAAGTTTGTTTTGAAAATTTGTTTGAAAAATGTATGTGTGAAAAGTTTTGATTTGAGCAAGTACCTACTAGCATCTACCTACTCGAAAAAAGATCATTACTATTCTTATTTCCTTTAGACAGCGCTATCCTACTATTGAGAAATAGGTAGCACCGTCGTTGGAGTTTGTAAGGGTCAATTCGAAAGGGACGTACGATCACTAAAGCAATGTTAGGATATCTTAGTAATAACCCTAGAGTCTTAAGATCTTTCTCGAGGCAACATTTCCGAGGCAACATTCGAAAGGGACATTTTGATCTTTTTAGACTGGAGGGCAACCACTAAGACACCCTATGCTTAATGATCGTTTACCAAAGGCAACCGAAGTGAGAGTATACCCTAAGAGTGATATGTGCGAGTGATTTGTTTTCAATTATTTATCTTTGCACATTAGGGTCTTCTAACTGCATTAATTTTATCATGCATTCTTGCCATACGATCCTATTAGCATACATCTAGACAGTTAAATATTTGCAGGAATTAAAAATGCAAGAAAATAAATCTACGCTATTACAAGGCTTCGGGGCGGAGGATTAATTACATAGCCAAAAACCTGGGGATTTAAACAGTAAATAAAACCCTAAATTAAATTATTACAAACCATAAACAATTACAAAATATTGGCAAAATAATAAACAAGTGTGCGGTGAATTAAATGCGAGGCGATTAGGGTTTTAAACCTTCGACTAATCGTATTGGCAATTGATTAAGAAAAATATGTCTTTGTTGTATTTTGTTATTTGAGCGAAATAATGAAATAATTGAATTAAGAAGAAAATCCTAAGTTCTAGTTAATTTTAAATTAAGAAAAATAAATTAATTCATTCTAAAAACCTATTTTTTGTATTTTATTTATTTGAGAAAAAAAGGAATTAAATCAAGAATTTAACCTAATTTCTATTTGATTTTATTTGTGAAAATAAATTAAAATTGCCCTAAGTTAAGCTAAACTAAATTAAATTAAATTTGATAATAAAAAAACTAATTCTAATTGTTTTGTGAATTTTTCATTTTATAATTTTTTGTAAAAAAATGATTAATTTGTTAATTAAAATAATTAAAAGAAATATCAAAAGAATTAAAAAAAAGGAAAAATAGAAGTGGGCCTGATAACATTAGCAATTTTGGGGGGTATGCTGTTGAATTTTCTGGGCCCAAATAGCTCAGCCTATTTGACCACACTTGGTTTGGTGAGGTGTTGACTTGAGTTCATATCATGGTCCTTCAATGCTGGCACATTAGATGTAGTTTGTTGATGAATCTGATGGTTGGATATTGATGGCATATGGTGGGCGCTTGAGGTTATAGTGTACCTGATCACATGAAGCAAAATATTACAAACAAAGGTTGGGACCTGGGGATCGAACCCAGGTCCTCATGCTGGCCCCCAGTGCCTGCTTGCCATCTGTGCCACACGCTTTTGTTATTCACATAATAGAAGTAAAACAATATAATCAAAACAAATAATGTATTCAGAAAATGCGTGAAAATTCAAATGGATGAATCACACGCTGCCATGCAAAGCTTCTTCTTCCCCAGACTGTCATTTTAGGAAACATGACTTTTACCTACAGACATCTTGCTGTAACTACAAACCTGTGACATTCAAAAATACTATACAAGAAATATAAATGAAAGGTGAGGGTACCAATCAACTCGTCTCATCCTTACGAGCATCATGGTACCAGAATCCATGCCTAATTTTGCCTATACTGAAAACCCCTAAAATGAGCAAAGGAACCCTAACAATAGCATATCATGATTCCTGCGCTGTAAATGCAATTAAGTGGTACTGTGATCGGTGGATCTGGAACTGACTGTTTTAAAGCTGGTTTCGCGAAATGTCGCGGTAAGCAAGAGTCGCCACCGTCTTTTATTTTCTCCAACAAGGAAAGGACAAAAGCACAGAAAAATTCCTTATGAGATTTGCTTCTCGGTTCGGGAGGTAGGTTATAGAAAGGGAAGGTGTTAGCACCCTTTCTATCCATGGTTATCCATGGGCTCTTAGATACTTGCTCATTGTGTTTTCAAAAGGTTTGCTTTTCAATTGTGAGTGGGTTTGAAAAAGTTTCTTTTAAAGATTTCTGAATAACTCTTGTATCAGTCCTCAAGAGTGTTTGAAAAATTTGTTTTGAAAGCTTTTTGAAAGTGTAAGGTGTAAAAAGTATTTTGTTTATTTTTGAAAAGAGCAAGTATCTATGAGTCATCTACCTACCCTAAGGAATTAAGCTGTGTAAGTGTCCTTTAGGTAGTGCCATCCCACCATTGAAAGGTAGGTAGCACCACCGTTGGAGGTGTTCGGGTCAATTCGATTTTAGGGACATGGTGATCACCAGAGCAATGGGAAGACACCTTAGAAGCTACCCTCATGCCAGGTTCCCGGATCATGAGGACTTACTAAAACATCCTCTACTCGACGATCACCTTTCGAGGCAAGGCAACAGTGAAGCGTACCCTAGGGGTGGTGTGTGAATTGTGTGTCATTTTCAGTTTATTGTTTGTCTTGTCATGCATTGGTGATCTACGTTTCGATTTTATTTTTGGGCATTCATTCTTTCATGTTATTGTTTAAC
This sequence comes from Vicia faba, assembly GCA_948472305.1. Taxonomy (NCBI): domain Eukaryota; kingdom Viridiplantae; phylum Streptophyta; class Magnoliopsida; order Fabales; family Fabaceae; genus Vicia; species Vicia faba. Next base: position 1,285,688,180 of record OX451738.1, on the reverse strand, counting down.
AGTTAAAGGTGCGGGAATTTAAAGTGCGGAAAATAAAAGTCCTACGCTATTACAAGGCGCGGGTCTACATCGCCAAATTAAATAAAGACCCGATTTGAATAAGTAAAATGCGGAAGGTAAATATCCTAATTATCTATTACAAGGCTTTGGGGCAAATACATTATATCTACAAAAGAAATAAAAATAAATGTGCGAAAAGAAATAAGAATCGAGTGCGAGGGCGTTGGACCCTTTAAGGAATTGAATTGAAATTATTAAATTAATTAATGATTAAAGAAAAGAAGTTATTTTATTTTTTATTTTTTTGACGTTTTTGTTTTTTTATGTTTTTTTATGAAATAAAATAGAAAAAGAAATTAAAATGTCAAAAGAAAAGCCTAAGTCTAAATTTATTTTAATTATTAAAAAGAATGTTAAAATGACCTAATTAAAAAAACTAATTCAATTATGGTTTATTTACAAAATAAAGATAATAATAATAAAAGTGTTAATTATATTCTTTTTTTTTTTGGGTTTTTTATGAAAATGTTAGTTAAATTAATTTAATGATAGAGTAATTATTTTTTTGGTTTTTTTTTGGATCAATTTTGATAACTAAAAGCAAATAAAAGTCAAATTAATGATTATTTAACAATTAATTAAATATGCATGCAAAAATATTATTTTTAATGTCAAAAATTAAATAAACATTTTTCTGATTAAAATGCAAAAAGGAAAATATTTTTTGTGAGTTTTTAAATGCATGAGAAAATTATTTGAATATAAATTAAATTAGGATTAAAAATATAAAAAAAAGGTGAAAAACAAAGGAAACATGTTAATTATGGAAAAGGTGAAAAAAATGCCTGAACCAGGACTCGAACTCGTGCCTTCTGGGAATATCCACTAACGCGTTGCCATCTGAGCCAGCTGTTTCAATTGACATAACAATAAACACTTAATATTATATTGATAAGCAAATAAATCCTGGGAATTAAAAAAAAAAAACGCGCGCGGAATTTTGAATGGTCTAATGCCCGGTTGCCACGCCATCGTCTTCTACCTTTTCTGCAAAATAACAAACATGTAGCGGGGGTTTTAAACCCCCCCAAAACACAAGCCTGCAAATAAAAGCGATTAGCTCCTCGTTAGACATAAATTAGGCGCGAGGGGTCCATTGGATTCGTCTCATCTTCCTCAATTCAACCATGGCAGTTTGAGGTTCCAATTTTTGCGTATGTGAGAAACCCCAAATTGAAAGCTTCGGAAAACCTAGATGTCTCCCATGGTGATTTGCATTTTGTGGCCTTACAGTCAAATTAAAGCATACAGGAAGCTTGGTAATAACATCAGCAATGCATAGCAATATTTAAAATGAATTAAAAAGGCATGGAAATGGAGTTTTGATTTTCAAATTTTGGACAAACCGTGGGGTGTCGTGGGGATGCTTCTTTGCGCGTTTGGGCTTGATTTTGATTGCTGGAGATTCCTGGCAATGCAAGGAATGTGTTTTTGATTGGAATAGAGGCTTAAAACGTGCTGCAAGTAGGTTTACAGTTTTGCTTTTTTTCTTGAAAAGTTCAAATGTGTTTTTTTGTTTTTGGGGACTTTTTAGGTTGTGATTTTCTTGTGTTCTGGTGCAGCCTCTTCTCAATTTCGTTTTTTGATCCCTTGTATAGGCATTAGGTAATGTGTATGAATGATAATGATAACCAATAAAGCCTTGCATTGATGCCTTGGATTTTCACATAAACCACCATAACCAACTTTCCATTTTTGACTCAAATTTTGAATTCTTGCCTTGTTTGCTCTTTGCACGAATTTTGGTAGGCCCATAATGATGTTTCAAGGCTAGTTAAGGCCAAATATTCCCTCTTAAGTCAATTTTTGAATTTCTTTTGATTTTAAAAGATTAAAAATTAATTAAATCCAATAAAAATCAATAAAAATGAAAAAATTAATAAAAAAATCTGAAATAAAAGGTGGGACACGTGGGAAGCATGGACAAGTTAATTCAAGTGGAAAAAGTGGGCCCCTTTTGTCAAAAATGAGATTTCAAGGATAAATGATTTTGGCCATTTCACAAAAATTTCCCAACTTCTCCAATGCATAACTTGCTCAATTTTTAAGCTTTGCTCATGTTCTTGGACATTTTAGAAAGGTCTTTGAGTCCTATAACCAATGCCTTTGGTCCCATGTCATTTTGATTTACCAATCTCAAGTTATGACCTTTGACTTAAAGTCCCCTTTTGTTGACTTTTGAAAATGACCTATAATGTTGAAATTGATAACTTTTTGTGAGAGCATTTCTTGGACTTGAAGTATGAAGATTAATTGTAGGAAATGTCTTTCTCTTCAAAATGAGCTTTGGATGGAATTTTTCTGATGAACCATGTGAAAGTTATGCCCTGGTCAATTTCAGTTGACTTTTTCAGCTGTCCAAAAATAGAAACTTTTGCATCTTGATGATTTTTGAGCCAAGTTTTGAGAATCATGATCAAGTATTGATCAAATGATGTTTGTGGCTTCAAAATGATATGTTGACCAAAAATTTGAACTTTTGACTGTCAAATGACCATTTTGCCCCTACAGTTGACTGTAGTGCAATTAGGGTTTTTGACTATGCAATTTTGTGCTGAAAGTCTTGAAACTTGATATGAGGATGTTTGAACCTATTTGTAGGCATGTGAGACTTGATTGGACCTTTGAAACTTCATTTTCTTGATCAGAACCAAAACCCTAATTTTGCCTGCTTAGGAGGCCCTTGCACTGTGCAACCCTTGGGGAGATTTGAAGCTTGACTTGGCAATTTTTTTGAAGAATATGGGAGGGCAAATTTTGGGGTACAACAGGTACCAATAGCTTGCAAACTCAATGATGAACAAGAATATATAATTAAAACATGCGTATGATGAGTAAATCCAAGAAATTGAAATCAAGTTTTTTAGGCAAACCGTGGTACCTGTAACTTACGATTCCGGATGTGAAAATGCTTGCAATTGATTGAGATCCCTTCTGGAGATGTCCAGGAGTCTATTGGTAGCCTTAGAATGGTTTGAATCACTCTCTAAGTCCAAGAACGATCACCCACTTTCTTGCAAATTTTTGAGTTTTCTTTTGGTTTTTTTACGACTGCCAACCTTCTTTTCTTGCCTTGGCTGCGTTCTCTATATGTACTAGAGTGAATTAGGGTTGTAAAAACCACTAGTATCTTTACAAATTTTGAAGATTTGATTTGGTTTTCATGGTGTATGATATCCTTCAAAATTTGGCCTAATCATGCTCTTTTTGTACCAATTGCCATTGATTCGAATTGATCTTGCAAGCTCAGCATATCTTGGTTGCAAACCTGTCAAAAAAACAAATCAAATCATATCTTTGATAATTTTCATCATTTATTTGATTTAATTCACTTTTTAATTAATGAAAAATTAAAATAAATTGAAGAATGAAGCAAATAATTTGTGGATAAGTATTTGAGTCTTGGACCACATTATAATTGAGGTGCAAGCATAAAAAGTTGGGCCCATTTAGCAAAAAATGCAAATTTGAGCACATTTGACTTTTGGCAATTTTGCAAAAATTGTCAACTTGGCCAATGCACAACTCTCTCAATTTTGACCCTAGAGAGGTGTTCTTGGACTTTTTAGAAAGCTTAGGATGTCATCTAAACAACCCTTTTGGTCTCATCTCAATTGAGTCTTCCATGTTCATGTATGAAGCTTTGACCTAAAAGGTGTTTTTGTTGACTTTTCAAAAGGACCTATAATGTCAAAATTTATATATTTTTGTCAGTGCATATTCTGAACTTGGGATCTGAAGATGAATTGTAGGGAATAGAATCCTCTTAAAAATGAGCTTTGGATGGGTCATTTCTGATAAAGCATGAGAAAGTTATGCTTGGTCAAAGTTGAGTTGACTTTTCCTACAAAACCCTAATTTAGCAACTTTTGGGTTTTGATGAATTGTGAGAAATCCTTGAGGAATATTGATCAACCCTTGATAAAATGATGAATGATACTTCAAAATGAGGATGTTGACCAAAAATCTTGAAGTTTGACTGTATATGAGCCATAGTTGACTTTTGACCTAGCACATTCGATTTTCAAGCATTTGAGCAATTGATTGAGCAAACCTCTTCTGCAAGGCTTGAAACTTCACATGGATGATATTGAGAACATATTAGGACAATGGTGAGCATTTGAGTCCTTTGTGGTTCACACATCTTGATGAAAATAGAAACCCTAATTTGAGGTACGCTGCCTTAGGAGAGAGTTTGTCTGGTCAACTCTTGAACTTCCTTGAGTAATTTGGGGACCTCACTTGACATTTGTTGAGAAATATGGGAGGGAAAATTTTGGGGTACAACACCAGGAATATCTTCATAAGACCAAGCAAATACTTCCACATAATCATGCAACATCTGAACCAACCTGCTCTTGACACTGCCTTCCAAGTTAGCGTTGATCTTGATTTCCTTCTTATCTGCCTCAGTACCCAGGTTGATAACTTCAATTGACTCCTCGTGCGGTTGAATAACTTTTTCCTCTTGTAATAGAAGTATGGCTAGTTCTCCCGGCATGTCACAATCTTCCCCGCCTTCGTTTTTGTCTTTGTTGATAGGAAATTCAAAGTCATAGTCGATAATAGTAGAGTCATTGACAATATGATCGAGAGTGGATGTGGACCTGCAAGAGTGTGTGCGTGTGTATGTAAGATGCATGGCTATTTTTAAAAAAAATGTAATTTAACAAAGGAAAGACAATGAACACAAATATTTGAATGCAAAAGAGTCCAATATACTGAATGATCATATGATTAGATGAATATAAATAAAACCCTTGACAAATGGACCAAAATGCCTCGGGCCAGGCACATGGCTTAAAAGTCATTGTTTGAATATTACAGACAACAAGTTCTTGAATTTAAAGAAAAGAAAAAACAAGTAGATTACTCCTCAATGAAGGAGACTGGTACAAAGTCCTTTGTATGCCAATTCTTCAGCTCCGTAGTGGTTGGATACACCCACTCTTCAAATGTAGTCTCTTCTTCAGAATCACTCACGCCATTGACTCCATGGCTTCTAACGCGGATAGGTGGCTTTCCAGCATGAGCACACCTCACTTCCTTCTGAGATTTGACGGTGAAGCCCAAACCAAATTTGTCTTCCTTAAAAGGGATATCGAGGAGTTGCCCCCAAGTATCACAGTTTCCTTCTTCAATTGTTGCACGGGCATCCTTGACTGAAACCATCTTTGGCGTGGCCTTAACAATTTTAGACTCATCAGAAGAACATTTAGTAGCAGCAATCATCGGCGGGATAACCTCAAAGGCTTGACATGGGGTTTCAATGAATTCTCCGTCCATCTCTACATACTTGAAAGAGTTAAGGTGGCTCACCATAAACTTTTCTTCCCCACAGACGGTGACTATTTTTCCCTTGACCGGATATTTGAGTTTCTGATGGAGGGTTGAGGTCACTTCCCCAACTTTATGAATCCACGGGCGACCTAACAGACAAGAATAGGCAGGGCGAATATCCATAATATAGAAGGCGGAGTTGAAGATTTGGGAGCCCACTTTGATTGGAAGATCTACTTCCCCATGAACAGTCCTTTTTAATCCATCAAACGCCCTTACAATGATATCACTTGGCTTCAAGATTAAATCTTCATAGTCAAGATGGTCTAATGCCCCCTTGGGTAATACATTCAGAGAAGAACCAGTGTCGACTAGAACATGTGTTAAGGTAGTTCCTTTGCACTCAATGGAAACATGTAAAGCTTTATTGTGATTCTTCCTGAGAGGTGTTAAGTCAACATTTGAAAACCCTAAGCCATTATCAGCTGTCAGGCTAGCCACACGATTCTTAAATTGATCTGTTGTTGTCTCATGGGGGACATGAGCTTTTTTCAGGAACTTGATTAATGTCCGAGCATGGGCGTCGGAGCAAAGCAGTAATGACAACATTGAAATCTTAGAAGGGGTTTTCCCCAACTGTTCTACAATTTTGAAGTCGCTTATTTTTATGATCTTCAGGACCTTGTCCATTTCACGGGCGGAGGGTTCTTCATTAGCTACGTCCTTGTAGGGTACTTCAATCCCAACATGCTCAATAACCTTCCCTTTCCCTCTGGTATCGGTACTTGGCTTGGCAGCAGTAATGCGGATGAGCGTCTTTGTAACCACTGGTGGTGAGATATTGGGTGAAAATATTCTCCCAGTTCTAGTTACTTTTCTTGAGCCAGATATATTGCCAACATCTTCATCTTTTTCTTCTCCGATCCAGGCATGTTGTTTAATCCCATGATAAAATACCTCAGCACTGTAATTCCATGGTACTGCCTTGTTTGAAGAGTAAGGAATCAGCCCGGGATTGGTAATTATTAATGGAGCAATGGTGGGTCCATTTGAAATCCTAATAGGACCTTTGGAGGTCATCCTAATAGGTTTGTTTGAGATGGTAATAATGGAGAGGTCTTCACATTTGTTAGTCACACTTTTGGCAAGTGGAGTCTTTTCAAACAAAATTTCGTGGCTATCCATCAGGCGTTGTATTCCATTCTTCAACCCTTCACATCCATTGAGTTATCTTGTACAACACACACAGTCTTTTTCACAGCCAAGGAAGATCCCGGATTTCAACAAATTGTTCTTGATTATATTCAGCGGAGTAGTCAATTCTTCAACAGAGGCAATAAAAATCGTATCTTCGACAGCATTAACACCTTTGTCATGCTTCGACATTGGAGCGATAATTACATCTGGCGTTGGAGGAGGATCAAATTTAATAGTTTTGTTGTCAATCAAATCCTGGATTTTGTTCTTCAAGGCCCAACACTGGTCAGTCTCGTGCCCGAGGCTGTTTGAATGATAAGCACACTTGGCGTTTGGATTATACCTTGGTGACGAGGTGTCAGGGTTGGCGGGAGGATCGCGAAATGTCACTAAATTAGCCTTGAGCAAATGTTGAAGGGATTGAGACAGTAACATGCCTAACCTTGTAAATTGTCTTCTTGGAGTTTCAAAACATTGATGATTTGCAAATGGTCTTGGAGTGGGAGTTGGATTGGAGATTCGGACAGCATTGACAGACGGACGATCATTCTTCTTGGTATGGGCCCTTGCCTCATACGCAACATTAAGTTCCTTCTTCGCAGCAAAAGGTTTCTTGATAGGATTGGGAGTGGAGGTAGATGCCACAAAGATCTTCCCACTTTTGATGCCACTTTCAACTCTTTCACTAGTGAAGATTAATTCGGTGAAACCAGAAGAAGAGAAGGCAACCAACAAATTAAAGAAGGGACCAGATAAAGTTTCCATGAACATGTCGATATGCTCCCTATCAGTAAAGGGGGGTTGGAGCCTACTAGAAAGGTCTCTCCACTTTTGCGCATATTCCTTAAATCTTTCATTCTTTCCCATGGTCATATCTTGCAACTGAACCCTTGTTGGCGCCAAGTCGACGTTGTACTGATACTGATGGTAGAAGGCAGTAGCTAAATCCTCCCAAGTATTGACACGAGACCCGTCTAACTGATAAAACCATTCAAGTTGTGTTCCAGCCAAGCTCTCTTGGAAGAAGTAAACCCAGAGCTTCTTATCAGCAGTGTGCAGCTGTATCTTGCGCACATAAGATTTCAAATGGAGTTTTGGACAAGAAACCCCATCTTACTTTGCAAAGATTGGTATTTTGAATTTGTGGGGAATGACTACCCCAGAGATCAAATCCAAATCATCAAAATCTAAACCGGGGACGGCTTGGATTTTAACAGCTTTCAATCTGTCTTCTAACTGCTTGTATTTGATATCAGTGGGTGAGTATTGCTCGTTGAAATAATCATCATCGGATAATTTATCGTTGATACAGTCAGCCTGAGTACTCTTGACCTCACCAATCTGGTTTTCGTCCTCTTCGGATGAATCTTCTTCTTCCGGAATTTGACAGATTGTCTCCTTGAACCTTCTACCCATGTTGAGTAGAGCTTTCTTCTTTGGCTTCTTCTTAACGGCCAGCAAAGCCATCATATCTTTCTTCCCCTTAGCTAGGGCTAGTAAAGTTTCCTGAAACTGAGAATTCTGGGTTTGGAGATCCTTCACAGTTTGCTCTAGATCCATCTTGCTGAAATAAACAGTAGAAAGATAAGGAAACCTGTTATGTGAAAACCTGTCATGTTATGATGCATGGAATATGTATATGCAAATGATTTCAAGGATTAATGAAATTTAAATTTGTATAGACAAAAGAATGAATAAACGTTAATTTTCATTAGTAAAAACAAGAAAGGTTACATTATTCCCCCTTGGGTTTACAAAATAGCTTTCAAAGATAAAAAGACCGAACACATCCTCTTTGGCGCGAGATAAGCGTTCACATTTTGCTCTTCTTATAGCTGCTTCGTAAGCTCCAAGACCCTCTTTTCACTAGCATAAAACTGAGCCTCGAAACTATCTCGTTCTTCCTTCAGATGGATCCAACCCTTTTGTAGGTCTTCGAGAGAGGTAGGCATGTCGGGATGGAGGATAGTGTAGGGAACATCTCCTTCGACCACTGGCTCCACGATGATTGACAAGATGGAGGGATAAGGCATCACAAGTTTCTGAGCACGAGCTCGAACCCATTTAAGGTAAGGCTCGAGGGGAATGGAATTATTGTGTCCTAGTGTCTTTTTATCCACCTTGTTAAACATCTTCCAAGCTCGGATAAATCTCTGGCAGTAACCTTGATCGTCATTCTCGTAGTCAAATACCACTCCTTGAATAAGCATCTCGTGTGGACCATCCCTTCGGGCGTACCCAATCTGTCTTAAGGATAAGAAAGGGTTGTAAGTGATACCTCCTCTAATGCCAAGCAAAGGGACATTAGGGAACTCCCCACAACAGTCGACGATAGTAACATTCTCCAAAGATCGGGAATACCAATGAATATCTGAATGTCTGAGCGTCATCAACCTATGTGACCACCTTAAACCTTGTTCGTTCTTTAATACTGATTAGGGAAGATGCGAAATAAACCATCTTGCCAAGAGAGGAGTACAACACATAAGGATACCTTTTTCCTCATAGTGCGAGTGTGAAAGGAATGTTGGACGTCCCCTAGCAAAGTTGGTACCGAGTTACGAGACATGAAGATTTTGACGGTGTTCACATCTATGAGTTAGTCAGGATTTGGAAACAAAACCATCCCATAGATGAGGAGAGCCACAATTTCCTCAAAGGCTTGCAAATCCAAGGAGTTCCAACAGTTTTGGGCTTTGTCAAACAAGAACTTTGCTAGGAAACCCTTGACACCACTTCTTGTTTCCCAATTAGTTGTGACATCAGATGGTTGCAAGTGTATAGCTTGAGTAATATCTTCCGGCTTTGGATCTCTTTCCATACCGTTGAAAGGTAGTTGATTGAGAATGTGAATCCTCAAGAGTTGGGAGAATTCTTCCATAGTTGGCACAAGTTGATAATCGGGAAATGTGAAGCAATGGTGTAAAGGATCAAAGAACTGAAAGAGCACCTTCATCATGTCTTCATCAGTGTTGGAGGTAACCAATTTTAGTAGGCAACCATGTCTTTTGGTAAATGGAGAATTTTCAGGAATCCTCGGTGCTAACTCTTTGAGTTGAGGAGGGATCCTTACAAGATTGACTTGAATGGTTTTCCTGCGAATAGAATCCACGTCCTACAAAATAAAACAAAGATAAATCCCAAAAATCCTTGAAATGGTTAGTGAGTATGAGTATGATGTTATGATGTTTATGATGTTATGTACAAGTATATATACACACAAAGCAAATAAGTCCTTAGGTTTAGGCTTGCATGGAGTCTCATAGGTAAGTACCCTCTTGAAGTTTAGTTGGCTCAAACCTGTCCTAGTAATAGTAACCGGGTTCTAAGGAGCTCAATATCACTGGCTTGTTTCTTTGATCATTGTTTCAGCACAAGCCTCTTTAATGGCGACCGAAATATCCCAAAAAACCAAACCTCAATGAGTGTAGTATCGAGTATCTACCAACTTCGGACTGCACCAAAGCCGGTCATCTCACTACGTCCTAAAGGCCAAGTTGGTCAAGTAAAGGTTCTAAAAGTTCATTAGTGCTTCATGACATCACTCAGCGGCCCCATATTCTCCTTGACTACTCAAGGGCTATCGGTACTGTTGGCTCCTAAATTCGACACCCTTGTTTTTATTAATATCAGCCATTAAAGCTGAAGGATGTTTTCGACCAGCTGGGTCTGTCGGAATGCCCATCAGAAGATGGCAATGTACTTAGAGGATTTCTTCCAAGGGAGAATTTGGTTACCTTCGACGTCGAAGGTGTGGCTCGTCGAAGATGCCTCTCGACGAAGGTGTTCGATTGCTCAGAGTGGGATGGTTTGAAATTCAAACGTTTGGAGGGAAAACGGTTCCCAGCGGTTACCAAGTGCAACGTGCAAAGATCTGGAGCGTCGAACGCTGAGAACGTGCCAAGTGGAGTCATCTCGAAGCAGTGTAACTGCCCGACGGTTACTTGGGATGTTTAGTATAAATATTAGTAGTTCACGCAGTTTTTCGCATGTGTTCACAATTATATACAAGTCACTCATATAGATTCGAGTACCCAGCGTGTGAGAAAGAATTGTTGAGAATGTATGTGTGAAACACCACTTTATTAATCAAAGTCATTTATTTTCCAGAAACTTTACTTGCTTTCTCCTTTACTTTTCCAGTCGAAAGCCTTTATTTCAAGCCTTCCTTTATTTTATCAAGTTCTCTTCTTCATGCAATTTACATAAAGCTTCTTTATTTCCTTGTCATTTAACCATTATCAAACTTAATCAAAACCCCAAAATCAACCATGTCTTAGGATCAATCTGATCGATCCTGCGAGTCACCAAATAAGTAACCATTTGGAAGATCAGCGGTTGTTTACCAATTCCCACGGTAAACAAATTGGCACACCTGGTGGGACTGTGTGTTGATTTTGAAGTTTAATCTTTTTACACAAAATATCATCTTTTTCGAGGAGTATTGTATGTTATTGAGAAGTGGTAGAATATACACTAACAATACCCATACTGCCAGAAGAAGAGAAGAGATGGCGAATCCGCCAAACAATAACGAAATCCCACAAACGAATGTGGGAACAACGGTTATCCCAACCGTAAGTGAAGCGATAATCGCTGGTTCAACACCAGCAGTAACGGTCACAACGACGGGGCCATTACCTCCGTTCACAGGCCCCAGAGTGCCTTTGGGAACTCCCCCACCAAGGGGAAATCTAGGCACAAGGCCTTATGTTCCCCCAGGATTTATGACAGGAGGTCATAATCGAGAACCACTCTATGGCATGCCAACGTCTGATTTGGCTAGCCTAACGAACGCAGCGTCCACTTTTTCAGACCCTTTAGTGAGTGCCTCTTCGCCACTCCAAGGTTCTGGAGTAGGTATGGCGAACAGAAATAGGACCCAACTCTTAGGAGGAACGTCCCAAGTAGCACATGGCCTTACAAATGCCTCGACAACAGTCTTGAGGCAACAAATGGACGAAAGCAACCATGATATGGTTCAAATGTTGGCACAAACTCTAAGTACAGTGCTGAACCCTCTAATACAAAACACCACCCAATCGAATCAGCAGATGACAGCGCAAATGACGCGTTTGGCTGATTTTTTTGGAGTACCCCAACCTATTCGACAGCCCCAAAGGGCGCAAATAAGGGGAAACCAATGTATACTTTTAGAGGAAGAAACCACTATCAACCAAGGCCAGCAGCCTGTCAAAGAAAACCTTAGGGCACGATTGGAACAGCCTGTCGAAGAACCTAGGGTAATAACCCCAGAGGTAAGGTTAGTTAACAGAAACCAAAATGCTGACGAAGTAGTTCAGCATATCCAATACCAAAATATGGGTTTGGAAAATAATCTGGCAGCCATGATCGAAAGAATCATGACGCAAAATGGGATGAACATGGGCTTTCGTAGGCCCAACTTCACATCCCCACTGTCAGAATAGGTGTTACAAACAGACTTACCTCCTAGATGTAAAGTCCCTAAGTTCACTAAATTCTCTGGGGACACGACAGAGTCTACTGTCGAACATGTGGCGAGATACTTGATCGAAGCAGGAGATATTTCAAACAACGAAAACCTGAGGATTAAGTACTTCCCAAGTTCTTTAACAAAGAACGCATTTACTTGGTTTACAACTCTTCCCCCCAATTCGATCCATCATTGGACCCAGTTGGAGAGATTGTTCCATGAGAAATTCTACATGGGACAAACCAAGATAAGCCTGAAAGAATTGGCCAGTGTAAAGAGACATTTCACTGAACCTATAGACGAATATCTAAATAGGTTTAGGTTGCTCAAAGCAAGATTTTTTACACAAGTGCCAGAACATGAGTTAGTCGAAATAGCCGCAGGCGGCTTAGATTATTCCATTAGGAAGAAGTTAGACACTCAATACCTGAGAGACATGGCACAACTGGCCGATAGAGTTCGACAGGTCGAACGCCTTAAAGCTGAGAAAGCCAAGGCAACGAAAACTCATAAAAGAGAGCGGATAGCGTATGTTGAGATGGATGACAAAGATCCAGAAACCTTCGACGAAACTATAACTGTCGAAGAAGGCGAAGTCGATTTAGCGGAACTAAAACAAGGACCACCATATTCTTGCAAACTGTTAGTCCCCTCAAGTGGAAAAAATCCCACTGGTCCAGAAAGGACCAACGATAGGTTCCCCAAAAAGACTTATAGTTTTGATATTACAAAATGTGATGAAATCTTTGACTTGCTTGTAAAAGATGGCCAAATGATAATACCCCCAGGGGTAAAAGTGCCTCCTCTTGATCAAAGAAAGAAGAGAGGCTTTTGTAAATATCATAATTTTCTGGGCCATAAAACGTCTCAATGTTTTCTTTTCAGGAATCTTGTGCAAGACGCTATCGAAGAAGGGAGGTTGAAGTTTGCTGACAAGACCCCCATGATTGTGGACTCTAACCCGTTGCAGGCTGAAGCCCATTATGCTGAACCTTCAGAGGTGAATGTGATCGAGGTATCCAGAAGCCAGTCGAAGAGGCCAGGAATCACAATGGTCGAAGTCTCAAAGGACCATGTCAACATGCCAATCTTTGGCAGTTTTTCTGGGAATCTATCCAGAAAGACAATTGAAGCGGTTCAGAAAGCGGTCGAAAGCCCAAAGCTGGAGACAGTTGGAGCCTAAAAATCTGGAACAAAACCCAGTTCTCACTTGGCCGCAGTTCAAGGCCAGACAGAGGGCTTGGAGATTCAAATGAAGCAGTTGACTCTTGCCAACAAAGATACCATGAATGTCAACATGGTCGAAGTCTCTGAACCAAAAGCATCAGAGGAGGCCATGAGGCAAGAACAAGCTAACAAAACTGCTTTCCCTCGGGAAAATGAAAAACTGGCAGATTTTCTGCAAAGATGCCAGAAAAAGAAGTCAGAAGTGATGCTGTGTCCCAGATGCAGTTCGATCTTCGACAAAAAAGCTGCTGAACATATTCAAGGTGTAAGAGCAGCAAATAAAAAAAGGGAAAGTGTTGATCTTCGACATGATCCCAGAAGAGCCTCCCAAAGAGGTTCAAACCAAGAAAAGAGGCCACTGACCTTCAGGCCTCCAACTAATGTGCCAGTAGATACATGGTACAAAACATCTGGTCGAAAGAGGCCAAGCGAGGAAAGATGGCACTCCTTCGATGTGCCAAGAGGTTCATCTTTAACACATAAGAAAGAGCCTCAGGTTGCTGCCCCTAGAGTGACACAGGTGTAAAGCAACTACAAAGGGAAAAATCCCATGTCTCGATCTCAATGGAGGAGATACCAGAGGCGACGAAAAGCTGAGAGGGAGGCTGCTAATGAACCAAAGGCAGAAACCAGTTCAAATGTTCCTCAAAGAAAGCAAAGGAAACCTCTGGAAAGAGAACCAGTAACCAATAGGCTGGTTTGGCCTAACCAAGGTGAAGTCGATGACGAAGATGGTTCTGAGTCTGATGACACTTTGGACATCATGGTGAATATAGTCTCAGTGCTGCCCAGAGAGTTCAACCGCCAGGTGGAGGTCGAAACAAGTGATTGGGAAGTGGAGCAAGAAATGGCCAAACATAGGCCAGTGTGCTATTTCGTCACGGATAATGGCACTACTGAGGAGCAGAATGGGTTCTTCGAACCACCTACAGAGGCGATGAAAAATCACCTCAAGCCTTTATTTATAAGGGCTAAACTCGAAGAAACCACAGTGAATAAAATCTTGGTGGATTGTGGGGCAACCATCAACATTATTCCTCACTTTATGCTAAGAAAAATAGGCAAAAGTGATGAGAATATCAAGCCTCACAACATGGTCCTGTCGAATTATGAAGGCGGCATAGGGACCACAATGGGTGTGATCCAACTGGATATCAAGGTGGGATCTATCCTTCGACCAACTATGTTTATGGTCATATCGGCCAAACCTAACTATAATCTTTTGTTGGGCCGTGAATGGATTCATGGTGTTGGAGCTGTACCATCATCAATGCACCAGAGGTTGCTGCTATGGCGTCCTGATGGGATGGTCGAAAACATAGAAGCGGACCAAAGCTATTACCTGGGCGAAGTGAATCACCTAGGGCTGGCAGACTTCGACAAGAACTTGGCTCACATTGGGCCATGCCCAACACCTGACTTCGACTTGGCGCCAGCGCCAAATACTTTTTGTTCCCTATACCTGCACCCTGAGCATGGTTTTCAATGGGATAGAGAAGACTTATCCCACATAGACTTCAGTGGGTTAACTGACATCCAACCAACTGGTTGGGGAAGTGAATTCAGTGATAATGACTGAGTCACAATCATTGAAGCGAATTTCGGCTTACGTAGCCGAAACAAAGATGATAACAGCTCTCGAAGCCGAAGTAAAATACATGGCCACACAGGCCAATGATCAACAGTTATCTTCTACAGGTCCTGGAAAGGACTTCGATCCAGAACCTCCTGATATCATGCCAGAAGGGATGCAGGAACAGAGGCTCGACGCCATCTACGACGATGAGCCTTTGGGATTCGAAAAGGACCCCTTAGCGAATAACATCAAGATGCCAGCACAGGATCCTTTTGAAGAAATCAACTTGGGTGAAGGGTCAGAGAAAAAGCCAACTTACATCAGTGCCAAAATTGACCCAGAACTCAGGTTGGAAGTAATCCAATTGTTAAAAGAGTTCAAGGACTGTTTTGCATGGGATTACGACGAAATGCCTGGTCTCGACAGAGGTTTGGTGGAACTTCAGTTGCCAATCAAACCTGGGAAGAAGCCAATCAAGCAAAGTCCAAGACGCTTCGCCCCAGAAATACTGTCGAAGATCAAAACGGAAGTCGAAAGACTGCTGAAGTGCAAATTCATACGCGTCACGAGGTATGTCGAATGGATTGCCAACATTGTGCCAGTAATTAAGAAAAATGGTACATTGAGGGTGTGCATAGATTTCAGAGATTTGAATGCTGCTACACCCAAAGATGAATATCCTATGCTTGTGGCGGAAATGCTAGTCGATTCTGCCGCTGGCTACGAGTATCTGAGTATGCTCGATGGTTATTCAGGATATAATCAAATATTCATTGCTGAAGAGGATGTGTCGAAAACGGCTTTTCGATGTCCTGGGGCTTTAGGCACTTACGAATGGGTAGTGATGCCTTTTGGCCTAAAGAACGCTGGGGCAACATACCAGCGAGCAATGAATTCTATCTTCCATGATTTTATTAACACTTTTATGCAAGTATATATTGATGACATTGTTATAAAATATATTTCCAGGAAGAATCATATAGACCACCTTCGACAATCATTCGAAAGAATGAGAGAACATGGTCTGAAGATGAACCCTTTGAAGTGTGCATTCTGTGTGAAAGCTGGAGATTTCTTGGGCTTTGTTGTCCATAAAAAAGGAATCGAAATCAACCAGAACAAGACGAAGGCAATTCTGGAAGCGAAAGTGCCATCGAATAAAAAGGAGCTGCAATCTCTGTTAGGCAAGATAAATTTCTTAAGAAGATTCATATCTAACCTAAGTGGGAAAGCTCAAGCCTTTTCGCCCTTACTTCGACTGAACAAAGAGGGATTCGAATGGGGGCAAGAGCAACAAGAAGCCTTCGACAAAATCAAAGGGTACCTCACAAAGCCACCTATTTTGGTGCCTCCTTGTAGCAATAGGAGTATGAGATTGTACATAGCTGCATCCGACAAAACTTTGGGAAGCATGTTAGCCCAAGAAGATGAAAATGGTGTCGAAAGACCCATTTACTATCTTAGTAGAGTTTTGAACGATGCAGAAACTAGATATAGCGAAGTTGAAAAATTGTGTCTATGTCTGTATTTCTCTTGTACAAAACTCAAGCAATATATAAAACCAGTTGATGTGTATGTTTCGTCTCATTTTGATGTTTTCAAGTACATGTTGTCGAAACCCATCTTGCACAGTCGAATTGGCAAGTGGGCACTAGCATTAACTGAATACTCCTTGACCTTTATGCCTCTTAAGGCAGTAAAAGGACAAGTGGTTGCAGACTTTATAGTCGACCATTCAATTCAAGTTGAGAGTATTAATTATATGGAGATAGAACCTTGGAAATTCTACTTCGATGGTTCCAGCCATAAAGATGGAACAGGAGTAGGAGTCTTGATTATTTCTCCAGAAAAAATTCCAACAACATTCAAGTACAAGATATCAGGTTCTTGTTCGAACAATGAGGCTGAGTATGAAGCTCTAATTACTGGCCTTGAGATATTGTTGGAATTGGGGGCAACTCGAGTCGAAATAATGGGAGACTCAGAGTTAGTCATTAAGCAAGTCACAAAAGAATATAAATGCATAAGAGAAAATCTCATTATGTACTTTGTGATAGCAAATCGTTTGTTGAAAAAATTTGAAATGGTCAATATTCGACACATACCCAGATTGGAAAATCAAATAGCCAACGATTTGGCACAAATTGCATCTGGGTACAAAATTTCAAAAACGAGATTACAAAGAGCAATCGAAGTTCAAGAAAAGATAAAAGCAACCTGTTTGTCACCAACAGACTTGGAATCGACAAGACTAGGGTATGCTGATCAAACTATCTTCGAAATTTCGTTCATAGACAATTTGTCAGAGCAAGATTGGAGGAAACCCATTGTGGATTATCTTCAAAATCCAGTAGCTTCGACAGAACGAAAAACAAAGTATAGGGCGTTGAGTTACGTACTCATGGGTAATGAGTTATTTAAAAAGACGCCTGAAGGGGTATTTCTAAAATGCTTAAGTGAAACTGAAGCATACATAGCCCTTTCGACTACGCACGCTGGAGCATGTGGGGCTCACCAAGTAGGCCATAAGATGAAATGGTTGTTGTTTCGACAAGGACTATACTGGCCCACCATGTTGAAAGATTGTGTCGAGTTCGCCAAGGGTTGTCAAGAATGTCAAGTCCATACAGGCATCCAACATGTACCAGCAAGCGAACTTCACTCGATAGTGAAACCTTGGCCCTTTAGAGGATGGGCGTTGGACCTTATTGGAGAGATTCGACCAGCATCATCAAAGAGCCAGAAGTATATATTGGTAGGCATTGATTATTTTACTAAGTGGATCGAAGCTATTCCTTTAGTCAATGTAGACCAAGAAAATGTCATTGAATTTATTCAAAAGAACATTATCTTTAGATATGGAATCCCTGAGACTATAACTACTGATCAAGGATCAGTCTTCACCAGTCGAAAGATGCAGGAATTCGCTCAGGAAATAGGCTTTAAACTCCTAACATCAACGCCTTATTATGCACAGGCAAACGGTCAAGTCGAAGCAGCGAACAAATTAGTGATTGGCTTGATAAAAAAGCATGTTGGGAAGAAGCCGAAAAATTGGCATAAGACGTTAGACCAGATTTTGTGGGCTTGTCGAACGTCCCCAAAAGAAGCCATAGGTACAACACCATATAGGCTAACTTTTGGTCATGACGCAGTGTTGCCAGCAGAAATTTGTCTTCAATCTGCAAGGGTTCAGAGACACCATGATATTCCCTCTGAAGTTTATTGGGATATGATGTTAGACGAACTAGTAGATTTAGACGAAGAAAGACTGCGCACTCTTGACCTACTAAGGCTTCAGAAGAAAAGAGTAGAAGACTCTTACAATAAAAAAGTAAAGCCTAAGGCATTCTCGCCTGGAGAATTAGTTTGGAAGGTGATTCTTCCCATGGATCGAAGGGATCGAAGCATGGGAAAATGGTCACCCAAATGGGAAGGGCCATTCAGAATTATCCAGATTTTTTCTGGTGGAGCTTATGAAGTCGAAGAGTTAGGTGACGATAAAAGGCTCTTGAGAGTAAATGGAAAATATTTGAAAAAGTATAAACCTATGCTCCAAGAGATAAAAATAAATAACAAGTAACGACTAAATTAACCATAAATAAGCCAAAATGGAAAATTTTATAAATTAGCCAAAATGGCAATATTGTCAAATACATATTGCAATATATGGTTAAAGGGCTGAGTCAATCAGAAGGGGATCGAGTCTTTGAGTCGAAGGTACTTCGCCTGCTGCAAATCCAGTCTTTTGTTGCACAAGGCATTCGCCTGGGCAAGCTTGGCAATTTGGTCGTCGAAGGCTTGAGCTTTCTCAGCAAATTCTAGGCCTTGTGTGATTTCAGCTTGACTCTCGGTGTCCGGAACAGTCGAGAGAAGTTCCTCCTTGCGCTTAGTATTGGCATTCATCTTGGCCTCTAGCTCTTCGATTTACGCCTTTATGGAAGCATTCTCTCGATCTATGGCATCAACTTCTTCTTGTTTAGATGCCTTTTGCTTCGACAACTCTGCAATTCGAGAAGTCGTCTCTGCTACAGCAGTCCATGCAGAAGAGCTTTTGCCATATAACGCTTCAAGCTGGCTATTGAAGCCCCTTTGTCGCCGATAATCTGCTGAGACTTGATCAATAATGGAGTGTAACTCCATGATAAAGCTTGAAACCTCCGGAGTCACAGCTAGAAAGTCTACGGCATTCAAAACAGCCCCCAAATACGATGGAGCAGTAGGGTCCCCCTCCAAAGCTTTCATCAAATCTTTCTTGAAGAACTGAGCCTTAACCTTCGTCAAAGCCTCATCGAGAGGAGAAGTCTCAGTGGATTTCCCCGACTGAGTAGAAGCCTCCTGACTAATATCAGACGAACTTCCCTTGCTCTCGATAATGGCATTCAGATAGCCAACGGGATCAGTTTGCTTCAAGAGTGCTAAGTCTTCTTTCGATCTATGCTTTGTTGAGGAGGTAACCTTCGCAGCAGCATTGCCTTGGGGTTGAGGCTGTTGAGTAGCATTTGCCTCAACCTGACTTTCTTCGACTTGAAGATCAGCAGTACCAGCATCGACATGACCTCCTTCGTCATGTTGTCCCTCCGACAGATCAACCACTTGAATCTCTTTTGGTTGTTTCTCTTCTGTTTGTGGATCTTCTGTTTGTTGTTCTTCTGTCTCAGCATTGGCTTCATCTGTTTCAGCATTGGCTTCATCATTCGCCAAGTCTTTTTCTTGCGGCCTACTGAGTTCAGCAGAATCTAACGTTTCAGAAGTCTTTGGCGCTGAGCTTTCAGTGGTTTCCTGGAAAAAGCAGAAGAAGAATCTTCTAAGTTAGGAAGGGACATAATCGAACGTGGGTATCGACACCTGAGTTAAAAAAGGGTCAAAGAAATTACCTGCAGAGGAACTTCAGCCCCAGGGCTGGAATTATCGCTTTCGACAGGTTTATTGAGAAGAACATTTAGTTCCTCCTCCGTTGGCTCTTCAATAATTACTGGAGGTGGCCTGGGCTTTCTCCCAGCAACCTTTATTCTGATTGTTCGAGTCTCAGGAGAAGGAACGTCCTTCTTCACCTTTCGCCTTTTAAGAGGAGCAGGGGGAGAATCGTCTTCTTCGTCACTCCCAGATTCGACCGTCAGTGCTGGTCGTTTCTTGGGTGAAGGTGCCTAAAAACCAATTGGAGTTCGATTTAGAAGCTACATCGAAAGTCAGAATGTTAAAGCCAGAAGAAAATAATAAAAGTCTGGTTACCGGTGCAGAAGGCTTTTTCGAAGGACCTTCCCCCTGATGGCCTGTTGTAGTCTTCGCCGGTCCTATAGTCTTCGTCGGTGGTGGAGGTTTTGTCAAGGGACCTCCTCCCTGATGGCCTTCTGCAGCTTTCTTGGCTGCAGGCTTTCGAACAACTGAAAGAAGAGAAAATAATTAACAGGCTACCAGTCGAAAGGGAAGGACAAAATAATTTGGAAGAATGAACTTACATTTCTTTATTTTGTCCAAGACAAGAACAAAAGACTTCTGAAGTTCGTCCACGAAGTCCTTCTCGTCGAAGAACTCTTCAGCGTAGTAACTTTTCCACCACTCTTCGAAGGATGGTGAGCAGAGAAAGTTAAGCTGATAGTCAAACAACGAAAGAACAGTTCGACCAGCATACCTGCCGATATGCTTAGTGGCAGCGTCTTCAGTGTAGTCGTTGCAAAAGTATAACATAGACTTCTCCCTGGGAAAAATAGGAGAAGGAAGTGTTTGAATGATACCAAACTGGCAGGAGACCAAGTTTGGTTGATACGCGATCAGGCTCAAGTGAGTCTTGGAGCTCTTGAATCGCAGGGGCATTATTCTTGGTGTGAGAAATGCTTCCCACACTGTTGTATGTTCTTCGACCTGAGGGCCACTCGACGATTTAGGATGGGGCCTCGTGAACCACTCTGGACCAACCTTTCGTCGAGCAAAGGGAGCCATGGTCGAAACAAATTCTTTCCTTTTTGCAAACATCAAGACGAAGTTTGTAAAAGTTTGTTGAAGCTCCAGCCCATCTTCAGTTGGGGTCAGCAGAGCCAATCTGGTGCCTTCGATGCACCTATTTGCTATCTCAGGAGCTTGCTCATTTATTTGAGTCTTCTGAGGTAATAAAGACTCGAAGCTGGCATTGAGCCACAACTGAAGTAGCCAAAAAGGTCCTGCAAGCAGCAGACTGGCTCTGTTCTCGATGATCTTCAAAAGAGTCGCTCCGCTGCTAATCGACTCGTACAGATTCGCCAAGATCAATTCTGCCAAACAAATATTTTGGCCATGGTGGAGTTGGGTGGCGAGGGTGACTATCTTCTTTGTCACCTGTAAAGACTTTGTGCAGAATAAAAAGTGTGACAGCCATAAGGCTAGAAACGCGATATGCTCTACATCCGACACAGTGGCTGTCGACTTATCGTGGTAATGGTTGATATAGGTGGTGTAGGTTGGTTTTGTGGCAGAGAATCCAATCTGATCCTCCGACATTTCCTCTGGGTCGAAATAGTCCCCAGTGGGTCGAAGGCCAGTGATGGCAGCCACGTCGAACAGCGTGGGTGTCAGCATTCCACAGGGAAGGTGGAAGGTGAAATGAGTGTAATCCCAGAAGAGTAAGGAAGCTATCAACATTTCTGGGGAATAGTTGAGACCCGTCTTCGACAACATAACTAGGTCGAATATCCCCAGGTCTTTCCAGATCGAAGCCTGGCTTTTCTCCATTTTTTCCAGCCAAGCACTGTAGTCAGGAGTGAGGCTAGGGCTAGACCTGAAAGCCCTAACACCCCTATTGAAGAAGCGAAGATCGATTTTCTCCTTAGCGGGATCTTCATTATCCTCTGCATCTTTCTTAGAGCATCCAACAGGTTTGAGCTTTTCGAGCACTGGAAAGAAGCTTTTGATCTTCATGGCTTCAGCGATGCTTGGGTTGAGCGGGCCAGACATGGCGAAGATTTGGTTGGAGTATCCAACCGGAATCATGAGTTGGCGTGAATAAGCGTCACGTTCAGCAATGTCTAGGGGCTCAGGAACCCTTCGTTGGCCTGTAGGAGAAACTACGGGGGCAGTGGAGAAAATCTTGGGTTTAGCATTTCCGGAGGGGATGTTAGAACTAGGAGCGGTGGAAGAACCGGACGCCATTGTTGATGTTAAGGTTGAAGATGAAGTGAAGAACAAGTTGTTTGCAAAGTTTGCAGAGAGTTTGTATTCAATAAGGAAGTTTGAAGGCAAGGTAGCGTGAAAAAGTCCCACAATGGGTACTTGGCGCTATTTATAGTAGTTGGGAAATCCCCAAATTCGAGGCCATTTAATGCCATTTAATGTTGCAGAAGGTAGTGGGACACGTGGCGTCCCCCTGTTGACATAGCCGTTCTGCAGAAATGAAAGGGTGCAGCGTGCGCCCTCATTTTTGGGAATTGTCATGATGACAATTTGTGAAAAGACATTTGGCACGCTGCACGCCGTACTGAGGTGACGTCTTAGGTACGGATGAAATGATGGCTTTTCCTTGGGATTGTCAGTGGTTGGTAGAAGACAAAAAGTGCACAATTTAATTTGTGACTAAGAATGAAAAGACAGGTGTCGAATGGAGTTTCAAAGAATTCCTTTTTCTTTTCAGAGTCGAAATAAGGCATTCTTGGGGGGCAATTTGTTGGCTCCTAAATTCGACACCCTTGTTTTTATTAATATCAGCCATTAAAGCTGAAGGATGTTTTCGACCAGCTGGGTCTGTCGGAATGCCCATCAGAAGATGGCAATGTACTTAGAGGATTTCTTCCAAGGGAGAATTTGGTTGCCTTCGACGTCGAAGGTGTGGCTCGTCGAAGATGCCTCTCGACGAAGGTGTTCGATTGCTCAGAGTGGGATGGTTTGAAATCCAAACGTTTGGAGGGAAAACGGTTCCCAGCGGTTACCAAGTGCAACGTGCAAAGATCTGGAGCGTCGAACGCTGAGAACGTGCCAAGTGGAGTCATCTCGAAGCAGTGTAACTGCCCGACGGTTACTTGGGATGTTTAGTATAAATATTAGTAGTTCACGCAGTTTTTCGCGTGTGTTCACAATTATATACAAGTCACTCATATAGATTCGAGTACCCAGCGTGTGAGAAAGAATTGTTGAGAATGTATGTGTGAAACACCACTTTATTAATCCTTGTCATTTATTTTCCAGAAACTTTACTTGCTTTCTCCTTTACTTTTCCAGTCGAAAGCCTTTATTTCAAGCCTTCCTTTATTTTATCAAGTTCTCTTCTTCATGCAATTTACATAAAGCTTCTTTATTTCCTTGTCATTTAACCATTATCAAACTTAATCAAAACCCCAAAATTAACCATGTCTTAGGATCAATCTGATCGATCCTGCGAGTCACCAAATAAGTAACCATTTGGAAGATCAGCGGTTGTTTACCAATTCCCACGGTAAACAGGTACCCACAAATATGTCGCACTAACGTAGCTATTTCTTAGACCGTATCGGTATACCCCGCACAATTTCCATAATGTATTGCTACTTACCTATAAGGTATTCCAAATCCGAGTAGAGGATTCAAACCCAAACAAAGAACCATAATGTAAATCATACAAGTCAAACAACGAAAGCAAGTAAATATGATCTAGCCCTAAGGTAACCCCACTTTTAGGATTTTCCCCAGCAGAGTCACCAGTTCTGTGATACGGTGGGAGAACTGACTTGGTGTTTTGCGTTTGATCGCAAATGTTGCCGTTAGCAAGAGTCGCCACTGACTTTTCTTTTATCCAAAAGGAAAGGTGAAAAATCATAGGAAAGACCTTTGAGATTATTTCTTGAGTTCGGGGGGTAGATTATGAAAAGGGAAGGTATTAACACCCTTTTCATCCATGGCTTTCCATGGGCTCTTAGTTACTTGCTAGATCACTTGCTTTTGTTTGAAAATATGCTTTGTGTTGTTTTTGAAAGTATTTTGAAAAGGCGCCATCGTTTAGGAAAACTTTGTAATGATTCCCATTCGTAAGAATGTGTACAAAGTGTTGATATTTTGCAAATGTTTCAAGTTTGAAAAGTGTTTTGAAAGTGTTGGTGTTTGTTTTGAAAATAGAAAGGATGTTTTTGGTTTTGAAATTGAGCAAGCAACTAGGAACAATCTACTTACTCAAAAGTCTTTCATTTTTATTTCCTCTTTCCTTTGACATTGTTATCTTACCATTGATTTTGGTAAGTAACCCTATCTTTGGATGTAAAAGGAACAGGCGTGGGTCATTGTATAGCCATGATTAGTAATGTTGCAAGATATCTTAGAATTTTTCTTTAGGGACTAAGATCATTTTGAAAGGAAACATAGATAGCATCATCGAGGGACTATGATCTTGTATTTTGCTTGTTTTTGCTAAGATACCTCACATGCGTATCATGACTATTATTTCTCAAGGCAACAAGTGGATTTAACCCTAGAGGTGCAAGGTGTGCGAGTGTATCTTTTTCATGCTTTATTTGTCTTACATTAGGGTTTTCTATTGGTTAGTTTTATCTTTCCATACACACCTAATTACTAGCAATATATGAAAGCAATAAAAATGAGGAAAAGTAAAAATACTAAGCTATTACATCAATAAGGGAGAGGGTGTACAAATTCACAAATGGGGATTGCAAGAAATTAAAATCCTAATTATCTATTACAACCATATTGAAATAATATACAAAAAATGTAAAAGGGATTTATTTTGTTTTTGTTAAGAAATTAATTTACTTAAGAAAATATTTTGATCTTTTTTATTCTAAAAGAAATGAAATAAAACATGTGAATATGAAATATTTTTGGTGTTTTTGGTTATTTAAAAGCTAAAATAAAATAAATAAGAGAAAAGGAAATCAGAATCATCATGTTGCCGAAACGGGAAAGAACAGAAGTTCTGACTCTGATACGCTGCAAAAGAGAAAATGTTAGTGGGAAAATGGAGGGTCAGAAGTTCTGGGCCTGGGTACACCAAATTCTAAGGTTGAAAGAGGTTCAGAGGCTATAGTGTAGCTGGGAACCTAGAAGTTTATGTACCTCTAGCAAGTCAGAAGTTCTGGCTATTTTGAAAGAGTGAGGTGACAATGCTGTTAGGTGAGGACATCTAGAAGTTCTGATTTTGGAGTATCGTCTGACAGATAAATGGGTAAAAAATATGTCAACAAATAAACCTAAAAAAGATGCTTCTGAGGCTAGAACCCAGGACCCTTAGTACTAATGTCTTATGCACGCGTTGTCTGCCACTGGGGTGGCTGTACATCCGATATTAAAAGCAAAAGCATAAACATGTATCACAAAGTAAACTCTGATGATGAACTCCAATTCTTTCTTCATGCTAATCATAACATCTGCAACTTAGTTAAATCTCAACAGAACAGAAAATACAGACATAGCAATTATGGCAGTTTTTCCATCATGGTTTTAGAAGCATAAAAAATGTCAAGACTGTAAATCAGAGACAAGCATGTAACTGCTAGTCATAGTTTCCTTAAGAAGTTTTGAACTGATGTTCTTCCTATTTAGCCAGACAAATACATGAAACCTCCGAATATATGCAGCGTCAGAATCAGGATATCCATATTATATCTTGAACATGCAAGTCTAACAATGCTTAAGCAATGAGATACAAGTCAGAAGAAACTTACCTTGCTTCTGGAGATTGTTCTGGATTAGAGTCTGGTTCAGGCTGCTGTGATATTCTGGTCAGCTTCCTCACTTGCTCAGAAGGCTGGAACAATCTTTAACTTGAGCTAAGGAATGGCTGGAAAATCTTGGAACAACAAAGAATCAAAGTTCTGGTTTTTTGAAATGGAAGTTGGTGGAGATGGGATTGCAGTTGTAAACAGAAGTTGGGATTGTTTCAAATATGGCCAAGAGGTGTGCAAGAAAATAAGAGTTTGGGCGTGAAAAGAAATAGAGGCTTAGCAGGTTTTTGTGTTTACACTTTTAATTTCCAGTTCTTTGAAATTTCAACAAGGTTTTCAGGATAATTTTAAAATTCTCTCTTTTTTTAGCTGTAAATGAAGTTCAATTTATAGGCAAGGATTTAGTAGCTTGGAGAAGTCATAAGTACAACCATCATACACTAGGCACTGACTTGTTCTTGAAGCAAGTTCAAACAAGTAAGGTTTAACGCACCAAGTAAGGTGGCTAGAAGATTTTAGCCGTGCCTAAGCTGGATTTGTAAGCCTGAAATAAGGAAAAGTACCCCCAGAGGCAAAAGAAAAGCATGGGCCCAACATAAACTTATACAAAAGTTTGCTTTTCAAGGACAACAATGGTACTTTTATCTCACACGTGGGGAAATCCTTTGGATAAAAACTCAAAAGTGGTTGTGAGCATTAAATGATGATGAGATTTATCAAACCAGAAATCCTATGCTATGAGATTGTGTATCATAGCTTAGATCTGGGCCAGAAGTTCAGCATCAGCGCAACTTAGAACAAAACATCCAACTTCTGATCCTTTAATCTTTTTGTTCCAGTATATTCTGAAGAAGTTCTCAGACTTTTATGAAAGTTTGTAACACGCTTTGTAGACTTTCTTTGAATTACTTTTGAAAACTCTGGTTGAACCTTCGTGAAAACTCGCCCAGCAGTTCTAACCAAGGTCTCTTGAAAATGTCCAGAATTTGCTGAGTGTTTCAGTTTCATAGGCGTGTCTTTGAACATTTATAACTTGAAATTCCAGCATTTCCAGGATAAATTCTGTTCTACACTATTTTGGGTCTTATTGAGATCTAAAACTCTTGTGTTAGAAATTCTTCCAGAATCAGCTTGCATTATGGTGATAAATTGATCAGAAGTTCTGAGCTTGTCATGTTTCTTAAACACTTAGAAAAATTCTAAGCATTTTAGAATTTTGACTTTTGAACCCCCTTGATGAAACAAAACATCATATTTCAATATGTCTTGATTAAATATGATTCTTGAAACTTGATTTTGATCAAAAGTCAAAGTTTGGCTTTTCAGTGTGCAAATACTATTTTGCCCTTGTGCCAATTCCAAGTCTAAATTGATGTGTCAGTACTGCAAACTTGACGTCATAGAAGACTTTGTGAGAGAATCCTTGAGAGATGAGAGGGAAAATTTTGGGGTACAACAGTGGGTAAGAACTCTTGAATGCTTGATCACAACCTTTTTCATAACTCAAAACATTTTTCACACTACACTTTCAAACAAGATATTTTCAAAAAACACTTTGTATATATATTCTTGAGGACCAACACAAGAATTATTATAAAGTTAGCCTTACATTGGCATTTCAATATATTTTCAAACAAATCACACACACAAAGCAAATTTTAAAAGTAAGCTAAGCAATTAAGAGCCTGTAGATAACTACAGATGTAAAGGGTGCTAACACCTTCCCTTTTCATAACTTACCCCCTGAACTCAAAATCTATCAAAGGTTTTTCCTGTTCTTTTCACCTTTTCTAAATATTGGATAAAACAAAAGTCGGTGGAAACTCTTGCTAACCGCAACATTTGCGATAAAACCAGAAAAGTCAATTCTCCCACCGTATTACACTCGTGACTCTGCTGGGGAATTAAATCTAAAAGAGGGGTTACCTTAAGAGTTAGATCACTTTAGTTGCTTTTATTGTATGCTTTGTCTAATTTACTTTAAGGGTTCATGCTTGGTATTATTGCTTGTGTGAAAGATCCTACACTCGTATCTAGTGATTCCTTAGGTAAGTAGAAATAGATCATAAATATTGTACAACATATACCGATATGGTTAACATGATAGCTACAGTTAGTGTGACACTTTGGTTTGTACTGATGTTCCTTGAGTCAGTCAAAGATAACATTAGGCTTCCGCATGGTGTCGTTAATACAAACTTGCTTTTAGAACCTTAATTGACACATCATGGCCTTTAGAAAGTAGAGAGATAGGTGGCTTTGGTGCAGCCCAAAGTTGGTTCATACTCGAGGCTACACTCATTGAGATTCGACTTTCAGGATGTTTTAGTGGAAAGTCAATTGTCGTTCTAAAATAAAGCCTTTGAGAAAGATCTGTGATATGAGATTCTTAGAACCCGGTTACTATTTTAGGATAGGTGGAGCCAACTAAACTTCAGTTGTGGGA
Source organism: Vicia faba (assembly GCA_948472305.1). Lineage (NCBI taxonomy): Eukaryota > Viridiplantae > Streptophyta > Magnoliopsida > Fabales > Fabaceae > Vicia > Vicia faba. Next base: position 1,285,660,326 of record OX451738.1, on the reverse strand, counting down.
AGGGTACTTACCTATTGACTTCTTGAAAGCCTTTAAACCTAAGACTACTTGTGTGACTTATTTGTATTCACTATATAACAACTTGAACTCCTTGCAGGATTTGTTTTTATAAACCCACTTGTTCTCATCACCTTACGCTTTTACTTAGTGCATAGAATACACATCATGTCATTTCATAACATAGCATTTTCACTAACCACTTCAAGGACCTAGGAATTTATCTTTGTTCCTTGTTGCAGATTATGGCCTCCGCTCACATAAATACTATCTGAATCAACTTTATAAAGGTACCTTCCAAGCTTAAGGAGTTAGTCTCAAAGGTTCCCGAAAACTCTCAATTCACCAAGAGGCATGGTTATCTACTCAGTTTTGTTACCTCAGGTTTTGAAGAAGACATGATGAGTGTTCTGTTCCAGTTCTTTGATCCTAAGCATCATTATTTTACCTTCCCATATTATCAGTTGGTACCCCTAATGGAATAGTTTTCTAAGCTACTTGGAGTACCTATTTTTGATCAGACACCCTTCACCGGTTTAGAGAAAGTTCTAAAACCTGAAGTTATTGAAGCAACCTTACATCTGAAGCGATCATACATTGTGTCTAATTGGGAAACAAGAAGTGGAGTTAAAGGTCTTCTTGCTAAATTTCTAATTGAGAAGGATCAATTGTTTCTAGATGCTATGAGTTTTCATGCTTTTGAGGAGATATTTCCTCTGTTGATCTATGGTTTGGTACTATTGCCTAATCCAGGCCAACTCATAGGTGTGAGCGCCATCAAAATATTTCTTACTCATAATCATGTGCCTACTTTGCTTGGAGATATTTTGCACTCTCTTCACACTCGTACTATGAGAGAGAGGGACTCTCATGTGTTGCATACCTTTACTATTCAGGTGCTTTATTTTGCACCCTCCCTGAACAGTGATGAAGAATGAATAAGGTTTTAAGTGGTCTCGAAGGATGACGTCACTCTCTCATTCAGATATCTATTGGTGTTCCTGATCTCGGGAGGACATCACTATTATTGACCACTGTGGGGAATTCCCTAATGTGCCACTCCTTGGAATAAGAGGAGGTATTACTTACAATCCTTCTCTAGCTCTACGTCAATTTGGTTATGCTCGAAGAGACGGTCCTCATGATATGCTTATCCAGGGTATTGTATTTGATTACGAGAATGATCCTCGAGGTTACCATCAAAAGTTTATATGTGCTTGGGGCATGGTGAATAAGATTGATAACAAGACTTTGGAACAGAAAAACTCGATCCCTTTGGAGCCCTACCTCAGATGGGTGCGATTTCGTGCTCCAAATCTTATAATGCCATACCCTGCTATCCTACCAGTAATTGTGGAGCCTGTTGTTGAAGGAGATATTCCTCATACCATTTTAAATCCAGATATGCCTACTGACCTTGAAGAGCTACATAAGTCTTGGAGCTGAAAGTCTATGCTAGTGAGAAGAAAGTGTTGGAGCTGAAAAAATGACTTCACGAAGAGAAGAGCCTTAATGCATATGTCAACACAAAGAGGAAGCGTCCATGGGAGACTTGAGTCTTAGGTCTTAGGAGTTCACAATTTGTTTCCTTGTAGCCCTTTTTGTTTTCATTGTAAGCCTAAAAGGAAGTTCTAATTTGAACTTATTAGTAAGAGTCTTTGTTTCTGTTCCCTTTTGATTAACAAATTTAAATCCCACTAGGTCCTTGAAAACATTGCATACGCATCCACATACCATGTCATTGCATAAAAGGTATTTGTGATACGGTGGGAGAACTGACTTGGGTTTTGCGTTTGTTTTCGCAAATGTTTCGGTTGAGCAAGAGTCGCCACCGACTTTTTATTTTATCCTAAAGGAAAGGTTAAAAAGCACAGGAAAAACCTTTTGAGATGTTTCGTGGGTTCGGGGGGTAGATTATGAAAAGGGAAGGTATTAGCACCCTTTTCATCCATGGTTATCCATGGGCTCTTAGTTACTTGCTTAGATCACTTGCCTTTGATTTTCAATTGTTTGAAATGGTGTGTGTGTGTGTGTTTTGAAAATGTTTTGAAAAAGACGCCTTGTCTAGGCAACCATTGTAATGACTCGTGTTTGAGTATATACAAAGGTGTGTATCTTTTCGAAAAGATGTTTCAAATGTTTTTGAAAGTTGTTTGGAAATTGTGTTTGTGAAGTGTGGTTTTGAAAAGTAGGCAAGTGTTTTTTTTTGCAAGTTTGTCAAGTAACTAAGAGTTGGTCTACCCTATTGTACTCAAAGGTTTTTCTCATGTTTTAACCCTTTTAACAATTTTGTTCCACCATTGTATTTGGTGGACAATCTTGCGTTAGGATGTTAACGGGACATGCGCGGGTCATCGTATGGACCATGAATGCAATGGTGCCAAGTGTCTTTGGCAATTCGCTTGAAGGTACTTGATCATTTTTAGGCAACTTTCGAAAGCGTCATCGAGGGACTATGATCATTTGAATTGTTTTGCCAAAGATACTCAACGTGCAAGCATGGCCCATTTTGGAAGGCAACATGTGGGATTACCCTAGGGGTGCAAGTGTGAATAGTGTATTGATTTCATGTATTTGTCTTGTATTAGGTTATCTAGCGTTTGATTTTATGTACATACAAACCCTAGGTCTAACCATGGTATATTTGAAAGCGATAAATTTCGGGAATTTAAAGTCTACGCTATTACAAATAAGTATCCGGGAGTGGGGGTACGAATATTTACAAATGGGGATGAGACTTTAATAGGAGAGTAGTGTCCAAATAATTTACAACCAAATCGAATTGCGATCTCAAATGTAATATGTATCAATGTATAGGAATAAAGCAATGTAAATGAATAGAGCAATGTAAATGTGTCAATGTATTTGTGTAAGTGTATGATTTATTTACAAGTTGTTAAAAGTGTATTTAAGTATCGTTAACTTAATGAGAAAATTAAGTATTTATTTGTTTTTGTATATTTGTATTAAAAAAAGGGTTTTAAGAAAAGAAAAAGAAATGTTTTAAGTTTAATTATATTTTTCATGTATTTATGTACAAACTTTTAATTAAAAGAAAAAGAAATGTTTTAAGTTTTAAGAACAATTATTTAATCTCAAAAGTTCTATTCCTCTATATATTTTAATTACACTAGCTAAAAATAAAAAGGTAATTAAGAACCTTTTATATAAAAAAGAGTGTTAATGTATTATTTAATTTATAAACAAAGTATTAGTATAAGTTAAGAAACGGAAATAAAGAAATAAGTGAAAAGAGATTATTGGTTTTCAAAAACATAGAAGAAATAAGCTTAAGAGAAATTGATGGGTTAAGAGAATTATTTGGGCCCATCAGAATAGGCAGGTTTCAGGAAAAGGGGGTGTACGCGTATTGAAATCAATTGGGCTAAGGTAGCTGATGGGGCAAGGCCCAAAACGTGTTAACAACATTTTTGTGAGGGTTTCAACTGAGTTGTTCATTTGGGATTTTAGGGTTAGGTAATTTACAGAGGCGCGGCGCTGTTCGTCCTCTTCATTCCTTCCTCTTCATTTTTCTCAACATATGGCCACTGAACAAGACCCTCCGCCTAGGGCCACCGTGCCATCATCCGTCTCCTCTTCTCTCCACGGTTGGGTAAAGCAAAAACGAGAGAAAAAAAAGTAACGATCTCGCCCACTTTTCTATGTTTTAGGTTTTTTAGGAATCACATGATTTTAACCTTTTATGTACTGATTCTATGATTATTGTTATGTCTTGTATGAGGTATTTAAAGAAAGGAAGAAGTTTTATACCTTTTGGAGACAGAGGCTTTTGGAGATGGAGGAGGAGCTGGATTTGGAGGCGCTTCAGGCGGCTGAAGGCGAGGGGATGGTGATGTGGAGAGCTCTGGAGAAACTGGTATTTCGTATTTGCTTTTTTAGGTTTAAGGATGACAACTTAAAAACCTTTGTATGACTTTCTTTTCCTCTTCTGTCTCTTTGCCTCGCCTTTTGAATAGCTTGCTTGCTTGTATGCTTCTTGAACCCTATGATGAGCCCAGCTCTGAGGGTGTGGTTGGTTTGCTTTGAATCTGTGTTGCCCTTGAATGCTTGTGTACTAAGTTGCCTTGAATGCTCCTTCTGTATGCTATGGCTTTTTAGGCTTTGGTTGGATTTTGAGGTTTTTGAATCAGGTTTAAGGTTTGACAGTTTTTTTGTGCTTCTGATTTGAGCCTGGATAGGTTTAGGCTTGAGGCATCCTGTGTTGAAAAATAGGTTACAGGCTTGAAGCTTTGAGGCTTGGCTTGCTGTTTGTTTATGCTGGTTTCAGGCTTTTTCGTTACAGGGTCTTGCTTTGAGGCTTTTGATGCAGGCTTCAGTTTGCAGTGAGCTTGGTTAAGGATTTTGGTTTGATGTTGGTTTAGGACCAAGGCTTATGCAGGTTTAGGACAAAGGCTTATGCAGGTTAGCAGGGGTTTGATATCTTTTTGATTTTGAGGTGGTTTGGTTGAAGTTTGTATCACAGGTTTGGGCTTGAAGCTTGATGCTTCTGGTTTGTGCTTAAGGCTTGCTGAAAGGTTTGACACAGTTTGTTGCTTATGGAGGCAGACTCTTGCTTCTGTTACAGTTTTTGTTGATACAGTTTGAGAATTTTTCTTTGTGATATTTTCTGCCTCTTCTACTGTTCTATAACAGTTTGTTTTTTATATTCTTAAGCCTAAGCCCTGTAAGCCTTTCTTCTTTTTTCTCTTTTTCTCTCTCTACAGTTTTAAGCATTTTTTATTGCTTAGATGTACTATTTTCTGAAAAAGCAACATGGCTGGAAAGTGATGTGATCTTGATGTTGTTTGCAATGCATATTTTCCTCTGCATACTTCTTATCTCCTTTTTCCAGATTTTCTGCTTCTTGTTGACAGCATTTTGTACTTGTTTGATAGCTTGAATAGCCTTTTGGACAGCTTTGGACAATTTGAAATTGTAACTTTCAGTTTGCCTTTTTGATTTGGTTAGGCCTAGTTCAGTTTGCCTTTTATCCTTGGTTTGGAATTTTGGATTTATGCAGTATGTTTGACAAACTTGAATCATGAACTATGCTGTTTGTTTGACCATTTTGAATTTGTGCAATTTGTATACTTGTGCATTTCATTCTTTAATTGCAAGCAAACTTCCATCCCTCTTTGTGAACCAAGAGAAATCTTGTGATTTGCAGAGAGGGCAAACTGATTCCGGCCAGTTGCTTTTAATGATGAATCCAATTTTTATCTGTCTGCTCTTTAATTATTTTATCTGCATTTGACTTTTTTTCTTTTCTTTTTGCAGGTAAAGATAATTGAGAAAAGGAGCATTGGATAGAAGATGAAGACTTAGGAAATTAGGATGCAATTTTATTTTCCTTTTAATCATTGTAACATTATTATTGTAAATACTTTGTAAATAAATACTGTATTTAAATAACAATTGTACAAATAATTAAAGATAAATAAAAAGTCTTTTTATCAGTTAATTCTTTTTTCAGCTATCTATTTAATTACTTATAAATTCTTAAATTATAATAAATGGAAATAAATCCCAATTATCCTAACTTAGAATAAATAAACAATTAATAAACACCGTGGTCTTAACATCAATCAATAATAAACCCGACGTTTCAAATATCCAAAGCAATGCACAGTTAATCAAACAAAACGTCCACATGCCTTTTTGATTTACTGATTCCATCAAACACTGCAAACTCTCAATCAACAGCCTCAGTCCATATCTTAGAGTAATTTGAAAAGCACTGTAGAATTAGTTCTTTCTGCATGCACAAACCCTAGTTCTTGGTTAAATGTCAAAGAAGCGTCCGCCTGATCAAAACCTGAGCCAACTCAACCAAACCTTAGCAATCTACTGGAACTGCTTTAAAAGTTATGAAAACCCTAATTTTGTATAGATTGATAAGAAAAAGTCTGTTTGACTGATTCTTAAGCCAGTCTGAAAAATCAGGAAAAGCCCAAAGCTGTGATTTCTTGTGGAAAAAGAGGAGGGCAAATTTTGGGGTACAACAGTATTCTCAAGGCAGGTTTTCTCACCTTCTTGCTATGTTATTCCTTAGAAAATGGCTCTTGAACCAACAATGAAGGATCTTCAGTCTCAGAATGCTCACTCTCAGGAATTGGTTCTAAACCTATCCAAGGGGAAAGAGGTATTGAAAGCACTCCTCACTGAGAATATGACCTAGAAGAATCCTGAAGACAACAAGGATGACCAATTGGAACAACTGCAAGCTGAGATGGCAAAGATGAGAATCCAGATGATTGGTCAGATGGATCTTATCCAAAATTTAGCTCGGGGGCAAGAAGAGTTGAGAATCCTTATCAGCAAGCTTCATCAGGTTGGATACAATCGTACGAGACGAACTGCTAGAATTTGGGATCCAATCATTAACCAGCCTCTGATGAGATAGGAAACTGACTTGGTTGAAATTAGAAGGAGAATAAGAGAGGGAAAGAGACAAGTTGACATTGCTAATCCTTCAGTTAATGGAAGAGGGCCTTTTCAAATTTTTATTACATCACAAGCTCAACAAATACCTCATCAACAACAATGAGGTAATCATAGGAAATAAGAGACCAAAAGACAATTTGCTAAAATCAACATGTCGTTGTCTCAAGAATTGCAACACATGTTAAAGATGGAGCTGATTACATTGAAAGAACCTCCCCAGAACCCCAATACTTCCTCTCCCCATTACAATCCCAATGCAAGGTATGCATATCACTCCAACAGTCCTGGACATGACACTAACAGCTGTTGGGCGTTGAAAAATAAGATTCACGACTTGATTGAAGCTAAAGTAATTGATTTTGAAAGAGTTAAAGATGCTAATAGCGATAATGACTCGGCTGCCAACAATGGAAGTTTCTAATTCATTGGATTTTTATTTGCAAATTCTCTTGTTTGTTCAAACACTTATCTTTATGTAAAACTTTGATTTTTCCCATTAATGCATTGTGTATGTTTGTCTTGAATTAATCCATTCGTTATCACTCTATTTAAACTATGTTATTACTTATTTTTATGATATTCAACTCTCGTTAAAGCTGTAATACTTTAGAGGGAGGATAAAAAAAATGATACCATAATCTCGTACAATATGCTTTTGAATAGACCTTGATGACGATGTACAAACATTGCTTCAATTCCTAAACAGTGGAGATATAAGGAAGTTAATATATAGTTAACTCCTTTGAGCCTAAGAAGTAGGAGTTTTCTTTTTTACGCAAATTGAAACCCTTAAACATAACCTGGGGCAGGGTAGTTTCTCAGTCAAATCAATTGTGCCTTCACAAGCTTTACCTTCATACGCAACGAGTAGCATTGAAGATATTATTCTAAATCAAAAACTAATGATGGTTCCCCATAATCATTGAGTCAGGTAGTTATTATCTTTCAAAAGAAAAGCCCGCTAATTCAAAACCAATGAAGTACACTTAGGGAAAAAATCGGGGTATCCCGCTGAATGTAATCTCAAATGAAGTAGTTCAGGCAAAAGTTAGGGATAATAAAGTCAAAAATAGGTTGCTACAAATCCTTAACAAAAGAAATATGTTACAAAAAAAATGACTGTCTTCCCAAATAAACTTCCGGTTTCGGAACTGTGATACGGTGGAAGAACCGACTGTTAATACTGGTTTGCATTTTGTATTTGCAAATATAGCGGTAAGAAAGAGTCACCACCGACTTTTATTTCATCCAACAAAGGAAAGGAAAAAAGAACAGAAAAAACCTTTTTTCGAGGGTTTATGAGTACGGGGGGTAGATTATAGAAATGGAAGGTGTTAGTACCCTTTCTATCAGTGGTATTCCACGGGCTCTTAGGTACTTGCTCATTTTGAAATTGCTTGTGCGTGTTTTGAAAAGTTTTTGTTTAACTTTGTGATAACCCTTGTATCTATCCTCAAGAGTGTGACGAAGTGGTTTTTGAAAACTGTTTTGAAAGTGTTCGTGTAAAAGATTTTGTTTTGAGCAAGTACTTAAGATTTTCTACCTACTCCAAAAAAGACAGTTCGTTCTCGTTTCCTTTAGACAATTCTATCCTATTATTAAGGAGTAGGTAGTCCCATCGTTGGAGTTTTTAAGGGACATTCGAAGGGACAAGTACGGTCACAAAAGCAATAGCTAGGAAACTTTAGTGATTACCCTAAAGTCCTAAAGATCTTTCTGAGGCAACATCCGAATGGGTCATTTTTGATCTTTTGGGACTAGAGGACGACCACTAAAATTCCATATTCTTCATGACCGTTTACGGAAGGCAACCGGAGTGGGGCAAACGCTAGGAGTGAGCATGTGCAAGTGTGCATTTTTAAGTTAATTATCTTTGCACAATTAGGATTATCTACCTTTTAATCATTGATTTATCTTTCGCATACAATCCTAATATCCATACATCTAGTAGTTTAATAGTTGCGAAAATTAAAGAGTGCGAGAAATTAAAGTCCTAACTATTACAAGGCTTTTGGGCAGATAAACAAATATTTGACTGAAAATAAAGATGCGAAAAATTAAAATCCTAATTAATCTATTACAAACTTGAAACAGTTACAATAATTTGAATTAGAAGAAAGTAAAGGCTCGCGCGACGAATTAAATACGAGAATAAATTAGAAGCCTAAAATATCTAATTAATTAAAAAATATTTTTGTGTATTTTTTTAATGAGGAAAAACAATTTAATTGCAAATTAAACCTAATTTCTAGTTAATTTTAATTAATATAAAAAAGCAATTAAGGTAATCTAATTAAACTAAATTATGTTCAATTAATTTAAATAAAAAACCTAATTCTATATTTTTTTTGTGATTTTATATTTTTATGATTTTTTTTATTTGATAAAAAATGATTTTTTTGTTGTACAAAAATGATTAAATAAATAAATAAAACTAAAAGAAATTAAAAAAATAAATGACTTGGGCCTGGTATTGTTGAGTAACCAGAGGGGGTGTATTACTGATTTTCGCTGAGCCCAAATCCTTTGGCCCAACCAATTGCTTGGATCCATTGTTGCCACGTTTAGGATGTTCATCCTGGGGAAGCGCTCCAAGAGTGCCAGATCTGAATCCACTAAGATCCAAGGGCCTGATTTGGAGACGCCTGGTTGACCTGAGTATGAGGCGCACTGGATCCTGTATAGAACGTTAGGAAAATAATAAAATGTTTGGACCTGGGATCAAACCTAGGTCTTTCCACTCATACGCTCGCCTGCATTACCGTCTGGGCTGGATGAATCAACTGTACATATAATCAAACAAAATAAATATAAGGGAAATAACATGGTCTTTCCCAAATGTGCGTGCGAAATTCAAATCAACCAACTTGGATTTGACACGCAATCGTCTCCCTCCTACAACTATTGCTTTAGGCCTGGACTTTTACCTACAGACGATGTCTGTAGCTATAACCTGCATCATTCAAGAATTGAAATACAAGCCACATAAATCTCAATGGAGACCATGAATTAGAAGGGCTTGAAGCCCTGAACGCCATGGTATCCATATCTAACCCTAATTTTGCCTATATAGGGAAGCCCCAAAACGAGCTTGGAAACCCTAAGAATGACATCCTTCAATTCCTGCACTTAAAACTCAATTAAACCATTCAAATAGCATCAAAACCTTATAACAAACATGAATGCATGATTAAACTTCATTGAAAACACGCATGCACATGTAATCGAGAATAAAAAATGGAAAGAACCAATCCTGTACCTTGCGATTTTAGACGTTTTATGGCTTGAGAATGATTGGGATAACTTCAATACACACCCAGGAATTGATTTCGTGCTTTGAATCAGCTTGAATTGCCCTGTAGAATGAAATCCGATCGTCACTTTTTGTCAAAAAAATTGAGTTTTGTTCTTCTTATTGAGGCATTTTTTCCGTGTCCTCTAGGTCTGGCCTCCTTGTGTATATGTATTGGAACATATTAGGTTAACAAAAACAAATTGAATCTTGAATAATATGGAGAAAAGATCTTGTTTGTTCATTGCATTATTTATTTCCATAATAATCCAAATCATGCCATTCTTGTTCCAATCACCCTTTTCACGATTTGATTTTGATATGCCAGCATATATCATCTTCATTCAATGCCAAAGTCATTCCAAAAGCAATTTATATGATTTATCTTGATTTTAATTGAATTTTAAATGAATAAAATCACAATAAATTAAATAAATAATATAATAAGGCATGGAGTGGTTCATGGGTCGTGTACCATGTTAGGAACAAGCTCCAATCTTGAAAAGATAGGCCCATGTGGAGAAAATACCATTTTGGGCATTGTTGGCTTTGTGCAAGTTTCCAAAAATGGCCAACTTTAACAAGGCACATCTCTCTCAATTTTGACCCTAAGAGGCTGTTCTTGGACTATTTATAAAGCTTTGGGTGTCCTCTAAACAACCCTTTTATTTTCACCTCAATTGGATCTTCCATGTTCATGTAAGAAGCTTTGACCCAAAAGGTGTTTTTGTTGACTTTTTGAAATGACCTATAATGTCTTAATTCATATCTTTTCATGAGTGCATTTTTTGAACTTGAGGGCTGAAGATGAGTTGTAGGGAATTTAGTTCTCTTCAAAATGATCCATGGGTGAGAAATGTTTGATAAAGTATGAGAAAGTTATGCCTGGTCAAAGTTTGGTTGAGTTTTCCTATAGAAACCCTAATTTAGCAACTTTTCAGTTTTGATGAACTAGGAGCATTACTTGAGGAATCATGATCGAAATTTGATCAAATGATGGATAATACCTCAAAATATTGATGTTGACCAAAAATCTTGAAGTTTGACTGTATGTGGGCCACAATTGACTTTTGACTAAGCAGAGTTGATTTTCAGGCATTTGAGCAGTTCACTGAGAAAACTTCTTGTGCAAGGCATGAGGCTTAACATGGATGATATTGAGAACATATTAGGACCATTGAAAAGATTTGAGGCTTTTGTAGCTCACCCATCTTGATGAACATGGAAACCCTAGTTTGAGGCTCATTGTCTTAGGAGGAGGATTTATCTGGTCAATCCTTAGGCATCCTTGGGCAAGTTGAGGACTTCAATGAGTATATTTTGAGTAAAATGGGAGGGCAAGTTTTGGGGTACAACAGCTGGCCCTGTTAAATCTTCTTTAACCTGAGGATGTAGATTGACTGGTTTGCTTTTCGTGATCTGAAGGTGGAAGATGATTGAACACTAGAGTGCCCAAAAATTTGCACTCGCATAAAATAGTATTGATTGGTGATATCGGTGTAATACCCCAAATTTGTCCTACCCCTTTGCTTTTATCTAGCTTACGCATCTTGCACTCTTCATTTCATCTGCATACACTACATTAGGTCATTAGACGTATCATGCATCGTTAATCAATAAATTTTTGGTACGGGATCAAGGATGTTGAAGAATTAGGGTTGTTGTTTGGCTTTAAGGTTCTCATCTTCATTCAAGCTTGAATCAACTGGTTTCCATCAATCATTTGTTTGAAGCTAGGGTTTTATTTCCTGGACTTCTTTATCGCCAAACTATAGGGGTATTCTTTCTTCCCAACATCAAGTTGCAATCTTTCTTCAAGGCTTAAGAATTAGGGTTTTCGTCTGTTAATATTCAACTGAGGATCATTGGATTTTCAAGTCAAGGCTATCTTCCGTATTCCCATATCCATTCTCCAGATTTCCTCAAGGCTTTGTTGATTGTTAAGACCACTGTTGAACCATAATACAAGGTTTTGAGTTTGAAGGTCCATTGTGCTCAGGGCGTCATTATTTCAAATACTTGTTGCTCAACGTACAAGTCTAGTAAGGATTAGAAGATGGAAATAAATTAATGATTCATTGGAAATGCAAGTTGATTTTGTGTGAGAATTATATTCAAGCATTGGTTTTATACAAATTTCCAAATTCAGGTGATCAAGAACATTTCAATACAAGCAAGCTCACAAGTTCATTCATCATCCATTCAAGGATTCCGTTTATGTATTTTATTTAAGATTCAATTGAATTTGCAAAATCTGCAATTGCAAGTATATTCATTCAAGTTTCCTTCAACAACATTCATTCGCCCAGAGTTCCTAGTTTGTTCAAATGGCATCAAGAAGGTTTTAAGATCACGATGTGTCAAAGGTTGATTTAAAGTCAAGTGTCCAACAAGGAAGTTCAAATATTTCGTTACATTACATCAAGATATGTTCCAATTCCAAAGAAATTCACACAAAGAAGGCCTATACTTTCTACCAAAACCTATACAATGCCTAATCATGTTGTTCCTAATTCTAAGCTGCATCATGGCTTTAAAATCATTGCCTTAACTCCATGCCTTCTCCAAATTCTTCCCTCATGACTTGCCTTCCTCGCTCAACATGGCTTCATCATTGTTTTCATTGAAGAACCTTTGTGGTAGCCCTTATGTATTCACGCATGACCAGTAAATAACCTTGCATCAGTTGAAGAAACACCACAATTTAAACAGCCTTACTTTGGTATGTAATCTGCCCTGCATTTGCTCACAAAGGAAAATCAGTACAGAGATAAGGATTAAATCAGAAATCGAAATTAACAGTTCAACATCTATCTCGTCATCAACTTTGATCTCTAACAGATTCTTATAATTGAGAGGCTAATATTTCTTCTTTGTTTTCCAGATAAATAACATAATTTTCTAACTTTTTCCAACTCTTAACTATTAAAACCAACCTATTAACATCATTGTACCTATACTGACTATCAAGTTTTTTCATAACCTAACATGTTTACTAATCTTTTAATTACTGACTTTTATTAACAAACTTCCAACTAACTTGACCCACCGAGTCGCTCAGCCTAACTTCTAACTTCCCTAAACTAACAATAATAGTTAAACAACTTCCTATAACTTAAGCCTAACAGAATTTCAATTTCCTTAACCAACCATAACTAAACTGTCTAAACTGACTCATAACTAACAGACCCCAAAAACTGCTTCGAACCATTTCTTCTAATTGACTTCCCAATTTTCCTGCAGAATTAACAGAAAGCCTGTTAACTAACAACTTTATAACAACCCTTTAACAATTTCTAACCTTTAAAACAACTTTTCATAAATATTAATTTAAAAAACTCTCTAAACCCTAACTGAGTTCCAACTGCATAACAAAATCAACAACTAACTCTCAACCATTTTCCCCAAAACAGATTTTCTCTAGCAGAGAGCCTAACTGAAATAATCGACTCCTTAACCGTTTCTCTAACCTGTAACTAACTTCTAACTACTTCTAATAGAAGGTATAACAGAGGCATAACAAAAAAAGGGGAAGATACACAAGTGACAGAAAAGAGGGAGAGAAATGACCGTTTTGAGAGAAAACAAGAAAGGGGGAAAAGAAAAATTCAACAGAAATTCAAACAGAAGGAAAATCAGAAAAACTCACCTTTTTTCAATCTCACTCTCCACAAGTGTCTGAGACTCTCTCACTTTCTTCCATCATTTTCATCGATTTTCCAATTGAATTTCTCACGACACAATTCTTGAAGCATCTTCATCCTCTTCTCCAATCTCTGCACTCTCTCTGCAACAACCTTTCAACCTGCTTTCTTCTCTCTCTGAATCAATGCTTTGTAACCTCAACCAACACATCAATCTTTTGAGTAAACATCAACTCTGCAGTGACAATTGCATCGCACAACATTGCTTATACAACTTCATGAACATCTTACACTGCCTTCATCTTCATCATCATCATCTGTGAATCTTCGCAGAAGCTGCAAGATATCGGCATTGCAATGTTGATCTGCATCAACAACCTTTATCATTGCAACTTCACAACAACTTTAATATTCGTCCCTACATCAAATAGCAACAAGGTTTCATCAACTGCATCAACAATTCAAGAATAACACCAACACAGATCACACATAGAAAGGAAATCCGAATCAGAAGAAGAAGGGGTAAGAAACGGAAACAGAGATACCTAACGATTGAAACTTAATTTGGCACCGAGAGATTCGTCGTTACTGTTGCCACCTTTTTTGGTTCTTTAGGGTTCACTGTGAAGAAGGATTAGACGAGGAAGCAGTCGAGGAAAGTAGAAGAGGATTCTCAGGTCTTACTTTGTGATTTCGCCATGATGGTGGAAAGCAAGTTGGAACCGAATCGCAACAATAATTAGAAACAGAACCACAGCGGAGATTGAAAGGCAAAGCGCCACAGGGGATGGAGAGTGTGAGATTAATATGATAAGACTAAAGGCAGAGAGAGGCAGAGAACGAAAGAAGGTGATGTGATGCGCTCGTTCATGGCGGCGTTGTATTTTTTTGATCGGAGAAGAAGAAGTATAGAGAGGTTCCACGCCGTGCACGAAGACAAGAAAAGAGTCTGGTTCCGAGAAGTCCAAAAGCCATTTCCCTTAACCCTAACCAAACTCTCCAAAATGGCACTGTTCAAGTTTCAATTTGGTATTTAATTGGTTTTAAATTTTTTATAGTTATTGTTAATAGTTTTATAACTTGCTGCATATAGTTGACCAAATAATGCTGAAAACTGATACATTTGTTGTGCACATGGACCTGGGATGAACACCCCTTAGCCCTTAGGCTTGCTCTGTGTTTTTTTTTTGTGATACCAAATGCTAAGAAAAAAACTGCATTGGATCTTATTCAGATTTGGGCTTAGCACTAACATTCTGACTGCTTGTACAGAACCTCCTGACTTCTGTTTACACCCCCCCTCTGTTACTACTTTTACTTTTTCATGTTATTAATTTTAGCTTCATTTTTTCATGATTTTAATAATGATAATGATACAAAAATGGTAGAATATTTTAGAATTTTTTTTGAGTTTTCTCTTTAGAATTTTATTATAGTTTTCTATTATTTTATGTTTAACAATCATTTTCACATTTTTAGCTAAGATTTTGTGATAGAATGATTGGCGTAATTTTCACAATGTGGAATGCTCGGAGATTAATTCTTTGATCACTTGCGCGGAGCAGATTTTGGTAGAGTTTTCTTATTGCTTGCATGGTTTTGAAGAGGCAACGAACCTTCTTCGTTTGGTATCATCGCAACCTCATTTTATTCCTCATCTCTACACCTTACTGCCTTTCTAGATATCATGAGAAGTAGGAAATAAAGAGCGTGCGCTTGAAGTCGCTGTTTAAAGACCTGTAGCAGGCATTCCGCACTTCATTTGTTATATGTGTTGTGCTTGTGCTTGTTTCTTTATTTGTTGATCGATGAGTCACTCAATTTAGAAATTGAGATCACGACTTTGCTCTCAGTGCATGCTCCCTATATGATTTTATCGCTTTCCTTTATTTCTTGTTGATCGATGAGTCACTCAATTTAGAAATTGAGATCACGTCTTCGCTCTCATTGCATGTTCCCTATAGGATAGTTTTGTTATACTTTCTTTGGCATGCTAACCTAGATAGGATCTCTTTAGGTGTGCTATCTTAAGCTTATTATCTTGTTTGCTTTATCCTTGTACATACCATATTCCCTTAGGATGTGCTTGCTCCCTTCGGATGCAAGTTAGACCTTAGGTTGTAAGCCATGCATGCTAACATTAGGTAAATGTTTCCCTCTTTGTTAATCCAAACCTTAGGACCACCATTATATGATAATATTAGGTTAGAAATAGGATAGTCTCCCTTATACTCTTTTCTTCCCCTTTTTGCATCCTTGCATCTAAAACAAAAACTTCTTTTCTTAGCAAATCAAAAACATGCTAATCATATCTAAACCCTTTTTTTTCAAGGTAATAAAACACAAACCAATTCAAACCATTTTGTGCGCTCGAGCACCTTTTCTCTAAAATCATTTTCAGGTAAGGACGTGATTAGTTTACTTCTGTGCCAACACATAAGTCTCCAAAGGTCGAGCTGTGGCAGAAGGCGGAATTAACGTCGTCCATAAAAAACACAAAACAAACAAACATGTGAGCCGAACTACGGTAGCTCTGATTCCTCAAAAAGGATATGTAGGCATTGGGGTAGGGCCCAAGCGAGTACAACTTTATTTTCCCTACATTCTTTTCTCCTTTCTTTCGCATGCATTCTCCCTTCAGTAGTATAATAAACAGTAAGCATAGATTAAACACACCCATAAGATATACAACAAGAGTGGATACTGTAGAGTACTACGGGCGTGTGGGGTTCTAATACCTTCCCCTCGCGTAACAGACTCCCTTACCCAATCTCTCGGTCGCAAGACCGTGACTTCTCCCTTATCAGGTTTTCTCGATGTTTACCTTTCCCTTCATGTGGGATAAAAGACGTTCGATGGCGACTTCATTGTTTGATGATTTTCAGCCGATTGTTTCAGCTGGCGACTTCACTGGGGAATAGGTCAACCAAATGCTGGTCCATCCTGGAGTCGCTCATAGCTCTTGTCTTCTTTTCTTTGGGTGTTTATTTATATTCTTTATGGCTTATTCATTTTGTATATACCTGAGCATATGTATGCATTGCATTTTACTATTTTCCATGTACTACTGCTATAATAGAGCTGCTTCTTGATTGGGTTGGGATGTTACTATTGAGGTAAAAGGCCCAGTACCCAGGCCAGAGTACACTAGGACACTAGGAATAGAGTGGGGGAATGACGGCTATAGGACGTGGTCCGACTAGTGCAGTCATTTCATATACCACGCTCGGATGAGGTTCAATTGGAGGTATTTTCATCATGCATGTCTGCGTTTTGATGTTTTTACTTTCAAGCGAACTCGTGATTTTCGAGTTACCCTTGCCTTACCCTGACCTAGTTTTCACCCGTGAGTGGGAAGGGGATTATTATCACAGGTACATATGGTGAATATGCTCAGATGGTGACTATGATCAGACAATGACTATTGGTTCTAATGGTTATGTTCTGGATTTATGTTGGTAACTTATTCAGATGCTATATTCTGTTGGTGACTGTGTGGTTCTTAGATTTATTTTCTGAATTCATGACTCGTATATTTGGAGGTTCATCTGGGTCTTTGATCCTGGTATTTCCTACATGTTTGTTGTACCCCAAAATTTGCTCTCTCATATTTCTCAAAACATTGCAAGAAAAATCTCCAAGTTGCTCAAGTTTGCTCAAGAGTGGGTCAGACAAATAATCTCCTAAGGCAGTCAACCCCAAATTAGGGTTTTGTGTTGCATCAATATCCTTGAGTACAAATGACCTCAAGTGCTCCCCAATGTCCTAATATGTTCTCAATATCATCCATGTCAAGTTTCAAGCCTTGCAGAGGAAGTTTGCTCAGTCAATTGCTCAAAGGGCCCAAAAGTCAACTGTGACCCAAATACAGTCAAACCTCAAGATTTTTTTGTCAACATTCTCATTTTGAAGGATATTTCATCATTTGATCAAGGGTTGATCATGATTCATCAAGGATTGCTCAAAATTCATCAAGACTCAAAAGTTGCTAAATTAGGGTTTTGTAGGAAAAGTCAACTCAACTTTGACCAAGCATACCTTTATCATACTTTATGATAAATGACCCATCCAAAGCAAATTTTTAAGAGGATGCAATTTCCTACAATCCATCTTCATACCCCAAGATCAGAAAATGCACTCACAAGAAGTTATAAATTTGGACATTATAGGTCATTTTTGAAAGTCAACAAAAACACCTTTTTTGCCAAAGCTTATAACTTGAGCAGGGAATATCAAAATGAGATGCGACCAAAAGGTATGGTTATAGGACATCTCAAGATTTCTAAAAAGTCCAAGAACACTGCCAAAAGTTCAAAATTGAAGAAGTTATGCATTGTTGAAGTTGGGCATTTTTGCAAAATTGCCAAAAGTCAACTATCCCCAAAACTTCAAATTTTATCAAATGGGACCATTCTTTTCAACTTGATTTGATCTTGCCACATTGCACACGTGTCCTAGCTTCAGCCATGAGCCCATATCTTATTTTTATCATTTTATTTGATTTTTTATTGAATTATTTCATTTTAATCAAATTAAATCATAAAAAAATCCAAAGCTTTGATTACATGATATCTTTTGATTGTTTCAGGTTTTAATTGTCATCATAATCATCATCAAAATTCGTATCAAGCATATCATGTACAAAAAGATGGAGATTTGATAAATTTGGCAAGCTTTAAAGGATGAATCAAATCAAATCATAAGGCATTGATTTAGAGAGATTTGATTCATGATTCTTGACCTAATACATTCCATGATACATATAGAAGGCAAAGGCACGAAATTGAGACCTAGAGGCGCAGAAAGAAGAAAAGAAAAACTTGCAAAACTCACAAAAAAGTGTGAAACCAAAATCACACTTAGAGGCAAATTCAGAAGCCAAGAAAGATCTCAATCGTTTCCTTGACAATCACTGAAGCAGAACCAACCCAAAGCCAGTCTCCATACACGTTCAAAAGCTCTGTAAGTATCTCGAAAAACCGCCCTTCTCTTGAATTTGCAAATCTTATTTCTTGCATCTTTTGCACAAACTATGGGCATATTCATGATCCTCATCAAATTTCCAAGCTTTCTGTATCACTCAATTTTATTTATCTGACCTGTAAAGCCAAGAATCAAATCTAGGGGTATGTGGTTTTCTTTTTGGGCGTTTCCGTTATAGGTAAAATTAGCCCCAATAATGGCCATGGACATGACCAAAGGAGAAAGACGAGCACAACCATGGTCTTGGGAGGAATTTATATGGCCCGGAATTGATTTTAGGAATGACCCACGCATTTAGCTGCAGATTTAAATCCGCAAGTAAAGTTACAGGGTTTGAAGGTCAGGGACGATGACGTGTCTCCCTCTGATTGGACCATTCAAACTTTCGCGCACTTTTTTTTATTTTTATTTTCTGGCAATATAACGCGTTTTGTCTTATTATTATTTTTGTTTAATATACTAACAAGTAACACACAATGGCCTAGTGGTGAACGCGTGCATCCAAACTCCTTCAGGACCTGGGTTCAAATCCCAGGTCCCCCCAATTTGCATTTGTTATTTTTTTTCAGGTTATCCCATGCAGACCCAGGCGCGTGGTGTATCATGTTCCTTCACACATCAAAGTGCCAGATGGCCCCAGGGCCAAATCTGGTGATCCAGGAGTGAGCGTCTACCATGGAACCAAGTCAAAGTGCACACACTGGATCTCACAAAGTCAGCCAGGCCAACACAATTGGGCCATGGAATTTTCTTCTCAAACCCCACTAATCAGGCCCACACCCCTAACTCTTTCTATTCCTTTTTTTTATTTTAATTGTTTGTTTTATTATATTTATTTAATTATTAACCAATTAAATCTTTTTATTTAATAAAATCAAAACCAAAAAATATTTTTCTTCTTAAAATCAAATTTTAATTTTAATTAATAAATACTAATTATATTAATTTAGTTTTAATTAGGATAACTTTAATATATTATTTCAATAATTAAAATCAACTAGACCTAATTAGATTTTTACTAACATTGATTAATTTTATTTTATTTCTTTAAATACAAAAAACCCAAAAATATTTATTTTTATTAATTAGTTTAATTAATTTAATTTAATAATTAATTTAGGATAGTTTATTTTCTTAAAAATTCAAAAACAAACAAAAAAATCTTTTCTTTAAATAACAAAGGGTCAAAACCCTAGAACTCGCACTCGATTTAATTTCCCGCACGCGATCCATTTTATTCAATATTGTACTTGTTTCCAGAATATAATAGATAATTAGGACTATTTTTATCGCTTTATTTATTTTTCGCATTTAAATTTCAAAGGGTTGCTTTTGGCGATGTAAATACCCGACGCCTTGTAATTTAATTTCCGTAATTTAATTTCTGCAACTTATCAGCTGTTAGATGTTTGATAATAGGGGATGCATGACAAGATTGGAGGTTTAACCTAAAATCAACTTAGATAACCATTAACATGTACAAAGACAAAATTAACTGAAAACAACACACTCGCACATGCACACTCTTAGGGTACACCCCACTTGGTTGCCTTCGTACGCGGTCATTGAGTATAGGAAGTTTTAGAGGTCTCCCTCTCGTCCAAAGATCATAGTTGCCTCGAAACGGTTTCCTCGGATAAAATGATCTAAGATATTAGGGTTACCGCTAAGGCGTCCTAACATTGCTTTAGTGACCGCACGTCCCTCATTTGAATTGACCCTAAAACTCCAACGACGATGCTACCTACTCATCAATAGTGGGATAACATTGTCTAAAGGACATTAGCATAGAACGATTCCTTTTTCGAGTAGGTAGATGGTTCTTAAGTACTTGCTCTTTCAAAAAAACAAAAACTTTTCACACTTACACTCCTTTTCAAACAAAAACTTTTTCAAACCCACAAACACAAAGAAAAGCAAATTTTGAAAACATATGAGCAAGTACCTAAGAGCCCGTGGATAACCATAGATAGAAAGGGTGCTAACACCTTCCCTTTCTATAATCTACCCCCCAACCCGAGAAATATCTCGAAAAAGGAATTTTTCTGTTCTTTTTTCCTTTCGTTGTTGGATAAATGAAAAGTCGGTGGCGACTCTTGCTTACCGCGACATTTTGCAAAAATAAACGCAAAACACAAACCAACATTCCAAAAACAGTCAGTTATTTCCCACTGCATCACAGAACTGGCGACTCTGCTGGGGACGCTTATAAGTGGGGTGTACCTTAGGAATAGTTCATAATGTTTTCAATTGCTTGACTTGTATGCTTTATATTTGTGGGCTTGTATCGGAGTTACTATAGATCCTAACACGGATCTGGGGGCACCCTTTAGGTAAGTAGCAATAAACTGTGAGGGAACTGTACGGCGTAGACCGATACGGTTGAAGCAGTAGCTACGTTGGTGTGGCACTTTAGTTTGTACCGATATCCCTTGTGTTGGAACGAGGAGAATATGGGTCTTCTAAGGGGTCATTAATCACCAACTGACCTTAGAACCTTTAAATTGACTAACTTGGCCATAGAACAGTAGCAATATGCTACACTCATTGAGACTAAACTCTCGCAATGATTCCGGCCGTAAGAAAAGGTTGCTAAACTGGAATTATGACCGATCGAGGGTAGTCAGTGATATTGAGATCCTATAGAACCCGGTTACTATTTTTAGGACAGGTTTGAACCAATTGAACTGAAAGAGGGTAGTACCTAAGCTCCTTGCCAGCCTGAAATCTAAGGGCTCTCTGTGTGACTTGTGTGCCTTTACCATGTTTGCTATTTGTGGATACTTGTGGTGTGCTTTCTAAACTGGGGCATCTGCAGAGTTAAACCGGGGAATTTACATGTGTCCATGCCCGTCTCTTTTCCCCACGTGATTCAAGAGGTAATTCCCCAGTGTGGCTTAAACTTGGACCATGTATTCGAAGTGATTCACATGGTGTTCGACATCCATTCTTCGGCATATTCAGCTATACCATCCTTTCAACAGTTCAAGATGTATGGATGTCTGGCTAGATTATCTCTTCCCCAATGGTACGATTCAAAATTCAGTGGAGTACCTGAAGACTCGCTTTTTCGGAAATTCAATCTTCAGTGGAGTCATCAACAATCTTCGGTATCATGAGCTCCCAGTTCCAATTCTTACTAGTATCCCCGACGATCTTTGGTACTGCAGGCTTCCAGCATCGATATGTATTGACATCCCCAGTAATGAGCAATGGTTCTCAGCGAACTTTCGCTTATCCCCATGAAGTCTATTTATTTGCATTGCATATAGCTATCACTGCATAACATTGCATCCTCAAAAGTGCGTAGCCGATCCATCAGAATGGATCTTTGCGGCAAAAGAAATTTAAACATGCATATGGAGAATAAGTCAGATCAGGTACCTTACACAAAAGACATGAATTATTCAAGGACAACAATACATCCCCACAAGAGGGTATCACTTCCCAAATCCCCAGCTGAGGACCTTCGTCTTCACAATGCCCAGCAAGTTCGATACACCTTGTCATTCTAAAACCAGTTTTCGTCTGTTAACCAGTTACCATCAGACAAATAATTCAGTCTTCCAACACTCGTCCGTGTTTAAACTTTTGATACTCATTCATATCTTCTTTCAATACTTGTCCGTATTGATTCAAACACTCGTTCGTGTTTAACCTTTTGATACTCGTCTGTATCTTCTTTCAATACTCGTCCGTATTGATTCAAACACTCGTCCATGTTTAACCTTTTGATACTCGTCTGTATCTTCTTTCAATACTCGTCCGTATTGATTCAAACACTCGTCCGTGTTTAACCATTTGATACTCGTCTGTATCTTCTTTCAATACTCGTCCGTATTGATTCAAACACTCGTCCTTGTTATACCTTTCTTGTATTGGCATCGCGCTACATTACAAGTCTGATCTCTTCCTTGTATTGGCATCATGCTATGTTAAAAGTTCGATCTCTTCCTTGTATTGGCATCATGCTACGTTACAAGTCATATCTCTTCCTTGTATTGGCATCATGATACGTTACAAGTCCGATCTCTTCCTTGTATTGGCATCATGCTACGTTACAAGTCCGATCTCTTCCTTGTATTGACATCACACTATGTTACAAGTTCGATCCCTTCCTTGTATTAGCATCACGCTACGTTACAAGTCCGATCCATTCCTTGTATTGGCATTGCGCTACGTTACAAGTCTGATCTCTTCCTTGTATTGGCATCATGCTACGTTACAAGTCCGTTCTCTTCCTTGTATTGGTATCATGCTACGTTACAAGTTAGATCTCTTCCTTGTATTGGTATCATGCTACGTTACAAGTCTGATCTCTTCCTTGTATTGGCATCATGCTACGTTACAAGTCCGATCTCTTCCTTGTATTGGCATCACGCTACGTTACAAGTTTGATCCCTTCCTTGTATTGGCATCACGCTACATTACAAGTCTGATCTTTTCCTTGTATTGGCATCATGCTAAATTACAAGTCTGATCTCTTCCTTGTATTGGCATCATGCCACGTTACAAGTCTTCTCTGTCCTTGTGTTTACATCATGATACCTTCCAACACTCATCTGTGCCACTTATCCAAACACTCGTCTGTGTCTAAATGTCCTTCGAATCATAATGAATGCAACAAACTCGGTCATTCTTGCATCTCCAATCATCGTGGCATGACTAATACCCCACCTTCTTAGAATTGTAGGTCGCACGTAGACCTAGTTTTTGATAGATTGCCCGTAGATCTTCCCTAGCGGATCGTCCATAGGTCTCGCTTTAGAACCTGAGATCTCCCGTAGGCTAGGTTCTTCCTCGGATTATCATCGATCCTGAGATCACCCGTAGGCTAGGTTCTTCCTTAGATTTTCTTAGAACCTGAGATCACCATTGTCTAGGTTCTTCCTTATCTCATCGTCGAACCTGAGATCGCCCACATGCTAGGTTCTTCCTCAGATCATCTTAGAACCTGGGATCGCCCGTAGGCTAGGTTCTTCTCGTAGATCATCATAGAACGTGAGATCGCTCGTAGGCTAGGTTCTTACCATAGATCATCGTAGAACCTGAGATCTCTCGTAGGCTAGGTTCTTCCTTAGAACATCTTAGAACCTGAGATCGCATGTTGGCTAGGTTCTTCCCATAGATCATCATCGAACCTGAGATCACCTGTAGGCTAGGTTCTTTCCATAAATCATCTTAGAACCTGAGATCGCCATTGGCTAGGTTCTTCCTTATCTCATCGTCAAACCTGAGATCGCCCACAAGCTAGGTTCTTCCTCAGATCATCTTAGAACCTGAGATCTCCCATAGGATAGGTTCTTCCCATAGATCATCATCAAACCTGAGATCACCTCTTGGCTAGGTTCTTCCCATATATATTATCTTAGAACCTGAGATCGCCTCTTGGCTAGGTTCTTCCCATATATCTTGTCTTAGAACCTGAGATCGCCCTTAGGATAGGTTCTCCGTCAAATCACTCTCAAGTTTCACCTTAGGATCATAGGCCGCCCGTAGACCTTGTCCGTTGTCTTTTCATACCAAGCTTTGTCTTGTATTGGCACCACACCATGTCACAAGTCCAATCTCTGTCTCTTCATTAAAAAACAAAAATTCTTTCCCCATCAGATACCACAAAACTAAATAAACACCCACACTTTCTCCCACAACAAATTTTTTTCATTTGTATTTAATCATCTTCAAACTTGAACTTCCGAAAGGCACGCTCCAATCGTACTTTCAGGTTTAAGACGATTAAATAGGGGCAGCTGTAATACCCCAAATTTGTCCTACCCCTTTGCTTTTATCTAGCTTACGCATCTTGCACTCTTCATTTCATCTGCATACACTACATTAGGTCATTCGACATATCATGCATCGTTAATCAATAAATTTTTGGCACGGGATCAAGGATGTTGAAGAATTAAGGTTGTTGTTTGGCTTTAAGGTTCTCATCTTCATTCAAACTTGAATCAACTGGTTTCCATCAATCATTTGTTTAAAGCTAGGGTTTTATTTCCTGGACTGCTTTATCGCCAAACGATAGGGGTATTCTTTCTTCCCAACATCAAGTTGCAATCTTTCTTCAATGCTTAAGAAGTAGGGTTTTCTTCTGTTAATATTCAACTAAGGATCATTGGATTTTCAATTCAAGGCTATCTTCCGTATTCCTATATTCATTCTCCAGATTTCCTCAAGGCTTTGTTGATTGTTAAGACCACTGTTGAACCATAATACAAGGTGTTGAGTTTGAAGGTCCATTGTGCTCAGGGCGTCATTATTTCAAATACTTGTTGCTCAATGTATAAGTCTAGTACGAATTAGAAGATGGAAATGAATTAATGATTCATTGGAAATGCAAGTTGATTTTGTGTGAGAATTAGATTCAAGCATTGGTTTTATACAAATTTCCAAATTCAGGTGATCAATATAATTTCAATACAAACAAGGTCACAAGTTCATTCATCATCCATTCAAGGATTCCGTTTATGGATTTTATTCAAGATTCAATTAAATTGGCAAAATCTGCAATTGAAAGTATATTCATTCAAGCTTCCTTCAACAACATTCATTCACCTATAGTTCCTAGTTTGTTCAAATGGCATCAAGAAAGTTTTAAGATCACGATGTGTCAAAGGTTGACTTAAAGTCAAGTGTCTAACAAGGAAGTTCAAATATTTCGTTACATTACATCAAGATATATTCCAATTCCAAAGAAATTCACACAAAGAAGGCCTATACTTTCTACCAAAACCTATACAATGCCTAATCACGTTGTTCCTAATTCTAAGCTGCACCATGGCTTTAAAATCATTGCCTTAACTCCATGCCTTCTCCAAATTCTTCCCTCACGACTTGCCTTCCTCGATCAACATGGCTTCATCATTGTTTTCATTGAAGAAACTTTGTGGTAGCCCTTCTGTAATCACGCATGACCAGTAAATAACCAGGCATCAGTTGAAGAAACACCACAATTTAAACAGCCTTACATTGGTATGTAACCTGCCATGCATTTCTCACAAAGGAAAATCAGTACAGAGATAAGGATTAGATCAGACATCGAAATTAACAGTTCAGCATCTATCTCGCCATCAACTTTGATCTCTAACAAATTCTTGTAATCGAGAGGCTAAGATTTCTTCTTTGTCTTCCAGATAAATAACAGAATTTTCTAACTTTTGCCAACTCTTAACTATTAAAACCAACCTATTAACATCATTGTACCTATACTGACTATCAAGTTTTTTCATAACCTAACATGTTTACTAATCTTTTAATTACTGACTTTTATTAACAAACAACCAACTAACTTGACCCACCGAGTCACTCAACCTAACTTCTAACTTCCCTAAACTAACAATAACAGTTAAACAACTTCCTGTAACTGAAGCCTAATAGAATTTCAATTTCCTTAACCAACCATAACTAAACTGTCAAAACTGACTAATAACTAACAACCCCAAAAACTGCTTCTAACCATTTCTTCTAATTGACTTCCCAATCTTCCTGCAGAATTAACAGAAAGCCTGTTAACTAACAAAGTTCTAACAACCCTTTAACAATTTCTAACCTTCAAAACAACATTTCATAAATAAGAATTTAACAAACTCTCTAACCCCTAACTGAATTCCAACTGCATAACAGAATCAATAACTAACTCTCAACCATTTTCCCCAAAACAGATTTTCTCTAGCAGAGAGACTAACTGCAATAACCGACTCCCTAACCGTTCTCTAACCTGTAACTAACTTCTAACTACTTCTAATAGAAGGTATAATAGAGGCATAACAAAAAAAGGGGAAAATACACAGATGATAGAAAAGAGGGAGAGAAATGACCGATTTGAGAGAAAACAGGAAAGGGAGAACAAAAAAATTCAACAAAAATTCACATAGAAGGAAAATCAGAAAACTCACATTTTTTCAACCTCACTCTCCACAAGTCTCTGAGACTCTCTCGATTTCTTCCATCATCTTCATCGATTTTCCAATTGAATTTCTCACGACACAATTCTTGAAGCATCTCCATCCTCTTCTCCAACCTCTGCACTCTCTCTGCAGCAACCTTTCAACCTGCTCTTTCTTCCCTCTCTGAATCAATGCTTTGTAACCTCAACCAACACATCAATCTTTTGAGTCAACATCAATGTTGCAGTGACAATTGCATCGCACAACATTGCTTCTGCAACTTCATCAACATCTTGCACTGCCTTCATCTTCATCATCATCATCATCATCATCATTATCTGTGAATCTTCACAGAAGCTGCAAGATATCAGCATCGCAATGTTGATCTGCATCAACAACCTTTATCATTGCAACTTCACAACAACTTCAATCTTCGTCCCTACATCAAATAGCAACAAGGTTTCATCAACTGCATCAACAATTCATGAACAACACCAACACATATCACACATAGAAAGGAAATCCGAATCAGAAGAAGAAGGGGCAAGAAACAGAAACAAAGATACCTAACGATTGAAGCTTAAGTTGTCACCGAGAGATTCATCATTACCGCCGCCACCTTTTCTGGTTCTTTAGGGTTCACTGTGAAGAAGGATTAGACGAGGAAGCAGTCAAGGAAAGTAGAAGAGGATTCTCAGGTCTTACTTCGCGATTTCTCCATGATGGTGGAAAGCAAGTTGGAACCGAATCGCAATAATAATTAGAAACAGAACGACGGCGGAGATTGAAAGGAAAAGCTCCGCAGGGGATGGAGAGTGTGAGATCAAGATGATGAGACTGAAGGCAGAGAGGGGCGGAGAAGGAAAGAAGGTGATGTGATGCGCTCGTTCATGGCGACGTTGTATTTTTTTAATCGGAGAAGAAGAAGTATATAAAGGTTTCGCGCCGTGCATGAAGAGAAGAAGAGAGTCTGGTTCCGAGAAGTCCAAAAGTCATTTCCCTTAACCCTAACCAAACTCTCCAAAACGGCACCGTTCAAGTTTTAATTTGGTATTTAATTGGTTTCAAATTTTTTATAGTTATTGTTAATAGTTTTATAACTTGTTGCATATAGTTGACCAAATAATGCTGAAAACTGATGCATTTGTTGTGCACATGGACCTGGGCTGAACACCCCTTAGCCCTTAGGCCTGCTCTGTGTTTTTTTGTGATACAAAATGCTAATAAAAAAACTACATTGGATCTTATTCAAATTTGGGCTTAGCACTAACATTCTGACTGCTTGTACAGAACCTCCTGACTTCTGTTTACACCCCTCTGTTACTACTTTTACTTTTTCATGTTATTAATTTTAGCTTCATTTTTTCATGATTTTAATAATGATAATGATACAAAAATGGTAGAATATTTTAGATTTTTTTTTTAGTTTTCTCTTTAGAATTTTATTATAGTTTTCTATTATTTTATGTTTAATAATCATTTTCACATTTTTAGCTAAGATTTTGTGATAGAATGATTGGCGTAATTTTCACAATGTGGAATGCTCGGGGATTAATTCTTTGATCACTCCGCAGAGCAGATTTTGGTAGAGTTTTATTCTTGCTTGCATGGTTTTGAAGAGGCAAAGGACCTTCTCCGTTCGATATCATTGCAACCTCATTTTATTCCTCATCTCTACACTTTACTGCCTTTCTAGATATCATGAGAAGTAGGAAATAAAGAGCGTGCGCTCGAAGTCGCTGTTTAAAGACCTGTAGCAGGCATTCCGCACTTCATTTGCTATATGTGTTGTTCTTGTGTTTGTTTCTTTATTGGTTGACCGATGAGTCACTCAATTTAGAAATTGAGATCACGACTTCGCTCTCAGTGGATGCTCCATATATGATTTTATCGCTTTCCTTTATTTCTTGTTGATCGATGAGTCACTAAATTTAGAAATTGAGATCACGACTTCGCTCTCATTGCATGTTCCCTATAGGATAGTTTTGTTAGACTTTCTTTGGCATGCTAACCTAGATAGGATCTCTTTAGGTGTGATCTCTTGAGCTTATTAGCTTGTTTTCTTTATCCTTGTACATACCATGTTCCCTTAGGATGTGCTTGCTCCCTTCGGATGCAAGTTAGACCTTAGGTTGTAAGCCATACATGCTAACATTAGTTAGATGTTTCCCTTTTTGTTAATCCAAACCTTAGGACCGTCATTGTATGATAACATTAGGTTAGAAATAAACTAGTCTACCTTAGACTCTTTTCTTCCCATTTTTGCATCCTTGCATCTAAAACAAAAACTTCTTTTCTTAGAAAATAAAAAACATGCTAATCATACCTAAACCCTTTTTTTTTTCAAGGTAATAAAACACAAACCAATTCAAACCATTTTGTGCGCTCGAGAACATTTTCTCTAAAATCCTTTTCAGGTAAGGACGTGATTAATTTACTTCTGTGCCAACGCATAAGTCTCCAAAGGTCGAGCTGCGGCAGAAGGCAGAATTAACATCGTCCATAAAAAACACAAAACAAACAAAACATGTGAGCCGAACTACGGTAGCTCGGATTCCTCAAAAAGGATACGTAGGTATTGGGGTAGGGCCCAAGCGAGTACAACTTTATTTTCCCTACATTCTTTTCTCCTTTCTTTTGCATGCATTCTCAATTCAGTAGTATAATAAACGGTAAGCATAGATTAAACACACCCATAAGATAGACAACATGAGTGGGTATCATAGAGTACTACGGGCGTGTGGGGTGCTAATACCTTCCCCTCGTGTAACATACTCCCTTACCCGATCTCTTGGTCGCAAGACCATGACTTCTCCCTTCTCAGGTTTTCTCGATGTTTACCTTTCCCTTCATGTGGGATAAAAGACTTTCGATGGCGACTTCATTGTTTGATGATTTTCAGCCGGTTGTTTCAATCAAGAATGGGCTTACAAATTCCATTTGGAAGTCGACAGAGAATCGTCGGAGATGGGCTTAAAGATGCCATCCAAAAAAAGATATTGATCGCATAAGAGATTCCTTTGCGAGAAACTCTGTACCTGCTGTTGAGGAGAACTTCGCCGGGGAATGTTGACTTTTATCCTGGGAAATAGAGTATAGGAGCTTCAGTTGTCCATTACTCTACTGGGGAATTAACTCCTGATTAAGGAGGTGGAAGTAAACTGTCTATCTGGTCAGGGTCTAGGCTGCACAATGACTTACTAGGGAAAAGTGAGATCGATCGTATCTGGTCGGGTCCAGGTCTTGCAGTGTTGTAAACTGTTATCTGGAGATAAGAGAGAAGAAACCTGGATAGTAGGGTTACTTCGAGATAAAAGCCTGGATAGTAGGGTTGCAAGAAGGAACCTGGATAGTAGGGTTACTTCGAGATGAAATCCTGGATAGTAGGGTTGCAAGAAGGAACTTGTATAGTAGGGTTAACTCGATATGAAAGCCTGGGTAGTAGGGCTGCAAGAAGGAACCTAGATAGTAGGGTTACTTCGAGATAAAATCCTGGATAGTAGGTGTTGCACCCGAAAATTCGCCCTCTCATTTCTCAAGGAATCACCCTGGATCCTCAAGTTTTTTTTCTCATCCAATTCCAAGCCTTGAATTATCAATTTTTCAAAGAAAATCACTCACAAGGGCAAAATGGTCATTTGAACACTGAGAAGTCTAACTTTGACTTTTTAATCAAAATCAAATCTCAAAAATCATATTTCATCAAGACATGTTGGAATATGAAGTTTATTTCATCAAGAATTTTAAAAGTCAAATTTTACTTTGGAAGAATCAAATTCTAAATACTTCAAAATTTTTTCTAAGTGTTCAAGAAATATGATAATTTCAAAACTTCTGAGCCAGTGTTCACTCTCAGCAAATTCTGGATATTCTCAAGACAGAGTTTTGTCAGAACTTCTGAACTAATTTTCACAAAGGTTCAGTCAGAGTTTGCCAAGGTAAATCAAAGAAGGTTACAAAGCGTGTTGCAAGCTTACTGGAAAGTCTGAAGGGTCCTTCAGAACACGCTGAAGCCAGAAGATACAAGGATCAAAAGATTGGATGCTATGCTGAAGCAGAACTTCTAATCCAGAGTTAAGCAAGGGTGCGGAGTTTCACATGGGAACTCATTTAATGCTCACAACCGCCTCTGAGTCTTTATCCAAGGGATTTTCCCCACGTGTACCCCTACTGTCTTGGGAAGACAAACTTTTGTGCAAAAGTATGCTAGGACCAGGCACTGCCTCTACTTTTCCTTAATTCATGCTGACAAAACCAACTTAGGTGCTGCTAACCGTCCCACTTGGTGCATTGAACCATGCTTGTTTAAGTTTACTTCAGGAGTAAGTCAGCTTCTAGCACATGATGTTGGCGCCACTTGACATCTCCAAACTACAAAACCTTTTCCTATAAATAGAACACCATTGACCACTGAGAAAAGGGTCTAGAAAAATTTGTGAAAGAGGTCAGAAAATTGAGAAAGAAAAGTCTTGAACCCCTGCAAAAATTCCAAGAATCCACAAAACTATAAACTCAAAAATACAAAAACCTTAACTTTTGATTCCTTGCATTTAAACTTTATTTGTTCTCAAGTGTTCTTGACTAAAGCCATCCACACAGTTTCTGATTCACATATTAGAAACTGTCAAAACTTCTGTATTCATACTGCCATACACTCTCCTTCCACCTCTACCTCAAAAATCTAGCACATCATCCCTTGGCTGTTCCAGAAGCTGAAAACTTCCATCCTGCTGAATACGTGAAGAAGTTGCTCAGAACATCACCAGAGTTCAGGACCTACCTCCAGTTCACAGAATCTTTTCCAGCTGCAAGGTAAGTTTCCTGATGAATCTCATCATACTAATTAGGCACTGTCAGATTTTGCATATTTAAATACAATGTAGATATTCTGATCCTGATGATGTGCATATTCTGAAACTTCATGCATCTTCCTGCCTAAGTAGAAGGAACCCCGGTTCAGAGTTTCACGAAGAAATTAGGACTCAGAATTAGGATTAGCAAATTCATGTTGCTTCTGATTTGTGCTTCTGATATTTTCATGAAACTTGTCATAACTGTTATATGTGCAACTTCTGTTTCTGTTAAGAAATGACTAAGTTGCAGATGTTCTGAATGGCATGGAGAGAGGCAAAGTTTTGACAGTTGCATCAGAACTTTTGAAAACTTCTGAGTTCTCAGAAGATCCAGAACTTCTGAGCTTCCATATTTTTTCTAACGTTGTTTCTGTTATGCAGCAAGTCAGGGTCATAACTTCTGACCTCTTCAATTTTCAGCATTTGCGCTGATTTTGTTTTCTTTCTCTTTTATTATTTTTACCACCATCTTTATTTTTCATTAATCAAAAAACACCAAAAATATTTCATATTCACATATTATGTTATATTTTCTTTACCATAAAAAGACAAAAAAATATTTTCTTAAACAAATTTATTTATTTTCTCAAACACAACCAAATTTTACATTTCCTATACATTCTTATCCATTCAATATGGTTGTAATAGTAAAATAGGATTTAATTTGCAATCCCCATTTGAAATTTGTGTACCCCACCCCTAATGATTGTAATAGCGTAGAATCTTTATTTTCCGTACTTTTATTGCTTTCATATATTGTTAGTAATTAGGGTGTGTATGGCAAGATAAAACCAACAAGTATCCCACCAAAAATCCAAGACAAATGCATGTAATCAAACACACTCGCACACTTACACCCTTAGGGTAATTCCACTTGTTGCCTTACAAAAATGGCCATGTTATGCATGTGGGATGTCTTAGCACAAAAAAATCAAAAATACAAGATCATAGTCCCTCGATGACGCTATCAAAGTTGCCTTTCCAAATGATCTTAGTCCCTAAATAAAATTGCTAAGTCATCTCACAACATTGCTATCATGGTCATACGATGACCCAACGCCCGTCCCTTCACATCCAATGATGGGGCTTATTACCAAATCAATGGTAATATAACAACATCTAAAGGAGGAGGAAAAGCACATCTAAAGACCTTTTGAGTAGGTAGATTACTTTTAGTTACTTGCTCACTCTCAAAACAAATATCCTTGCTATTTTTCAAAACAATCACAAACACTTTCAAAACACTTTGAAAAACACTTTCCAAACATGAAATATTTTCAAAAGCTCAACACTTTGTATACGTTCTTACGTATGAGAACTATTACAAAGTTTGCCTAAACGATGACACCTTTTCAAAATACTTTCAAAAAACCACACAAAGCACATTTTTCAAACAAAAGCAAGAGATCTAGCAAGTAACTAAGAGCCCATGGAAAACCATGGATGGAAAGGGTGTTAATACCTTCCCTTTTCATAACCTACCCCCCGAACTCAAGAAAACATCTCTAAAGGTCTTTCCTGTGCTTTTTCACCTTTCCTTTTTGGATAAAATAAAAGTCGATGGCGACTCTTGCTAAACCGCAACATTTGCGAACACAAACGCAAAACCTCAAGTCAGTTCTCCCACCGTATCACAGAACTGGCGACTCTGCTAGGGATCAGTTCTAAAAAGTGGGGTTACCTTAGGGATATATCACATTTACTTGCTTACATTGCTTGATTTGTTTGCTTTACATTTTGGTTCCTTGTTTGGGTTTGTTTTAAATCCTACACCCGAACTTGGGGACACCTTTTAGGTAAGTAGCAATAAACTGTGAGGGAACTGTGTGGGGTATACCGACATGGTTGAAGTAGTAGCTATGTTGATGTGGCACTTTGGTTGGTACCAATAACCCTTGAGTCAGTCAAGGAGAGTACAGGGCCGCCGCGTGGTGTCGTAAAGCATCAACTGACCTTATAACCTTACTTGACCAACTTGGCCATTAGAAAGTAGCGAGATAGCCGGATTTGGTGCAATCCAAAGTCGGTTGATACTCGATGCTACACTCATTAAGATTTGACTCTTGAGTTTTGTTTGGTTGTGAGTCAATCGCTTATTGAACAAAACTTGGGGGAAATATAAATGATATTGAGATCCCTTAGAACCCGATTACTATTAACTAGGACAGGTTGAGCCAACTAAACTTCAAGAAGGTACTTACCTACAAACTCCATGCAAGCCTAAACCTAAGAACTTGTCTATTTTGTATGAATATGATATAAATTTGCTTACCTCGCATGTCTTACATAGCATCATGATATCATACCATAGCATTCTCACTAACCATTTCAAGGATTTTTGGAATTCATCTTTGTTCTGTTTTGTAGGACACGACTTCCACTCGTAGGAGTACTATCCAAGTCAGCCTCGTGAGGATACCTCCATAACTCAAGGATTTAGTGTCAAGGGTCCCTGAAGATTCTCCATTCACCAAAAGACATGGTCGGCTCCTTAGTTTGGTTACCTCGAGTATTGAAGAAGATATGGTAAAGGTGCTTGTCCAATTCTTCGACCCTTTGCATCATTGCTTCACTTTTCCCGATTACCAACTTATGCCCACTTTAAAAGAATTTTCTCAACTCATGGGGACCCCTATTCTTGATCAGTTACCTTTCAACGGTATTGAAAGAGACCCTAAACCTGAGGAAATTGCTCGAGATCTACATTTGTAACCATCTGACATAGTAGCAAATTGGGTAACAAGGAGTGGTGTCAAAGGGTTTCTAGCAAAGTTTTTGTTGGAGAAGGCTCAAGATTGTTGGAATACTATGGATCTACAAGCCTTTGAGGAAATTTTGGCTCTTCTCATCTATGGGTTGGTACTATTTCCCAATCCTGACCAATTTATAGATGTAAATGCGATCAAAGTTTTCATATCTCGTAATCCGGTGCCTACATTACTTAGAGACATTTTGCATTCTCTTCACTCTCGCACTTTGAAGAAAAGAGGGGCTTTGATGTGTTGCACTCCTCTGTTGGCTAGGTGGTTTATTTCGCACCTACCTCGATCCGTGGTGAAGAATGAACAAGGTATGAGATGGTATAAAAGATTGATGTCGCTTTCACATGCTGATATCCGTTGGTATTATCGCTCTTTGGAAGACATTACCATCATTGATCGTTGTGGGGAATTCCCCAATGTCCCTCTACTTGGCATTAGGGGAGGCATTACTTACAACCCTTTTTTAGCTTTGAGACAATTTGGATACGCTATGAGAGATGGCCCTCACGAGGTACTCATCCAAGGAATTGCATTTGACTACGAAAGCGATACCCAAGGTTACCGTCAAAGATTTATACGAGCTTGGAGTAAGGTTAACAAAGTTGATAACAAAACGTTAGGGCGGAAGAATTCCATTCCTCTGGAACCTTATCTTAAATGGGTAAGGGCTCGCGCTCAAAGTTTGAAGATGCCTTATGAAGCCGTCTTACCTGTTATCATGGAGCCAGTAGGTGAGGGAGACGTTCCACATACTATCCTCTATCCTGATATGCCTACTTCTCTCGAAGATTTGCGAAACGCTTGGATCCAGTTAAAAGGAGAGCGAGACATCTTTGAAGCTAAGCTCTATGAGGAGGAGAAGAAGATATTAGAGCTTACAAGGGAGCTTCATGAAGAAAGGAGTTTAAACACCTACATTGTGCCAAAGAGGACGCGCACAACTTTTCTGTCTTAGGAGTTTACTTTACGTTTATTTCTGTTGTTGTAAGCCTAAGAGGCATTTGTATCCAAATCAGAACTCTTTAATACAAGTTGACATTTGTTCACTTTTTGTCTATACAAATTTAAATTATTTAAATCCTTGAAATCATTTGCATATTGCGTATTCATGCATCATGACATAACAGGTTTCTACATAGCAGGTTTCCTTATCTCTCCGCTGTTTATTTCAGCGAGATGGATCTAGAGAAAATTGTGACGGAACTCCAGGCCCAGAATTCTCAATTTCAGGAAGCTTTAATCGCCCTGGCCAAGGGGCAACAAGATATGATGGCTCCGTTGTCCGCTAAGAAGAAGCCAAAGAAGAAAGCTCTACTCAACATGGGTAAAAGGTTCAAGGAGACAATCCGTCAAATTCCAGTAGAGGAAGATTCATCTGAAGAGGACGAGAACCAAATTGGGGAAGTCAAAAGTACTCAGGCTGACTGTATCAACGACCAAGAATCTGATGATGATTATTTCAATGAATAGTATCCACCCGCAGACATCAAATACAAGCAGTTAGAGGACAGGTTGAAAGCTGTTGAAATTCAAGCTATTCCCAGTTTAAATTTTGACGATTTGGGCTTAATCTCTGGGGTAGTCATTCCCCACAAGTACAAAATACCAACCTTTGCAAAATACGACGGGGTTTCTTGTCCAAAGCTCCATTTGATGTCCTATGTGCGCAAAATACAACCGCACCCCGCTGATAAAAAACTCTGGATTCACTTTTTCCAAGAGAGTCTGGCTGGAACACAACTTGAATGGTTTTATCAGTTGGATGACTCTCGCATCAATACTTGGGAGCGTCTAGCTACTGCCTTCTACCGTCAATATCAGTACAACACAGACTTGGCACCGACAAGGGTCCAATTGCAAGATATGACCATGGGGAATAATGAAGGGTTTAAGGAATATGCACAAAAGTGGAGAGATCTTGCTAGTAGGGTCCAACCTCCCTTGACTGATAGGGACCACATTGAAATGTTCATGAACACATTATCTGGTCCTTTCTTTAATCTATTGGTTGGCTGCTCTTCTTCTGGTTTCACCGAATTAATCCTAACCGGTGAAAGAGTTGAAAGTGGCATTAAAAGCGGAAAGATCTTTGTGGCGTCTACTTTCACTCCCAATTCTGTCAAGAAACCTTTTGCCGCGAAGAAAGAAGTTAATGTTGTGTATGGGGCAAAGGCCCATACCAAAAAGAATAATCATCTCTCTATCAATGCTGTCAGAATATCCAATCCAACTGCTACTCAAAGACCATATGCAAATCATCAACGTTTTGAGGCTCCAAGAAGATAGTTTACAAGATTAGGCATGTCACTATCTCAAGCCCTTCAACATCTGCTTAAGGCTAATTTAGTGACATTGCGTGATCCTCCTGCCAATCCTGACACCTCATCACCAAAATATAATCCAAATGCAAAATGTGCTTACCATTCAAGCAGCCCCAGACATGAGACCGGTTAGTGCTGGGCCTTAAAAAACAAAATCCAGGATTTAATTGACAACAAGACTATTAAATTTGATCCTCCTCCGACGCCAAATGTAATTACCGCTCCAATGCCAAAGCATGACAAAGGTGTTAATGCTGTCGAAGATACAATTTTCATTGCCTCTGTTGAAGAATTACCCACTCCATTGAATATAATCAAGAACAATCTGTTGAAAGCTGGGATATTCCCTGGTTGTGAAAAAGATTGTGTGTGTTGTATGAAACAACCCAATGGGTGTGAGGAACTGAAGAGAGGTATACAATGCCTAATGAATGGCTGCAAAATTCTATTCGAAAAGATTCCCACCATCAAGAATTCAATCGACAAAGCTGAAGATTTGGCCATCATAATAATTTCAAACAAACCTCTTAGGATCTCATCCAAAGGTCCTATCAGGATTTCGAATGAACCAATCATTGCTCC
The DNA here is from genome assembly GCA_948472305.1 of Vicia faba. Taxonomy (NCBI): domain Eukaryota; kingdom Viridiplantae; phylum Streptophyta; class Magnoliopsida; order Fabales; family Fabaceae; genus Vicia; species Vicia faba. Next base: position 1,285,623,559 of record OX451738.1, on the reverse strand, counting down.
TCTCATAATCACTACTGCCGAGCCTGTTCCATACACCTCTGATAAAGAGGTACCATGGAATTACGATGCTGAGGTTTATTACCATGGAGTAAAACAAGATCCTTGGATTGATGATAATGAAGCTGGTGTTACTAATATTACTGATTCTAGTAAAGTCACAAGAACAGGAAGGGTCTTTTCCCCTATTATCTCACCACCAACCATTACCACAGTCCCAATCCGCATAACAAATGACAATGCTGGTTCCAGTACTAAAGGGAAAGGGAAAGAAGTTGAGCCTGCTAGGGAAGAGGCACCTACTAAAAGTTTGTCATGGAAGAACCATCCACTCAAGAGATGGAGGAGATTCTAAAGATCATCAAGAAAATCGACTTCAAAATAGTAGAGCAGTTGGGGCAGACCCCTTCTAAGATATCAATGTTGTCCTTATTGTTATGTCTTGACGCCCATGCACAAGCTTTGATTAAGTTCTTGAAAAAGGCTCATGTGCCTCAAGAAACCACAGCCGACCAATTTGAGAACTGTATAGCAAGTTTGACAGCTGACAATGGTCTAGGTTTCTCTGATGCAGATTTAACTCCCATGGGAAAGAATCACAATAAAGCCTTGCATGTTTCTGTTGAATGTATGGGGACCACTCTGGCACATGTTTTGGTGGAAAAAGGCTCATCTTTAAATGTGTTACCTAAAGGCTCTTTAGATCCGCTAGACCGTGAAGGTTTGGTTTTGAAGCCAAGTGATATTGTTGTGAGGGCATTTGATGGGTCAAAAAGGATGGTTCATGGAGAGGTGGATCTCCCAATTAAGGTTGGTTCGCATATTTTCAACTCTATTTTCTATATAATGGACATACGGCCCACGTATTTTTGTTTTCTTGGGCGCCCATGGATCCATGGGGCGGGTGCGGTCACTTCTACTCTCCACCAGAAGTTAAAATATCCAGTTCAAGGGAAGGTTGTCACTGTTTGCGGTGAAGAAGAATTTATGGTAAGCCATCTCAATTCTTTCAAGTACGTAGAAATGGATGGCGAATTCATAGAAACTCCTTGCCAGGCGTTTGAAGTTGTGGCCACCACCAAAATCTCCTTCGACACTCCAAGAGCTGATAAATTTATCCCCAAGATGGTTTCTCTTAAGGATGCCCGTGCTGTGGTAGAAGAAGGAAACAATGAGATATGGGGTCAACTCCTCGATATCCCGTTCAAGGCAGACAAGTTTGGGTTAGGTTTCACCTCCAAAGTTCAAAAAGAAATTAGAAGTGCTCATGCTGGAAAGCCGCCTTTCCACCTCAAAAATCATGAAGTGAACGTTGTAGAAGACTCCGATGATGAGTGTGCTTTTGAAGACTAGATCTACCCAACAACCGAAGGGAAGATCAAAAATTGGCATGCAAAGGATTTCACTCCTGTTTCTTTCATTGAGGAGTAATTACTGTTTACTTTTTCCTGTCAATTCGGGAACTCTATGTCTGTAATATTATTTCCATACAACGACTTTTAAGCCATGTGCCTAGCCCGGGGCACTTTGGTCCTTTTGTCAAGGGTTTTATCTATGTTCATCTAATCATATGATCATTCAGTACATTGGACTCTTTTGCATTCAAATACTTGTGTTCATTATCTTTCCTTTCTTTCAAATACATTTTCAAAAGAAAATAGCCATGTATCTTACATGCACACACACACACACTCTTGCAGGTCTACATCCACTCTGGATCATATTACCAATGACTCTACTATTTCCAACTATGACTTTAAATATCCTATCAACCAAGCCGAAGACGAAGGTGAGGAAGATTGTGATATACCAGGAGAACTAGCCAGACTTCTATTACAAGAAGAAAAAGCTATTCAACCACATGAAGAGTCAGTTGAGATTATCAACTTGGGTACTGAGTCAGATAAGAAGGAAATCAGGATAGGCGCTAATTTGGAAATCAGTGTTAGGAGCCGTTTGGTTCAGATGTTGCGCAATTATGTGGAAGTATTTGCTTTGTCATATGAAGATATGCCTGGGTTGGATACCGACATTGTGGTTCATCGTATGCCAACTAAAGAATACTGCCCTCCTGTTAAACAAAAAGTTCGTCGCATGAGGCCTGACATGTCTGAAAAGATCAAAGCTAAAGTAATGAAACAGTTTGATGCAGGGTTCCTAGCTGTAACATCCTATCCTCAATGGGTGGCCAATATAGTGCTTGTGCCAAATAAAGACGAGAAAGTTCGCATGTGCATAGACTATTGGGATATGAATCGGGCAAGCCCCAATGATGATTTCCCTCTACCACACATTGATGTCTTAGTCGATAATACTGCTCAGCATAAGGTCTTCTCATTCATGGATGGCTTCTCGGGCTATAATCAAATAAAGATGGCTCCCGAAGACTTGGAAAAGACTACTTTCGTTACACAATGGGGAACCTTCTGCTACAAAGTCATGCTCTTCTGATTAAAAAATGCAGGGGAAACATATCAAAGGGCTATGGTGGCTTTATTACATGACTTGATTCATCATGAGATAGAGGTATATGTGGATGATATGATTGCCATATCACAAACCGAAGAAGAACATCTCGATCACCTGCACAAACTATTCAAGAGACTGAAGAAGTAAAAGCTAAGGTTAAACCCTAACAAGTGCACATTTGGAGTACGCTCTTGAAAATTTCTAGGTTTTGTTGTCAACAATAAAGGCATTGAAGTTGATCCTGCCAAGATAAAGGCCATCCAAGAAATTCCAGTCCCTCAGTCTGAAAAAGAAGTCAGAGGATTCTTGGGTTGTCTCAATTACATTGCCCGTTTCATATCACACTTGACTGCTACTTGTGAGCCACTCTTCAAACTCTTGAAGAAAGATCAGGTAGTCAGGTGGAACGATGAATGCCAGATGGCTTTTGACAAAATCAAAGAATACCTATAAGAACCCCCTATTCTCATGCCTCCAGTCGAAGGAAGACCTTTGATCATGTACTTGATAGTACTAGAGAATTCTATGGGGTGTGTTTTGGGCCAACATGACGAGTCTGGCCGAAAAGAGCATGCAATTTACTACCTAAGCAAAAAGTTTACTGACTGTGAAACCAGATATTCACTGCTCAAGAAAACTTGTTGTGCTTTAGCGTGGGCTGCTCGCCGGCTAAGACATTATATGTTGACTCATACCACTCTGTTGATTTCCAAGATGGATCCAATCAAGTACATCTTTGAGAAACCAACCCTTTCTAGACGAATAGCCAGATGGAAAATGATCTTGACCGAGTACGACATTCAATACACAAATCAAAAAGCCATCAAAGGAAGTGTACTAGCAGATCATTTGGCCCATCAAGCTATGGATGACTATCAGTCAATGAACTTCGACTTTGCTGATGAGAATATTATGCTGGTAACCGACTGTGTGAAACTTAGACCGTATGACGGACCTGAACAAGGATCCCGATGGACTATGGTATTCAATGGGGCTTCCAACACCTTAGTTAATGAAATTGGTGTTGTGATCATCTCTCCTGAAGGTTTCCACACTCCTTTCACTTCCAGACTATGTTTCGATTGCAAAAACAACATGGCTGAATACAAAGCATGCATCTTAGGTCTGAAAGCTGCCATTGACTTAAGGATCCAGCATTTAAATGTGTTCGGAGACTCCGCCCTAGTGATCAGCCAAGTAAAAGGAGATTGGGACACTAAACACCCTAATCTTATCCCTTACAAGGAGCTTGTGCTATCCCTAATTCCTTACTTCGAAGAGATTACTTTAGAGCATTTCCCTAGGGAAGAAAACCAGTTGGCTGACGCTTTGGCAACCGTGTCTTCAATGTTCAAAGTCAGATGGGACAATGAAGCCCCTATGATTACAATTGAAAGATTCTATAAACCCGCACATTGCTATGAACTTGACACCGATGCGGAAAAGCCATGGTACCATGAGGTGAGGAGATACCTTGAAACACAAGAGTATCCATAAGGGGCATCTATCAATGACAGAAAGTTCTTACGAAGATTTATAGCCAAATTCTTCCTAAGTAACGGGATATTTTACAAGCGCAACCATGATTCAGCTCTACTCCAATGTGTGGATAAGAAGGAGGCAGAGGAAATCATGGAAGACATGCACGATGGCCTTTTTGGTACTCACTCAAGTGGACATATGATGGCTAAGAAAATCTTAAGAGCAGGTTACTATTGGTCGACGATGGAGACCGATTGTCACCAACATTCAAAAACTTGTCACAAATGCCAAATCTATGCTGACAAGGTCCATATACCTCCAATCCCTCTGAATATCATGACCACTCCATGGCCATTTGCAATGTGGGGCATTGACATGATTGGAGAAATCAAACCTACGGCTTCCAACGGACATCGCTTCATTCTTGTCGCTATCGACTATTCTACCAAATGGGTCGAAGCTGCCTCGTTTGCCTTGGTCACCAAGAATGTGGTAGCCCGATTCATCAGACACAACCTCATCTGTCATTATGGTATCCTCGAAAGGATCATCACCGACAATGGGACTAACCTCAACAATGCCATGATCAGGTATTTGTGCACTCAATTTAAGATCAAGCATCACAATTCTTCTCCGTATAGACCGAAAATGAATGGCGCAGTCGAAGCGGCCAACAAAAATATCAAGAAGATTGTGCAGAGAATGGTAGTGACCTATAAGGATTGGCATGAGATGTTACCATTTGCTCTACATGGATACCGTACTTCAGCTATAACATCAACTGGGGAAACTCCCTTCTCTCTAGTCTATGGCATGGAAACCATTTTGCCAGTGGAAGTTAAAATTCCCTCACTGAGGATTATGATTGAGGCATGCCTAGGCAAAAACGAGTGGATTAAACGAGATTGGATCAGCTGAACTTGATCGATGAAAAACGATTAGCTGCTATTTTCCATGGTCAGACGTATCAAAAACGGATGATCAAGGCTTTCAACAAAAATGTCAAGCCTCGAGTATATCAGGCTGGTGACTTGGTTATAAAACGCATCATTTTACCACTAGGTGACCCCAGAGGAAAATGGACCCCCACCTACAAAGGGCCGTTTGTTGTCAAGAGAGTTTTTTCTGGAGGTGCCATGATGCTGACCACCATGGACGATAAAGATTTCCTGCATCCTATAAATGCGGACATAGTCAAAAAACACTATGCATGAGAGACCCGTTAGGTTGACACAACTAAGAAAAATAAGGGCATCCCGACAAATCAAAAGGTTTGGGAAAAAATTAGGGATATATGCATAGGATTGTACACCCGGCAGGTTGAAAACCTGAAAGGGCGACTCGGGCAAAAAAGGGTATCCTGTTGGACCGAAAACCCGAAAGGGCGGTTCAGGTAAAAATTAAGGATTAAAAGCGTACAATTATGTCACATGAAATCAACACAGTCAATGCTATCACCAAGGTCCAAGTTCAAATGGTCAAAGATCAATCCAATCAACTTTGATCAATGGCAAGGGATGTTAAAAGACATTGGGGCAATAGTAGAGCTGGAAGGAAATAAGATCATTTCACGTGGCTATTTGTTTTCTTTCTCAATTTTGTTTTCCTTTTTGGCGATTTCCTCTTACTAGGATCTCCACCTCTATGTACAAAAACGCCTATTCATGGGCAAAATATCAATAAAAATACACTTTAAAGTGCAAAATTTTCTGTCTTTGTTTTGAATGCAAATTTGTCCAATGACTAAAATTGAATGAACATATGCATATGAACATAATTAAAACTATTTGGCAACAGAGCATCAGCGTACATCATACAATAAGCATCCCTTTAATGTATATGAAGTAGCCCCATAGAGTCATCTCATCATCATTATCCCCATAGGGACAGCAACAACAACCCTTTCCCCAACAGAGTTGCCTATAAAATCTCTTCAAATAGGATAATCCATGGCCAGAGTCTCAATCTCTTGGCAACTTTCTCCCCAACTAAGTCAATTTTTACAGGATTGAAGCCTCATGGATCTCTTCCTAAAGGAAATTCACCTCCTAAATAAGGTTTATTTCCCCAACAGAGTTATTTCCCCAGCCAAATGAAAATTTCTCAACGTACAACAATCAAGACACCACGAATTACCCAGCTGCGTATATCTTCCCCAACTAAGTTCATCTTCCCTAGCTGAGTATGTCTTCTCCAGCTAAGCCCGAATTCCCCAGTTGAGTCCAAATTACCCATTTGAGTATATCTTCTACAACCGAGGGTTTTATCTCCAAACAGAGTCTATCCTTCCCAGTTGAGCCCATCATTGCCCAGATGAGCCCATGATCTCCAACTGAGCCCAAATTCCCTAAGCTGAGTCTGCCTTACACGACTGAGTCTATACTCTCCAGTTTGAATTTCCCTTTCAAATACTACAAATCACAGGAACACAACCCCTAATCTCCAGTAAAGCCATCAACAAAGTCTCTACTATTTCCCAGATGCTATGAAGCCTGGATCCGACCAGATATTAGCACCATTTTCAAGTTATTACTGAAGCCTGGACCCGACCAGATAACAATTTGAATTCTTGAATTACTAAAACCTGGACCCGACCAGATAACAGTTTGACTTCTTGAATTACTGAAACCTGGACCCGACCAGATAACAATTTGACTCTTTGAATTACTAAAACCTGGACCCGACCAGATAACAATTTGACTTCTTCAAGTTACTAAAGCCAGGACACGACCAGATAACAGTTTGACTTCTTCAAGTTATTGAAGCCTGGACCCGACTAGATAACAGTTGATCTTATTTTCAAAACGCTATGAAACCTGGACCCGACCAGATAATATCCTAGCTCTTCAAAGATATAGAAGAACCTGAACCCAATCCGACCAAGGTTTAACTTCTTTTCCCCAGTAGAGTTGCCTCTCTATCCCCAACAAATGGCTGAGAAACCTGGACCCGACCAGATATCAGTCCCCAGGACCCGACCAGATAACCATTCAATTTCAAGGAATTTTTTGCAAAGCCTGGATCCGACCAGATAACAGTTAATTCATCTCTTCTTCCAGTAAGTTGTCGCAAAGCTTGGATCCGACCGGATATCAGCCGACTACTTCATCCTCAGCAACTGTGAAGCCTGGATCCGACCAGATAACAACTGAAATTTGAGTGATGTTCCCCAAAAAAACATCCTTTCAAGAAAGTTTGAAGATATGCATATTCTTCATTTCCAACAGGAAATCAAGGATTCAAGCTCCCAGGATTTCCTCAGCAGTAGTCAGGGATTTATTTTCCCAGACAAAAACATACATTTCACATTTATACATCATAGCATGTACATACCAATGCATTTAGCATGATACCACATCTAGTAAACATCATGCAAGCATCTGCGTTTTACTAACCCCTTTTCTCACAGGTAAAACATCAAGTTTAGTATGAATCAACAAGAGATTTGTGCTGATACTTCTTCCAGCATTTACCAACATTCCTCCAAATGGCATCTATAAGCCCATTCACCATCCATCTTCAAGTGCAAATTTCTGGGCACTCTAGTGTTCAATCATCTTTCACCTTTGAGTCACAAATGGCAGATCCACCAATCTAACTTTTCAGGTTCAAGAAGTTTGAACAGGGGCAGCTGTTGCACCCCAAAATTCGCCCTCTCATTTCTCAAGGAATCACCCTGGATCCTCAAGTTTTTTTCTCATCCAATTCCAAGCCTTGAATTATCAATTTTTCAAAGAAAATCACTCACAAGGGCAAAATGGTCATTTGAACACTGAGAAGTCTAACTTTGACTTTTTAATCAAAATCAAATCTCAAAAATCACATTTCATCAAGACATGTTGGAATATGAAGTTTATTTCATGAAGAATTTTAAAAGTCAAATTTTACTTTGGAAGAATCAAATTCTAAATACTTCAAAAAATTTTCTAAGTGTTCAAGAAATATGATAATTTCAAAACTTCTGAGCCAGTGTTCACTCTCAGCAAATTCTGGATATTCTCAAGACAGAGTTTTGTCAGAACTTCTGAACTAATTTTCACAAAGGTTCAGTCAGAGTTTGCCAAGGTAAATCAAAGAAGGTTACAAAGCATGCTGCAAGCTTACTGGAAAGTCTGAAGGGTCCTTCAGAACATGCTGAAGCCAGAAGATACAAGGATCAAAAGATTGGATGCTATGCTGAAGCAGAACTTCTAATCCAGAGTTAAGCAAGGGTGCGGAGTTTCACATGGGAACTCATTTAATGCTCACAACCGCCTCTGAGTCTTTATCCAAGGGATTTTCCCCACGTGTACCCCTACTGTCTTGGGAAGACAAACTTTTGTGCAAAAGTATGCTAGGACCAGGCACTGCCTCTACTTTTCCTTAATTCATGCTGACAAAACCAACTTAGGTGCTGCTAACCGTCCCACTTGGTGCATTGAACCATGCTTGTTTAAGTTTACTTCAGGAGTAAGTCAGCTTCTAGCACATGATGTTGGCGCCACTTGACATCTCCAAACTACAAAACCTTTTCCTATAAATAGAACACCATTGACCACTGAGAAAAGGGTCTAGAAAAATTTGTGAAAGAGGTCAGAAAATTGAGAAAGAAAAGTCTTGAACCCCTGCAAAAATTCCAAGAATCCACAAAACTATAAACTCAAAAATACAAAAACCTTAACTTTTGATTCCTTGCATTTAAACTTTATTTGTTCTCAAGTGTTCTTGACTAAAGCCATCCACACAGTTTCTGATTCACATATTAGAAACTGTCAAAACTTCTGTATTCATACTGCCATACACTCTCCTTCCACCTCTACCTCAAAAATCTAGCACATCATCCCTTGGCTGTTCCAGAAGCTGAAAACTTCCATCCTGCTGAATACGTGAAGAAGTTGCTCAGAACATCACCAGAGTTCAGGACCTACCTCCAGTTCACAGAATCTTTTCCAGCTGCAAGGTAAGTTTCCTGATGAATCTCATCATACTAATTAGGCACTGTCAGATTTTGCATATTTAAATACAATGTAGATATTCTGATCCTGATGATGTGCATATTCTGAAACTTCATGCATCTTCCTGCCTAAGTAGAAGGAACCCCGGTTCAGAGTTTCACGAAGAAATTAGGACTCAGAATTAGGATTAGCAAATTCATGTTGCTTCTGATTTGTGCTTCTGATATTTTCATGAAACTTGTCATAACTGTTATATGTGCAACTTCTGTTTCTGTTAAGAAATGACTAAGTTGCAGATGTTCTGAATGGCATGGAGAGAGGCAAAGTTTTGACAGTTGCATCAGAACTTTTGAAAACTTCTGAGTTCTCAGAAGATCCAGAACTTCTGAGCTTCCATATTTTTTCTAACGTTGTTTCTGTTATGCAGCAAGTCAGGGTCATAACTTCTGACCTCTTCAATTTTCAGCATTTGCGCTGATTTTGTTTTCTTTCTCTTTTATTATTTTTACCACCATCTTTATTTTTCATTAATCAAAAAACACCAAAAATATTTCATATTCACATATTATGTTATATTTTCTTTACCATAAAAAGACAAAAAAATATTTTCTTAAACAAATTTATTTATTTTCTCAAACACAACCAAATTTTACATTTCCTATACATTCTTATCCATTCAATATGGTTGTAATAGTAAAATAGGATTTAATTTGCAATCCCCATTTGAAATTTGTGTACCCCACCCCTAATGATTGTAATAGCGTAGAATCTTTATTTTCCGTACTTTTATTGCTTTCATATATTGTTAGTAATTAGGGTGTGTATGGCAAGATAAAACCAACAAGTATCCCACCAAAAATCCAAGACAAATGCATGTAATCAAACACACTCGCACACTTACACCCTTAGGGTAATTCCACTTGTTGCCTTACAAAAATGGCCATGTTATGCATGTGGGATATCTTAGAATAAACAAATAAAAAATACAAGATCATAGTCCCTCAATGACGCTATCAAAGTTGCCTTTCAAAATGATCTTAGTCCCTAAAGAAAAGTGCTAAGTCATCTCACAACATTGCTATCATGGTCATACGATGACCCAACGCCTGTCCCTTCACATCCAATGATGGGGCTTATTACCAAATAAATGGTAAGATAGTAACATCTAAAGGAGGAGGAAAAGCACATCTAAAGACCTTTTGAGTAGGTAGATTACTTTTAGTTACTTGCTCACTCTCAAAACAAATATCCTTGCTATTTTTCAAAATAGTCACAAACACTTTCAAAACACTTTCAAAACCCTTTCAAAAATACTTTCCAAACATGAAATATTTTCAAAAGTTCAACACTTTGTATACGTTCTTACGAACGAGAACTATTACAAAGTTTGCCTAAACGATGGCACCTTTTCAAAATACTTTCAAAAAACCTCACAAAGCATATTTTTCAAACAAAAGCAAGTGATCTAGAAAGTAACTAAGAGCCCATGGAAAACCATGGATGGAAAGGGTGCTAATACCTTCCCTTTTCATAACCTACCCCCCGAACTCAAGAAAACATCTCTAAAGGTCTTTCCTGTGCTTTTTCTCCTTTCCTTTTTGGATAAAAGAAAAGTCGGTGGCGACTCTTTCTAAACCGCAACATTTGCAAACACAAACGCAAAACCTCAAGTCAGTTCTCCCACCGTATCACAGTAGGGATTATGGGAAGGAACCTGGATAGTAGGGTTACTTCGAGATCAAAGCCTGGATAGTAGGGTTACTTCGAGATCAAAGCCTGGATAGTAGGGTTTCGAGAAGGAACCTGGGTCGTAGGGTTACTTTGGAATGAAAGCCTGGATAGTAAGGCTTATGGGAAGGAACCTGGTGTTGTACCCCAATTTTTGACCTAAGACCCCATTTGCATTTTTGCATTTTTTTATACAAAAGTCAAGGTCACTAAATACAGTTGGTTTTAACCCCTCACCTTCGAGCATTGATTATGCAGAAATTGTCAAGTGTTTTGAACATTCTTAGCCTATGTATCACTAATGTCTAATCAAGCACGAAATGTGTGTTTTTTTGTTTGATTTCATGTGCTGACAGGTCTCCTTCGATTCAGCCTGCTTCGATTGGACAAGTGCTGCCTGCAAGCCTACTTCGATTCAGCCTCTTTCGAATCTGCACAAGTTTGCTGCCTGCAAGCCTCTTTCGAATCTGGACAAGTGCTGCCTGCAAGCCTATTTTGATTCCCCAAGAGTGCTGCCTATAAGCCTGCTTTCGATTGGACAAGTTTACTGCCTGCAAGCCTACTTCGATTCAGCCTTTCGACTGGACAAGTTCACTGCCTGCATGCCTCTTTCGAATTTAGACAAGTGCTGCCTGCAAGCCTCCTTCGATTTAGCCTGCTTCGATTGAACAAGTGCTGCCTGCATGCCTCTTTCGAATCTGGACAAGTTCACTGCCTGCAAACATGCTTCGATTGGGCAACATTGCTTCCTTCGAACACAAGATTTCGTTTGGGAAATATGTTTGTTTCGATCCACATGCTTCGATTCAGCAACATTGCTTCCTTCGAACACAGGCTTCGATTGTGCAATACAGTCTCCTTTGAACACAAGCTTCGATTTGGAAATACAGTCTCCCTTCAGTCACAAGCTTCAATGGGCAATACAATCACCCTTCAGTCACAAGCTTCGATTTGGCCATGTAGTTTCCTTCGAAGTGATTCCCTTTGATCCATAAGCTGGACATGTGATTTCCTTCAAAGTGGCCTCATTCGATTCAAAAGTTGGACCACTGTACTGCCATGCAACAAACACTACTGAGCCTGCTACAACAGTCCTGCACCAACCTACCACTAGCTCCAAAACACTGCTGAGCATGCTACAACAGTCCTGTACTTGCCCAAAAAGGAGTGCACAAGAGCTGCGCAGAAGAAAGGATCGAAATAACATTCCTAAACTGTTCAAATCATTTTGTTTTCCCTCCAAAACCACATCAAAACTCGCCTATAAATACAAGGCTTCATAACATGGAGAAGAGGATTTTTGGGACCAAGAGGACGAATCCTCCAAATTTCCTCAAACACAGAAAAATTCTCAAAGTTCATCAACACTTGAGAAATCAAACAAAACAGAATCCCACACACTTCAGTCTCCTTCGATTCTGAAGAACACTCACACATAGAAGTTTGTTCAAACTCAGAAAAGCAAACCCCCTGTACCTTGTTACCATTCGAATCCAGCAGGAAGAATCTCACGCCTATTATCCTTTTTCGAATCCAGCATCAAAGGCCAAACCCCTGGTCCCTCCCTTCGAATCCAGAAGCGCTCCAGGAAACCACCTTACTGCCCAGTACACGTCCCAACCAGAAGCAAGGTAAGTCACTCTTACCCTTGAACTTTTCGTTTCATGGCTTAACATGTAAATAATCTTTTGTTCATTTCCTAACATGTAAATACAATTCCTTTTCATTTGAAACATTGTACATACCACTGTTCTTTCGTTTCCACCATGTTAACATGTTTTTTAAAGTTAACCCTTTCGTTTTTCCTTCTGTTTATCTGAATTAGCTTTAATTATTAAACTGTTTTACTAGCATGGCCTCAGGCCATGTTGCCATTTAATGTTTTAAATGAAAGAAACAGGAAACAGGAAACAAGAAACGAATCTTCTGGCTTCTACCATCTTTCTCCAGGTCAAACGAAAGAGACAACCAGGAGGCAAATCAAGTCCAATCGAAAGGCATTCCTCATTGCTGTCAACCTCCAGTCAAAGAAGGCAACAAGGCAGAATCAAAAGACTTCACCATACACTGACTGCCATGCCAATCGAAGGACAGAACCTCACTGGTCCAGCCTCCAATCGAAGGACAGAACCTCACTGGTGCGAACTCCCAGTCGAAGGATACAACTTCCTGCTGCCTTTGCCCAGTCAAAGGATACAACTTGCTGCTGCCTTTGCCCAATCGAAGGACAGGACTTCGCCCCTGCCAAAGCCCAACTGAAAGACACGACCTCACTATTGCCAGCCCCAATCGAAGGAGGCCAACAAAATGCCAGTCGAAGTGTGCTACTGCCTGGGTCGAAAGATACTCATTTTCTTACTTTTATCTTTTTTTCTTCCTTCATATTTTTTATGCCTTTTTGATATGTTTGTAATAGCGTAGGTTTTTATCTTTTTGCATTTTATTTACTTTGTACAAATGTTAGTAATTAGGCAAGATAAAATCAACAAATAAACAAACCAAAAAAATCCAAAACACTCTTTAATCATTACTTGAACATATTTTAAAACATGCAAAAACACTCAACAACTCAAAACTCCCTCCAAGGGCATGTTATCTCTGTTCTACCGCGATACCGGCCATGCCTATTGCTAGAATGCGCGCGTTAATGTCTCCCACTAAAAAAACACATACAAATCAACCTTTTTCTAGAGGAACTACAGTGTTTCAATGTTTTGATTCCTTCATTGGATACGTAGCCAAGGGTCGCGAAACCCTCACGAACGCAATAATAAAAACTCATTTTTTCCCCCTTAAGCAAACATACTTGTAGATAAATACACCCTTGTATATAACAAATAATTTGAACCAAAAACAGATATTTCAAAAGGTTCCTGTGGAGTACCGCAGATGCATTGGGTGCTAATACCTTCCCATTGCATAACCAACCCCCGATTTTTAGATCTCTTTTCAAAAACGCATTGTATTACTTTTATTTTACATTGCATGTTTTTTAGGGTTTTATTTCGCTCTTTTCCCTTTTCCTTTGGAAATAATAAAGCGCAGTGGCGACTCTTGCTTTTGTGAGTCAAGTTAATTAATAGCTTGATCTCCGATTTTCACCGCTACAGAATTGGCGACTCTGTTGGGGAAAGATTGACCTCTTGCTGGTCCATCCCTAAGTGGGTTAAGCCTAGTTTGTCTTATCTGTTTTATTGTTATTTGATTGTTTGATTATATGTATATATTGTGTTTATTTGGGTGTTGGTGATATTTATAAAGGACAAGTCCTATACCCGGACTAAGTTACACTTAGGAATAGGACGGGAGGTATAGTCATGTTAACTTTGAGGGAGTAATCCCGAAGAAGGAGGCATGAGACCCCTCACTCAGTGGAAGGCCCTTTTGAATGTAATATTTGTTTACCGAGTAATCGGGAAGACATTATTATTTTCGACCTGGGAGCCAGTGAAGCTGAGAACCGTAGAACCCTTAACCCATCTTGGCCTTTTAGGTGTAGCGCGGAGATTATAACAGAGTAATCTGGAAGTAATTGTTACGCGATGCTATGCTCGGACGAGCTTCTCTTGAGAATATTGCTGATTACCGAGTAATTGGGACGTTGGTAATATCCGAAAGAGGAATGTTGACTCTGGGAACTCTTAGAACCTTGTCTTGCAGGTGTGATTAAACCGTTAATACATACCTCGGGGATGTTTTTTACCTTTGACTCCATACTCGTGACGTTAAACCTTTCGACTTTATTTGTGACCTTGCTTGTGGTTGTTGCATAGCCATGCATTCATACATCCATGAAACCCTTTCCACTCGACTTTCAAGGAATTTGGAGGTCTTTCTTTGTAAACATCACAAGTTTCGTCAAGCTCAATGGATCTTGGGTGTTGATAGGGTGAAAACCCTAATCCATCAAAATGGATGATTGATCTTGATTATAACTTAATCAACGCTTTGATCCAATCTTCATACTTTTGTTTACAACTTAATATCTTGAGTTCCTTGAAAGTCAAATAAAAACTCTCTTTTGCATATCATGCATCATTCTACATTTTTGTTTCACTTTCAAAGGTCTTTTTCCAAGTCTTATTTTTTCCTTTGGTCTCACCAGTACAACACTGACGCTAAGAGAACAATGGAGAATATCAAGCAAGAGATTTCTGAACTTCGCAAAGAGGTGACTAATTTGAAAGCTGGTATGGATCACTCAACTGTTTTGGTTGAAATTTTGGTTGCTGCCCAAGTCAATCCTTCTAAGAAGGAGGAAGCGATGATAAAAGTATTCACTGATTGTCATTCAAGGACGTTGGTTTTGAAGTTCAAATCAAGCACGTGCCGAAGAGTAAACACGATTGATGGTCACTTTGAGTTTTGAAGGATGTGTTCGGTGATTCAAGTCCAGATGGAAAGCCTTCCCAGATCATTAACTTATTTCTGCTTTTTGCAATTTTTCTTGTTTATCAAAACATTGTTTGCATGTAAGAACTTGTTTGCATCTGAATGATTATCTTAATACAATGAGTATGTTTGTCTTGAAGAAATTCATTTGTTTTCAAATTTTAAATTTCTTTTTGCATTATGATACCAACTTGTTGCCCATTATCTTGCCTAGGCAGAGATTGAAGGGAGGATGATGATCTAAAGAACACAAAATCTCTGGTTGTATGCTTTTGGATAAAATCTTGCTGAAGATGTACAGGCATTATTTCAAATCCCTAAACACCGGAGATATAAGGAAGATAATCCCTTGCTAACCCCTTTTGAGCCTTGAAGTAGGAGTTTCTTTTTCTATACGAAAAAACCCTCAAATTTTAACCTGGGGCAGGGTAGTTTTTTCAGTTAATCCGATTGAGTGTTCAAAATTCATAAGGAAGATATTTCTGAAGAGAAACTACGAGGGCTATCCTTCATGTATAATGAAGCCATAAGATGTGGAATCACAATGTTATCCCTCATTCATCAAGAAATGAGGAAGTCAGAATCCCCTCAACAAGCAAAGACAAGCTAATGTCACACATTTTGTTCAAAAAAATCAAAAATCAAGAAAAAAAAGAAAAAGCCTGCTAAGTCAAAAACTTGAAAACAAGTGACTTAGGCAAAAATTAGGCAATCCCGCTGGACTATCAATTCAAAAGAATTAGTTCAGGCAAAAGTTAGGGAAAATAAAAAATTTGCAAAGAAAGGAATACAAAGAAAAATTCCTCAGCAAAGAACAAATTGGTGACTACAAACGCGAAGACATAAGGGTGGTTTCTACTCCGAAAGCCTCGTCGTTTCCTTAACCGTCACAAAATCCTTTTGAGAGATGAACACTCATGTTGAATTGACTGAACATAGGGTTGGAGAACATCATGAAGAATGGGTGGGCACCTATAAATTTTGAGCCTTAAAAACTCTTTTTTCTAAAAACCATGAACCAGGCCACGTTACAACCTTCAAAAGTCCTAATTGAAGTGAGGTTATTTTGAAAGCATACTTCAATGAGATAGTGTTCCTGACTCCCATGAATGTAAAGAAGTGAAAAACACAAGAAGGGGGGGTTGAATTGTAAAACTGAAAATCAATGCAATGAACACGATATTTTTATCCTGGTTCGTTTGATCTCAAACTACTCCAGTCCACCCATCAAGGTGATTTCGCCTCTCTCCAACGAGGTCTTAATCCACTATATTCAACTGAATATTACAATCTGCTTTAACAACTGCTAAAGCCTTCTTGATGCAAACCACAATCCGGTTGGTCAAGGAACAACTTTCTTACAAAGAATTGAAATCTAGGTGTGTGAATGTTTTCTACAAAACTGTTTATCACAACTGTGATACTACACAACTTAAGCTTATGGAAACTAGATTGCTAAAATAATTGAGTAAGGAATTTTGGAGCTTTTAGCAAACTGAGAGTAAGGAAGATGATGATTAGCTTTTAGGCGTGTAAAATGATGTAGAGCATTAGCCAATTAAATCTTCATTGACTTGTTTATATAGCATTGGAATAAGTGAACGTTGGAGCCATAATTCTGATTCAATGCCAATAACAATCTTTCCTTATTAAGTAGATCTTGTATGGAATGATGCCGTTGGTAATAAATCATCTTGAATGCACAGTACCGTTGCCACTTAAGCGTGTTCTGGCTTTGGCTCATTCTGACGCTGCTTAAGTGCTGATGAACTGTTGTTGTCTTTATCAGAGTTCAGAGTGTTGAGCGCAGATCTGTTCATCAAGCTTCAGCATAAGCGTGAGTTGTTCTTCTGATCTTGGTATCTGATATAGCATCTTCTGATGCTGATGTTAATATCCAATATTCTGATGCTGATTATGATGTACTCTTGCTGATACCCATCAGATTTTCTGCAAAACAGAAAGTAATATTTTAGGTAGCAAATAGTTCTTACATGAATCACATAATTAATATATCTTTTCATTTTGTTATCATCAAAACTTAAACTTAGGGTAGTAGATTCAAACTTTGTTCTAACAGAATGTTCTAAATAGTTATGTTGGTATCATATGTTTTTCCTATACAAAGATAAATGGTGCTCTAACTCGCAAAATTTGTGCGATATCTTTTCAAAATCTTCAAGACTTACATAACTGTTGCATTAGAATTTTCATTCTCATAATAAACTTTTCTAACTGCAAAACATTTGTTTGGTATCAAGGAAGCTCACATATAAGCACTAGTGATGAGTTTATTCTTTTAAGGCCTGAAACTATGTTGAGTAATTGAAGAATCATTTCAAGAAAAATCATATCCAGGGGCACGTCAGCTGAAGACCGTAAGCACGAACATGTTGCTTCCCCCAGTTAATGCTTTCCCAACTTGTTTACTCTTTTGGGGCAAAATTTGAAGACTTTGTTGTGCCAACTACAGTCAATCCGGGGCAATCACATCAAGACTTGATGAATCTCTCTAAGAGTTTGAAGACACCAGAGCATGGTGAATGCCAGGTCTTTTGTAAAATCCTCTTGAGACGATTTCTCCTCATCAACCATATAGCTTGGGGCATTTTAGAAGTGAAGTTATTCGCAAGAATTGTCGTGCAACATGCAGCTTATCAGCAGTAAACTTGGGGCATCCAAA
This sequence comes from Vicia faba, assembly GCA_948472305.1. Classification (NCBI taxonomy): domain Eukaryota; kingdom Viridiplantae; phylum Streptophyta; class Magnoliopsida; order Fabales; family Fabaceae; genus Vicia; species Vicia faba. The sequence continues at coordinate 1,285,605,874 of OX451738.1, read as the reverse complement.
ATTAGTCCCAGGGGCAATCCAGATTTGTCAAGATATGTTTTTCACACATTATCAGAGGGTGGTATTCCCAGTATCTCCAGCTAAGCAAGACTTCTTTCCAGCTGAAACAATGTTTGTGTTGTTATCCTTTCAATGGATTGTTGATGATAAAAGACTGGACTTTGGGTTTTTCACCGAAAAACATTTTCCTCTCCAGAGATATTTAAGACTTGTAAAAGGACTTTGCTCCAATTATGGCTTTTGTTTTTATCTCCAATAATGTTCCCATCCTATTAAGATTAGCCGAGTGTCAGGTTGTGTTGTGATGTCTTATCATCTTCAATCTATCTCCCCTGTCTGTTTTGTCAGCATATACATGACATTCATTTATTCATTCACACTTGCATCATGCACACATATTGATATTTGTTGATGTTCTTGATCTGTATACTTTGGTTATCATATTTCCTCTCTCCAAATAGACTGTCAACTTAAGCAGAAAGTGCGCCTCCTTTCTACTTCCCCACTGAGTTAATTCTCGTGGAAGAATCTTGCTTTAGCTTTCCTTTTCAATCTCTGGATAGGATAAATCCCCATTTGAGTTGTTTCCTCATTGGGTGGAGTCTTGATTGACTATTTTCTCTCCAGTTTATTCCTGGATTGAGCTTTGTCTCTTGTGAACGATACCCTGTGGATACCTCTAGGCTGTATAACCTAGATGGAGAGTGCATTTATTTTGCAATGTAAATACTTGGTCTCCTCAGGAAGGATTTATTCATGGTTCCCCATTGAAGATGAACTTTATTCCCTAGTAGTGTTATCATAACCTTCTTCTGGAATATCGACGGGACAACAAGTGACTGACTCTTTATTTGAGCAGTTTGATTATTTCTGAATTTTTTTATGACAAATGGCGGTCTCTTCATGAGCAGTTTGTCCATCCCCGAGGAAATTATTGATTCTCACCTCCAGCAATATCTTCATGATGTGTTATTGGTATCTTTGAAAGCAACAAGTGGCAGTCTCTTCATGGGCAGCTTGTACTTTAATATTCTTCGGAAAACGGCAAGTGGCAGTCTCTTTATGGGCAGCTTGTACGTTATTATTCTTTGGAAAACGGCAAGTGGCAGTCTCTTCATGGGCAGCTTGTACGTTATTATTCTTTGAAAACGGCAAGTGGCAGTCTCTTCATGGGCAACTTGTACGTTATTATTCTTCAGAAAACGACAAGTGGCAGTCTCTTCATGGGCAACTTGTACGTTATTATTCTTCGGAAAACGGCAAGTGGAAGTCTCTTCATGGGCAGCTTGTACGTTATTATTCTTCGGAAAACGGCAAGTGGCACTCTCTTCATGGGCAGCTTGTACGTTATTTTTCTTCGAAGACAGCAAGTGGCAGCTTCTTTATGAGCAGCTTATGGGTTATAAGCAACATGTGGCGGACTCTTCATGAGCAGCTTGTGTGCTTTAATATTCTTTGAAGACAACAAGTGGCATCTTCTTTATGAGAAGCTTGTGGGTTATAAGCAACAAGTGGCAGACTCTTCATGAGCAGCTTGTGTGCTTTAATATTCTTTGAAGACAACAAGTGGCAGCTTCTTTATGAGCAGCTTGTGGGTTATAAGCAACAAGTGGCAGACTCTTCATGAGCAGCTTGTGTGCTTTAATATTCTTTGAAGACAGCAAGTGGCAACTTCTTTATTTGAGCAGCTTGTATGTCATAGTATTTTTGGAAGACAGCAAGTGGCGGCCTCTTTATTTGAGCAGCTTGTGTATCCCCAACAATAATGTCTACTCAGCAAATGGAATCCCTTCGGAAAAGTCCCGTGGGTAAGTTTGCATTTTATCCTTTTCAAGCGATATCTTGGTTAAGGAAGGAATGTGTTACCATTCTTGGCAAAATTCAGAAGTCAGAGATGTTTATTTCCAGTCACAGTACCGATGTCAATCATCTTCCAGCCTTAGTGCTGATGTCAATCATTTCTTTTCCAGTCTCAACACTGATGTAAATCATTCAAGAGTCTCTCATTTGAAGCCTATGACTCTGTTTCCCCAGTGGAATTATAATCTGTCCCCCTGGATTACTGTATAATGTGCTTGGTTTCTCCAGTATAGTTTGTCTCATATGGCGTCATTCCCCATAAAATTCAAAGCATTGCATTTATATCATATCATGAACATAATTGTGGTATCTTAAGGCCAAAAATTGTGTATTCTATATTTAAGTCCCTTCAATCTCGTCGAAATGAAGATCGCAATCTTCATATCTCCAGATAGAAGAAACTTAAATAGGGGTAGCTGTTGTACCCCAATTTTTGACCTAAGATCCCATTTGCATTTTTGCATTTTTTTATACAAAAGTCAAGGTCACTAAATACAGTTGGTTTTAACCCCTCACCTTCGAGCATTGATTATGCAGAAATTGTCAAGTGTTTTGAACATTCTTAGCCTATGTATCACTAATGTCTAATCAAGCACGAAATGTGTGTTTTTTTGTTTGATTTCATGTGCTGACAGGTCTCCTTCGATTCAGCCTGCTTCGATTGGACAAGTGCTGCCTGCAAGCCTACTTCGATTCAGCCTCTTCCGAATCTGCACAAGTTGGCTGCCTGCAAGCCTCTTTCGAATCTGGACAAGTGCTGCCTGCAAGCCTATTTCGATTCACCAAGAGTGCTGCCTGCAAGCTTGCTTTCGATTGGACAAGTTTACTGCCTGCAAGCCTACTTCGATTCAGCCTTTCGACTGGACAAGTTCACTGCCTGCATGCCTCTTTTGAATTTAGACAAGTGCTGCCTGCAAGCCTCCTTCGATTCAGCCTGCTTCGATTGAACAAGTGCTGCCTGCATGCCTCTTTCGAATCTGGACAAGTTCACTGCCTGCAAACATGCTTCGATTGGGCAACATTTCTTCCTTCGAACACACAATTTCGTTTGGGAAATATGTTTGTTTCGATCCACATGCTTCGATTAAGCAACATTGCTTCCTTCGAACACAGGCTTCGATTGGGAAATACAGTCTCCTTTGAACACAAGCTTCGATTTGGAAATACAGTCTCCCTTCAGTCACAAGCTTCGATGGGAAATATAGTCTCCCTTCAGTCACAAACTTCGATTTGGCCATGTAGTTTCCTTCGAAGTGACTCCCTTTGATCCACAAGCTGGACATGTGATTTCCTTCAAAGTGGCCTCCTTCGATTCTAAAGTTGGACCACTGTACTGCCCTGCAACAAACACTACTGAGCCTGCTACAATAGTCCTGCACCAACCTACCACTACGCTCCAAAACACTGCTGAGCCTGCTACAACAGTCCTGTAATTGCCCAAAAAGGAGTGCACAAGAGCTGTGCAGAAGAAAGGATCGAAACAGCATTCCCAAACTGTTCAAATTATTTTGTTTTCCCTCCAAAACCACATCAAAACTCGCCTATAAATACAAGGCTTCACAACACGAAAAAGAGGATTTTTGGGACCAAGAGGACGAATCCTCCAAATTTCCTCAAACACAGAAAAATTCTCAAAGTTCATCAACACTTGAGAAATCAAACAAAACAGAATCCCACACACACTTCAGTCTCCTTCGATTCTGAAGAACACTCACACATAGAAGTTTTTTCAAACTCAGAAAAGCAAACCCCCTGTACCTTGTTACCATTCGAATCCAGCAGGAAGAATCTCATGCCTGTTATCCTTTTTTGAATCCAGCATCAAAGGCCAAACTCCTGGTCCCTCCCTTTGAATCCAGAAGCGCTCCAGGCAACCACCTTACTGCCCAGTACACGTCCCAACCAGAAGCAAGGTAAGTCTCTCTTACCCTTGAACTTTTCGTTTCATGGCTTAACATGTAAATAATCTTTTGTTCGTTTCCTAACATGTAAATACAATTCCTTTTCATTTGAAACATTGTACATACCACTGTTCTTTCATTTCCACCCTGTTAACATGTTTTTAAAAGTTAACCCTTTCGTTTTTCCTTCTGTTTATCTGAATTAGCTTTAATTATTAAACTATTTTACTAGCATGGCCTCAGGCCATGTTGCCATTTAATGTTTTAAATGAAAGAAACAGGAAACAGGAAACAAGAAACGAAGCTTCTGGCTTCTACCATCTTTCTCCAGGTCAAACGAAAGAGACAACCAACAGGCAAATCAAGTCCAATCGAAAGGCATTCCTCATTGTTGTCAACCTCCAGTCGAAGAAGGCAACAAGGCAGAATCAAAAGACTTCGCCATACACTGACTGCCAGGCCAATCGAAGGACAGAACCTCACTGGTGCCAGCCTCCAATCGAAGGACAGAACCTCACTGGTGCGAACTCCCAGTCGAAGGATACAACTTGCTGCTGCCTTTGCCCAGTCGAAGTATACAACTTGCTGCTGCCTTTTCCCAATCGAAGGACAGGACTTCGCCCCTGCCAAAGCCCAATCGAAAGACACGACCTCATTGTTGCCAGCCCCAATCGAAGGAGGCCAACAAAATGCCAGTCGAAATGTGCTACTGCCTGGGTCGAAAGATACTCATTTTCTTACTTTTATCTTTTTTTCTTCCTTCATATTTTTTTATGCCTTTTTGATATGTTTGTAATAGCGTAGGTTTTTATCTTTCTGCATTTTATTTACTTTGTACAAATGTTAGTAATTAGGCAAGATAAAATCAACAAATAAACAAACCAAAAAAATCCAAAACACTCTTTAATCATTACTTGAACATATTTTAAAACATGCAAAAACACTCAACAAATCAAAACTCCCTCCAAGGGCATGTTATCTCCGTTCTACCGCGATATCGGCCATGCCTATTGCTAGAATGCACGCGTTAATGTCGCCCACTAAAAAAACACAAACAAATCAACTTTTTTCTAGAGGAACTACGGTGTTTTGATTCCTTCATTGGATACGTAGGCAAAGGGTCGCGAAACCCTCACGAACGCAATAATAAAAACTCATTTTTTTCCCTTAAGCAAACATAGTTGTAGATAAATACACCCTTGTATATAAAAAACAATTTGAACCAAAAACAGATATTTCAAAAGGTTCTTGTGGAGTACCGCAGATGCATTGGGTGCTAATACCTTCCCATTGCATAACCAACCCCCGAAATTTAGATCTCTTTTCAAAAACGCATTGTATTACTTTTATTTTACATTGCATGTTTTTTAGGGTTTTATTTCGCTCTTTTCCCTTTTACTTTGGAAATAATAAAGCGCGGTGGTGACTCTTGCTTTTGTGAGTCAAGTTAATTAATAGCTTGATCTCCGATTTTCACCGCTACACCTGGATAGTAGGGTTACTTCGAGATGAAAGCCTGGATAGTAGGGCTGCGAGAAGGAACCTGGATAGTAGGGTTAACTCGAGATGAAAGCCTAAATAGTAGGGCTTATGGGATTGAACCTGGATAGTAGGGTTACTTCGGGATGAAAGCTTGGATAGTAGGGCTTATGGGAGGGAACCTGGATAGTAGGTTTACTTCGAGATGATCATGTAGGTGAGTTGACTCGTGTGATTTCGGGAACTGATTTTCCATTAGCTGTCTGCAGATATGGCATGTATAACTGCAGGGATTATTTATGATAATTGTCTTTCCTGAAAAAGATAACATGGTTAATTATATGTGATGCATGAAATGCATTGTATGATGATGTTCTCAAAATAAATGAGATTATGTTGTATGCAATATGTATGCGCATGTCATGATGTATGAACATTAAATGCTATTGTGACATATCTGAGTATGGGAAAATTAATCCTTGACTGCTGCTGGAGAGTATAACATTCATGACTATTGTAGAAAACCGTGGTTCTTCTACTTCCACTAGGGATAGTGAACGGAGATGCCTATGCTAGAGGTTTGCTCCTTATTTACGGATATTCTGCCGGGGAGAGACTCTGCTTGAGAATAACTCTACGGGAGAATATCTCTACTGGAGGATGAACTTTGTCGGGGATTAAGCTTCTGTGTTCAGAGAAATAAACTTTGTTCGGGAGAAAACTTTCTGACCCACTTGCGATTATAAAATTCGGCTGGGGAATATAGATGTTAGTTTTCGCAAGGAACCTGGCTGGGGAGATTACTTCCTGTTTTGGGAATGCTGATATCAATGCTTTGATTACCTTTACTATGTGGAGAGTGCATATGTCTCGAGGTCGTATGCACTGATGACTTTGTTTCAAAGCTGTCTCTGCCCCGGTACCTGCTGGATAGAGTAATTGTCGGGTTTGACATTTTTAGATTTCCCCCCTGTTTATTAAGTTACGAGCAATTGTCTTTCTGTTTCTTATGTGAATGTGAATATTTCTAAACAACAACCATATTCAAATGCATATGTCAAGAATAAATCATTGGATGTTTTTGCAAAACAAAATAGAAAATAAAAAACAGATGATTTTGTTAAAAATGACTTGTATTAATTTTCGAAGTTGGCCTATAACAAGCATTTTTTTACAAGGAAACTGACGCTTTAGTAAGAGAACTCCGCTGTGAAAAGGAAGCTATACAATATTGTGTACAACAAAAAAGAAAGCAGCTATGTGCAACAATCCCATTGGGTTCCAATTCCGCTATTGCCGCTATGTCTTCGAGCGTCTCCTCACTTTGCTGCTTGTCCGAAGCTGATTAGATTGATTGGTGTCGTTCGAGCTTGACGGTTGATACTGAGGTCTGGTCGCAAGGTGATCCAATGGGACATAGTGATATGCTTTATATCCCTAACTTTTTCCTGGACTTCTCCTTCGGGTTTTCAGTCCACCGGGATACCCTTTTTAGCCCAAGCCACCTTTTCAGGTTTTCGACTTGCCAGGTGTACAGATTTTTTCCATTTTCATCCCTTACTTTTGCTCGAACCCTTTTGGTTCACCGGGAAGCACTTATTTTTGCCTAGGCCAGTCAACCTAGCGGGTCTCTTATCATGCATGGTATCTTTTCACTATGTCCGCATTGATAGGGTGAGAAAGGTCGTCACCGTCCATGGTGGTTAGAATTATGGCTCCACCTGAGAAAATGTTTTTGATCACAAATGGCTCTTTGTATATGGGAGTCCATTTGCCCCGTGGATCACCTTGCGGCTGTATGATGCGTTTGATTACTAGATCCCTGACTTGATACTCTCGACGTCTGACTTTTTTGTTGAAAGCCTTGATCATCCATTTTTGATACATTTGACCATGACAGTCAGCAGTAAGTCTCTTCTCATCGATTAGATTCAGTTGGTCAAGTCGAGTCTGGATTTAGTCGTCCTTGTTCAAACCCGCATCTTTCATAATTCTTAAAGAAGGGATCTGGATCTCAATGGGTAGGACTGCCTCCATGCCATATACTAGAGAGTAGGGTGTTGCCCCTGTTGATGTCCGCGCTGAGGTGCAGTACCCATGAAGAGAGAATGGTAACATCTCATGCCAGTATTTGTATGTCACCGTCATCTTCTGTATAATCTTCTTGATGTTCTTGTTAGCCGCTTCAACAACGCCATTCATCTTCGGCTGGTAGGGAGAAGAGTTATGATGTTGTATCTTGAATTTCTTACAGAGCTCGGTGATCATCGCGTTATTGAGATTGGTACCATTGTCCGTGATGATTCTATGTGGCACGCCATACCGACAGATCAGGTTATGCTTGATAAACCTCACCACAACGTTCTTGGTCACAGTAGCAAAAGAGGCAGCTTCCACCCACTTTGTGAAGTAATCGATGGCCACTAGGATGAAGCGATGCCCATTGGAAGCGGTAGGTCTGATTTCTTCGATCATGTCAATGCCCCACATTGCAAAGGGCCAAGGAGCCGTCAAGACGTTTAAAGGAACCGGAGGCACATGCACCTTATCAACATAGATCTGGCATTTATGACAAGTTTGGGAGTGCTGATAACAAATGCTTCCATAGTGGACCAGTAGTGTCCTGCCCGTAGGATCTTCTTAGCCATGGTATGTCCACTTGAATGAGTTCCGAAGGTACCTTCATGTAGATCTTTCATAATCCTCTCTGATTCGCTCTTGTCTACATACAATAGTAAGGTAGAGTCATGGTTGCACTTGTAGAGGATTCCATTGCTGAGAAAGAATTTCATGGCGAACCTTCTCAGAAACTTCTTATCATTGACAGATTCCCCTTCGGGATACTCTTGAGTCTCTAGATACCTTTTTACTTTTGAATCCAAGGTTTGTCTGCTACCTCCTCAGTATCCATCTCGCAGCAGTGAGCTGGTTCATCCAACCTCTCAATGGTGATCCGGGGAGCTTCGTTGTCCCACCTGACTTTGAACATAGAAGACATGGTAGCTAGCGCGTCTGCTAACTGATTCTCCTCTCGTGGGAAATGTTCAAAGGTTACCTCCTTAAAGTGTGGGAGCAATGTCAGCACACGCTCTTTGTATGGGATGAGATTTGGATGCTTCGTATCCCACTCGCTCTTGATCTGACTTATCACCAAGGCTGAATCCCCGAAGACATTTAAGAACTTGATCTTGAGATCGATAACAACTTTGAGACCCATGATGCAGGCTTCATACTACGCCATGTTGTTAGTGTAGTTGAAACATAGTCGGGAAGTGAAAGGAGTATGATAGCCCTCAGGAGATATGATTACAGTGCCGATACCATTACCGAGTGCGTTTGAAGCTCCATCAAAAACCATAGTCCATCGGGATCCTTCCTCAGGTCCTTCATTTGATCCAGGTTCTTCATAGTCAGTCACTAGCATAATATTCTCATCCGGGAAATCAAAATTCACGGGCTGGTAGTCATCCACGACCTGATGAGCAAAATGATCAGCCAATACACTTCCCTTGATTTCTTTTTGGGTTGTATATTGTATATCATATTCAGTTAAGATCATCTTCCATCTCGCTATTCTTTCCGGAGAGAGCGGGCTTCTCGAAGATGTACTTGATTGGATCCATCTTAGATATCAACAAAGTAGTGTGGGTCAGCATATACTGTCTTAGTCAGCGAGCAGCCCATGCCAAAGCGTATCAAGTTTTCTCAAGTAGTGAGTATCTTGTCTCACAGTCGATAAACTTTTTGTTAAGGTAGTATATTGCATGCTCTTTTCAACCAGACTCGTCATTCTGCCCCAGCACACACCCCATTGAATCGTCTAGAACTGTTAAGTATAATATCAAAGGTCTTCCTTCAACCAGAGGCGTCATAATTGGTGGTTCTTGAAGGTATTCTTTAATCCTTTCGAAAGCAGTATGGCATTCGTCATTCCACTTTACCACTTGATCTTTCTTCAGAAGCTTGAAGATGGGCTCACAAGTAGCAGTCCGATGTGAAATGAACCTGGCGATATAATTTAGGCGTCCCAAGAAACCTATAACCTCCTTCTTTGTACGGGGAGCTGACATCTCTTGTATGGCCTTTACCTTTGCGAGGTCAACCTGAATACCTTTATCACTGAAGATGAACCCCAGAAGCTTACCAGATCTTACCCCAAAGTTGCACTTGTTCAGATTCAACCTCAGCTTGTATGTTTTCAACCTGTCAAACAACTTTTGTAGGTGGTCAATGTGCTCTTCCTCGGTTTGGGATCTGGCTATCATGTCATCAACATAAACCTCGATCTCATGGTGAATCATATTGTGGAACAAGGCGACCATGGCTCACTGATAAGTTTCCCCAACATTCTTTAACCTAAAAGGCATCACCTTGTAACAGAAGGTTCCCCACTGCGTGACGAAGGTTGTCTTCTCCATGTCTTCAGGTGCCATCTTGATCTGGTTGTAACCAGAGAAACCATCCATGAAGGAGAAGATTTTATGATGTGCGGTGTTGTCAACCAGAACATTGATGTGGGGAAGCCGGAAGTCTTCCTTGGGGATTGGCCTGTTCAGTTCTCTATATTCCACACACATCCATACCTTACCGTCCTTCTTTGGCACCAGAATGATGTTAGCAACCCATTGCGGATAGGAGGTGACGGCTAAGCACCCAGCGTTGAACTGCTTCATGACCTTTGCCTTGATCTTCTCTGACATTTCAGAGCGTATGCGGCAGACCTTTTCTTTAACGGAGGGCAATCTTCTTTAGTTGGCAGACGACGTACCACAATATCAGTGTCTAAACCAGGCATGTCTTCAAATGACCAGACGAAGATCTCAACATAGTCGTGCAACATCTGTATCAACCGTTGTTTGATATTAGTCTCCAGATTTACACCAATCTTGACTTCTTTTCTATCCATCTTTGTGACCAAGTTTATCGTCTCAATTGGCTCTTCATAAGGTTGTATAGCCCTTTCTTCCTGCTGTAACAGTCTAGCAAGTTCTCTGGGTACTTCACAATCATCCTCACCTTCATCCCCAACTTTGTTGATCAGATTTTCGAAGTCATAGCTGGCAATAACAAAACCGTTATCAATGGGATCCAGAGTGGATATGGATCTGCAGTTTGATATGTGGGTGTGTGTAAGAGCATAGCTGTATTTATAAAGTGAAAAGCAGAAAAGAAAAACAGAGAGCGCAAGATTTGTATGCAAGAAACGTCCAATGTTTTATTGATGACATGTGACAATGACATATAATAGCCCTCACAAACAAAACCATTGTGCCTCGGGCAAGACACAAGGTTGTAGAGTTTTAAATTTTTTATTACAAACTTGGAAAATAAGTAAGGCAATTACTGCTGAACAAAAGAAATTGGTATAAAATCTATGGCCGTCCAGTTACTCGGTCCACCATTGGTAGTCGGGTAGATCCAGCTGTCAATATCAGAATCTTCCTCACTATCTTCAATAGCATTGAACCCACGATTGCTGATGTGTAGGGGATGTCCTCCAGCCCGAGCGCGTCGAACATCCCTTTGAGCCCCTGAAGTAAAGCCCAAACCAAATTTGTCAGTTTTGTAAGTAAAATCAGGGAGCTGTCCCCAATTGGTACACCCACCTTCTTTAATTGCTGCTCTGGCATCCTTGAGGGAAGCCATCTTCAGAGGAGGTTTGGTGCTGGTGGTAGTCTTGGTTGACGCTAAAATCTGGGGAACCTCTTCAAAGTTTTGACAAGGAGTCTCTATGAATTCCAAGTCCATCTCCACATACCTGAAGGGGTTCAGGTGGCTCACCATATACTCCTCTTCACCATGCACAGTGACAATCTTCCCCTTCACCGGATATTTCAGCATTTGGTGCAGTGTAGAAGTAACAGCCCCAACTTCATGGATCCAAGGACGACCCAACAAACAAGAGTACGATGGCCTGATGTCCATCACGTAGAAGGTGGACCCAAAGGTCTGAGAGCCTACGTTGACAGGGATATCCACCTCCCCATGCACCATTCTCTTCGACCCATCAAAATCCCTCACCACAATGTTACTGGGCTTTAGGGTTAAGCCTTCACAATCTAACCGATTAAGAGCCTTCTTAGGCAGAACATTCAGTGAAGATCCAATGTCCACCAGCACATGAGCCATAGTTGTGCCCCTGCATTCGATCGAGACATGCAGAGCATCATTATGTTTCCTACCCTTCGGTGTCAAGTCGGAATCTGAAAAACCCAACCCATTGTTAGCAGTCAAACTGGCCACACAGTCTTTGAATTGATCGGTTGAGGTTTCATGCGGCACATGTGCAGTCTCGAGGAATGCAATTAAAGCTTTTGCATGGGCCTCAGAACATAACAAAAGAGATAACATTGATATCTTCGAAGGGGTCTTCCCCAGCTGCTCGACCACATTGTAGTTGCTCTTCTTGATTATTTTTAAGATTTCCTCTATTTCTTGCTTAGAGGATTCCACCACAACTTTTCTAGGTGCCTTCGTCTGGGCAGGCTCATCTACAACTTCTTTTCCCCGAGTCCCAGATGACTCAATGGCAGGAGTAACAATTGGAGTAAGAATGGGAGTAGTAACGAAAGTAACAATTGAAATAACAGCAGGCTTAGTGACCGTCTTTGGGGAGATCTCGGGAGAGAAAAACCTTCCACTTCTGGTAATCTTGTTGGTCCCGAAAATGTTACTGACATCGGGATCAGCCTCTTCAGTCTTCAAATCTTGTTTAACGCCATGATAGTAAACATCGGCGCCATAATTCCAAGGGACAACTTTATCCGAGGAGTACGGTACGGGACCAGGAAAAGTGATTATCAACGGGGCGATTCTTGGAGCAGGTATAATCCTAACAGGTCTTTTAGAGGTGACCTTGGAAGGATTGGCGGAAATAGTTATAATGGTAACATCTTCACACGGAACAGTCGGAACCAGAGTCTTTTCAAACAAAATCTCTCTGTTGTCTATTAGGCGTTGAACACCTGCTTTCAGCAAGTAGCAACTAGAGGGAAGAGATGAATACATGTGGCAACCTTCACCATAGCCTGGAAATAAACCGGCTAACAACAAATTCTTCTTAACGGTCATGAGAGGAGTGGAAACTTCATCAACTGAGGTAATAAACAGGTCAGTATCTATGGCATTAACTCCACAATTGTGCTTAGGCATGGGAGCGGTTATGACATTAGGCTTCTCCGGAGCATCAAACTCAATCTCCTTGGCTTCAATTAGATCTTGTACCTTATTTCTCAGAGCCCAACAATCATTTGTATCATGGCCAGGACTCTCAGAATGGTAGGAACGCCGAGCGTTTGGGTTATACCGAGGAGATGTGGTATTGGGATTCTTGGGAGCCTCCTTTAAGGTTTCCAAGTTGGATCTTAACATATGGGGTAAGACCTTAGTCAATGTCATATTAATCCGTTTAAATTTCCTTTATGGTCTTTCTACCCTTTGCTGATTGTTTCGTGGTGGGGTAGCCGCAGGCCTAGGTATCATCACAACACTTGCCGTTGGACGGAGTTCAACCCTGCTCTGACCTCTTGGGCTATAAATAGCACTTACTACCTTCTTACCCATGAAGGGATTCTTCACTGAGCTTGACGAGGTATTGTTGTACCCCAAAATTTTCCCTCCCATTTCCTCAACATTTTCTCACCACAAGACCCTTGGAGCTCAGGATCAAGTTAGGGTTTGCTCTGCTCAAGACTTCTCCTTGCACTGTTGACCCAAATTAGGGTTTATGTTTGCACAAAGATGTTTTGACCTAAAAGGCCCAAGATTACTTTCATGCTTCATATTGGACTCCCAAGTTTATCCATACCAAGTTTCAAGCCTTGATTCCAATCTTTGCCCAGTCAATTGGACAATTAACCTAGAAATCAGCTTTATTGGGGAAAAAGTCAACTGTGGTCAATTGACAGTCAAACCTCATGAAATTTGACCCACATCAACATATTGAACTCATATAAACCATTTGATCAAGTTTGGATCACAATTCCACAAGAAGTTTGATCAGATCACCAAAAGGGCAAAATGGTCATTTTTAGGGTTTTGACTGCACAAAGGCAATTTTTGACTGTTTAACCTAACCAATGGCAAACCAAGCTCACATATGGACTCAAGGACCCCATGGAATTGTCTTGACATGTTAAACAAGTTCAAAAGATCCCAAATGCACAAGATTGACAGATGAATTTTCCAGTCAATTGATCAATTTTTGACTGTATACTGAAAAGTCAAACTTTGACTTTTTGGTCAAAATCAAGTGTCAAGATTCATTTTCCATAAAGACATGTCAAATTATGAAACTTATTCACCAAGAAATCAAAAATTGCAAATTAGGGTTTAAAATGAAGAATTTTCATAACTTAGAAATTTTTCTAAGTTATGAAAATCCCTAATTTTTTCCTAACTTTGTCCCACTTTTTCATCAAGATGCATTTGGATTCAAACAAAAGTCAAAACATGAAAGTTGTAGTCCATTGCAAACTCTACAACTTTGATTCACAATGTTTCCTCAAAAGAAGCTTGTAGCTTAAGTTATGATTTTTGGAACAAGGGTGCAAAACATTCTTAACTTAGAAAAATTTTGACCTATTTTAGGCAGGATTTTTGCCTAACTTCATGGCCACTTTTCACATGCTTCCACTTGGAATTTCAATTTGCATTACAAATATGTATTGTAGTACACATTCCAAGCTTTCCAAAATGTCAAAGAACTCATCAAACAACCTTGTGGTTAGGGAGAATCGAATTTGGCAATATGGGCAAAACTCACTTTGTTCATGAGCCATTTCCATGTCCATAACTTTGCATTTTTGAACTCAGCATGCTCTAAGCTACATTACGGGCCTCTAATCTCATTTACACTCCAAAATTAAATGCTAAACCTTTGTGCCAAGATTTTATTCTTTGAGTTTGGTCATTACATGAAGGATTAGTCCTTAATTAGAAAAAGCAATATATCCATTTTTGAAAAGTGGAACTTTATGTCAAGATTGCAATCTTTGAAGTACAATGCAAATCCTTTTGGCACAAGTTCAGGAACATATCACACTGATCTAGAGGGATGGTTGCAGCATGATTAGGGGGCCTCCACAAGTCTAGAAACCATGTTGACATTTTTTTGCTTAAGTTAGAAGAAACTTGGCATATTGATATCCAACTCTCATTTCTGCCAACACAAGCTAAGACAAACTTATTGTACACCTTCCAAACATCAAACCTAAGCTAAGGCATGAGCAAAACACCTTCAAAACCTCACCATTCACAAAAACACCATCCTACTGCAGAAAACAGAGTCACCTCTGCAGTTGGACTTCCATAACTCAATCCACTCGTGCATTCTTACTAAAACCAGTCCATACACACTCCATACCACATATACAAGCTATCCCAAGCATTGGACACGACCTGTAACACCTCTAACCAACTTCACCATTTTTCCTTTTTCTGTTTTGCAGGTTTATTGCCATAGCTTGATTCACTTGGTTTCAAAGCAAGCTAAAGGTTGGAATAATATCCCTGGACTTCAAGCAAGTTGTACCAATCCTCACCTTGCCTTGAAAGTGCCTCCATTACCAGACACGATCCAAGCTGAACAGGTAAGTTCATGGACTTCTATCTCTCAATCTAGGAAGAGTTAGCTTTAAGTTTATGAATGAAAAATGTTCTACTCATGGCCCTGAAGCTATACATATCCTCACTTTCCATTTATATTGCATATGCTGAGAGAATTTAAGACCTGAACATTGACAAAAACTTAGGTTAAGAATTGGGGATGGAGAAATTCTCTCTCATTTGAGAGTTAATGTAAGTTTTTTATATGTATGGAATTGTGGCTTGATGCTTGACATTTTTCATGTTGTAAGTTTGTGCTAAAAGTCCAGGAATCATGAGATAGCAGGAAGCACGTGTTGCTCTGTTTTTTTGTTCAGAGGTTGAAGACAAAGTCTTCTTGGGCTGGGCCTGACTCTTTTTCCTTTTTGCACCTTATTTTTACATTTGCTCCCCCTTTGGCCCATTGCATTTTATTTTCATTTTTTTTGACTTTTGATTTTTGTTTCTGACTTATTTATTTTTGTCAAAGCATAAAAAATATTAAATTTATTTTTCCACATTTTTTTGCATTTTATTTGATATTTATTTGGTTTCATTTAGTTTTTGTACATAAATAAACATAAATTTACTTTTATTTAAAATAACTAAAAATAATACAAACACTTTTATCTTCTGATTTTTATTTTATTTTACCTTTGAAAAACATTTTTATAAAAAATATACTTTTTTTGTAAATATTAAATATTTTAATTTTTGTATATATTTAATATATTTAATAAATAATGTAAATACTTATATATTTATAAGTATATTTAGGTTAAAAATACAAAAAATACTACATTTTTATTGTTATTAATATTTAACTTAAAAAATCACTTTTTGACAATATACTTTCTTTTATTTATTTTTTGTACATAATTAATAAATATTGCATATATTAAATAATTAATACATTTTATTTAGCAAAATTAGGGTTTTGCCCTAAATACCTAAAAATACCAAAAATTAATTCATTTTATTTTTGTTTATTTGACACATGAAAAATACTTTTTTACATACATATGAAAACCATTTTTTCATTTTGCATATTTATTTTATTTTATTTAATTATTGTGCAATAAAATCCCTTGTAGAATTTCAATTTGGATGTAATAGTTAGATTTTAATTTCTTGCTAAAATATCCCCATTTGAACATTTGTACCCCCCATCCCATATATTGTGTTGTAATAATTTAGGACCTTTAAATTCTGCACTTTAAAAGCTTTCTAAATATGCCATGTTAGAATTAGGGTTTTGTATGAAAATCAAAAACAACAAATAGTTTGACCTAAATTCAAGATAAGCAAGCATGAAAATGGACAACACTAATCACACTTGCACCCCTAGGGTATTCCACTTGTTGCCTTCAATAATGGGCCATATTTCATGTTAGGTATCTTTGGCAAAAAAAAAAACAATCAAATGATCATAGTCCCTCGATGACGCTTTCAAAAGTTTCCTAAAAATGATCAAGTCCCTTAAAAGAAAAATGGCCCAAAGATACTTGGCACCATTGCAATCATGGTCTAAAACGATGACCCGCGCCCGTCCCGTTCACATCCTAACACAAGATTGTCCACCAAATACAATGGTGGAACAAAATTGTTAAAAGGGTTAAAACATAACAAAGATCTTTGAGAAATTTAGGGTAGATAGCTCTTGGTTACTTGCCAACTTGCAAAACAAAAACACTTGCCTATTTTTCAAAACCACACATCACTACACTTTCAAAACAACTTTCAAAAACATTGAAAACTTTTCAAAAGACCTACACCTTTGTATACATCCCAACATGGATCATTACAAAGGTTGCCACCACATTGGCCTCTTTTCAAAACATTTTTCAAAACCCACACACAAAGCACCATTTCAAACAATTGAAAATCAAGGCAAGTTGATCTAAGCAAGTAACTAAGAGCCCATGGATTACCATGGATAGAAAGGGTGCTAATACCTTCCCTTTCTATAATCTACTCCCCGAACCCAAGAAAAAATCTCAAAGGTTTTTGCTGTGCTTTTTAACCTTTCCTTAGGATAAAATAAAAAGTCGGTGGCGACTCTTGCTCAACCGAAACATTTGCGAAAACAAACGCAAAACCTCAAATCAGTTCTCCCACCGTATCACAGAACTGGCAAATCTACTGGGGAGTTCTTTTAAAGTGGAGTAACCTTAGGGCTTAGATCACCCTTTTTCATGACTAATTGTTTGCTTTGATTGCTTTATATCTTGGCTCTCTTGTTTGGGTTTTCAATCCTACACCCGGATTTGGGGAAACATTCATAGATAGCAATACGTTGTGGAAACTGTACGGGGTATACCGACACGGTTGAAGCAATAGCTATATTAGTGCGACATATTTGTGAGTACCGGTAACCCTTGAGTTCAATCAAGGAGAGTACGGGGCCGCTGAGTGATGTCACTAAGCACTAATGACCTAAAACCTTACTTGACCATCTTGGCCTTTCATTAGGGGTAGTGAGATGACCGGCTTTGGTGCAGTCCGAAGTTGGTAGATACTCGATACTACACTCATTGAGGGTTGTTTTCTTGGAATATTTTGGTCGCTAGTTAAGTGGCTAAACCAAAACAATGAACAATGAAAACAATCCAGTGATATTGAGCTCCTTAGAACCCGATTACTATTTATAGGACAGGTTTTTAAGCCAACTACACTCAAGAGGGTACTTACCTATGAAACCTCATGCAAGCCTGAAACTAGGGTTTGGTGTGAATTGCTTGTACATATGTTTTATGCATACATCATAAACATCATAAAGCATCATATGCATATACTAACCATTTCAAGGGTTTAGATCTTCATCTTTGTTTTTGTTTTGTAGGTCATGGAAATTCTTCGCAGGAAAACTATCCAAGTCAACCTTGTGAGAATCCCTCCTCAACTCAAGGAGCTCACATCCAGAATTCCAGAAAGCTCTCTCTTCAGTGAAAGACCTGGTAGACTGCTCAGCCTAGTCAACACCAACATTGAAGAGGACATGATGAAGGTGTTGTTCCAGTTCTTTGACCCTCTTCACCACTGTTTCACTTTCCCCGACTACCAGTTGGTGCCCACTTTGGAGGAATTTTCTCAACTTCTGAGAATTCCTATCCTTAATCAACTACCTTTCAACGGTACGGAAAAGGAACCAAAGCCTGAAGATGTTGCTCAAGCACTACACCTACAGCCATCTGACATCAAGGGGCATTGGGAAACTAGAAGCGGTGTCAAAGGCTTCTTGGCAAAATTCTTGTTTGAGAAGGCACAATAGTGTTGGAATTCATTGGACCTACAAGCCTTTGAAGAAATTGTGGCACTCCTTATCTATGGGTTGGTCTTGTTCCCAAATCCTGACCAGCTTGTAGATGTCAACGCCGTCAAAATCTTCTTGTCTAGAAATCCAATACCAACATTGCTTGGGGACATTCGTCACTCATTTTACACTCGAACAATGAGAAAGAGGGGTGTTCTCATGTGCTATACTCCTCTCCTTGCAAGGTGGTTTATTTCGCACCTTCCACAATCTGTCTTGAAGAATGACCAAGGTTTAAGGTGGTCACAACGGTTGATGACCCTCACTCACTCTGATGTACATTGGTGTTCTCGGTCCAGAGAAAATGTCATCATCATCGATCGTTGCGGAGAGTTCCCTAATGTTCCATTACTTGGCATTAGAGGAGGCATTACCTACAACCCTTGTCTTACCTTGAGACAATTTGGATATGCACGGAGGGATGGCCCTCACGACATGTTGATTCCTGACCTGGTTTTTGACTTTGACAATGATGCGCAAGGACTTCGCCAAAGATTCATCAGAGCTTGGAGGATGCCTAACAAGGTTGACAGCAAGACACTGGGGCACAAGAACTCCATCCCTCTTGAGCCTTACCTCAAGTGGGTACGAACCCGAGCCCAGAGTCTAATGATGCCTTATCCTCATGTTCTCCCTGTGATTAAAGAGCCCGTTAAGGAAGGAGAGGTTCCCTATACCATCCTATATCCTGACATGCCTACATCGTGGGAGGAGATGCAGAAGAGTTGGATCCAACTCAAGGAGGAACGGAACACTTTTGAAGCCAGCTTCTACACCAGTGAGAAGAAGGTTTTGGAGCTTACCCACCGACTCCATGAGGAAGAGACCCTCAACACCTACATCGCACCAAAGAGGATGCGCAATGTCTTTTTACCTTGAGAAGTTTTTGTAATATTAGGCCCATGGGGCATTTATGTACTGACAAATTTCTTCTTATTAATATGACGTGCGTTCTTTTTGTTTGCGACAATTTTGAATTTGCTAAATCCTTGAATGCATTGCATACATAAGCATATCATTCATCATACGCATAAGTAGGTCTCCACACCAGGTTTCCTTATCTTTCTGCTGTTTATTTTAGTAAGATGGATCTCGAACAGACGGTCAAGGACTTGCAGTCTCAGAACTCACAGTTTCAACAACTCCTGATGACCTTGGCTAAGGGTCAGGAGGATCTAAAGGCCCTGCTGGGGAACAAAGACCAAGTGAAAAAGAAGAAGAAGAGAATCGGGGTGGCTACCCTAGGAAGAAGGTTTGAGGGTGAAGCCAGAAGAGTGCTTAAATTTCCCCCTACTTCTGAGGAGGGAACCAGTAAAGGGAATGCGGCTGCAGTACCTTCCGAATCCGAGGTTGAAGAAGAGGAGGCTGAAGAAGACGAAGACTACTCTGATCAACAATACCCGCCCGCCGATGACAAGTACAAATGTTTGGAAGACAGGTTGGCAGCTATGGAGCTGCAGAGAGTTCCCGGCTTAGATTTCGAAGATTTGGGATTAGTTGCTGGAATTGTGATCCCCCCGAAGTTCAAAGTGCCAGCTTTTGCAAGATATGACGGGCTATCCTGCCCGAAAATGCATCTCAGATCATATGTAAGGAAGATCCAACCTTACACTGCAGACAAGAACCTTTGGATCCATTTCTTTCAGGATAGCCTTTCTGGGGCTCAACTCGAGTGGTTCTATCAGCTGGATGGAGCCAGTATCTGAAACTGGGAAGACTTGGCTACGGCATTTTATAAACAGTATCAGTACAATTCTGACCTCGCTCCTATGCGTACCCAACTCTAGGGTATGTCACTAAGGATGGGCGAAGGATTCAAGGAGTATGCGCAAAAGTGGAGAGACTTGGCTGGCAGGGTGCAGCCACCGCTAACTGACAGTGAACTTGTTGACATGTTCCTTGGGACCCTGTCTGGTCCATTCTTTAACCATCTGATTGGTAATTCTTCCGCTGGGTTTACAGATTTGATCTTGACTGGTGAGAGGATAGAAGCTGGTATCAAGTCAGGGAAGATACAGAAAAGTGCCGCTGCGAGTACTGAGAAGAAGCCTTTCAAGAAGGAAGCTAGTGTTGTTTATGGTCCTAGAAGACAAGTTAAGCCGGAACATCGCCCGACTGTCAATGCATTGGTAATTTCAAAGCCTGCCGCTGCTCCTCAGCAATACAATCAACAAAGAGGTGAGAGACCCAAAAGGCAGTACACTCGGCTCAGCATGACCCTATCTCAGATTTTGCCGCAACTACTGTCAACCAATCTGGTAACTGTCAAAGAAGCTCCAAAGGTAGTGAACACAGCTTCTCCAAAGTATAACCCCAACGCCCGTTGCGCTTATCACTCTGATAGCCCCGGGCATACTACGGACGATTGTTGCGCTCTGAGGAATAAGGTTCAAGACCTTATTGATGCTAAGGAAATACAGTTTGAGGCGCACGAAAGACCCAATGTTGTGACTGCTCCCATGCCCCAGCATGGAGTGAGTGCTGTGGAAGAAGTCCGATATGTAGCCTCTGTGGAAGAGATTGTTACTCCGTTATCGACCGTTAAAAGGAATCTGTTGCTAGCCGGTTTATTTCCGGGATGTGGTGAAGATTGCCTTCTATGTGCTGTTTCGCCTTTTGGTTGTCCTTTGCTGAAATCAGGTATCCAAAGCCTGATGGATAGCAAGGAAATCTTGTTCGAGAAGATTGTTGTTCCTACTGTCCCTACTGAAGAAGTTTCTATCGTCACTATTTTTAACAAACCTCCTAAGGTTCCCTCAAAGAAGCCTGTCAAAATCATGTCCACTCAGAAGATTGCTCCTATCATCATCACAGTTCCGGGGCCTCTCCCTTATACATCCGACAAAGCTGTCCCATGGCACTATGGGGCAGATGTTTATGTTCTTGGAGTGAAGCAAAAGTTGGATACAAGTACCGGTGTCAGTAACATCACCGGGCCTGCCAAAATTACTCGCAGTGGTAGGCTGTTTTCACCAGATATTTCGCCACCAGCTATTCAGAAACCCCTTATCATCACACCCGCAAGTGTGCATGTTCCACTTCCTAATCAAGTCCCTGTTTCTACCCCTGCTGTCGAGTCATCTGACGCTCGGGGAAAAGGGATTGCTACTGATTTGCCTGCCCTGACGGAGGCGCCGAAGACAACCACTGTTGAAGCCTCCCAGCAAGAGATGGAGGAGATCCTCAAGATTATCAAGAAAAGTGATTTCAATGTAGTTGAGCAGCTGGGGCACACCCCATCAAAGATTTCTATGCTATCACTGCTGTTGTGTTCAGAGGCCCATGCAAAGGCCCTGATTTCCTTTCTGAAGACGGCCCATGTGCCGCAAGAAACATCCGCTGATCAATTTACTGATTGTGTGGCCAACTTGACTGCCGATAATGGTCTAGGCTTTTCTGATGCCGATCTGACTGCAAAAGGAAAAAACCATAATGACGCCCTGCATGTCTCTATTGAATGCAGGGGCACTAATCTTGCCCATGTGTTGGTAGACACCGGTTCTTCATTGAATGTATTGCCCAAGAAGGCCCTAGACAGGCTAGATTGTGAGGGTCTGGAGCTCAAGCCCAGTAACATTGTTGTCCGAGCCTTTGACGGTTCGAAGAGGATGGTACATGGTGAAGTTGACATTCCAATTAGGGTTGGTTCTCAAGTATTTGATTCTACTTTCTATGTGATGGACATCCGTCCATCCTACTCTTGTTTGCAGGGTCGTCCATGGATCCACAAGGCCGGAGCTGTGACCTCCACACAACATCAAAAGCTTAAGTATCCAGTCAGAGGGAAAATTGTTACAGTTCAGGGGGAAGAAGAATATATGGTCAGCCACCTAAACTCGTTCTGATACATAGAAATGGATGGGGAATTCATTGAAACCCCCTTTCAACACTTTGAAGAGGTGCCTCAGACATTTGCATCAGCTGAAACTGTGATTGAAGACCCTCCTTTGAAGATGGCTTCCTTAAAGGATGCCCGGGCTGTGATTGAGAAGGGCGAGTGCGCAAACTGGGGCCGACTTCCTGACTTCACCCCGAAGACTGACAAGTTTTGTTTGGGTTTCACTGCGGAGGCTCAGAAGGCTGTTCGTAAGGCCAGGATTGGCAAATCTCCTGTGTTCATCACCAACCCGGGAGTGAATGCTATTGAAGACGAAGTGGAGGAATCCGAATTCGACAGCTGGATCTACCCAACAACCGACAGTGGACCAAGAAACTGGACTGCCAAAGACTTCACACCTATTACTTTTGTCACTCAGTAATGAACTCTTTTGTTTTCAATTTGTAACAAACAATATGTTGAAACTTTTATGGCTCGGTGTCCTACCCGGGGCACCGTGGCTCCATTTGTGAGGGCTTTTATATGACATTTTCATATATCATTAATCAAAACATTGGACGTTTGTTGCATTTCAAATCTTGTGCTCCTTTTCTTTCTTTATCATATATTGTAAAACAACTATATTTACACACACTCACTTATACAGGTTCCAATCCACTCTGGATCTCACTGGTAACGACTCTGCTACTGCCAGTTATGACTTCGAGAATCCGATCAACTTAGCCGAAGACGAAGGTGAAGATGATTGCGAAGTGCCTGGTGAACTTGCAAGACTGTTACTCCAGGAAGAGAGGGCCATTCAGCCACATGAATAGCCAGTGGAAACGGTAAATCTGGGTACTGAGACAGACAGGAAGGAAGTCAAGATTGGTGCCAATCTAGAGCTCAGTGTGAAACAACGGTTGATTCAGATGCTGCATGACTACATGGAAATCTTTGCTTGGTCTTACGAAGACATGCCTGGTTTGGATGCCGACATTGTGGTTCATCACCTGCCTACCAAGGAAGACTGCCCTCTGATAAAACAGAAGGTCCGCCGTATGCGTCCAGAGATGTCCGAGAAAATCAAAGCTGAGGTTATGAAACAATTTGATGCCGGGTTTCTGGAAGTGACTTCTTACCCTCAGTGGGTTGCCAACGTGGTTCCAGTGCCGAAGAAAGATGGTAAGGTCCGAATGTGTGTCGATTACAGGGATTTGAATAGGGCCAGCCCCAAGGATGATTTCCCTCTGCCTCATATCGACGTTCTGGTTGACAATACTGCTCAGCATAAAGTTTTCTCCTTCATGGACGGTTTCTCCGGTTACAATCAGATCAAGATGGCTCCTGAAGACATGGAGAAGACCACCTTTGTCACTCAGTGGGGCACCTTTTGCTACAAGGTCATGCCTTTTGGGTTGAAAAATGCTGGGGCAACCTACCAACGCGCCATGGTTGCTTTATTTCATGACATGATCCATCATGAAATAGAAGTATATGTCGATGATATGATTGCAAGGTCTCAAACTGAGGAGGAACACCTTGACCACCTACGGAAGTTGTTTGATCGTCTGAAGTTGTACAAGCTGAGGTTGAATCCAAAAAAATGCACCTTTGGGGTAAGATCTGGAAAATTGCTAGGCTTCATTGTGAGCGACAAAGGTATTCAAGTGGACCCTGCCAAGGTGAAAGCCATACGAGAGATGCCAACTCCCAAGACAGAGAAAGAAGTCAGAGGCTTTTTAGGACGTTTGAACTACATTGCTCGATTCATCTCACATATAACTGCTACTTGTGAACCAATCTTCAAACTGCTGAAGAAAGATCAAGTAGTACGTTGGAACGATGAATGTCAGGCCGCTTTCGAAAAGATCAAAGAGTATCTCCAAGAACCACCCATTCTTATGCCTCCGGTTGAAGGGAGACCTCTAATACTATACTTTATAGTACTTGACAACTCAATGGGGTGTGTGTTGGGGCAGCATGACGAGTCTGACCGAAAAGAACACGCCATTTATTACCTGAGCAAAAAGTTTACCGACTGTGAGACTCAGTACTCACTGCTCGAGAAAACTTGCTGCGCTCTGGTATGGGCTGCTCGCCGGCTGAGACAGTATATGTTGACTCACACTACTCTGTTGATTTCGAAAATGGATCCAATCAAGTACATATTCGAAAAGCCTGCTCTGTCCGGAAGAATAGCAAGATGGCAAATGATCTTGACGGAATATGACATCCAGTACACGACTCAAAAAGTAATCAAGGGAAGTGTGTTGGCAGACCATTTGGCACACCAACCGGTGGACGATTACCAGTCGTTGAACTTTGAATTTCCAGACGAAGATATCATGGTAGTAACTGATTGTGAAGTACCTGGACCGGATGAAGGACCTGAGGAAGGATCCCGATGGTCTATGCACTTTGATGGAGCCTCGAACGCTTTGGGTAATGGTATCGGCGCTGTGATCATATCCCCTAAAGGCACTCATACTCCACTCACCGCTCGGTTGTGTTTCAACTGCACCAACAACATGGCGGTGTATGAGGCATGTATCATGGGTCTTCAAGCTGCAATTGACTTAAGGATCAAGTTTCTGAGTGTCTTCGGAGATTCCGTTCTCGTGATCAATCAGGTCAAAGGCGAGTGGGATACGAAACACCCAAATCTTATTCCTTACAAGGAGTATGTGCTGACATTGCTTCCCCACTTCGAAGAGATAACATTTGAACACTTCCCAAGAGAGGAGAATCAGTTGGCGGACGCGTTGGCTACAATGTCTTCTATGTTCAAAGTCAAGTGGGACAACGAGGCTCCCCGGATCATTATCTGGAAATTGGACGAACCTGCATATTGTTGTGATCTTGAGGTTGAAGAGGTGAATGAAAAACCTTGGTATCATGAAGTGAAGAGGTACTTGGAAGTTCAAGAATACCCCGAAGGCGTATCGGTTAATGACAAGAAATTTCTGAGAAGGTTCGCGGAAAAGTTCTTCCTCAGCAATGGCATTCTGTATAAGAGAAACCATGATTCCACCTTGCTGCGTTGTGTGGATAAGACTGAAGCAGAAAAGATCATGGCAGAGCTACATGAAGGTACTTTCGGGACACATTCCAATGGACACACCATGGCTAAGAAAATCCTTCGGGCAGGATATTTCTGGTCCACAATGGAAGCCGACGGTTATCAGCATTCGCGAACTTGTCATAAATGCCAGATTTATGCTGATAAGGTGCACATTCCTCCGGTTCCTCTGAACGTCCTGACGACACCTTGGCCTTTTGCAATGTGGGGCACTGATATGATCAGCGAGATCCGACCTACGGCATCCAACGGGCATCGATTCATCTTGGTAGCGATTGACTACTTCACGAAGTGGGTTGAAGCAGCTTCCTACGCTACCGTAACCAAGAGCGTCGTGGCACGATTCATTCGGCATAACCTGATCTGTCGATACGGTGTACCTGAGAGGATCATTACGGATAATGGTACCAATCTTAACAACAAGATGATCACTGAGCTCTGCGAGCAATTCAAGGTACAGCACCACAATTCTTCTCCTTACCGGCCGAAGATGAACGGGGCTGTAGAAGCAGCGAATAAAAATATTAAGAAGATTGTGCAGAAAATGACAGTGACCTACAAAGATTGGCACGAAATGTTACCGTTTGCTCTTCATGGGTACCGTACCTCAGCACGGACGTCAACAGGGGCAACTCCTTTTTCCTTGGTCTATGGCATGGAGGCAGTCTTGCCTATTGAAGTCCAGATACCCTCTCTCCGGATAATGAAGGATGCAGACCTGAGTGAAGATGACTGGATCCAGACTCGGCTTGATCAATTAAACCTAATTGATGAAAAGAGACTCACTGCTATTTGTCATGGTCAGACGTATCAAAAACGGATGATCAGGGCATTTAACAAGAAGGTCAAATGACAAGACTATCAAGTCAGAGACCTGGTAATCAAGCGCATCATTCTACCTCAAAGTGATCCCAGGGGCAAATGGACCCCCACGTACGAAGGGCCATTTGTGGTTAAACATATCTTCTCAGGAGGAGCCATGATTCTAACCACCATGGACGGTGACGACCTTCCTCACCCTGCCAATGCAGACATAGTAAAAAGATACTACGCATAAATCAAAGACCCGCTAGGTTGACACACCTAGGAAAAAACAAGGGCTTCCCGGCGAACCAAAAGGGTTCGGGCAAAAATAAGGGATGAAATGAAAAAAAATCTGTACACCCGGCAAGTCGAAAACCTGAAAAGGCGGCTTGGGCAAAAATGGGTATCCCGGTGGACTGAAAACCCGAAAGGGCGGTCCAGGAATAAGTTAGGGATAAAGCGTAATACTATGTCTCGTTGGATCACCTCGTATCCAGAATTCGGCATCAACTATCGGGCTCAGACTTTGGCATCGATCAATCAACTTCATCTTCAACTAAGTAGCAAAGTGATGAGACGCTTGAAGACATAAAGGCGATAGCAGAGTTGGAACCCAGTGGGATTATTTTTCACCTAGCTGTTTTGTTTCCTTTTCGGAAAATTGTATAAACTCTACGTTTCTCGGCGGCGTTCTGTTACTAGGACGTCAGCCTCCTGTACACAAACGCCTATTTACAGGCAAACTTCAAAATCAATACAAGTTACCCATTTGTTTTTTCTTTTTCTGTTTTGTTTCGCGAGCAACGTCCAATGGTCATTTTTGATATATGCATTTGACATTAATTGCTAATCGTGAATATTTGCATGCGAAACAAAGGGTTAATTACAGGTGACACCAGAAACAGGGGAAATGTAGAATTGTCCAAGCAGTCTAGTTGCTCTGTCCACCAAGGTACCAAGGTAGGTTTGGCTGAAGAACATAACCAAGTCACCTCAACTCCCCACAGAGTAAGACAAGATTCAGCAATACTTTCCCCAAGTAGAGTTGGTTTCCTATCAGCCCTGAAAAGGCACAATATTCCCCTAGCAAGTCAGCAATATTCTCCTCAAGCAGAGTTAGTCTACGGCCAGCCTAAAGGAAGTTGGGTATCCCCGGAAGATCTCAACATTCCCCAACGGAGTATAGACATTCCTCAGCAAGCATCCCCGGCAGTCTTAATATGAGATTGTTCCCCGGCGGAATACCAACACCCCAGTACAATCTGAAAAGTTTCCCCAAGAGAGTTGAATCATTATCCCCAGCCGGTCTTGAAGCTTATCCCCAGCAGGTCTTGAAGCTTATCCCCAGTAGATTCTGGAAGCTTATCATCTGCAGAGTACGTACGTCTCTCCCCGACTTTATTCAAAGATTATTTCCTCACCAAGGTATAACTGGGTTATCCTCAGCTAATAACCATGGAAAGATCGTCCTCAGCAAAGTTCTTCCTATCCCCAGCGGAGTTGATCAAGTTCCCCAACGGAGTTTATCACTAATATCCCCGACGGAGCTCTCTTCAAAACCTCAGCGAAGTATCTCTTCCCACAAAGTAATTCCCCTCGGAGTAATCTCTCCAACAAGTTTATTCCCCAACAGAGTCATCTTCTCCTACCGGTTTATTTTTGCAACCATCATCCCCAGCGGAAGCAACGAACTCTACTCTTCAACATCAGCCCAGGATTTGATTCCCCGACCAGTCGTCAAGGATTTATTTTCCTAGACGAAAATACATTCATAGACATTTCACATTTCCTACATCCTGCTTACATACATGATAAAGTGCATACAACACTGTCTCATTTTGAGCATCATGACATCATGCATCCCATACATCATGACATTGCATACAACTGATGTTTTGCCTTTTCAGGAAAAAGATCAATCCAAAAGATGACTACTATCAACTATCGCAATTCCAGATTCGATACCTGTACCTAGCCAGGGCATGTCTGTGGGTGATGGATTGTAGATTCGATACCTGTATCTAGCCAGGGCATATCTACATGAAGAGTTTGAAGATCAACACCTGTAACAGGCCAGGAAATTATCTTTCATTCTCAGGTCAGAGGTCTACACCTGTATCCATCCAGGAAAGCTATCTCTACCAACCTTTTGCAATTCCAGATTCAATTCCTGTATCCAGCCAGGGCATATCTGTGAGCAACTGATTCCAGATTCGATACCTGTATCCAGCCAGGGCATATCTGTAGACGACAATTCCAGATTCGATTCCTGTATCCAGCCAGGGCATATCTGTGAGCGACAATTCCAGATTCGATACCTGTATCTAGCCAGGGCACATCTGTGAGCAACCAATTGTAGATTCGATACCTGTATCTAGCCAGGGCATATCTGCATGAAGAGTTTGAAGATCAACACCTGTAACAAGCCAGGAAACATCTTCCTTTCTCAAAGTACGCAAGTTCTCGCTAAGGAATCTCTTATGCGATCAACACTTCCAAATGGCATCTATAAGCCCATTCCCGATGAGGTTCTGTCACGCCTCCAGATGGCATCTATAAGCCCATCCTCCTATCCATCCTATCTCCAAATGGTATCTATAAGCCCATTCCCGCCATCACATTGCTGATACTCCAGCATGCGAGTGCAAATTTCAGGGCACTCTAGTGTCCAATCTCCTTTTACCCTCGAGTCACGAGAGGCAAACTTGCCAATCTAACTCTTCAAGTTCAAGAAGATTGAACAGGGGAAACTGTTGTACCCCAAAATTTGCCCTCCCATTTCCTCAACATTTTCTCACCACAAGACCCTTGGAGCTCAGGATCAAGTTAGGATTTGCTCTGCTCAAGACTTCTCCTTGCACTGTTGACCCAAATTAGGGTTTGTGTTTGCACAAAGATGTTTTGACCTAAAAGGCCCAAGATGACTTTCATGCTTCATATTGGACTGCCAAGTTTATCCATACCAAGTTTCAAGCCTTGATTCCAATCTTTGCCCAGTCAATTGGACAGTTAACCTAGAAATCAGCTGTATTGGGGAAAAAGTCAACTGTGGTCAATTAACAGTCAAACCTCATGAAATTTGACCCACATCAACATATTGAACTCATATAAACCATTTGATCAAGTTTGGATCACAATTCCACAAGAAATTTGATCAGATCACCAAAAGGGCAAAATGGTCATTTTTAGGGTTTTGACTGCACAAAGGCAATTTTTGACTGTTTAACCTAACCAATGGCAAACCAAGCTCACATATGGACTCAAGGACCCCATGGAATTGTATTGACATGTTCAACAAGTTCAAAAGATCCCAAATGCACAAGATTGACAGATGAATTTTCCAGTCAATTGATCAATTTTTGACTGTATATTGAAAAGTCAAACTTTGACTTTTTGGTCAAAATCAAGTGTCAAGATTCATTTTCCATCAAGACATGTCAAATTATGAAACTTATTCACCAAGAAATCAAAAATTGCAAATTAGGGTTTAAAATGAAGAATTTTCATAACTTAGAAATTTTTCGAAGTTATGAAAATCCCTAATTTTTTCCTAACTTTGTCCCACTTTTTCGTCAATATGCATTTGGATTCAAACAAAAGTAAAAACATGAAAGTTGTAGTCCATTGCAAAATCTACAACTTTGATTCACAAAGTTTCCTCAAAATAAGCTTGTAGCTCAAGTTATGATTTTTGGAACAAGGGTGCAAAACATTCTTAACTTAGAAAATTTTTGACCTATTTTAGGCAGGATTTTTGCCTAAATTCATGGCCACTTTTCACATGCTTCCACTTGGAATTTCAATTTGCATTACAAAGATGGATTGTAGTACACATTCCAAGCTTTCCAAAATGTCCAAGAACTCATCAAACAACCTTGTGGTTAGGGAGCATCGAATTTGGCAATATGGGCAAAACTCACTTTGTTCATGAGCCATTTCCATGTCCATAACTTTGCATTTTTGAACTCAGCATGCTCTAAGCTACATTACAGGCCTCTAATCTCATTTACACTCCAAAATTAAATGCTAAAACTTTGTGCCAAGATGTTATTCTTTGAGTTTGGTCATTACATGAAGGATTAGTCCTTAATTAGAAAAAGCAATATGTCCATTTTTGAAAAGTGGAACTTTATGTCAAGATTGCAATCTTTGAAGTACAATGCAAATCCTTTTGGCACAAGTTCAGGAACATATCACATTGATCTAGAGGGATGGTTGCAGCATGATTAGGGGGCTTGCACAAGTCTAGAAACCAAGTTGACATTTTTTTGCTTAAGTTAGAAGAAACTAGGCATATTGATATCCAACTCTCATTTCTGCCAACACAAGCTAAGACAAACTTATTGTACACCTTCCAAACATCAAACCTAAGCTAAGGCACGAGCAAAACACCTTCAAAACCTCACCATTCACAAAACACCATCCTACTGCAGAAAACAGAGTCACCTCTGCAGTTGGACTTCCATAACTCAATCCACTCGTGCATTCTTGCTAAAACCAGTTCATACACACTCCATACCACATATACAAGCTATCCCAAGCATTGGACACGACCTGTAACACCTCTAACCAACTTCACCATTTTCACTTTTTCTGTTTTGCAGGTTGATTGCCATAGCTTGATTCACTTGGTTTCAAAGCAAGCTAAAGGTTGGAATAGTATCCCTGGACTTCAAGCAAGTTGTACCAATCCTCACCTTGCCTTGAAAGTGCCTCCATTACCAGACACGATCCAAGTTGAATAGGTAAGTTCATGGACTTCTATCTCTCAATGTAGGAAGAGTTAGCTTTAAGTTTATGAATGAAAAATGTTCTACTCATGGCCCTGAAGCTATACATATCATCACTTTCTATTTATATTGCATATGCTGAGAGAATTTAAGACCTGAACATTGACAAAAACTTAGGTTAAGAATTAGGGATGGAGAAATTCTCTCTCATTTCTGAGAGTTAAGTTAAGTTTTTTATATGTATGGAATTGTGGTTTGATGCTTGACATTTTTCATGTTGTAAGTTTGTGCTAAAAGTCCAGGAATCATGAGATAGCAGGAAGCACATGTTGCTCTGTTTTTTTGTTCAGAGGTTGAAGACAAAGTCTTCTTGGGCTGGGCCTGACTCTTTTTCCTTTTTGCACCATGTTTTTACATTTGCACCCCCTTTGGCCCATTGCATTTTATTTTCATTTTTTTTGACTTTTGATTTTTGTTTCTGACTTATTTATTTTTGTCAAAGCATAAAAAATATTAAATTTATTTTTCCACATTTTTTTGCATTTTATTTGATATTTTATTTGGTTTCATTTAGTTTTTGTACATAAATAAACATAAATTTACTTTTATTTAAAATAACTAAAAATAATACAAACACTTATATCTTCTGATTTTTATTTTATTTTACCTTTGAAAAACATTTTTATAAAAAATATACTTTTTTTGTAAATATCAAATATTTTTATTTTTATATATATTTAATATATTTAATAAATAATGTAAATACTTATATATTTATTAGTATATTTAGGTTAAAAATACAAAAAAATACTACATTTTTATTGTTATTAATATTTAACTTAAAAAATCACTTTTTGACAATATACTTTCTTTTATTTATTTTTTGTACATAATTAATAAATATTGCATATATTAAATAATTAATACATTTTATTTAGCAAAATTAGGGTTTTGCCCTAAATACCTAAAAATACCAAAAATTAATTCATTTTATTTTTGTTTATTTGACACATGAAAAATACTTTTTTACATACATATGAAAACCATTTTTGCATTTTGCATATTTATTTTATTTTATTTAATTATTGTGCAATAAAATCCCTTGTAGAATTTCAATTTGGATGTAATAGTTAGATTTTAATTTCTTGCTAAAATATCCCCATTTGAACATTTGTACCCCCCATCCCATATATTGTGTTATAATAATTTAGGACCTTTAAATTCCACACTTTAAAAGCTTTCTAAATATGCCATGTTAGAATTAGGGTTTTGTATGAAAATAAAAAACAACAAATAGTTTGACCTAAATTCAAGATAAGCAAGCATGAAAATGGACAACACTAATCACACTTGCACCCCTAGGGTATTCCACTTGTTGCCTTCAATAATGGGCCATATTGCATGTTAGGTATCTTTGGCAAAAAAAAAAAACAACAATCAAATGATCATAGTCCCTCGATGACGCTTTTAAAAGTTGCCTAAAAATGATCAAGTCCCTTAAAAGAAAAATTTCCCAAAGATACTTGGCACCATTGTAATCATGGTCTAAAACGATGACCCGCGCCCATCCCGTTCACATCCTAACACAAGATTGTCCACCAAATACAATGGTGGAACAAAATTGTTAAAAGGGTTAAAACATAACAAAGATCTTTGAGAAATTTAGGGTAGATAGCTCTTGGTTACTTTCCAACTTGCAAAACAAAAACACTTGCCTATTTTTCAAAACCACACATCACTACACTTTCAAAACAACTTTCAAAAACATTGAAAACTTTTCAAAAGACCTACACCTTTGTATACATCCCAACATGGATCATTACAAAGGTTGCCACCAAATTGGCCTCTTTTCAAAACATTTTTCAAAACCCACACACAAAGCACCATTTCAAACAATTGAAAATCAAGGCAAGTTGATCTAAGCAAGTAACTAAGAGCCCATGGATAACCATGGATAGAAAGGGTGCTAATACCTTCCCTTTCTATAATCTACTCCCCGAACCCAAGAAAACATCTCAAAGGTTTTTGCTGTGATTTTTAACCTTTCCTTAGGATAAAATAAAAAGTCGGTGGCGACTCTTGCTCAACCGAAACATTTGTGAAAACATACGCAAAACCTCAAGTCAGTTCTCCCACCGTATCACATGTATCTTTCTGTATTTTGCCGCTCCGGATCCCAGCTTCTACCCTTTCTCCAGTTAATATCAGCTCGGTGAAACTAACTGAGGAGCTACCAATTAGGTAATTGAAGAATGGACCAGACAAAGTCCCAAGAAACATGTAAACCAAATCCCTCTTCGACAAAGGGGGTTGGACTCTCTCTTCCAGAACTCTCCACTTCTGTGCATAGTCCTTAAAGCCTTCACCTGCACCCATGGACATACCCTGGAGTTGAGTACGAGTAGGGGCAAGGTCAGCGTTATATTGATACTGCTTATAAAAATTAGCAGCCAAATCCTCCCAGTTACGGACATTGTTTCCCCCCAGTTGATAGAACCATTCGAGCTGAGTCCCTGATAGACTGTCTTGAAAGAGGTGAACCCACAAGTTCCTATCAGCAGTGTGAGGCTGAATCTTCCTCACATAGGAACGAAGATGAAGCTTGGGACAAGACACCCCATCATACTTCGCGAAAACCAGAGCCTTAAACTTCTGTGGGATGACCACCCTAGATACCAAACCCAACTCTTCAAAATCCAGCCCTGGTATTCTCTAGATCTCTATAGCGCTCAGCCAATCCTCTAACTGTTTGTATCTATCCTGAGTGGGAGGATACTGCTTATCATTGTGGTCTGTGTTATTATCAGAAACTTCAGGGCTAGAATCCTTCTACCTTGTCTCTCTCTCTATCTCTCTCTCTCTCTCTTGATTCTCCCCTTATTTGGATGAGGAGGTCAGATTAACTGGTTGCTTTAACGCCCCCCTGAACCTTCTGCCCAGATTCAAAACACCAGAGGTCTTCTTCTTCTTTTCCTTCAGGATGAGGGCCTTCAGATCTTCCCACCATTTTGCCAAAGTTATGAACATTTGTTGAAATTTGGCATTTTGTTCCTGGAGATCTTCGATGCTTTGTTCAGAAGACATTATTGCTGAAATAAACAACAAAGAAGATGAGAAACCTGTAATGGTACGTGTTTATGAAATGTCATGGATGGTGTGTGTATGCAATTCTTTCAAGGATTTTTAAAGACTCAAATTTGTTTAACTAAAAGAAACACACGTTAATTGTATTAATAAGTTTGGATTGTTACAAAGAATGCCTTTTAGGCTTACAATCAAAACAAGACAAGACTTAAGGCAAAAAGAAAACTAGGTTTCCCAGGAGCACATCCTCTTTGGTGCAATGTAGGCGTTTAGACTATTCTCTTCATGAAGTAGCCTAGTGAGCTCCAGGACCTTCTTCTTGCTGGCATAGAATTGAGCTTCAAACGTATCCCGTTCCTCTTTAAGTTAAACCCAGGATTTCTGTAACTCCTCATGATTAGTTGGCATGCCAGGATGATGAACAAGAGAAGAAATATCTCCTTCAGCAACTGGTTCAACGGTCGTTGGTAGGACAATAGGGTAAGGCATCATAAGACTTTGGGCACGGGCTCGTACCCACCTGAGATAAGGCTCAAGAGGGATGGAGTTCTTGTGGCCCAGTGTCTTGCTATCAACTCTATGTACCATGCCCCAAGCTCGCATGAACCTTTTATGGTAACCTTGAGCATCATTCTCATAGTCAAAGGCGATTCCTTGGCTAAGTGTATCGTGAGGACCATCCCTTCTTGCATGACCAAACTGGCACAGTGCCAAACAAGGGTTATAAGTGATTACTTCACTAATTCCTAAGAGAGGGACATTAGGGAATTCACCACAGCGATCGATGATGGTAATATCTTCCGAGGACCGTGAACACCAATGAATTTCCGAATGTGTAAGGGACATCAACCTATGAGACCATTTCATACCCTGCTCATTCTTCAAAATAGACTTGGGTAGGTGCGAAATAAACCACCTAGCCAATAGAGGGGTGCAACACAGCCCCCCCCCCCCCCTTCTCTTTAGAGTGCGAGCATACAGAGAGTGTAGAACATCCCCAAGTAACGTAGGCACCGAATTATGAGACAGAAAAACCTTAATCGTATTCACATCTACGAGTTTGTCCGCATTAGGGAATAGTACCATCCCGTAGATGAGGAGTGCCAATACCTCTTCAAAAGCTTGTAAATCCAGGGTATCGCAAAAATAGTAAGCCTTCTCGAATAGAAATTTAACCGGGATTCCTTGGACACTTCCCCTAGTTTCCCAATTTGTCACTATATCGGATCATTGTAAGGAAAGAACTTGAGCAATCTCTTCAAGATTTGGATGTTTTTTCGTATTGTTGAAAGCTAACTGATCAAGAATAGGTACCCTCAACAATCTAGAAAATTCCTCCATAGTAGGCACTAGCTGGTAATCCGGGAAAGTGAAGCAGCGGTGCAAAGGATCAAAGAACTGAAATAGCACTTTTAACAATTCTTCATCAGGTTTTGAACTGACAAAGTTGAGAAACCGACCATATTTTTCCAGTGAAGGGAGAGCTTTCAGGAATCCTTAATGCCAAGTCCTTTAGTTGGAGAGGCACTTTCACAAGGTTAATCTGAATGGTGTTCCTGCGGGCGGATGCCATGTCCTACAAAACAAAGCAAATATGAGCTCTAGAAAATCCTTGAAATGGTTAGCATGATATGCCATGCTTATGATGTCATGATTATGCTAAAAAAAATCACATGTATAGCAAGCAACAAACAAGTCACACCAAGTCCTTAGGTTTAAGGCCTGCATGAGCTTTAAGGTCATACCCTCTTGAAGCTGGATTGGTTCAACCTGTCTTATAAATAGTAACAAGGGTTTAAGGGATCTCAATATCACTGATCTTTCCCCCAAGCTTCGTTCAATAGGTGATTGACTTACAACCAAACAAAACTCAAGAGTCAAACCTTAATGAGTGTAGCATCGAGTATCTTTCGACCTTGGGAATACACCAAAGTCGTCCATCTCACTACATCATACTGGCCAAGTTGTGAAATTAAAGGATCTAAGGTCAGTTGATGCTTTATGACACCACGTGGCGGCCCCGTACTCTCCTTGATTGACTCAAGGGTTACCGTACCAACCAAAGTGTCGCATCAACATAGCTACTGCTTCAACCGTGTCGGTATGCCCCACACAGTTCCCTCACAGTTTATTTCTACTTACCTAAAAGGTGACCCCAGATCAGGGTGTAGGATCTACATAACCCCAACAAAACCCTTGAATATAAAGCAGGAAAAGCAACACAAGAAAGCAATTTTAGAAATTACCTAGATCCTAAGGTATATCCCACTTATTAAATCCACAGCAGAGTCGCCAGTTCTGTGATACGGTGGCAGAACCGACTGTTAATACTAGTTTGCGTTTTGTATTCGCAAATGTCGCGGTAAGCAAGAGTCGCCACCGAATTTTATTTCATCCAACAAAGGAAAGGAAAAAAGAACAGAAAAAATCTTTTTTCGAGAGTTTCTGAGTACGGGGGGTAGATTATAGAAAGGGAAGGTGTTAGCACCCTTTCTATCCATGGTTTTCCACGGGCTCTTAGGTACTTTCTCATTTTGAAATTGCTTGTGCGTGTTTTGAAATTTTTTTGTTTAACTTCGTGATAACCCTTGTATCTGTCCTCAAGAGTGTGACGAAGTGGTTTTTGAAAACTGTTTTGTAAGTGTTTGTGTAAAAGAGTTTGTTTTGAGCAAGTACTTAAGATTTTCTACCTACTCGAAAAAAGACAGTTCATTCTCGTTTCCTTTAGACATCGCTATCCTACTATGAAGGAGTAGGTAACCCCATTGTTGGAGTTTTTAAGGGACATTCGAAGGGACAAGTACGGTCACAAAAGCAATAGCTAGGAAACTTTAGTGATTACCCTAAAGTCCTAAAGATCTTTCTGAGGCAACATCCAAATGGGTCATTTTTTTATCTTTTGGGACTAGAGGACGACCACTAAAATTCCCTATGCTTCATGACCGTTTACCGAAGGCAACCGGAGTGGGGAAAACCCTAGGAGTGAGCATGTGCAAGTGTTCTTTTTTCAGTTAATTATCTTTGCACAATTAGGGTTATCTACCTTTTAATCATTGATTTATCTTTCGCATACAATCCTAATATCCATACATCTAGTAGTTTAGTAGTTGCGGAAATTAAAGAGTGCGAGAAATTAAAGTCCTAACTATTACAAGGCTTTTTGGAAGATACACAAATATTTGACTGAAAATAAAGATGCGGAAATTAAAATCTTAATTAATCTATTACAAACTTGAAACAGTTACAATAATTTGAATTAAAAGCAAGTAAATGCGCGCGCGACGAATTAAATACGAGAATAAATTAGAAGCCTAGAAAGTCTAATTAATTAAAAAATATTTTTGTGTATTTTTTTAATGATGGAAAACAATTTAATTGCAAATTAAACCTAATTTCTAGTTAATTTTAATTAATATAAAAAAAGCAATTAAGTTAATCTAATTAAACTAAATTATGTTCAATTAATTTAAATAAAAACCTAATTCTATATTTTTTTTGTGATTTTATATTTTTATGATTTTTTTTATTTGATAAAAAATGATTTGGGCCTGGTATTGTTGAGTAACCAGGAGGGGTGTATTACTGATTTTCGTTGAGCCCAAATCCTTTGGCCCAACCAATTGCTTGGATCTAGTGTTGCCACATTTAGGATGTTCATCCTGGGGAAGCGCTCCAGGAGTGCCAGATCTGAATTCACTAAGATCCAAGGGCCGGATTTGGAGACGTATAGTTGACCTCTGAGTATGAGGCGCACTGGATCCTGCATAGAGCGTTAGGAAAATAATAAAATGTCTAGACCTGGGATCAAACCCAGGTCCTTCCACTCATACGCTCGCCTGCATTACCGTTTGGGATGGATGGTTCATTTGTACATATAATCAAACAAAATAAATATAAGGGAAATAACATGGCCTTTCCCAAACGCACGCGCGGAATTAAAATCAACCAACTGGGATTTGACACGCAATCGTCTTCCTCCTGCAACTGTTGCTTTAGGCCTGGACTTTTACCTACAGACAATGTATGTAGCTATAACCTGCATCATTCAAGAATTAAAATACAAGCCACATAAATCTCAATGGAGACCATGAATTAAACGGGCTTGAAGCCCTGAACGCCATGGTATCCATATCTAACCCTAATTTTGCCTATATAGGGAAGCCCCAAAACGAGCTTGGAAACCCTAAGAATGACATCCTTCAATTCCTGCACTTAAAACTCAATTAAACCATTCAAATAGCATCAAAAACTTATAACAAACATGAATGCATGATTAAACTTCATTGAAAACGCGCATACACATGTAATCGAGAATAAAAAAACGGAAAGAACCAGTCATGCACCTTGCGATTCTGGATGTTTTATGGCTTGAGAATGATTGGGATAGCTTCAATACACACCCAGGAGTTGATTTCATGCTTTGAATCAGCTTGAATCACCCTGTATAATGAAATCTGATCCTCACTTTTTGTCAAAATAATTGAGTTTTGTTCTTCTTATTGAAGCCGTTTTTTCGTGTCCTCTAGGTCTGGCCTCCTTGTGCATATATATTGGAACATATTAGGTTAACAAAAATAGATTGAATCTTGAATAATTTTGGAGAAAAGATCTTGTTTGTTCATTGCATTATTTGTTTCCAAAACAAGCCAAATCATTTCATTCTTGTTCCAATCATCCTTTTCATGGTTTTATTTTGATATGCCAACATATATCATCTTCATTCAATGCCAAAATCATTCCAAAAGCAATTTATATGATTTATCTTGATTTTATTTGAATTTTAAATGAATAAAATTAGAATAAATAAAATAAATAAGATAATAAGGCATGGAGTAGTTCATGGGTCGTGGACCATGTTAGGAACAAGCTCAAATCTTGAAAAGATAGGCCCATGTGGAGAAAATACCATTTTGGGCATTGTTGGCTTTGTGCAAGTTTCCAAAAATGGCCAACTTTGACAAGGAACATCTCTCTCAATTTTGATCCTAAGAGGGTGTTCTTGGACTTTTTAGAAAGCTTGGTATGTCCTCTAAACAACCCTTTTGGTTTCACCTCAATTGGATCTTCCATGTTCATGTAAGAAGCTTTAACCCAAAAGGTATTTATGTTGACTTTTTGAAATAACCTATAATGTCTTAATTCATATCATTTCATGAGTGTGTTTTTTGAACTTGAGGGCTGAAGATGAGTTGTAGGGAATTGGATTATCTCCAAAATGAGCCTTGGATGAGAAATTTCGGATAAAGTATGAGAAAGTTATTCCTGGTGAAAGTTTGGTTGACTTTTCCTATAAAAACCCTAATTTAGCAACTTTTGAGTTTTGATGAATTAGGAGCATTCCTTGAGGAATCATGATCAACCTTTGATCAAATGATGGATAATACCCCAAAATATTGATGTTTACCAAAAATCTTGAAGTTTGACTATATGTGGGCCATAGTTGACTTTTGACCTAGCACAGTTGATTTTCAGGCATTTGAGCAGTTGACTGAGCAAACTTCTTGTGCAAGGCATGAGACTTGACATGGATGATATTGACAACATATTAGGACCATGGAAAAGATTTGAGGCTTTTGGAGCTTACCCATCTTGATGAACATGGAAACCCTAGTTTGAGGCTCATTGTCTTAGGAGGAGGATTTATCTGGTCAATCCTTAGGCATCCTTGGGCAAGTTGAGGACTTCAATGAGTATGTTTTGAGTAAAATGGGAAGGCAAATCTCGGGGTACAACAGGAACCATCACCAAAGTATCAGTTCTATAATTCCAAACTCTATTGGAACCTAAATGCACAATTAACTGAGTATAGGACTGAAGAACATCATGGAGATTGGGTTGGGTACAAATAAACTTTGAGCCTTTATCCTTTGTTTCTTAAACCGTGAACCAGGCCACGTCACAACCCTTAAAATTCCTAACTGAAGCATGAGTTAGTTCGAAAGCACACTTTTACAAAAAGGTTTCTTGACTCATGTAAGACTTACTATAAATCCTGAGTTGATATCACATTCTTACAAAATTTTTTTTACTAAAAAATGATTTTTTTTTATAAAAAAACTTCAAGATAGACATAAGCTTTGCATTTTAATACCACTGTTTGCATATGACTAAGTGTTTGACAGTAGAGAAATTCGCATGAAGAATATTCAATGAATGAAAATTATCCCAATGGATAGAATTACTTCAGATGATGTGTCAAAGAGGAAGACACTTACAGTAACATGCCTTTCATGGACCCAATTGGTTATAAATCAAGGGGCATGACATATTATTGTCCAACTCATATGTGGTAGTCAAGTCAAGATTCAAAGAATATCTCAAAAGTGTTGAATAGCCAGGGACAAATCTCCATCTAAATCACTTAGGGCATGTTACATTGATCACGAGTTTCAGCAAAAGCTACTATGAAAATTTAATCTTCGGTATCACCAAATTGGTTGTCTATGTCAGTAGTATCAGATGGTGTCATTCTGTCGTGACAGTTCTTAGAAAAATACTGAGGAAGGTCAAGACTATCAGAAAGTTGGAAATCAATGGTTGATCAATAACTTCAAACATTGGTTGCACCAGACTAATCCCAAGGGAAAATGGACTCCCGCATACGAAGGGCCACGTATGATCAAGAAAATATCTTCTGGCAGTGGTACAACACTTACTACCATGGACAGTGAAAATTCTCTGCACCCTGTGAACACCGACATAGTCAAAAATACTACGCGTGAAAAAGAGACTCGCTAGGTTTTAATAGCCTAGGAAAAAAATAAGGGTATCCCGGTGGACTGAAAGTATGAAAAAGCGGTCCAGGAAAAAGTTAGGGATTAAAGCGTATGGCTATGTCCTGTTATCTCATCACTTGTTTATCAGTAGAAGATTTATCACTCTGATCAGCATTTACTAAAGACTCTATGAGTTGGGATAATGTTCAATTTATCCACAAATCTCTACAGAACAATCTCCATGGAAATATCTCTATAAAGCTATCTTCACAAGCTCATCCCCAACATAGATATATTCCCCACCAAATCTAATATGCCCTTAGACAGAAACTGGGGCATCTTCCAGTAGTTCACCTCCATATCCCCGATGGATAGCTTGACATGATCATCTTCCCTAATAGGTCCCTTAGCGGATAAGGACGTTTGATCATTTCCCCAACATATGGTGGAAACTTCCTCACTGTAGCCTATGAAATTCCAATCCCCATCAGAGATTATTTCCTCAACACAGTCTACGTGATTTAATTCCCCAACGGAGTTTATTTCTCCAATACTGCAAATTCCCCGACATAATTCTCTTCTCTAGCCAGATGTCATTCAATGTTGTCCTCCCCAGAAGAGCTATACCCATATCTGAAACCTGGTCAGATAGTACATTAGAGGAATATCCATCTCTTTTATCCCCAATTAGGGTACATAAGAATCAAATCCTTCAATAAAAAGAACGACGAACGTCCGACTCTCCTTGAATGGTTCTATCCCCAAGAAAAAGTCGAAGATCCCTACCGAAGTGTCCTCAAACAGAAAGCTGGAATCCCTAGTAAAGTTATTCTAAACAAAAATTGAATAATTACGTTCTTCATCCCTAACAACAGGCATGGATTTATTTTCCCCAGCTAGACGTTGTTACAAGAAGCTACAGATACACTCCAACGACATATTGCATCCATACATCATTTATAAAATATCATAACATATGCATACAAAACACATATATTATTCGCATTTATTTTGAGAGCATAACTAGAAAGTACATTTCACGCATCATGACATTGAATAAAACTAACTCTATCTTTTCAGGTTAGTTCCCGAATAGATAGATATTGTCAACATTTTATCATCTTTCATATACAATCAGACAACGATTCATTCTAATAAACACATATTTCAAATACAATCTGAAATTCTGGCTGCAGATACTCAATGTCACGTCCAATGTTATGACACCATATCTGACTTACTATATGACAGTAAATATAAAAGCAGTAAAGAACACAGTCAATTGTTTACCCAGTTCAGTGTGCAACAACACCTACTCTGGGGGCTACCAAGCCAGGGAGGAAATCCACTATAAGAGATGTTAATTCAGGAATAAACCAACCAGTTTATCTCCTTCACTTAAGACCTACCCAATGCAATTCCAATCTAAGTACAACTTAAACTTGAGTACCAACTCACTCCCCCTCAATCACAGCAGTGATACATAAACCAATTTGACTTAATAATTGATGAAGACAATCTTCAAAAACAAACACTTGATTAAGCTTCACAGCTTTTTAATCAAGCAACACAATCACTCTTTCTTCACAGCTTTGAGTGATGCACACAACTAACTTGACTCTGCTTCACAGCTTTAGTCAAGGAACATTCAAACACTCTTGCTTCAAAGCTTTGAGTGCTACACAACCCTTACAATTGGAAACCTATTCCAAGTCACTTATCACAATGATAATTGCTTGGAGTACAATAATCAAACCTATACAGATTACAAATGATCTTCTGATCAATAAAAGGGATGCACTGCAAAACAGCAGCTCTGTTGAATATATAGCAGCTGCAACTTCAGTTAGGGTTTCCACAAAAACCTAGGGTTAATTCCGTTTGACCTAAAGACCAGGTCACAGGACTTTATTAACCAGGTTAGGGATGAGCTAGGTTACCCCTCAGAAAACGCAGGATTCTGTTCAGGAAAGACTGAGTTATTTTCCTGAAAAAGCTCAGACTTATCCAACCTGCAAACCTGTTAGTTCAGAACAGGATGTCATAACATCTGTTATGACTTCTGAGAAAACCTGTTTACTGATTTAGCAAAATGTGATCATTTTGCAAAATGCTCAGATACACACTTATAAACATCAGTACCTGAATGACAATATTTTTCTGCAAAGGTACCTAATGAATCAGTACAAACTAAACTAGAATGTTATGACATCAGTCATGACATTCACACATACATACTTGGGTTTTACCAAAAATGCAAGCCAATACCTAAACACCTACAAACTCCCCCTTTGGCAGATTTTTGGCTAAAGACCCTAAGCAATTAGAGATGGATAGCAGCAAAAATAAGTGACAGCAGAAAAATATAATGTCTAATTGCAAGTACTAATTAAGTAAGTACCAAAATATTCTCCCCCTCTTTAGCCACAAATGGGCCAAAGATACATGTTCATAAAGATCATACAGTTATCCAAATTAATAATAGCAGCAACAAAAAAAAACTGAACACACTTCCAAACTCCACCAGATATCAACACCAACCAGCAACACCTTTAAGTACTGTCATCAGACTCAGAGGATTCGGGCTTCTTCCTTTTCTTGTGAGCAATGTCAGCATTCTTCTCTTTGTTTGATGTCTCAACATCCTTAGAGACATCTGGATTTGTTTCAGCATTTGAACTTTCTTGGTTCAGAGGAACAGAAATGCCAGGAACTGAGAGGTTTTCAAAATTCTTGAAACAATCTTTGCTATTGCTTGATTAACATAGGCTGTTCCTTCCCTATTTGCAATTTCAGGAGGAACTGAAGAAGAAGAGTGAGATGGATTACCAGAGGCAGAAGCTTGGGACTTTCCTGCATGTCTTGTTCTCAACTCTTTGACCTTGGTGGGGTTAGTTCCTACTTTTCTTCGAGAAGAGATCTCCAGGACTTCAGAGTCCAGGCAAGAAGAGATTGTCATGGAATCTTGATCAGAGGAAGAGGTTGAAATAGTCGTATTGGATGATGATGGTGTTTGAGACATTTTGACAGTCTTAGAGGACCAACAGTAACTGAAGAGAAAATTCTGATTGAGAGACAGGGTTATGATGAGGAGACGAGAGGGGAAGGAAGAAAATGAGTGTCTATTCAACTTCTTAAAAGAATTGAAGGAAATGGGAAAATATAATTTTAACCCAATCAGAACAAACACAACTCCTTTAACCCTTGTTTTAAGCAAAATTAATTGCTACAGTTCCTCATGTTGGCAAATACCCAACTTACCCCTCAAGTTTTCAAATTGATTTGCATCAAGAGCCTTGGTAAAAATGTCAGCCAGCTGTAGCTCAGTGGTAACATGTTCCAATTTGATTGTCTTCTCTTCTACAAGATCTCTGATAAAGTGATGTCGTATGTCAATATGTTTGGTCCTACTATGCTGAATGGGATTCTTGGAAATGTTGATTGTACTCAGATTGTCACAGTACAATGTCATAAAATCTTGTGTGACATTATACTCAGTAAGCATCTGTTTCATCCAGATCATTTGTGAGCAGCTACTACCAGCTGCAATGTATTCAGCTTCAGCAGTAGAAAGAGACACACAATTCTGTTTCTTGCTGAACCAGGAAACCAGATTATTTCCCAAGAAGAAACATCCTCCAGAGGTGCTTTTTCTATCATCAGCACTACCAGCCCAATCAGCATCACAGTAGCCAGTCAGAGCTGGTTCACAGCCATGAGAATACATCAACCCATAGTTGTAAGTTCCACTTACATACTTCAAAATTCTCTTCACTTGATTGATATGGCTGACTTTGGGATCAGCTTGGTATCTTGCACAAACTCCAACTGCAAAGGCAATATCAGGTCTGCTGGCAGTTAAGTACAACAAGCTTCCTATCATGCTTCTGTACAGACTTTGATCCACCTTAACCCCACTTGAATCTTTGGAAAGCTTTAGATGAGTAGGAGCAGGAGTCCTTTTGTGACTTGCATTCTCCATACCAAACTTCTTTACAATGTTCTTAGCATACTTGCTTTGAGATAAGAAGATTGAGTCCTCCATCTGTGAGACTTGCAGTCCAAGAAAATAAGTTAGTTCTCCCATGAGACTCATTTCGAATTCAGCCTGCATCTGGTCAGCAAAGTGTTTAACCATATGTTCTGACATTCCTCCAAACACTATGTCATCAACATATATTTGGGCAACCATCAACTTCCCTCCTTCAGTTTTGACAAAGAGAGTTTTGTCCAAGCCTCCTTTTCTGTAGCCTTTGTCTGAGAGAAACTTTGTTAACCTGTCATACCATGCTCTAGGAGCTTGTTTCAGGCCATATAGAGCTTTTCTCAATTTGTAGACATGATCAGGGTGGGTTGGATCCACAAAGCCTTTAGGTTG
The DNA here is from genome assembly GCA_948472305.1 of Vicia faba. Taxonomy (NCBI): domain Eukaryota; kingdom Viridiplantae; phylum Streptophyta; class Magnoliopsida; order Fabales; family Fabaceae; genus Vicia; species Vicia faba. The sequence continues at coordinate 1,285,561,125 of OX451738.1, read as the reverse complement.
TTCCACATAAGCTTCCTCATTTAAGTACCCATTTAGAAAGGCACTTTTCACATCCATCTGAAATAATTTGAACTTCAGAAGACAAGCAATTGACAATAGGAGTCTGATTGATTCTAGCCTGGCTACAGGTGCAAAGGTTTCATCAAAATCCACCCCTTCAACCTGGGTGTATCCTTGAGCAACAAGTCTTGCCTTATTTCTGGTGACAACTCCTTCAGCATCTGACTTGTTTTTGAATATCCATTTTGTCCCAATGATGTTAGTTCCTTCAGGTCTAGGAACCAGTTCCCAAACTTCATGTTGCTTGAATTGGTTCAGTTCATCTTGCATTGCAACAATCCAGTATTCATCAGTTAAAGCTTCCTTGACATTTCTTGGTTCCATTTTGGACACAAAACAAGAGTTTGAGATGAATTCTCTAGATCTTATGATGACTCCACTATTGGAATCTCCTATGATGAGCTCTTTTGGATGATCCTTCTGAATTCTGATGGAAGGGATCTTGCTAGCTTCCTTTGATTCAGATTCTGTTGTGGTGGGGTTGGGAAGGTCATTCTGTTGGGTTGAAGTCTCAAAGAATGTATCAATAATACAAGGAACATCTATTTCTTCATGATAATCATCAATTATAACATTTATTGATTCCATCATGGTTTTGGTTCTGGAGTTGAATACTCTGTAAGCTCTGCTGTTTGAGGAGTATCCTAGAAATATGCCTTCATCACTTTTAGGGTCCAGTTTTCTTCTTTGTTCACGATCAGCCAGAATATAGCATTTGCTGCCAAACACATGGAAGTACTTCACAGTTGGTTTTCTTCCTTTCCAGAGTTCATATATGGTGGATGAGGTTCCCTTCCTCAAGGTGACCCTGTTATGAACATAGCAGGCTGTATTCATAGCTTCAGCCCAAAAATACATAGGAAGTCTTTTGGCATGTAACATTGCTCTGGCAGATTCCTGTATGGTCCTGTTTTTTCTTTCCACAACTCCATTTTGCTGAGGTGTTATAGGAGAAGAAAACTCATGACTAATTCCCTCTGAAGAGCAGAAATCATCAAATTTGCTGTTTTCAAATTCCTTGCCATGATCACTTCTGATTCTGACAATACACCCTTCCTTTTCTCTTTGAATTCTTTTGCACAATTCTTTAAAGACTTCAAATACATCAGATTTTTCCCTAATGAAATTAATCCAAATGAATCTGGAAAAATCATCCACAACCACATAGGCATATCTTTTTCCACCAAGATTCTCTACTTGCATTGGTCCCATCAGATCCATATGAAGAAGTTCCAGAACCTTAGATGTGGTCAGATGTCTTGACTTTGGATGTGACATCCTAGTCTGCTTACCAACCTGACATTCACCACAAACTCTTTCTTCATCAATTTGCAGTCTTGGAATCCCTCTGACTGCCTCCAAGGAGATAATCCTCTTCATACCTCTTAGATGAAGATGGCCAAGTTTTTGGTGCCATAGCTTCACCTCTTTTTCTTCTTTTGCAATGGAACACACAGATGAGAAATTAGTGTTCTCAGGCTCCCATAAGTAACAGTTGTCTTTGGATCTGACTCCTTTCATTACTATCTCTTGTTTGTCATTGATTACAAGACATTCAGATTTTGAGAAATTGACCTTGAATCCTAGGTCACACAATTGACTGATACTAATGAGATTAGCAGTCAGCCCTTTTACCAGCAGTACTTCATTCAGACTTGGAACTCCAGGGCAGTCCAAATCACCAACTCCTTTGATTTCACCTTTAGCACCATCTCCAAAGGTCACAAAACTGGTGGTGTGAGGCTTAACATTATTGAGGAGGTTCTTGATTCCAGTCATGTGTCTGGAACATCCACTGTCAAAGTACCAATCTTCCTTTGCAGAGACCCTCAGGGAAGTGTGGGCTATCAGGGCAGTAGCCTTTTTCTTCCATTTAGGAGCATGTGGTACCTTAGGTTTGACAACTCAGTTCTGATTAGGGTATCCATGCAATCTGAAGCAGAAGGGCTTTATGTGACCATATCTCCCACAATGATGACATCTCCATCTTTGGTACTTTTTCTTCATATGTCTCTGTTCCCGATGTTGAGAGTGGTGTTGAGACATCTGCTTTGACATTTGCTTAACAGGCCTGATCTTCTCGTTTGTACCAGATTTCTTTGCTCCTACAAATCCTAGTCCATATTTGTTTCCTCCATTTTGTCCAACCTAAAGTATCTCTTCCAGTTTGTCTGTTCCATTAGTCAGCATCTTGACAGATTTGGTCATTTGGTTCAGTTGTGAGTTCAGCAATTGAACTTCTCCTTCTAGATGACTTATGGTTTCAAGATCTGCCCTTTTTTCAGCCTCCAGCTTTATGATGAGCTTTGATTGTTTCTCATTCTGCACACAGACTTCAGCACTTCTGATACACAATTTCTTGTAAGTATCAGCCAGTTCTTCAAATGTCACTTCTTCATCACTGGTGTCACTTTCAGAGGGACAGACTCCAGTTAGAGCAGTGACAAGTTTGGCACATTCTTCTTCAGAATTACTTTCTGAATCACAGTCAGACCAAGTAACAGTCATTCCTTTCTTTTGTTTCTTAAGAAAGGTAGGACATTCAGCTCGAATATGTCCATATCCTTCACATCCATGGCATTGAATACCTCTGCCTTGGTTTCCCTTTTCTTCTGACCTTGGTCTTCTTCTGGAACTGTCAATGTCAGAGGGAATGTTATGAACATTTGACCTTGACTTTGGATCCATTCTTTTGATGAGCTTGTTGAACTGTCTTCCAAGCATGGCAATAGCTTCTGAAATATTTTCTTCTTCATCCTCCTTGTTTTCAACATCAGTGTTGGATACAAGTGCTATGCTTTTGTTCTTCTTGTCACCATTATCAGTGATCCCCATCTCAAAAGTCTGAAGAGACCCAACAAGTTCATCCACTTTCAACTTGCTGATGTCCTGGGCTTCCTCTATGGCAGTTACCTTCATTGCAAATCTTTTAGGCAAGGATCTGAGAATCTTCCTCACCAGTTTTTCTTCTGACATCTTTTCTCCCAGTGCTCCTGAGGTGTTGGCAATCTCCAAGATATTCATGTGAAACTCATGAATGGTTTCATCTTCCATCATTTTTAGATTCTCAAACTTGGTAGTCAACATCTGAAGCCTTGACATTTTTACTTTGGAAGTGCCCTCATGAGTAGTTTTGAGAGTGTCCCAAACTTCCTTGGCCAGTTCATATTGATGAACTAATCTGAAAATGTTTCTATCAATTCCATTGAACAAGGCATTTAAAGCTTTGGAATTTCCCAGGGCTAACTCATCTTCTTCTTTACTCCACTCTTCCTCAGGCTTCAGACTGATTGTCCCATCTTTCTCAGTTATGGTGGGATGGATCCATCCTTTGTCAGCAGCTCTCCAAGCCTTTTTGTCCAGAGATTTTAGGAAGGCAATCATACGAGGTTTCCAGTAGTCATAATTAGTTCCATCCAGAATGGGTGGTCTATTTCCAAAAACTCCCTCTTTGTCCATAGTGCCAGAAAGTGATATCCCTAGATCTCACCCAGTAATACAGGCAGGGTGCCTGCTCTGATGCCAATTGAAATTCTGGCTGCAGATACTCAATGTCACGTCCAATGTTATGACACCGTATCTGACTTACTATATGACAGTAAATATAAAAGCAGTAAAGAACACAGTCAATTGTTTACCCAGTTCAGTGTGCAACAACACCTACTCTGGGGGCTACCAAGCCAGGGAGGAAATCCACTATAAGAGATGTTAATTCAGGAATAAACCAACCAGTTTATCTCCTTCACTTAAGACCTACCCAATGCAATTCCAATCTAAGTACAACTTAAACCTGAGTACCAACTCACTCCCCCTCAATCACAGCAGTGATACATAAACCAATTTGACTTAATAATTGATGAAGACACTCTTCAAAAACAAACACTTGATTAAGCTTCACAGCTTTTTAATCAAGCAACACAATCACTCTTGCTTCACAGCTTTGAGTGATGCACATAACTAACTTGACTCTGCTTCACAGCTTTAGTCAAGGAACATTCAAACACTCTTGCTTCAAAGCTTTGAGTGCTACACAACCCTTACAATTGGAAACCTATTCCAAGTCACTTATCACAATGATAATTGCTTGGAGTACAATAATCAAACCTATACAGATTACAAATGATCATCTGATCAATAAAAGGGATGCACTGCAAAACAGCAGCTCTGTTGAATATATAGCAGCTGCAACTTCAGTTAGGGTTTCCACAAAAACCTAGGGTTAATTCCGTTTGACCTAAAGACCAGGTCACAGGACTTTATTAACTAGGTTAGGGATGAGCTAGGTTACCCCTCAGAAAACGCAGGATTCTGTTCAGGAAAGACTGAGTTATTTTCCTGAAAAAGCTCAGACTTATCCAACCTGCAAACCTGTTAGTTCAGAACAGGATGTCATAACATCTGTTATGACTTTTGAGAAAACCTGTTTACTGATTTAGCAAAATGTGATCATTTTGCAAAATGCTCAGATACACACTTATAAACATCAGTACCTGAATGACAATATTTTTCTGCAAAGGTACCTAATGAATCAGTACAAACTAAACTAGAATGTTATGACATCAGTCATGACATTCACACATACACACTTGGGTTTTACCAAAAATGCAAGCCAATACCTAAACACCTACACAATCAGTCAAATATTCATTCTAATACTTTTTAAAATACAGTCGGGCGAAGACACATTTTGATCCATTTCTAAATACAGTTGGGCATAGACTCATTCTAGTACATTGTTTAGATACATTGTCGATAAAAGACTCATTCTGATCCACTTCTGGATATAATCGAGCGTAGACTCATTCCAATACATTTTTCAAATACTGACGGGCGGAGACTCATTCTGATCCACTTCTGGATACAGTCAAGCGAAGAATCATTCCAATACATTATTCAGATACAGTCGGGAAAAAACTCATTCTGATCCACTTCTGGATACAGTCGGTTGTAGACTCATTCCAAGAAAAATTTTCAAATACAGTCGGGCAAGGACTCATTCTGATCCACCTCTAGATACAGTCGGGTGTAGACTCATTCTAGAATATTTTTCAGATACAATTGGGAAGAGACTCATTCTGATCCACTTTTGGATAAACTCGGGCGTAGACTCGTTCCAATACATTGTTCATATACAGTTGGGCGAAATCTCATTCTAATCCACTTCTGGATACAGTCGGGCATAGATTCATTCTAATACATCGTTCAGATATATTTAGGCAAAGACTCATTCTGATCCTTTTCTAGATACAGTCGGGCATAGACTCATTATAGTACATTTTTCAGATACAGTCATACAAAGACTCATTCTGAACCACTTCTGGATACAGTCAGGCATAGACTCATTCCAATACATTATTCAGATACAGTCGAGAGAAGACTCATTCTGATCCACTTTTAGATATAGTCGGGAATAGACTCATTCTATTACATTTTTCAGATACAATCAACCGTAAATTCATTATGATACTCTTTCGGATACAGTCGGGCGTATACTCATTCCAATACATTTTTCAGATACAATCGGGCAAAGACTCATTCTGATCCATATCTAGATACAGTCAGGCGTAGACTCATCCCAATGCATTATTCAGATATAGTCGGGCGAAGACTCATTCTGATCCACTTTTAGATACAGTTAGACGTAGACTCATTCTAATATATTTTTCAGATACAGTCAGACGAAGACTCATTCTGATCCACTTTTTGATATAGTCAGTCGTAGACTCATTCCAATACATTGTTTAGATACTGTTGAGCAAAGACTCATTTTGATCCATTTCTAGATACATTCGGGCATATAATCATTCTAATACGTTTTTCAGATACAATTGAGCAAAGACTCATTCTGATCCACTTCTATACACAATCGGGCAAAGACTCATTCAAAAACAATTTTTCAAATACAGTCGGGCAAGGACTCATTATGACCCACCTCTTGATACTGTCAGGCGTAGACTCATTCTAGTACATTTTTAATATACAGTCGAGCAAAGACTCATTCTAATCCACTTCTTAATAATGTTAGGCATAGACTTATTCCAATACATTTTTCAGATACAGTCGGGCGAAGACTCGTTCTGATTCACTTCTGATACACTCAGACATAGACTCATTCCAATATATTGTTAAGATACATTCTGGCGAAGACTCATTCTGATCCATTTCTGGATACAGTCAGGCATAGACTCATTCCAATAAATTTTTCAGATACAATCGGGTGAAGACTCATTCTGATCCACTTCTGGATACAGTCGGTCGTAGACTCATTCCAATACATTGTTCATATACAGTCGAACAAAGACTCATTCTGATCCATTTCTAGATACAGTCGGGCATAGACTCATTCTAGTAAATTTTGCAGATAGAGTCAGGCAAAGACTCATTCTTATCCACTTCTGGATACATTCGGGCGTAGACTCATTCTGACACATTGTTCAAATACGGTTGGGGAAAGACTCATTCCGATATACTTCTAGATACAGTTGGGCGTAGACTCATTCCGATACATTATTCAGATACATTCGGGAGAAGACTCATTCTGATCCATTTTTAGATACAGTTTGGCGTATACTCATTCTAATATATTTTTCAGATACAGTCGGGCGAGGACTCATTCTGATCCACCTTTAGATACAGTCAGGCATAGACTCATTCTAATAATTTTTCAGATACGGTCGGGCATAGACTCATTCTGATAATCCAGTCAACTATTATCAAAGAACACAGTTACCTTGTATGGTATCTATAACCCCATCTTCGACGGTATCCTGTCACCTTTTCCAAATGGCATCTTTAAGCCCATTTCGTTATAATCAACCTGCAGTGTTACTTCGTGCATCCGCGAGTGCCAATTTTCGGGAACTTATAAGTATTTAATCCTCTTTCACCTTCAGATCACGAAAGGCAGGCATGCCAATCTAACTCTTCAGGTTTAATAAGATTGAATAGGGGCAGCTGTTGTACCCCAAAATTTGCCCTCCCACCTTTGTGACAAATTGATTCAAGACACATCCTCATGATCATGAAGGTCTCAATTGCTCAAGACTTATCAAAGATTTATCAGATGGGCTCTCTTCCTAAGCAATTGACCTATAACTAGGGTTTTGCGTCTCTCAAATAAAATTGAATTTATAATTCCTCATAAGGACTTCATTGTTTCTTATATATTTCAATTATCCGCATGCCAAATTTCAAGCCTTACATCACAAGTTTGCTCAATCAATTCGTCAAATGATTGAAAATCAGTTGTATTGAACAAAAAGTCAACTTTGACCAATTGACAGTCAAATTTCAAATTTTTTTGTCATCATCAAGATCTTGAAGTAACATTCATCATTTGATCAAGGGTTGATCATGATTCATCAAGAAAACTTAAGATTCATCAAAAGTCAAAAGTTACTAAATTAGGATTTTCTTAAGGAGAAGTCAACTCAACTTTGATCAAGCATAACTTTCACATACTTCATCATAAATTTCTCAACCAACGCTCATTTTCAAGGAAATTCAATTCTCTACATCTTTGTCTCTCTTAGCTCAAGGCCAAAAATGCTTCATTTGAGAGATATGAGCCAAAACATTACAAGTCATTTTGAAAGTCAACAAAAACACATCTTTTTTCAAAGCAATTTACAAAAAGATAAAGACTTCAAATGAAAAAATGATCAACATGAAAGTTGTAGGAGACATCTTGAGGTTTCTAGAAAGTCCCAGGTCACCTTAATATGACAAAAATTAAGAGAGTTATGAGTTATGCAAGTTGAGAAATTTTTGAGAAATGCATGAAACCTCAATTGAACAATTTTGAATTTTTGAGCTAGTGGGCCTAATTTCTGATTTCTGAAGTCCAAACATGCTTATAACATGTTAAAGGACCTCAAAATCCATTGGTACATGGCCATGATTTTTTTATTTCATTGATTTTGATTTTATTTAAATATTTGAAAAATAAATCAAATGAATTAGTAAAGTGATGGGCTAAGGCACATATGGACATTATTTGGATCATTTTGAAGCCCAAAATTTTGTGATAACCATGTGGAAACCGTGTGGAACCAAGAAGGGAAGAAAATCTCTATTTTTGGAAGGTTTTTAATCACATTTGATACACTTGATTCCATGGGATTTTGTACCATGTTTGTTGACCTAATTCGAGCATTATAAATAGAGGATACACTTCATAAGATAAGGGGGGAAAACTGCTTCCAATCAAGTCTTAAAAGCCACAATTTTTTCCAATATTAGGGCAAAGTCAAAACCAAAGATCCAGCCACTTTCAGTCTGAGCCATCCATTGCAAATGTTCTTGAAGCATCTAAGGGTAAGAACATGTCGAAAGTCATGGCCATTGCTGCTTGAAACAAGCATACTCATCTTCTTCGGTTTAGTTTTTTTCTCCAAATATTCATATAATTAATTTCATTCATTACTAATGATTGTTAACTGCCCAAATGGGTTCCTGTTGTTATTTAAAACAAGTTTGAATCATAAAACTAAATCTCTAACGTGAGAATCATGTTTATCCATGGCTAGGGTAAAACGCTTTTGTACCTTCGTATCAGTATTTCCAGACCGTTTCAGGAAAAACTAATGCCACCAATTGATTTGTAGGGGTCAATTTAAGGGGGGGGGGGGGGGGGGTAGCCTTAATCTTGGGTTTCAATTTTGTTTATTTGGCAGGTTAGCAATTTCAAGTGGCCATATAATACGGTTGCAGCCACCGTTCATGGTGGTTTGACCGACCAGAGGAAACGTGTGGCTCAATGTTCCCTTTTCATTCGTCCATTCAAAACCATAGGGGCCCACCTGAACGTGTGTTTTATTTGATTCATATTTTTAATTGTTTGCTTATTTTATATAGGTTGCTGATTGGATGTATAACGTAAAACAATTGGTGACCTGATGGTAAGAAGCGTGACTGGTATTGCAAAGGGCGTGGGTTCGAGTCCCAACTTCAACATTTTTTCTCTCATCTTTTCCAAACCACACATATTCGTTTAAGTTATTTATATTTTGGTTGATACCTGATTCAATAGTAAGCAACAACAGGCGGTGTGGTGGTAAGATCATTGACTGGTGATGGGAAGGGCGTGGGTTCCAGCCTCACCCTATACATTTTCATGTTTTCTTTGTTTGAAACTTTTATTTAAATAACTTAATTAAGTCCTTTTTAATTAAAATTATAAAAAATCAAAAAATACCAAATTTTTTATCTTGTGACATTTAAACATTTTTCTAACATTTTTCTTATTTCTTTTTGCTATTTAATTTCCTAGAAAACTATATAGGCCGCATTATAAATGTAATAGCGTAGATTTATTTTCTTGCATCTTTTTCCTATTATGTGTCCGCCCCAAAGCCATGTAATAGCGTAGGATTTTACATTCCTCACTTTAATTTTCTATACATATTTAACTGTTAGTAAAATAGGACTTGTATGGAAAGACTACTAAAAGCAATCTAGACAACCCTAATTTCCCAGATAAATATTACTTAAAATACACACCCTTCACACTTGCACCTTTAGGGTAACCTTTCTTGTTGCCTTACGAACCATTGGTCACGTCCCTCGAAAGTAGGGATACTTTAGCGAAAGACCCTCAATTTAACAATATCATTATGGTCTCTTTCGAATAAAGATCATAATCCCTCGATGACCCTCTGAGTTGCCTACAAAATGATCTAGTCCCTTCGATGACCCTACAAGCAAAATGATGATATTCCCTTCGATACAATTGCTAAAGTATCCTTACTTGTTGCCTTCGATGACCATACGATGACCCTACACATGTCCCTTCACATCCAATATATAGGATTACCTACCAACTAATGTATAGATAATATTTTCTCCCAAGGAGAAGGATAATAACAAGAAAGACTTATTAGTGGGTAAGAACTCTTTAATGCTTGCTCAAAACATTTTTCACAACTCAAAACATTTTTCACATTACACTTTCAAATAAGATATTTTCAAAAAACACTCTATATACATTCTTGAGGACCGACACAAGGATTATTATAAAGTTAGCCTTACATTGGAATTTTAAAATACTTTTAAACAAATCATACACACACACACATAAAATAAGTTTTAAAAGTGATCTAAGCAATTAAGAACCCGTAGATAACTATGGATGAAAAGGGTGCTAACACCTTCCCTTTTCATAACTTACCCCTCGAACTCAAAATCGATAAAGGTGTAATACGGTAGGAGAACTAACTTTTGAATTTTATCACAAATGTTGTGGATAACAATAGTCGCCACCGACTTTTATTTTATCTAATAAAGGAAAGGGTGAGAAGAATGGGAAAGATTTTTGAGAATTTTCTGAGTAAGGAGGGTAGGTTATGAAAAGGAAAGGTGTTAGCACAATTTTCACCGATATTTATCTACAGGCTCTTAATTGCTAGCTCACTTTTGAAATGCTTCGTCTTTGTGTATGTTTGAAAATATTTTGAAAATACCTAAGTGCGACAATTTTATAATAATTCTCGTATCGTTGAGAATGTATACAAAATGTTTGTTTTGAAAATATTTATTGAAAGAAAGTTTTGTTTTATAGAAAGATGTTTTGGAAATGCCAATGTAAGGCAATTTTCTTTATAATAACCATTGTATGAGTCCTCAAGAGTATTTATTAAGCATTTTGAAAGTAGTTGTTTTGAAAGTGTGAAGTGTGAAGATTATTTTAATTTGTGAGCAAGCGATTACGAGCGATCTAACTACTCAAAAAGTCTTTGTTCTTTTCCTCCTCCTTTAGATAGTGCTATCCTACCATTGTTTAGTAGAAAGCCCTATCATTGGATGTGAAGGACAGGCGTGGGTCATCGTATAGTCATAGATCGCAATCTGTAGGATGCTTTAGCAATTTGTCATAAGGGACTAAGATCATTTACCAAAGGAAGCATCGAAGGATCATCGAGGGACTACGATCTTTTAATTGAGGGTCTTTGCTAAAGCATCCCACGTTCGAGGGACATGAATGTTTTTTATCTGAGGAAACAAGTGAGGGTCACCCTAGAGGTACATGTGTGCGAAGTGTTTTGATTCCAATTATTTTGGTCTTGAAATTAGGTTTTCTAATGTTTTGTTTTAGGTCTTGCTATACAAACCCTAATTACTAATAGTAATAAGGAAAGCAGTAAATTGCGGAATTTAAATATCCTATGCTATTACAGTTCTTCGGGAATGAGGGTACAAATTTTTGAATGGGGATAAAAAGAAGTAAACCCTAATTAAAGCTATTACAGACCATTGAGCAGTTACAATAATTAGGAACTGAAATACGCAAAGATTTCTAAAATAAAGAAAAGAGAAAGGAAAATTGTTGTGATTTTTCATAGAAAAAAAGTTTGATGATTAACCTAATTATTTAATTAATTTTTATTAACAAAAGTTTAGTAAAAACCTAAAGAAACTAAATTAAATTTAATAGTAAAAAAATAAAAAAAGGTCAATTAATTTAATTAATTAAAAAGAAAATTAATTTAGTTAACTTAATAAAAAGAAGGCTAAATTAATTTTAATTTTAAAAAAGAAAGTAATTGTTAGAAAATAATTTTGATGTTTTATTTATAAAAATATATGAAGTATAGAACATAATTCTAATAAAATCAAAGTGATTAAATTAAATCATATTTTATTTGTCAAAAATCAAATTAACTATAAATCAAATTTCTTTATCAATTTTATGATTTTTTCTAATTTTAAATAAAATTATTTAAAAGAAAAGAAAATAGTTAATTAAAAAAAAAGAATTTTAATGGGCCTGAGTTGTAAGCAGAATGAGGGGTAAGGAAAAACAAAAATGAAAAAGCCCAAAACAGATAAGCCCATGCGCCTGTGTTGGATTTCCCGTGATTAACTTCAAGAAGGTGCATCATGGTCATGTGTCTTAGGGCATTGGATCTAGCCCTTTTGAAATCTATAAGTCAAGGTGTGAGGTACACCATGCACACCATTGACTTATTTATATTGAATCTGAAAGAAACAAATATGTGAAAAATAAAAGGGTACCGCTGGGGCTCGAACCCAGGTCCCTATAGTCATAGCACGCTTGTTTTACCACTGGGGTGGCAATTTCATCCGATTATAAAATTCCCCCTAGTAAATATATTATAAACTTGTTTTCAAATATTAAACTTCATCTTCTTCCTCGCGCACGTTTGACAGTAACAACAACAACATTTTCAAATTTTGTAAAAGCTTCATTTCTCAACCAAATTGAAAGATGTAAACATCAAACTTGCTTGATTTTTTACCATGAATACAACCATGTGACTTTTGAAGGCTATAAGTTAAAGGCTCAAATGAATTTTTCTTGGTACCAAACTGAAATCTAATATTTCAGAAACTTCAATTCCAAAATTCTTATCACATAGTCAACATAAATGAAAACTAAGGACATGGTTAGTTTCAGGGCAATCATATCTACATTTTATATTTTTGAAATTGAAAGAAAATGATGCATGTATGAGGATTTCAAAGTTGGAGAAACTTACCTCTTGAAGTGAAAACACAGAACGCGTATGAAGGCTTCCAGGTGCAAGTAAATGATTAATTGAGCTTCCTTGGACCTCCCTGAAGTTGTTTCAATCCTTAATTTGTGTTGAACGTGTCTGGATCTCTCTAACCAAGTGAATGTGCAAGCTTCTAATATGGAGTTTAGATGATGATGAAGATGGTGTTACAGAAGTGTAACAGGTGTTTGGATGTGTTATATGTGATGTATGTAAGGTGTACGGATGATAAAAAGACAAACACACGAGTGAATTTGAAGTTGGGTGTTGGATGCTTCAAATGTGCAACAATGGTGGTTTCTTGGTGATTATGAGTTTGAGGGCTTGTGAATTCCTGTATTAGCTTACAAATGATCTCTTTATTTATAGGCAAGAGGTTTTGGAGGTTGAAACAACCAGATTTGTAAGATCACAAGTTATGGTTTGGAAGATTAGTTTTGAAGTAACTTTGAAGAAACATTGTTCCAATGCATTGTAGGGTGGTTGGTAGGCTTAGAGATGTTGCTTATGAGCATTCATGTTGAGTGTGATCAGAATAAACAAGTTAGAGGCTCAAGGAGTTTACTTTGTGATTAAAGTGATCTTTATGTAAATGGATATGGAGCTTTTTGCAATTTCATCCAAAAATCGTATGATCAAGTAGATAATGCTTCAAATCCTTGTGCAATGCACCATAATTTCGTGTAAATATTTGATTATATGGAGATTTAGAAGCAACATGGCATGAAAAGTGAGATTGCATGGTAAGGTTATGAGATTTGCTCTTGAGTTCTTCACAAAATGACTTGAAATTCAAGCATGAAATGCCTAACTTCATCTCTTCGATTCTCCTTGCTCAAGCATGATAAATTTGTGTTCTTGGACATTTTGGAAAGCTTGAAACATTGTCTACAACTTTCATGTTGACCATTTTGGCTAAATAAAATGGGAACTTGGTGGAAATTGGCTAAGAAATTGAGATGAAAAACTGACCAAAAACTTGTTGAAATTTTTTTCAAGTGTTGGATAAAAATAATCAGAACTTCATGGGCCCATATCTCCTAATTTAAGCACTTTTTAAGAATCATCCCACATTAACAAAGTTATAGAATTCATCAATCCCTACAACTTTAATGTTGAAAGTTTTCTTTGAATCAACTTGGATCTTAGTGAAAAATGGTCATGAAGTAGTGACTTTGTTAAGAACAAAACACTTAGAATTTTTCTAAGTTGGAAATTTTTCCAACTTTTGACTTTTGTTAACTTTCTTGATTCTTGATGATCAAGTTTTATAGTTTTGAATGTTTTGATGATCCTTGATTTTTGAATTCCAAAGTTGACCAAAAAGTCAAACTTTGACTTTTGTGTGATTGTTGACTTTTCATCAATTGATTCAATTCTTCAACCATTAATCACTTGCATATTTGGAAATATCTTGAGCCATGTAATTAGGTCAAGATGTTTTATTTGAGCTCTTGAGATCATGCTTCAAGCCATTAGGTCATGCACTAGGCCAAAAGTCAATGATCAGTCATCCTCGGTCAAAAACCCTAATTTGGCAATTTTTGACCTTTGATGATTTGAGGGCTTTACTTGAGGAATCATGATCAACCCTTTATAAAATTATGAATATCACCTCAAAATGTTGATGTTGACCAAAAATCTTGAAGTTTGATGGTATGTTGACCATAATTGTCTTTTTACTTAATAGAGTTAACTTTCAGTCATCTGAGCAATTGACTGAGCAAACTTGTGATGCAAGACTTGAAACTTGACATAGGCATTATTGAGGACCTATTATGAACCATGGAAGTAATTTGTGACCCTTGCAACCCAATATTCCTTAAGAAGCACCAAACCCTAATTGAAGACCTTTGCTTAGGAGGAGGTTTGACCAGTCAACTCTTGAGTAGCTTTGAGTATTTGAGATCTTTGTGAGCATGTATTAAAGAAAATGGGAGGGAAAATTTTAGGGTACAAAATCGGTCCCTGTTCAATCTTATTAAACCTGAAGAGTTAGATTGGAATGTCCACCATTCGTGACTCGAAGGTAGAAGATGATTAAACACTAAGTGCCCATAAATTTGCACTCGCTTGTGCATGAAGTAACACCATTGGTTGATTATACCGGAAATGGGATTAAAGATTCCATTTGGAGAGGTGATGAAAGTTGTCGGAGATTGCTTATAGATGCCATCCAAATTAACCGTGGATATAATTTAGACTAAGTCTACGCTCGAATTCAACTGGAAGAAGTATTAGAATAAATCTATGGTCGATTTAATCTGAGCCAGAAGATGTCTATGTCTATCTTTAATTGGAAGAAGTATCAGAATGAATCTACGTTCGATTTAATCTGAGCCAGAAGAGGTATTTTTGTCTTTAATTGGAAGAAGTATCAGAATAAATCTATGGTCGGTTTAATATGAGCCAAAAAATGTCTACTGGAAGAAGTATCTGAATAAATCTATGGTCGATTTAATCTGAGCCAGAAGATGTCTTTGTCCGTCATTAACTGGGAGAAGTATCAGAATAAATTTATGGTCGATTTAATCTGAGCCAGAAGATGTCTTTGTCCGTCATTAACTGGGAGAAGTATCAGAATAAATCTATGGTCAATTTAATCTGAGTCAAAAAAAGTCTACTGGAAGAGGTATCCAAATAAATCTATAGTTGATTTAATCTGAGCCAGAAGATGTTTATGTCTGTCTTTAATTGGGATAAGTATTTGAATAAATCTATGGTTAATTTAATATGAGCCAGAAAAATGTCTACTGGAAGAAGTATCAGAATAAATCCATGGTCGATTTAATCTAAGGTCTTTTTGTCTTTAACTGGAAGAAATATCAGAATAAATCTATGGTTGATTTAATCAGAGCCAGAAAAGGTCTACTGGAAGAAGTATTAGAATAAATCTAATGGTTGATTTAATCTGAGCCAGAAGATGTCTGCATTCGTCTTTAACTGGGAGAAGTATCAGAATACATCTATGGTTGATTTAATCTGAGCCAGAAAAATGTCTACTGGAAGAAGTATCAGAATAAATCTATGGTCGATTTAATCTGAGCCAGAAGAGTTCTTTTTGTCTTTAACTGGAAGAAGTATCAGAATAAATATATGGTTGATTTAATCTGAGCCAGAAAGGTTCTACTGGAAGAAGTATCAAAACAAATATATGGTCGACTTAATTTGAGCCAGGAGAAGTCTCTATGAAAATGACCCCCTGAGGAAATTGCTGAAATATCCATTTGTCAGATGTAGCCTTTGAGAAGACTATCGGGCCATATAAGTAGTTAATGATGTTTGTTTGTCGATTTATCTTTCCTTAAAAGGTAAAGAGTTAGTTGTATGCAATGTCATGATGTATGAAATGCATTGCCTAATGATGTTCTCAAAATAAATGAGACCGTGCTATATGCATTTCCTATGCATATGCTATGATATTGGTAAATGATCTATGAATGTGAAATGTTATTGGAAGTGTATCAATAGTTCCGTATTGTATCTTGCTGGGGAAAATGAATCCCTAACTGGTGTTGGCGATGAAGAACATGTGTAATCTTCAACCTTGTCTAGAATGCTTTCGCTGGGGATTCCTGCTTGCTGTTTGAGGAAACTCCATTGGGGAATGTTGACTTCTTTTTGGGGAGAAGAGTTTAGGAACATTAGTCATTCATTTCCCTACTGGAAAGTTTAATTTTTATATACTCTAATTGGGGATAAAAGAGATTGATAACCTTCTGACTCATCTAGGGAGTTTAAAGTTGACTGATATTTGGTCCGATTCCAGGTTTTGTAGAAACTCTTTGGGGATAGTGGTGACTTCATTGGGGAGAGGAATTTTACCGGTAATTTGTAGTAGTTTGAGGAATAGAATCAAGTTGGGGATACTGTAATCTGTTGGGGAAATAAACCCTGTTGGGGAAATAAATCCTGTTGACGGAGAAGTGCTCTGATTAGGAAACAAGCTCTGCTGGAGAGAAGAATCTTACAGTTTTTGGAGGACTAATACTCATCTAGGGAAGAGAACTTCCATGAACTATGCTGACTGGAACTCCATAGGTGGGTGATATTGTCGGGAAAAATATCATATTCTTTTATCTACTGGGAAATCTGTCGGGGAAATTGCGGGGATGTATCTTCATTGAAAATGAATTTGTGAAGATTACTTTGTAGGGATAATCTCATGGAAGTGGCTCTGTGGGGATTTGTGGATAGTCATTGGACATTCAATTTTAGTCATTGGACATTTTTTTGCAAACAAAATAGAAAAAACAAAAAGTTTGAATTTTAAGGTGTATTTGTATTGATAGTTTACCTATAAACATGTGATTTTGTACAAAGAGACATAAGTCCTAGTAAGAGGAAATTATTGTGAAATGAAAAGAGTAAAAAGTGAAAACAAAATATATAGCTATGTAGAAATGATCTCGTTGGGTTCCAACTTCGCTATTGCCTATATGCCTTCGAACATCTCATTCCTTATTGTCGGAAGAAGTCGATTGAACTGATCTGTGCCATTTGAACTTTGACTTTGGTAACAAAGCTTGCAGTAAGTGATCCAACGGGACATAATCGTACGCTTTTAATCCCTAAATTTTTCCTGGACCGCCCTTTCGGGTTTTCAGTCCACCGGGATACCCTTCTTACCCAAGTCGCCTTTTCAAGTTTTCGACTTTGCGGGTGTACAAATATTTTATACATATATCCCTAATTTTTGCCCAAACCATTTTGGTTCGCCGGGATGCCCTTATTTTTTCCTAGGCCAGTCAACCTAGCGGTTCGTTTTAATGCCTAGTATCTTTTAACTATGTCCACGTTCATAATGTGTGGGAAATATTCACTGTCCATGGTGGTTAGTGTTGTACCCCAAAATTTGCCCTCCCATTTTCCTCAATACATGTCAAGAATGATCTTCAAATTGCTCAAAATGGCTCAAGGGTTGTACAGTCAAGTCACCTCCTAAGGCAGTCAATTCAAAATTAGGGTTTTGGTTCTTTCAAGGAATTTGGGGTTTTCAATGGTTCAATCAAGTCTCATAGGCCTATATACATTCTCAAACACCTACATGCCAAGTTTCAAGATTCACAGTGCCAATTTGCACAGTCAAAAGCTTCATTTGATCTACAGTCAACTACAAGGGCAAAATGGTCATTTTGCAGTCAAAAGTCAGATTTTTTGTCAACATTCTCATTTTGAAGGATAATTCATCATTTTATCAAGGGTTGATCATGATTCATCAAGGATTGCTCTAAATTCATCAAGATTCAAAAGTTGTTAAATTAGGGTTTTGTAGGAAAAGTCAACTCAACTTTGACCAAGCATAACTTTCTCATACTTTATGAGAAATGACCCATCCAAATCTCATTTTGAATAGGATTAAATTCCCTACAATCCATCTTCATACCCCAAGATCAGAAAATGCACTCACAAGAAGTTACAAATTTGGACATTATAGGTCATTTTTGAAAGTCAACAAAAACACCTTTTGTGCCAAAGCTTATAACTTGAGAATGGAAGATCAAAATGATATGAGACCAAAAGGGTTTATTATAGGACATCTCAAGGTTTCTAAAACGTCCAAGAACACCTCCAAAAGTTTAAAGTTGAAGAAGTTATGCATTGTTGAAGTTGGGCATTTTTCCAAAATTGCCAAAAGTCAATTATCCCCAAAACTCCAATTTTTGACAAGAGGGCCCACTTTTTTCTACTTGATTTAGTCTTGTCATGCCACACACGTGTCCCATGCTTAGTTTCATGACCAAACATTTATTTTTCTATTTTATTTCATTTTTATTGATTTAATTCATTATTAATCAATATTAAATCAAATAAAATCCAAAAATTATTGAAAAGGGATCTTTGTGATTTGTACAGCTTGCAAACATCATGTGACAACCAACCAATTCGTGCTAAGGCTTATTTGTGCATAAAATCTCAGATTTGGCTATTTTTGGAAAGGTTAACAATGGTGACAAAATCAAATCCTAAACCTTGAATGTACATGGATATTGGCCTAACTCTTGACCTAAAATCATTGCCTTATACATACACAAGCCACACAAACCTAATTAACGACCTAAGCTCTATAAAAACGGCCATACCAAAACTGAAAAAAAGGTGAAAAAGAGAGAAATCGAATTCTTGGTTAAAGCTTGTTTCAATCAAAAAACTCAACGTATAGTTCTTGACTGCCATCCCCTGAAGCGATTGGAATAAGAACCAGGCCTGTTCATCACCTAAAAATCACTGTAAGTCGTCTTGAACTCGACTCTGAACATGGAGTCCAAACCTCCAGTTCTTGCACTTTTTCTTCAAAACGTTGGCATATTCATGTTTATTATTTGATTTCTAACATGACTGCAATGCCCAACTTTGTTTCTAACCTGGTTATTTTCAACGAAGAAGACGACTACGCGTCTTCTTCCCATTGGCCGGTTTGAAATTAGCGCGCTTTTATTTTTTTTCCAAGCATAAGTGTTTATTTGACATATATTATTTGTTGTTTATTATTATTACAAAAGCAGCACAATGATCCAGTGGTGGAGGCGCTAGTGGAAATCTCATTGGGACCTGGGTTCGAATCCCAGGTCCCTCAAAATGTTTATTTGATTTTTCTTCAGGTGTTCCCACGCAACGCTCAGAAGATGGTCTACCGTGTGCATCCAATTCCCAAGCGCCAGATGGCCAGCAAATCAAATCTGAAGGCCATGATTGGAGCATCCACCATACGCCCTGGTCAATGAGCATGCAAGGAGTTACAAAAGTCAATGAGGCTGAAGCATAATGGGCCTGGAAAATTGCTGATACTACCTCCAATATTGGGCCCAAACCCCCTGAGTTTGCCTTTTTTTTATTTTCTTTCATTATATTTTTATTTACTTGTTTTTTTATTATTCTTAATTAACTACTATCTAAAATAATTAATATTTTCTTTAAAAAATCAGAAAACAAAAAAATAAAATAGTTTTATTTATTAAATTTAATTTCATTATTTTATTTTGTAAATAAATAACTTAATTAATTTAGTTTCTAATTAGGCATAATTTTAATATTTTTTTTGCAATAAATTAAAATCAATGTAGAATTAGGTTTTTTAATATATTTAATCATTTTATTTTTTATTTCCTTAAACATTCAAAAAACCCAAAAATATTTCTCCTTTTATTTAATTAATTAATTAGTTTAGGTTTAATTTAATTAAATGCAAGAAATAACAAAAAAAAATCTCTTTCTTTCCTAAAAAAGGGTCAAAACCCTAAAAACTCTCCGATTCAATTTTTCTCGCGCGTATGATTTTTTTATTCATATTTTTATTCAATTATGTAATTGCTCCGAGGATGTAATAATTTTGGACTTAGGACTTTTTACCGCTTTTATTTACCTTTCCGCATTTACTTTTCAAGGGTTTGTTTTTGGCGATGTAAATACCCGACGCCTTGTAATAGCTTAGTTTTATTTTCCGCAACCATTAACTGCTAGATGTATGAATAATAGGCTATGCATGACAAGATCTATCTTAACTTAAAATCAATCGTAGCTCACCATAACATGTACAAAGATAACATAACTGAAAATTGACACATTTGCACATGCCACTCCTAGGGTACGCCTCACTTGGTTTCCTCGAACGTGGTCATTGAGTATAGGAAGTTTTAGAGGTCGCCCTCTTGTCTAAAGATCAAAGTTGCCTCAAAACGGTTGCCTCGATAAAAAAATGATCTAAGACATTAGGGTTACCGCTAAGGCGTCCTAACATTGCTTTAGTGACCACATGTCCCTTAATCGAATTGACCCGAAAACTCCAACGACGGTGCTACCTACTCCTTCATAGTGGGATAACACTGTCTAAAGGACATTTACACAGCTTAATTCCTTTTGAGTAGGTAGGGGTTCTTAGGTACTTGCTCTTTCAAAACAAAATAAACTTCTCGCACTTACACTTTTTGAACAAAGTTTTCAAAACACTTCATACACTCTTGAGGAAAGAAACAAGAGTTAAATCGAAGTTTTCAAACAAAACTCTTTTCAAAACCCACGAACACAAGAAAAGCAAAACTTTTTGAAAACATAGTGAGCAAGCACCTAAGAGCCCGTGGATAACCACGGATAGAAAGGGTGCTAACACCTTCCCTTCCTATAATCTACCTCCCGAACCCGAGAAACATCTCGAAAAGGAATTTTGCTGTGCTTTTGTCCTTTCCTTGTTGGATTAAATAAAAGACGGTGGCGACTCTTGCTTACCGCGACATTTTGCGAAAACAAACGCAAACGCGAACCAGCATTAAAAAACAGTCAGTTCTATTTCCACCGATCACAGAACTGGCGACTCTGCTGGGGACATCTTTTATAAGTGAGGTGTACCTTAGGATTAGATCACTTGTGTTTTCAATTGAATGCTTTGTATGCTTTAAAATTTTGTGGGTTTGTATCGGAGTTCTATAGATCCTAACCCGGATCTGGGGATACCCTTTAGAAGTAGCAACAAACTGTGAGGGAACTGTGCGGGGTATACCGACATGGTTGAAGCAGTAGCTACATTGATGTGGCACTTTGGTGAGTACCGGTAACCCTTGAGTCAAGTTAAGGAGAGTACGGGGCCGCCGCGTGGTGTCACGAAGCATCAACTGACCTTAGAACCTTACTTGACCATCCTGGCCTTTTTAGGGGTAGTGAGATGACCGACTTTGGTGCAGTCCGAAGTTGGTAGATACTCGATACTACACTCATTGAGGGTTGTTTTCTTGGAATATTTTGGTCGCCAGTTAAGTGGTTAAATCAAAACAATGAACATAGAAAACAATCCAATGATATTGAGCTCCTTAGAACCCGGTTACTATTTATAGGACAGGTTTTGAGCCAACTAACTTCAAAAGGGTACTTACCTACGAACCCCATGCAAGCCTAAACCTAAGGACTTGTTTGCTTTGTGTGAATATGACTGTCTGTATATACACTTGCTTACTTTTGCATACATGTACATAACATCATAAAGCATCATATGCATTTACTAACCATTTCAAGGGTTTGGATCTTCATCTTTGTTCTTGTTTTGTAGGACATGGAGTCTCTCCGCAGGAAAAAAATTCAGGTCAACCTTGTAAGGATCCCTCCTCAACTCAAGGAGCTTACATCCAGGATTCCCGAGAACTCTCTCTTCAGTGAAAGACACGGTAGACTCCTCAGCCTGGTCAACACCAACATTGAAGAAGACATGATAAAAGTTCTCTTCCAATTATTTGACCCCCTACACCACTATTTTACATCCCCTGATTATCAATTGGTGCCTACTTTGGAGGAGTTTTCTCAACTTCTGAAAATTCCTATTCCTAGTCAACTACCCTACAACGGTACGGAAAAAGAACCAAAACTTGAAAATGTTGCTCAAGCATTATGTCTGCAACCATCTGACATCAAGGGGCATTGGGAAATCAGAAGTGGTATCAAGGGATTCTTGGCAAAGTTTCTGTTTGAGAAGGCACAAGAATGTTGGAATTCTCTTGATCTACAAGCCTTTGAAGAGATTGTGGCACTCCTTATCTATGGGTTGGTGTTGTTCCCAAATCCTGATCAACTTATAGATGTGAACGCTGTCAAGATTTTCATGTCCAGGAATCCCATACCTACATTGCTTGGGGACATCCTCCACTCATTTTACACATGAACAATGAGGAAAAGAGGTGTTCTCATGTGCTGTACTCCTCTCCTGGAAAGGTGGTTTATTTCTCACCTTCCACAATCAGTTTTGAAGAATGAGCAGGGTTTAAGGTGGTCACAACGATTGATGACCCTCACACATTCTGATGTACATTGGTGTTCTCGGTCCAGAGAAAATGTCACTATCATTGATAGTTGCGGAGAATTTCCTAATGTTCCTTTACTTGGAATTAGGGGAGGCATTACCTACAACCCCTGTCTAGCCTTGAGACAATTTGGATATGCTCGGAGGGATGGCCCTCATGACATGCTGATCCCTGACATAGTTTTTGACTTCGACAACGATGCGCAAGGACTTCGACAAAGGTTCATCAGAGCTTGGAGGATGCCTAACAAGGTAGATAGTAAGACACTGGGGCACAATAATTCCATCCCCCTTGAGCCTTACCTCAAGTGGGTACGAACCCGCTCCCAGAAACTTATGATGCCATATCCTCACATTCTCCCTTTGATCCAAGAGCCTGTTACGGAAGGAGAGGTTCCATACACCATTCTACATCCTGACATGCCAACATCATGGGAAGAAATGCAAAAGAGTTGGATCCAACTAAAGGAAGAACGAAATGCTTTTGAAGCCACCTTACATGCCAGTGAGAAGAAGGTTTTGGAGCTCACCCGCCGACTTCACGAGGAGGAGACCCTCAACACTTATATCGCTCCAAAAAGGATGTGCAATGTCTTTTTACATTAAGTATTTTGTAATATTTCGCCCATGAGGCACTGATGTACTAAACAAATTACTTCTTAATATGACGTGTGTTCTTTTTTTGTCTGCAACGAATTTGAATTTTTGAACCCTTGAATGCATTACATAAATAGCATACCATTCATCATATGCATAACAGGTACCCTTTTTACAGGTCACTTATCTTCTTCGCTGTTTATTTCAGCAATCATCATGTCTACTAAACCTTCCACTGAGCAAGCTATCAAGGCCCTCCAGCCCCAGAATGCCCAGTTTCAAGAGTTGGTTATGAGCCTAGCCAAGGGTCAGCAGGACTTGAAGACCCTAATTCTGAAAGAGAGGAAGAAGAAGAAGAAGAGAACCGTCTTGTTCAACACTGGACGCAAGTTTGGAAATGGACTGCAGAATGAGGTTGATCTGACTACCTCATCTGGAGGGAAAGACAGTCCACAAGAGAGAAGGGTTCCTAGCCCTGTAGTCTCCGACAACGAGACGGATTATGAAGAAGAACAGTATCCTCCTGCTGAGGATAGGTACAAACAGTTGGAGGACCGCTTGAGCGCTATGGAGATACATAATATGCCCGGGCTGGACTTCGGAGACCTAGGTCTATCCTCTGGGGTGGTGATTCCCCATAAGTTTAAGGCACCTGCCTTTGCCAAGTATGACGAAGCCTCCTGTCCAAAGCTGCACCTCCGGTCATATGTAAGGAAGATCCAACCTTACACAGCTGATAAGAATTTGTGGATCCATTTCTTCCAGGACAGTCTTTCAGGGACTCAGTTGGAGTGGTTCTATCAGCTGGATAGAGCCAGTATTCGTAACTGGGAAGATTTGGCTACTGCGTTCTATAAGCAGTATCAATATAATTCCGACCTCGTTCCTACGCGTACCCAACTCTAGGGTATGTCAATAGGGACGGGTGAAGGATTTAAAGAGTATGCTCAAAAATGGAGAGACCTTGCCGGAAGGGTGCAACCACCTTTAACTGATCGTGAACTTGTTGATATGTTTTTGGGGACCCTGTCTGGTCCATTCTTTAACCATTTGATTGCAAACTCTTCAGCCGGGTTTACAGACCTTATCTCGACTGGTGAGAGGATTGAAGCTGGTATCAAGGCTGACAAAATACAGAAGGGTGCCTCATCGAGCACCGAGAAGAAACCGTTTAAAAAAGAGTCCAGTGTGGTCTACAGCTCAAGAAGACAGAATAGATCGGAACACCGCCAAGCTGTCAACGCGGTTGTTATTTCGAAACCTGCCGGTGCTCCTCAGCATCACAACCAACAAAGGGAAGAGAGACCTAGAAGGCAATTCACTCGTCTCAGCATGACTTTGTCTCAGATATTGCCGCAGTTGCTGAAGACCAATTTGGTAACTCTAAGGGAAGCCCCAAAGAATCCGAATACTACATCATCAAAGTATAACCCCAACGCCCGCTGTGCTTATCATTCTGAGAGCCCGGGGCATAATACGGATGATTGTTGGACTTTGAAGAATAAGGTCCAAGACCTGATTGATGCAAAAGAGATTGAGTTTGAGGCGCCCGAAAGGCCTAATGTTGTGACTGCTCCCATGCCCAAGCATGGAGTGAATGCTGTAGAGAAAGACTTGTTTGTAGCCTCTGTGGATGATATTGTTACCCCGCTGATGACCGTCAAGAGGAACCTGTTGCTAGCCGGTTTATTTCCGGGATGTGGTGAAGGTTGCCATCTGTGTTCTGTTTCATCTACTGGTTGCCCATCTTTGAAGTCAGGCATCCAAAACCTGATGGATAACAAGGAGATCCTGTTTGAGAAAATTGCTGTTCCCGCCACCCCTACTGAAGAAGTTTCTATTATTACCATTTTCAACAATTCTCCCAAGGCTCCCTCGAGGAAGCCTGTCAGAATTACACCTGTTCAGAAGATTGCACCCATAATCATCAATGTTCCGGGGCCTATTCCCTACACCTCCGACAAAGCTGTCCCTTGGCACTATGGGGCAGATGTTTATGTGCTTGGAGTTAAGCAAGAGTTTGATACTAATACCGGCATCAGCAACGTTACCGGGCCTGCTAAAGTCACCTGCAGTGGTAGACTTTTCTCACCTGATATTGCGCCACCAGCTGCCCGAAGACCCGTTGTCATTTCATCTGCAAGTGTGCCTACTTCCATTCCTGATCAAGTTCCTATTCCTACCCCTGTCGCCGAGTCATCTGACGCTCAGGGCAAAGGGATCGCCACTGATATGCCTGCCCAGACGGAGGCACCAAAGACCATCAATGTTGAAGCTTCCAAACAAGAGATGGAAGAGATTCTGAAGATCATCAAGAAGAGTGATTATAATGTAGTTGAGCAGTTGGGGCAAACCCCATCCAAGATTTCTATGTTATCATTGTTGTTGTGTTCAGAGGCCCATGCCAAGGCTCTGATTACCTTCCTGAAGACGGCCCACGTTCCACAAGAGACATCAGCTGATCAGTTTACCGATTGTGTGGCCAATTTAATTGCTGATAATGGTTTGGGTTTCTCCGACGCTGATCTGACTGCTAAAGGGAAGGACCATAACGATGCCCTGCATGTCTCCATTGAATGCAGGGGCACTACTCTTGCACATGTGTTGGTTGACACGGGATCCTCGTTGAACGTCTTGCCCAAGAAAGCTCTAGACAGGTTGGATTGTGAAGGTTTGGAGCTAAAGCCAAGTAACATTGTTGTCCGGGCCTTTGATGGGTCTAAAAGGATGGTGCATGGTGAGGTTGACATTCCAATCAAGGTTGGTTCCCAGGTCTTCGATTCTACATTCTACGTGATGGATATTCGGCCATCCTATTCCCGTTTGCTGGGTCGCCCATGGATCCATAAAGCTGGAGCTGTCACCTCAACACTCCATCAAAAGCTGAAGTACCCGATCAAAGGAAAGATCGTGACAGTTCAGGGGGAGGAAGAGTACATGGTCAGCCACCTCAACTCGTTCCGGTATGTAGAGATGGATGGGGAGTTCATTGAGACCCCATTCCAACACTTTGAAGAGGTTCCTCAGACACTGGCATCAGCTGAGACTGTGGTTGAAGATTCTCCTTTGAAGATGGCATCCTTAAAGGATGCCCGGGCTGTTATTGAGAAGGGTGAGTGTGCAAACTGGGGCCGACTTCTTGATTTCACTCAGAAGACTAACAAGTTTGGTTTGGGTTTCACTGCAGAAGCTCAGAGGTCTATTCGTAGTACAAGGATTGGAAGACCTCCTGTGTTCATCAGCAACTCGGGAGTAAATGCCATCGAAGATGACGTGGAGGAATCTGAATTCGACAGCTGGATCTACCCTACGACCAACGGTGGACCAAACAACTGGACGGCAAAGGACTTCGTCCCTATTACTTTTGTTACTCAGTAATGAACTCTTTTGTTTTGAATTTGTAACAGACAATGTTTTGAAACTTTATGGCCCGGTGTCTTACCCAGGGCACCGTGGCTTCATTTGTGAGGGATTTTGTGTGCCATTTTCATATATCATTAATAAAAGCATTGGACGTTTCTTGCATTTCAAATTTTGCGCTCCTTGTCTTTCTTTATTATATATTGCAAAACAGCTATTTACACACACTCACATATACAGGTCCCAATCCACTCTGGATCTCACTGGTAACGACTCTGCTACTGGCAGTTATGACTTCGAAAATCCGATCAACTTAGCCGAAGACGAAGGTGAAGATGATTGCGAAGTGCCGGGTGAGCTTGCGAGGCTTCTACTTCAGGAAGAGAGGGTCATTCAGCCACATGAAGATCCAGTGGAAACGGTAAATCTGGGTACTGAGACAGACAAGAAGGAAGTCAAGATCGGTGCAAATCTGGAGCTTAGTGTGAAACTGCGGTTGATTCAAATGCTGCATGACTATGTCGAGATCTTTGCCTGGTCCTACGAAGATATGTCTGGGTTGGATACTGACATTGTGGTTCATCACCTGCCTACCAAGGAAGACTGCCCTCCGGTAAAACAGAAGGCCACCGTATGCGTCCAGAGATGTCTGAGAAAATCAAGACCGAAGTTATGAAACAGTTTGATGCTGGTTTTCTAGCAGTGACTTCTTAACCTCAGTGGGTTGCCAACGTGGTTCTGGTACCGAAGAAAGATGGTAAGGTCCGAATGTGTGTTGACTACAGGGATTTGAACAGGGCGAGCCCTAAGGATGACTTCACTCTGCCTCACATTGACGTTCTAGTTGACAACACTGCTCAGCATAAGGTATTCTCCTTCATGGACGGTTTCTCCGGTTATAATCAGATAAAGATGGCTCCCGAAGATATGGAGAAGACCACTTTTGTTACTCTGGGGTACCTTTTGCTACAAGGTCATGCCTTTTGGGTTGAAAAATGCTGGGGCAACGTATCAGCGTGCCATGGTTGCTCTGTTTCATGATATGATCCATCATGAGATTGAAGTATACGTCGACGATATGATTGAAAGGTCCCAAACTTAGGAGGAACACCTTGACCATCTACAGAAGCCGTTTGACCGGTTGAAGTTGTACAAGTTGAGATTAAACCCGAACAAGTGCACCTTCGGGGTGAGATCTGGAAAACTACTAGGTTTCGTCGTAAGCGACAAAGGTATTCAAGTGGACCCTGCCAAAGTGAAAGCCATACAAGAGATGCCAGCTCCCAAGACAGAGAAAGAAGTCAGAGGCTTTCTAGGACGGTTGAACTACATTGCCGGATTCATCTCGCACCTAACTACTACTTGTGAACCAATCTTCAAGCTACTGAAGAAAGATCAAGTAGTACGTTGGAACGATGAATGTTAGGCCGCTTTCGAAAGAATCAAAGAGTATCTCCAAGAGCCACCCATTCTTATGCCACCGGTTGAAGGGAGACCTCTAATCTTATACTTGACAGTACTTGACAATTCAATGGGGTGTGTGCTAGGTCAGCATGACGAGTCTGGCCGAAAAGAGCATGCTATTTATTACCTTAGCAAAAAGTTTACCGACTGTGAGACCCGATACTCACTGCTCGAGAAAACTTGCTGCGCTTTGGCATGGGATGCTCGTCGGCTAAGACAGTATATGTTGACTCACACTACTCTGTTGATTTCAAAGATGGATCTAATCAAGTATATCTTCGAAAAGCCTGCCTTGTCCGGAAGAATAACAAGATGGCAGATGATCTTGACTGAATATGACATCCAGTACACGACTCAAAAAGCAATCAAGGGAAGTGTGTTGGCAGACCATTTGGCACATCAGGCAGTGGATGATTACCAGTCTATGAACTTTGAATTTCCAGACGAGAATATCATGGTAGTAACTAATTGCGAGATACCTAGACCGGATGACGGACCTGAGGAAGGATCCCGATGGTCTATGCACTTTGATGGAGCTTCAAACGCTTTGGGTAATGGTATTGGCGCTGTGATCATATCTCCTAAAGGCTCTCATACTCCGTTTACCGCCCGACTATGTTTCAACTGCACCAACAACATGGCGGAGTATGAAGCCTGCATTATGGGTCTCCGAGCTGCAATTGACCTAAGGATCAAGTTTCTAAGCGTCTTCGGAGATTCCGCTCTCGTGATCAGTCAGATCAAAGGCGAGTGGGATACGAAACACCCAAATCTTATTCCTTACAAGGAGTATGTATTGACGGTGCTTCGCCATTTCGAGGAGATAACCTTTGAACATTTTCCAAGAGAGGAGAATCAGTTGGCGGACGCGCTAGCAACGATGTCTTCTATGTTCAAAGTCAAATGGGACAACGAGGCTCCCCGGATCATTATTTGGAAATTGGATGAACCTGTATATTGTTGTGATCATGAGACCGAAGAGGTAACAGAAAAAACTTGGTATCATGAAATAAAGAGGTACCTTGAAGCTCAAGAATACCCCGAGGGCGCATCTGTTAATGACAAGATGTTTCTGAGAAGGTTCGCGGCAAAGTTCTTCATCAGCAATGACATTCTTTACAAACGTAACCATGATTCAACCTTACTGCGTTGCATGGATAAAATTGAAGCAGAAAGGATCATGACAGAGCTGCATGAAGGTACCTTCGGAACGCATTCCAGTGGACATACCATGGCAAAGAAAATCCTTCGGGCAGGATATTACTGGTCGACAATGGAAGCCGACTGTTATTAGCATTCTCGGACATGTTACAAATACCAGATCTATGCTGATAAGGTGCACATTCCTCCAGTTCCTTTGAACGTCTTGACAGCACCTTGGCCTTTTGCAATGTGGGGCATTGATATGATCGACGAGATCAGACCTACGACATCCAACGAGCATCGCTTCATCCTGGTAGCGATTGATTACTTTACAAAGTGGGTTGAAGCAGCTTCCTTTGCCACCGTAACCAAGAACGTCGTGGCACGATTCATTCGACACAACCTGATCTATCGATACGGTGTACTAGAGAGGATCATTACGGATAATGGTACCAATCTTAACAACAAGATGATCACTGAGCTCTGCGAGCAATTCAAGATACAGCATCATAATTCTTCTCCCTACCGGCTGAAGATGAATGGGGCTGTAGAAGAAGCTAATAAGAACATTAAGAAGATTGTGCAGAAGATGACAGTGACCTACAAAAACTGGCACGAGATGTTACCATTTTCTCTTCATGGGTACCGTACCTCAGCACGGACGTCAACAGGGGCAACACCCTACTCCTTGGTATACGGCATGGAGGCAGTCCTGCCCATTGAAGTTCAGATACCCTCTCTCCGGATCATGAAGGATGCAGGTTTAAGTGAAGACGACTAGATCCAGACCCGGCTTGATCAACTAAACCTAATCGACAAAAAGAGACTCATTGCTATTTGTCATGGTCAGACGTACCAAAAACAGATGATCAAGGCATTTAACAAGAAAGTCAGACGACAAGAGTATCAAGTCGGGGACCTGGTAATCAAGCGCATCATTCTACCTCAAGGTGATCCCAGGGGCAAATGGACCCCTACGTACGAAGGGCCATTTGTGGTTAAGAACATCTTCTCAGGAGGAGCGATGATTCTAACTACCATGGATGGTGACGACCTTCCTCACTCCGTCAATGCAGACATAGTGAAAAGATACTACGCATAATTAAAGACCCGCTAGGTCGACTGGCCTAAGCAAAAATAAGGGCTTCCCGGCGAACCAAAAGGGTTCGGGCAAAAATAAGGGATGAAAATAAAATAAATCTGTACACCCGGCAAGTCGAAAACCTGAAAAGGCAGCTTGGGCAAAAATGGGTATCCCGGTGGACTGAAAACCCGAAAGGGCGGTCCAGGCAAAAGTTAGGGATTAAAGCGTAACACTATGTCTCATTAGATCACCTCGCATCCGGACTTCGGTATCGAGTATCAGGCTCAGACGACACCGGTCAATCAAATTTATCTTCAACTAAGAAGCAAAGTGATGAGATGCTTGAAGATATAAGGGCAATAGCAGAATTGGAACCCAGTGGGACTATTCACATAGCTGTTTTGTTTTCTTTTCACAAATTGTATAAATTATATTTGATCAGCGGCGTTCTCTTACTAGGACGTCAGCCTCTTGTACAAAAGCGCCTATTTTCAGGCAAACTTCAAAATCAATACAAGTTCATTTTTCAGACAAATTGCAAATTGTTTTTTCCTTTATCTGTTTTGTTTTGCAAAGAACGTCCAATGTTCATTTTTGATATATGCATTTGACATTAATTGCTGTTCATAAATATTTGCATACGAAACAAAGGGCTAATTACGGGTGATATCAGAAGTAGGGGCAATAAGAATTGTCTGAGAGGTCTAGTTGCTCTGTTCACCAAGGTACCAAGGTAGGTTCAACTGAAGAATATGACCAAGATACCTTCACTCCCCGCAGAGTAAGACAGTAATGGAAGCTCTCCCCACTGAGACCTGCAACCATGGACGAATCAGCAATACTCTCCCCCAAGCAGAGTTAGTCTACCGTCAGTCCTGAAAAGGCTCGGTATTCCCAGAAGGTCTTAATATTCCCCAGTGGAGCATAAAGATGTTCTCCAACAAGCAAAAAGAGCATCCCCGACAGTCTTAATATTCCTCGACAGAGTATAAGAATGTTCCTCGGCAGAATACAAGATACCCCCAGTGGAGCCATTTCCCAACGCAGTCTAAAAAAGCTTCCCCGCCAGAGTTGAATCATCTTCCCCAGTAGATTCTGGAAGCTTGTCCCCTGCAGAGTACAAATGTATCTCCCCAGCCATATTCAGAAGGTTATCCCCACAAGAGTCTAACTGGGTTATCCTCAGCAAGTTGCAACTGAAAGATCATCCCCAGCGAAGTTCTTTCTATCCCCAGCGGAGTTCATCATCAAACTCCCCAACAGAGCTTATCAACGGAATCCCCAGCAGAGTTATCATTAAAATCTAAGCAGAACATCTCTCCCCCACAGAGTAATTCCCCGCAGAGTAATCTCTTCACCAATTTATTCACCAACGGAGTCATCCTCTCCTGCAAGTTTATCACCTCCGTTCATCATCCCCAGTGGAAGCAAATAATTCAACATCATTCTCCAGCAGCTATCCGGGATTTATTTTCCCCAGCTAAAACATCACGTTCTCATACATCATGATACATGCATATACGCATCATATCATACGATCTCATTTATGTTGAGAACATCATTGCTCGATCCATATCATGCATTGCATATGACTGACCTTTACCTTTCAGGAAAGATGCAGTCAGATTCTCAAATTATGTCAATGGAGACAAAACCAGTTAAATCGATTCCTAAAGATTTTTCTGACGCCAAGACAGTCAAAAAAGACAAATCCAGTTAAATTGATTCCTAAAGATTTTTCTGACGCTAATCCAGTCAAAGAAGACATATCCAGTTAAATCGATTCCTAAAGATTTTTCTGACGCTAATCCAGTCAAAGAAGACAAATCCAGTTAAGTCGATTCCTAAATATTTTTCTGATGTTAACCCGTCAATAGAGACAACCCGTCAATGAAGACAACCCGTCAATAGAGACAACCCGTCAATGAAGACAACCCGACAATAAAGACAACCCGTCAATGAAGACAACCCGTCGATGAAGACAACCCGTCAACAAAGACAAAACTACCTACCAACAATCTCCAGGTGGCATCTATAAGCCCATCCCCCTATCCATCATCTCTCCAAATGGCATCTGTAAGCCCATTCCCGACATTACAATGCTGATACTACACTATGCGAGTGCAAATTGCTGGGCACTCTAGTGTTTAATTATCTTCCACCTTCGGATCACGAAAGGCTCGAAAGCCAATTCATATCCTCAGGTTTAAGATAATTGAACAGGGGCAACTGTTGTACCCCAAAATTTTCCCTCCCATATTACTCAAGACATGTCAAGAATGATCTTCAAATTGCTCAAAATGGCTCAAGGGTTGTACAGTCAAGTCACCTCCTAAGGCAGTCAATTCAAAATTAGGGTTTTGGTTCTTTCAAGGACTTTGGGGTTTTCAATGGTTCAATCAAGTCTCATAGGCCTATATACATTCTCAAGCACTTACATGCCAAGTTTCAAGACTCACAGTGCCAATTTGCACAGTCAAAAGCTCCATTTGATCTATAGTCAACTTCAAGGGCAAAATGGTCATTTTGCAGTCAAAAGTCAGATTTTTTGTCAACATTCTCATTTTGAAGGATAATTCATCATTTGGTCAAGGGTTGATCATGATTCATCAAGGATTGCTCAAAATTCATCAAGATTCAAAAGTTGCTAAATTAGGGTTTTGTAGGAAAAGTCAACTCAACTTTGACCAAGCATAACTTTCTCATACTTTATAATAAATGACCCATCCAAATCTCATTTTGAAGAGGATGCAATTACCTACAATCCATCTTCATACCCCAAGATCAGAAAATGCACTCACAAGAAGTTACAAATTTGGACATTATAGGTCATTTTTGAAAGTCAACAAAAACACCTTTTGTTCCAAAGCTTATAACTTAAGAATGGAAGATCAAAATGAGATGAGACCAAACGGGTTGATTAGAGGACATCTCAAGGTTTCTACAAAGTCCAAGAACACCTCCAAAAGTTCAAAGTTGAAGAAGTTATGCATTGTTGAAGTTGGGCATTTTTCCAAAATTACCAAAAGTCAACTATCCCCAAAACTCCAATTTTTGACAAGAGGGCCCACTTTTTTCCACTTGATTTAGTCTTGTCATGCCACACACGTGTCCCATGCTTAGGTTCATGACCAAACATTTATTTTTCTATTTTATTTCATTTTTATTGATTTAATTCATTATTAATCAATATTAAATCAAATAAAATCCAAAAATTATTGAAAAGGGATCTTTGTGATTTGTACAGCTTGCAAACATCATGTGACAACCAACCAATTCGTGCTAAGGCTTATTTGTGCATAAAATCTCAGATTTGGCTATTTTTGGAAAGGTTAACAATGGTGACAAAATCAAATCCTAAACCTTGAATGTACATGGATATTGGCCCAACTCTTGACCTAAAATCATTGCCTTATACATACACAAGCCACACAAACCTAATTCACGACCTAAGCTCTGTTAAGACGGCCATACCAAAACTGAAAAAAGGTGAAAAAGAGAGAAATCAAATTCTTGGTTAAAGCTTGTTTCAATCAAAAAACTCAACATAGAGTGCTTGACTGCCATCCCCTGAAGCGATTGGAATAAGAACCAGGCCTGTTCATCACCTAAAAATCACTGTAAGTCGTCTTGAACTCGACTCTGAACATGGAGTCCAAACCTCCAGTTCTTGCACTTTTTCTTCAAAACGTTGGCATATTCATGTTTATTATTTGATTTCTAACATGACTGCAATATTCAATTTTGTTTTTATGCCCTGTATTGTGATGCCCGATTCTAGGGTTCATATGCTTGCTTTTTAGGTGTTCTTGATACAGGAAAAATTGGATCCAATAATTGGTATAGGGATACTCAGGGAGGAGAGACGAGGTCAGCCATGGCCTTGGATGGTATTTTTATGGCCTAGGGTGAATTCTAGGATACACCTAGGAATTTTGTTGCGGACGAAATCTGCAGGTAAAAACCTGGTTATTT
This sequence comes from Vicia faba, assembly GCA_948472305.1. NCBI lineage: Eukaryota > Viridiplantae > Streptophyta > Magnoliopsida > Fabales > Fabaceae > Vicia > Vicia faba. The sequence continues at coordinate 1,285,527,146 of OX451738.1, read as the reverse complement.
TCAACGAAGAAGACGACTACGCGTCTTCTTCCCATTGGCCGGTTTGAAATTAGCGCGCTTTTATTTTTTTTCCAGGCATAAGTGTTTATTTGACATATATTATTTGTTGTTTATTATTATTACAAAAGCATCACAATGGTCCAGTGGTGGAGGCGCTAGTGGAAATCCCATTGGGACCTGGGTTCGAATCCCTGGTCCCCCAAAATGTTTATTTGATTTTTCTTCAGGTGTTCCCACGCAACGCTCAGAATATGGTCTACCGTGTGCATCCAATTCCTAAGCGCCAGATGGCCAGCAAATCAAATCTGAAGGCCAGGATTGGAGCATCCACCATACGCCATGGTCAATGAGCATGCAGGGAGTTACAAAAGTCAATGAGGCTGAAGCATAATGGGCCTAGAAAATTGCTGATACTACCTCCAATATTGGGCCCAAACCCCCTGAGTTTGCCTTTTTTTTATTTTCTTTCATTATATTTTTATTTACTTGTTTTTTATATTATTCTTAATTAACTACTAACTAAAATAATTAATATTTTCTTAAAAAAATCAGAAAACAAAAAAATAAATAGTTTTATTTATTAAATTTAATTTCATTATTTTATTTTGTAAATAAATAACTTAATTAATTTAGTTTCTAATTAGGCATGATTTTAATATTTTTTTTGCAATAAATTAAAATCAATGTAGAATTAGGTTTTTTAATATATTTAATCATTTTATTTTTTATTTCCTTAAACATTCAAAAAACCCAAAAATATTTCTCCTTTTATTTAATTAATTAATTAGTTTAAGTTTAATTTAATTAAATGCAAGAAATAACAAAAAAAAATCTCTTTCTTTCCTAAAAAAGGGTCAAAACCCTAAAAACTCTCCGATTCAATTTTTCTCGCGCGTATGATTTTTTTATTCATATTTTTATTCAATTATGTAATTGCTCCGAGGATGTAATAATTTTGGACTTAGGACTTTTTGTAGCTTTTATTTACCTTTTCGCATTTACTTTTCAAGGGTTTGTTTTTGGCGATGTAAATACCCGACGCCTTGTAATAGCTTAGTTTTATTTTCTGCAACCATTAACTGCTAGATGTATGAATAATAGGCTATGCATGACAAGATCTATCTTAACTTAAAATCAATCGTAGCTCACCATAACATGTACAAAGATAACATAACTGAAAATCGACACATTTGCACATGTCACTCCTAGAGTACGCCTCACTTGGTTGCCTCGAACGTGGTCATTGAGTATAGGAAGTTTTAGAGGTCTCCCTCCTGTCTAAAGATCAAAGTTGCCTCAAAACGGTTGCCTCGATAAAAAAATGATCTAAGACATTAGGGTTACCGCTAAGGCGTCCTAACATTGCTTTAGTGACCACATGTCCCTTAATCGAATTGACCTGAAAACTCCAACGACGGTGCTACCTACTCCTTCATAGTGTGATAACACTGTCTAAAGGACATTTACACAGCTTAATTCCTTTTGAGTAGGTAGGGGTTCTTAGGTACTTGCTCTTTCAAAACAAAATAAACTTCTCGCACTTACACTTTTTGAACAAAGTTTTCAAAACACTTCATACACTCTTGAGGATAGAAACAAGAGTTAAATCGAAGTTTTCAAACAAAACTCTTTTCAAAACCCACAAACACAAGAAAAGCAAAACTTTTTGAAAACATAGTGAGCAAGTATCTAACAGCCCGTGGATAACCACGGATAGAAAGGGTGCTAACACCTTCCCTTCCTATAATCTACCTCCCGAACCCGAGAAACATCTCGAAAAGGAATTTTGCTGTGCTTTTGTCCTTTCCTTGTTGGATTAAATAAAAGAAGGTGGCGACTCTTGCTTACCGCGACATTTTGCGAAAACCAACACAAACGCGAACCAGCATTAAAAAACAGTCAGTTCTATTTCCACCGATCACACCACCCGATAATACTTTCTTGACAACAAATGGCCCTTCGTAGACCCCTGGGATTGCCATGGGGTAGAATGATGCGCTTTATTACCAAGTCACCAGCCTGATATGCCTGATGCTTGATTTTCTTATTGAATGCCTTGATCATACGTTTATGATACATTTGAATGTGACAAACAACCACAAGCCTTTTCTCGTCAATCAAATTCAACTGATCCAACCTATTCTAAGTCCACTCGTCTTCGTCTAAGTCTGCATCTTTCATAATCCTCAGAGAAGGAATCTGAACCTTGACGGGTAGGACAACTTCCATACCACAGACAAAAGAGAATGGGGTTGCCCTAGTTGACGTTCGCGCTAAAGTGTGATATCCATGAAGAGAAAATGGTAACATCTCGTACCAGTCTTTGTAGGTCACAACCATCTTTTTCACAATCTTATTTATGTTCTTGTTGGTGGCTTCCACTGTGCCATTCATCTTTGGTAGATACAGATAAGAGTTGTGGTGCTTGATCTTGAACTGCGTGTAGAGTTCAGTGATCATAATGTTGTTGAGGTTGTTACCATTGTCCGTGATGATTATCTCGGGGATACCATACCGATAGATAAGGTTATGCTTAATGAACCGGGACACCACATTCTTGGTAACAGAGGCAAATGAGTCTGCTTCAACCCCTTTTGTGAAGTAGTTAATGGAAAAAAGAATGAGGATATGTCCGTTAAAAGTAGTAGGCTTGATTTCTTCGATCATATCAATGCCCCACATTGCGAATGGCCAAGGAGCAGTCAAAACATTCAGAGGAACCAGAGGCACATGAACCTTATCAACATAGATCTGACACTTATGACAAGTTCTCGAGTGATGGAGGCAATCAGTTTGCATGGTCGACCAATAATAACCCACTCTCAATATTTTCTTAGCTATAGTATGTCCACTAAAATGAGTACCAAATATGCCTTTGTGCATATCTTCCATAATTTTCTCTGCTTCCTTCTTGTCTACACATAGTAAAATCATGATTACGCTTGTACAAAATTACATTGCTCAAGAAGAACTTAGCTGAGAACCTCTGTAGGAATTTCTTGTTATTGATCGATGCCTCTTCAAGGTAATCTTGAACATGGATGACATGGTAGCTAATGCATCCGCCAACTGATTATCTTCTCTTTGGATATGCTCAAAAGTGATCTCTTCGAAGTAAGGAATCAAGGTTAGCACATGTTCTCGGTAAGGGATAAGATTCAGATGCCTCATATCTTATTCTCCCTTGACTTGACTGATTACCAAGGCTGAATCCACATATATTCTCAGGAATTTGATTCTTAGGTCAATAGCGGCATTAATACCCATGATGCACGCTTCATATTTAACCATATTATTGGTGCAGTCAAAGCAAAGTCTGGCAATGAAGGGCGTATGAAAACCCTGAGAAGATATAATTATAACACCAATCCCATTTCCAAGTGCGTTAGAAGCTCCACCAAAAACCATAGTCCATCGGGATCTTAGCCCAGGTCCTTCATACAGTCCAGGTTCTTCATAATTTGTAATTAGCATGATGTTCTCATCTGAGAATTCGAAGTTCATAGATTGGTAGTTGTCTACAGCTTGATGAGCCAAATGATCTTCCAGTACACTTCCTTTGATTGCTTTTTGAGTGGTGTACTGAATATCATATTCTGTTAAGATCATTTTCCATCGGGCTATTCTTTCGGAGAGGACTGGCTTCTCGAATATGTACTTGATGGGATCCATTTTAGAGATCAATAAAGTAGCATGAGTCAACATATATTGTCTTAGTTGGTGAGTAGCCCATGCCAAAGTTCATCAAGTTTTCTCGAGCAGTGAATATCTTATTTCACAGTCAGTAAACTTTTTGCTAAGGTAGTATATTGCATGCTCTTTTCGACCAGCCTCGTCATGCTGCCTCAGCACACACCACATTGAATTCTCTAGCACTTTTAGGTACATGATTAAAGGTCTTTCTTCAACTGGTGGCATCTGAATAAGAGGTTCTTATAAGTACTCCTTGATTTTACCAAAAGTTATTTGACAGTCGTCGTTCCATTTTACTACTTGATCTTTCTTCAACAGTTTAAAGATTGGCTCACAAGTAGCATTCAAATGAGAGATGAAACGGGAAATATAATTCAGCCGTCCTAAGAAACCTCTGACTTCCTTCTCAGTACGAGGAACTGGCACCGCTTGAATAACTTTAACTTTTCCTAGATCAACCTCAATACCTTTACTGCTGACGACAAAACCCAGGAGTTTACCGGATCTCACTCTAAAGTTGCACTTGTTCGGGTTTAACTTCAGTTTATACTTTTTCAGCCTTTCAAATAACCTATGCATATGATCAAGATGTTCTTCTTCAGTATGTGATCTTGCTTTTATGTCGTAAATGTAAACCTCTATTTCATGATGAATCATGTCATGAAATAAAGCTACCATGGCACGCTGATAAGTTTCCCCGACATTCTTCAACCCAAAAGGTATGACCTTGTAACAGAAAGTGCCCCACTATGTGACAAATGTAGTTTTATCCATGTCTTCGGGTGCCATCTTGATCTGATTATACCCTGAGAAACCATCCATAAAAGAGAATACCTTATGATGAGCAGTGTTGTCAACCAGAACATCAATATGTGGAAGTGCAATAGCAGAATCGTTATCAACGAGATCTAGAGTGGATGGGGATCTACAATGTAGTGTGTGGATGTGTGTAAGAACACATATCTATTTGAAAGTGAAATAAAGTAAAAGAAAGATAGAGAGCGCAAAATTTGAATGCAAAATGTCCAATGTTTTCATTAAATGAAAATATGACATATGAAATGTCAACCCTTAACAAATGAACCATTGTGCCCCGGGAAAGACACAAGGTTTAAAGTCATTGTTTTAAAATAAATTAGATAACCAAACTTCTTAAAGCAATAAAACAGAAATAGCTATTACTCCTGACTGAAGGAGATTGAGATAATGTCTTCCGCCTTCCAATTGTTTAGTATGTTGCCTCTGGTAGGAAAGATACAGTTGTCGAAGTCATAATCATTGTCAGCATCTTCTAAAGTGTTGACTCTGTTATTGTTGACACAGAATGGAGGTCTTCCAGCTCGAGCATGATGAACAACCCTTTAACCCTCTACAGTAAAGCCCAAACCAAACTTATTAGATTTGTAGGGGATATCAGAAAGCTGACCCCAAATAGTACAACCAACTTCTTCTATAGTAGCTTTGGCATCTTTCAAGGAAGCCATATTGTGCGGAACCCTGGTAGTATTTGGAATGGCAGAAACATCTTTAATAGAAGCACTGGAAATTAATTCAAAAGCTTGGCATGGAGTCTCAATAAATTCTCCGTCCATCTCCACGTACCAGAATAAATTCAGGTGGCTAACCATGTATTCCTCCTCTCCGCAGACAGTAAAAATCTTCCCTTTCACATGATACTTCAATTTCTGGTGTAAAGTGGAGGTAACAACACCTGCCCCATGGATCCAGAGGCGTCCTAACAATGGTGGATTCAAAGATCTGTGAACTCACTTTGGTCGAGAGGTCCACTTCTCCATGTACCATTCATTTTGATCTGTCAAAGGCTCTAACTATAATGTCACTGGGTTTCAGCACCACCCTTTCACAATCCAGTCTGTCAAGAGCGCCCTTTGGTAGAACATTTAGAGAAGATCCAATATCAACTAACACATGAGCCAACATAGTACCCCTGCATTCAATGGAGACATACATGGCCCTATGTTGGCTGAAGATTTTGATGACATTGTTAGAAGCGAAGCAAGTTGGATGTTTCGATTGGAATAAAGCAAGATGTCATGTTTCGAAATGGTAGAAGCAGTGCTTCGAATGGGCATGTCAAAACTCTGAGCTTCGAGTGGCAGTTATGGGGATATATTCAAAGAAGTCTCGAAATGATAACAAGGCTGTGTCCAAGAGATGCGTTCGCAACGAAGAGTGCCAAAACATTTGAAATTCAAACGCAAGCGGGATGTTCGAAATTTAAAATATATGCGCTGGAGGATTCGAAGACGCGTGGAAGCTAGAGGAAGGCATTGCTTTGCATGTTCTGAACGTGGCAGAATCTTATAGTAAGACCATTATGGTCGAAGTAGTATAAATAGAAGTCTTACATTAGGATTTCGTGTGTCATATCTATTGTACAAAAATTCAGTAAACATTCAAAATACCACATGGCTAGGGAAACGAATGCACGAACAATGTACGTATGATAACACCAAGTGTTTATGATTCAATAAAACTCTTTATCATTTCCAGTTTTTTTCCTCTATCTTCATGTCAATATCATTTAAAAGCCTTTACATTAAAATATTTTCATTCGAAGTCTTTTTACTGATGTCTTACATTTAAATGTTTCCTTTCCATTTCAAATCCTTTACATTTCAGAAACTTTTGTATATTTCATGCCTTTATCTTCATGCTTTTATCATTCGAATACCTTTTTCATTCAAAGTCATTTTACTGATTTCTTGCATTTAAACGCTTTCTTTACATTTCGAGTCTTTTACATTCCAGAGAATCTTTTACATTAAATGTTTTTATGCTTCGAAGTCATTTACTTGTCTTTTCTGTAGTTTTTACATGTCTTTACAATTGAACTTTATTCATGCAATTTAGTTTCGCACGCATTTACTTGATCACATCTTTAGATCTTTAATAGATTAATCGAAGTAAGTTAAAATCCTATACAACATTCTAAATACCAACCATGAATATCAGTTCTATAGTGAGAATTATCCAAATGACCAATACATCCTAGGATCAATCTAGTCGATCCTGCAAGTTACCAGAGAGATTAAATAACAGTCATTAAGATTATTTGATAGTTTGGAAGACTAGCGGTTGTTACCAGAAATCACTGTAAACAAATTGGCACACCTGATGGGACCCGTCATTGGTCTTTACGAAATTTAGAACAAAGTATAAAATTGTTGAGACATAACCATTGTAAAAGTACTCTTTGAGTGATAAGTTTGTTGTTTTATGAACCTTAGAAGTGGTATAATAACCAATAGCAACCAACCCTTATCCAGAAGAAAACGTTTAAACAAGATGTCTAATTCAGACAATCAACAAGGGGAACAAAATATCCCACATACAATAGGCACTAATATCTCCGCCTCGATGGGAACATCTAATGTGATCCCTTCGAACGCACAGTCTGTTGCATCCTCTACCAGTAATGTAGCCACTAATGGAACAAGTGGCATATCAACCAACAGTTCGATCCTAGGAAATACTGGAACCATTGGTTATCCTGGGGGATTCGTCCCACCACCAGGAGCACAAACCCATTTCGCCACCCCACTAACTAGACCACCCGGTTTCGATGGTAATAGAACCAGAAATTCCTCTTATGGAATGCCAACATCTTTTATGGCAGGCTTACACAATTCCACATCAAATTCATCACCACAATTAGGGTCTGGGTCTGGGGCAAATCAATTTATGACAAATAACCAAGGGTCAGTGGGTTATAGTGCAATGCCTATCTTAACCACAGAAAATCAGTTGGCCTTTAGGCAATTAATGGATGACAGTAACCATAATATGATAGGAGTGTTAGCATAAACTATGCAGGAAATCTTTGCCCCAATAGTACAAAATGTGACTGTGACAAACAGAGAAAACGCAGATAATATGAGTCGAATAGCAGATTTTTTCGCTCCCCTAGAAAGGCGTAGGCAGAATCAAACAGGAGTTCGAGCAAACACACCTATTATAGAACAAGTTGCTAACGACCCACCCTATAGACCAGCCAGAGAGGAGGTTAATTTGGGGGCAAGGGCTCAAAGGTTAGAAGCCCCAATGATTCAAGGCCCACAAAGGGAAATTATGGAACCAGGGGCAAGGGTCGAAAGGCTAGAAGTCCCAGAGTTTCGAGAAGAACAACCTAGAGGAGTTGTCATGGTGGGTCGAAATCAAGATGCTGATGTAGTCGTTCATAGAATTCGAAATGATAACATCTTGGCAGAAAATAATTTAACCGCCATGATAGAGAGAATCATGGCCCAGAATGGCCTCAACACAGGAATTAGAAGGCCAAATTATGCCTCTCCTATATTAGATTACATAATGCACACTGATTTACCAAGGGGATATAAAGTCCCTAAGTTTACAAAGTTTGCTGGGGATACCAACGAATCAACAGTCGAACATATAGCCAGGTATCTAACCGAAGCAGGAGATATAGCCAATAATGAAGACCTTAGGATCAAATATTTCCCAAGTTCCCTGACTAAGAACGCTTTCACATGGTTCACCACTTTGCCTCCTGGGTCTATTGATACTTGGGCTCTTTTGGAGAGATTATTCCATGAGCAGTTCTACATGGGGCAATCAAAAATAAGTCTGAAGGAACTAGCCAGTGTCAAGAGGAAGTTTACTGAACCCATAGATGATTATCTGAATAGATTCAGGCTCTTGAAATCTAGATGCTTTACAGTAGTTCCTGAACATGAGTTAGTCGAATCGGCTGCTGGCGGCCTGGATTACTCTATTCGAAAGAAATTAGACACTCAATACTTGAGGGATATGGCTCAATTAGCCGATAGGGTTCGACAGGTCGAAAGGCTAAAGGCCGAAAAGGCCAGAGTTTTTAAGAATAACAAGAAAGAAAGGGTCTCCTATGTTGGAACTGAGGAAACAGAAGATTATCCTGAATTCGAATTCGAAGAGGTCGAAATCGACCTCGCTGAATTAAAACAGGCACCACCTTACTCCTGCAAATTATTAGTTCCCACAAAAGGGAAAGAAATTGTTGAAAATGAGAAAAGTGACAAATTCCCAAAGAAGGTTTTACCTTCGATGTCACTAAGTGTGACGAAATTTTTGATTTACTTGTCAAAGATGGCCAACTCATTGTGCCATCAAATGTCAAAATACCTCCTTTAGATCAAAGAAAGAAGAGAGGATTTTTCAAGTACCATGGTTTCCTAGGCCACAAAACCTCACAGTGTTTTCTTTTCAGGGACCTAATTTAGAATGCAATTAAAGATGGCAGACTGAAGTTCGCTGATAAAGCAAAAATGAAAGTAGATGAAGATCCTTTGGACGTCGCAGACACCAATTACTCCGAGCCTGCGTGCATTGGGGAAATTAACATGGTGGAAGCTGACCAAAGTGACGCTCCAGTAGGAGAGAAAGGTACTGAAAATGAAAGCTGGGTGTTAGTCGAAGTCAATAAGGGGGTCACTGAAGGCGTCCACAAACAACCAGAGACTTCGATCGAAGCAACATCTTTAGCTGTTGCAAAAGAAATCCAGGCTACTGAAGGCCAGGGAAACCAAAACCAAGAGTTAACACAGGTTACTGAAGGCCTGAGGCTAGAATTGGAGAAAGTCCAAATCACGAAGCCAACCTCCCCTCAGAAAGAAATATGGGATACTTTAGGGGAACCCAGTGGAAAGTTTGACTACTTGGTCAAATATTCTGCCCCGGAGAGTTCAAAGGTCCAAATTGAAGATATAAAACCTACAGGATGGGGAGATGATGACACTAAGGGGGAGGATGTTGAGGTAAACATGGTGGATATGGAGAGACCTCGTTCTGAAATGGAGGAGGTGGAGAGATACTTAGAAAAAGAGAAGTATAAAATGGAGGATAATCATGCTGGAGATGCTAGTCTTAAGGACTACCTCATGATGTGCCACAAAGGAGATACAGGAATGATACTATGCCCTAGGTGCAGCATCCTCTGCAACCAGAGAATCACTGCAAATTTCGAGAGGGTACAAAGGGCGCGAACTGGCAACAACTGGCGCCAGGATAACCAGTTATTCAGGTGTTATCCTAAGGCTGGAGAAAGTTTGTTGGAATTTGTGCTTCGCTGCTACAAAGAGGCAACCAAATGCTTGATATGCCCAAGGTGTTCTACTGTGTATGATCAAAGCATGGCCAGAGCCTTAGAAACGATCCCTTTCGCCCCTTGCTGGAACCACCAAGAGACTGTTCAGATGGGCCCACGTTTCGATAGCAAATACAATCAACGAAGGCCTGATAGTCCTCATCCCAAGGGCGCTCGAAGAGTGACGTTCAAAATCCCTGCTGAAGTGCCAACAGACAAATGGCTGCAATTCATAAATGACAAAGGCAAAGACAAATGGAGAAACAATGAACAAAACGCGCGCCATGCTATGACATACAGAAGGCAGTTCAACATAGCAAAGAGGGAAGAAGTGAGATTGGAGAACTACAAAGGCAGAAACCCCATGTTAAGATCTCAATGGCGAAGGCAACAGAGAATTCGAAAGGCTGAAAGGGAAGCTGTGGCAAATAAAGGAGCAACTTCAATAAAAAACCAAGGTGAATCTAGCACCAACAAACCCACACCAAAAAATCAAACTGAAGAAAAACCCCCAGTTAGTAGGAGACTCTTCTCTGAAGAACAACCAAATGAATCAAATGAATCAAAGGATTTTGCAAGTACCATAGTTTCCTAGGCCACAAAACCTCACAGTGTTTTCTTTTCAGGGACCTAATTCAGAATGCAATTAAAGATGGCAGACTGAAGTTCACTGATAAAGCAAAAATGAAAGTAGATGAAGATCCTTTGGACGTCACAGACACCAATTACTCCGAGCCTGCGTGCATTGGGGAAATTAACATGGTGGAAGCTGACCAAAGTGACGCTCCAGTAGGAGAGAAAGGTACTGAAAATGAAAGTTGGGTGTTAGTCGAAGTCAATAAGGGGGTCACTGAAGGCGTCCACAAGCAACCAGAGACTTCGATCGAAGCAGCATCTTCAGCTGTTGCAAAGGAAATCCAGGCTACTGAAGGCCAGGGAAACCAAAACCAAGAGTTAACACAGGTTACTGAAGGCCTGAGGCTAGAATTGGAGAAAGTCCAAATCACGAAGCCAACCTCCCCTCAGAAAGAAATATGGGATACTTTAGGGGAACCCAGTGGAAAGTTTGACTACTTGGTCAAATATTCTGCCCCGGAGAGTTCAAAGGTCCAAATTGAAGATATAAAACCTACAGGATGGGGAGATGATGACACTAAGGGGGAGGATGTTGAGGTAAACATGATGGATATGGAGAGACCTCGTTCTGAAATGGAGGAGGTGGAGAGATACTTAGAAAAAGAGAAGTATAAAATGGAGGATAATCATGCTGGAGATGCTAGTCTTAAGGACTACCTCATGATGTGCCACAAAGGAGATACAGGAATGATACTATGCCCTAGGTGCAGCATCCTCTGCAACCAGAGAATCGCTGCAAATTTCGAGAGGGTACAAATGGCGCGAACTGGCAACAACTGGCGCCAGGATAACCAGTTATTCAGGTGTTATCCTAAGGCTGGAGAAAGTTTGTTGGAATTTGTGCTTCGCTGCTACAAAGAGGCAACCAAATGCTTGATATGCCCAAGGTGTTCTGCTGTGTATGATCAAAGCATGGCCAGAGCCTTCGAAACGATCCCTTTCGCCCCTTGCTGGAACCGCCAAGAGACTGTTCAGATGGGCCCACGTTTCAATAGCAAATACAATCAACGAAGGCCTGTTAGTCCTCATCCCAAGGGCGCTCGAAGAGTGACGTTCAAAATCCCTGCTGAAGTGCCAACAGACAAATGGCTGCAAGTCAGAAATGACAAAGGCAAAGACAAATGGAGAAACAATGAACAAAACGCGCGCCATGCTATGACATACAGAAGGCAGTTCAACATAGTAAAGAGGGAAGAAGTGAGATTGGAGAACTACAAAGGCAGAAACCCCATGTTAAGATCTCAATGGCGAAGGCAACAGAGAATTCGAAAGGCTGAAAGGGAAGCTGTGGCAAATACAGGAGCAACTTCAATAAAAAACTAAGGTGAATCTAGCACCAACAAACCCACACCAAAAAATCAAACTGAAGAAAACCCCCCAGTTAGTAGGAGACTCTTCTCTGAAGAACAACCAAATGAATCAAATGAATCAAAGGATTTTGCAAGTACCATAGTTTCCTAGGCCACAAAACCTCACAGTGTTTTCTTTTCAGGGACCTAATTCAGAATGCAATTAAAGATGGCAGACTGAAGTTCGCTGATAAAGCAAAAATGAAAGTAGATGAAGATCCTTTGGACGTCACAGACACCAATTACTCCGAGCCTGCATGCATTGGGGAAATTAACATGGTGGAAGCTGACCAAAGTGACGCTCCAGTAGGAGAGAAAGGTACTGAAAATGAAAGTTGGGTGTTAGTCGAAGTCAATAAGGGGGTCACTGAAGGCGTCCACAAGCAACCAGAGACTTCGATCGAAGCAGCATCTTTAGCTGTTGCAAAGGAAATCCAGGCTACTGAAGGCCAGGGAAACCAAAACCAAGAGTTAACACAGGTTACTGAAGGCCTGAGGCTAGAATTGGAGAAAGTCCAAATCACGAAGCCAACCTCCCCTCAGAAAGAAATATGGGATACTTTAGGGGAACCCAGTGGAAAGTTTGACTACTTGGTCAAATATTTTGCCCCGGAGAGTTCAAAGGTCCAAATTGAAGATATAAAACCTACAGGATGGGGAGATGATGACATTAAGGGGGAGGATGTTGAGGTAAACATGGTGGATATGGAGAGACCTCGTTCTGAAATGGAGGAGGTGGAGAGATACTTAGAAAAAGAGAAGTATAAAATGGAGGATAATCATGCTGGAGATGCTAGTCTTAAGGACTACCTCATGATGTGCCACAAAGGAGATACATGAATGATACTATGCCCTAGGTGCAGCATCCTCTGCAACCAGAGAATCGCTGCAAATTTCGAGAGGGTACAAAGGGCGCGAACTGGCAACAACTGGCGCCAGGATAACCAGTTATTCAGGTGTTATCCTAAGGCTAGAGAAAGTTTGTTGGAATTTGTGCTTCGCTAATACAAAGAGGCAACCAAATGCTTGATATGCCCAAGGTGTTCTGCTGTGTATGATCAAAGCATGGCCAGAGCCTTCGAAACGATCCCTTTCGCCCCTTGCTAGAACTACCAAGAGACTGTTCAGATGGGCCCACATTTCGATAGCAAATACAATCAACGAAGGCCTGATAGTCCTCATCCCAAGGGCGCTCGAAGATTGACGTTCAAAATCCCTGCTGAAGTGCCAACAGACAAATGGCTGCAAGTCAGAAATGACAAAGGAAAAGACAAATGGAGAAACAATGAACGAAACGCGCGCCATGCTATGACATACAGAAGGAAGTTCAACATAGCAAAGAGGGAAGAAGTGAGATTGTAGAACTACAAAGGCAGAAACCCCATGTCAAGATCTCAATGGCGAAGGCAACAGAGAATTCGAAAGGCTGAAAGGGAAGCTGTGGCAAATAAAGGAGCAACTTTAATAAAAAACCAAGGTGAATATAGCACCAACAAACCCACACCAAAAAATCAAACTGAAGACAAACCCCTAGTTAGTAGGAGACTCTTCTCTGAATAACAACCAAATGAATCAAATGAATCAAAGGATTTTGCAAGTACCATAGTTTCCTAGGCCACAAAACCTCACAATGTTTTCTTTTCAGGGACCTAATTCAGAATGCAATTAAAGATGGCAGACTGAAGTTCGCTGATAAAGCAAAAATGAAAGTAGATGAAAATCCTTTGGACGTTGCAGACACCAATTACTCCGAGCCTGCGTGCATTGGGGAAATTAACATGGTGGAAGCTGACCAAAGTGATGCTCCAGTAGTAGAGAAAGGTACTGAAAATGAAAGCTGGGTGTTAGTCGAAGTCAATAAGGGGGTCACTGAAGGCGTCCACAAGCAACCAGAGACTTCGATCGAAGCAGCATCTTTAGCTGTTGCAAAAGAAATCCAGGCTACTGAAGGCCAGGGAAACCAAAACCAAGAGTTAACACAGGTTACTGAAGGCTTGAGGCTAGAATTGGAGAAAGTCCAAATCACGAAGCCAACGAAACCAGGAACGCACACTACTATATGACCCTTCGCCATGATGGCATATATTGGGATAGAAGAATAATCAGTGAAGATGAAGGAGTCGAAGGTACTATACAAAGACGGCCAGCAGGCTGGGAATTCGACAACCTTACTCATGACTGAGTCCCCCTTTTTCGAAAGGATTTCAGCCTATATGGCTGAAAACGAATCAAAGGCGGCCTTAGAGGCTGAAATGAATAAACTGGCTGTAAAGATGAGCGAAATAAATGGGGGTAGCACGAAAGGCTCACCCTTTAAAGAACTTGAAATAGATCAAAGGCTGGACGCCATCTATGATAAAGAACCCTTAGGCTTCGAGAGGGACCCCATAGACTCAGGTGCCAAAATGTTGGCGCAGGATCCACTCGAAGAAGTGAACTTAGGGGATGAGAACACGAAAAGAATAACCTACATAAGTGCAAAACTTAACCCAGGCCTCAAACAGGAAGTGATCGAAGTCCTCAAGAAAAACAAAGATTGCTTCGCGTGGGATTATGACGAAATGCCTGGTTTAAAGAGGGAGTTAGTGGAACATAGACTTCCAATCAAGGATGGCAAGAATCCCATCAAGCAAACTCCTAGAAGATTCGCACCAGCGGTTCTCACAAAGATCAAAGCTGAGATCGAAAGGTTGTTGCGTTGCAGATTCATCAGAACCACAAGGTGTGTCGAATGGTTAGCAAATATAGTGCCTGTTATTAAGAAAAATGGTTCTTTGAGAATCTGCATAGATTTTAGGGATTTAAATACTGCAACCCCTAAAGATGAGTACCCCATGCCTGTGGCAGAAATGTTAGTAGACTCTGCTGCAGGATTCAAATATTTAAGTATGTTAGATGGATACTCTGGGTACAATCAGATTTTTATTGCTGAAGAAGATGTTGCCAAGACAGCATTTCGTTGCCCAGGAGCCTTAGGCACCTACGAATGGGTGGTGATGCCTTTTGGTTTAAAAAATGTTGGGGCAACTTATCAAAGGGCAATGAATTCGATTTTCCATGATTTCATTGAAACTTTTATGCAGGTGTATATTGATGATATAGTCATCAAATCTATATCTGCAGAAACCCATTTGCATCATTTGAGCCAATCATTTGAACGAATGAGAAAACATGGCTTAAAGATGAATCCCCTTAAATGTGCATTTTTTATGCAGGCTAGAGATTTCCTTGGCTTTGTGGTTCATAAAAAAGGAATTGAGATCAACCAAAATAAAACCAAAGCCATAATGGAGACGAAAGCACCTACGTCAAAAAGGGAGCTGCAATCTTTACTATGGAAGATTAACTTTCTCAGAAGGTTCATTTCGAATCTGAGTGGAAGAACCCAAGCTTTCTCTCCGTTGCTTCGTTTAAAGCAAGGCCAAGCCTTCGAGTGGAACGAAGCCCATCAGGAGGTATTTGACAAGATAAAAAGATATCTCTCTCAGCCTCCCATCTTGTCTCCACCTTCATGGGGAAAGCCCATGAGATTGTACATATCTGCCTCTGAAGTTAGTATAGGTAGTATGTTAGCACAAGAAGATAGCAATGGCATCGAAAGAGCCATATACTATTTAAGTAGAGTATTGAATGATGCAGAGACTAGATATAGCAATATAGAAAAGCTATGTCTCTGTTTGTACTTTTCTTGTATGAAACTCAAGTATTATATAAAGCCTGTTGATGTTTATGTTTCATCTCATTTCGATGTTATCAAACACATGCTTTCGAAACCAATAATGCATAGCAGAGCTGGTAAATGGGCTTTAGCCTTAACAGAATATTCTTTGACTTTCATGCCTTTAAAAGCTGTGAAAGGCCAAGTGATTTTTGATTTCATTGTGGACCATTCATTGGTTGAACAGACTGTCATGAGTTATGTTGAAATGCAACCATGGAAATTATACTTTGATGGTTCGACCCACAGGAATGGTAGTGGTGTTGGAGTCCTTATAATTTCTCCTGAAGGAATTCCAACAAAATTCAAGTATAAATTAGATGGTCCTCGTTGCTCGAACAACGAAGCTGAGTACGAAGCGCTTATTGTTGGACTTGAAGCTTTGTTGGAATTGGGGGAAACTAGAGTCGAAATTAAAGGAGACTCAGAGTTAGTAGTCAAGCAAATAACAAAGGAGTACAAATGCATAAAGGAAAATCTGATGATATACTTCGTCATAGTTAACAGGCTACTTAGAAAATTTGAATACATGGATATTCAACATATACCAAGAATAGAAAACCAAGAAGCAAATGACTTAGCACAGTTGGCTTCAGGTTATAGAGTTTCTGCCAAAAACTTTGAGGATCTGGTCGAATTAAGAGGTAGAGTTATGGCTACTAGATTCATACCATCAGATCTAGAGAGTATGAAATTGGGTTATGCTGAGAAACAGGGATTTGAAATATTAGCCATAAACACTTTATCAGATGCAGATTGGCGAAGTCCACTTGTGAGTTATTTAACAAACCTAGCTCTGAATGTTGATAGGAAGATAAAATATAGAGCATTGTCATATGTCCTCATGGGAAACGAATTGTTCAAAAAGACCCAAGAAGGCGTATTACTGAAATGCCTAGGAGAAAGTGAGGCATACTTAGCATTGTCAGAAGTCCACAATGGGGCATGTGGGGCACATCAAGCAGGTCATAAAATGAAATGGTTGTTATTTCGATACGGCATGTATTGGCCCAACATGCTCAAAGATTGTATAGACTTTGCTAAAGGTTGTGAAGAATGTCAGAAACATGCAGGGATTCAACATGCCCCTGCAAGTGAGTTGCATTCAATCATTAAACCATGGCCCTTTAGAGGATGGGCATTGGATTTAATAGGAGAAATAAATCCTACTTCGTCTAAAGGACAGAAATATATCTTGGTAGGAATAGATTATTTTACCAAGTGGATCGAAGCAATACCATTAATAGTTGCTGAACAGGAGGCTATTATTGAGTTCATACAGAAACAAATTATCTATAGGTTCGGATTGCCAGAGAGCATAACCACAGACCAAGGTTCTGTGTTTACTGGTAGGAAGATGCAAGAGTTTACTCAAGAGATGGGGTTTAAATTACTAACATCAACGCCATATTATGCTCAAGCAAATGGTCAGGTCGAAGCAGCTAATAAAGTGATAATAAGGTTAATCAAGAAACATATTAGAAAAAAGCCAAGGAACTGGCACAAAACTTTGGACCAAATACTATGGGCCTGTAGAACGTCTCCTAAAGAAGCTACTAACACCACACCTTTCCAACTCACATTTGGTCATGATGCAGTTCTGCCAGTAGAAATTCATCTACAATCAGTTCGAATTCAAAGACAAAACGAAATTCCAGCTGCATTATATTGGGAAATGATGATGAATGAGTTAGTTGAGTTGGATGAAGTTAGATTGCATGCATTGGAAATCCTGATGAGACAAAAGGAAAGAGTGGCCAGGGCATATAACAAAAGGGTGAAGGGAAAAGCATTCACTATTAATGACTTAGTCTGGAAAGTCATATTGCCCATGGACAAGAAAAATAAAACTTTAGGTAAATGGTCACCTCATTGGGAAGGACCCTTTCGAATAATAAAGGTATTTTCAAACAATGCATATGAAATCGAAGAGTTGATGGATGATAAACGTATCCTAAAGGTTAATGGGAAATATTTAAAGAAATATAAACCACGCCTGCAGGAGATTCGAATAATAACAACGTAATCAAAATATCATAAAAATGCCAAAATGGCAATATGGGGTTGCCAAAATGGCGTTGTTCAGGTATTACAGACAAAAAACCAAATTACAAAACTAATCAACACTAAGATTTAAAAATAGACATTATTCTTCAATCTGTTAAAGGTACTTCGAAAGGACTCAAGCCTTTGCTGAGTAAAACGTCTTGCTCCCTCTAAGGTAGCCACTTCTCCCTTGAGTTGTTCTGCGATTTCCATTTATGCAAGCCCTTTGTTGAGGAGCTCTTCGAATTGGTTGCCAGCAGTATTGGTTTCATAGGCTAATTGTTGTTCTTGAGCCTCCTTAACCTTCTGTTGAAGTTCCTGAATTTGCCTTTCCCAGAGAAGGATAGACTCAGCGCGAGCTTCATAATCAGTTTTTTCTTGCTTTAGATGCATGGCTTGATCCTCAGCTTCTTGAGAGAGTTTCGAAGCATGCTCATAGGCAGGATTCATTGCAGTTCGTTTTTCTTGGACCTTTCTGGTAGCAAATTCATATTGGAGAAGGCACCACTCACGTTGTCTAGTAGAGATTGAAGATCGAACAAGATAGTGCTAACTGCAAGGAGCAGGTAGCAAGGTTGACTTTTGTAAGTAGCTCCTTCATAGTGTAGCAAGCTGTGCTATCCTGTTTGAGCACTTCGAACAAATCCACATCAAGAATTGTTCTCCTAATCCTGTTAAGAAGTACAATTCTATCATCTGTGGGCAACGGATGGCTAGTCGAACTTGTACTAGTCCTAGCAGGTGGAATATCCCTTTGAGCTAGCTTCGCCTTCATGTACCCAATTGGGTCATTTCGTCTTAAGAAAGCAAGCTCCTTTTCAGTCATTCGGGATAGAGACGGTTGAGGAAGTTCCACGCGCAAGGGAGTCACATTCATTTCGACTTCCATTGGTTTATTGGTTGCGTCACCGTCACCTTCACCCGTTTCCCGCTCATTGCCTTCTTCGTTATCGTCCAGGTCCACCACTTCGATATCGTCGTTTTCACTGCTATTTGCATCTGACTCTGTCCCAGCAGTCGAACCATTGTTGGCATCTTCTTCCTCAGACTCTTCCTCTGCAGATTCTTCATTTCCTTGATCAGAATCAGCTTTCTCTCCTTTAGCGTGAGCGTCCTTTGGATTCTCTTGAAGGGTTTCAAGAGGGGACTTTTGAAGAGAAGTATTTTTTAAAGTCTCTGCAGATTCATGAAGCGTTGCTTCATTTGTTTCTTTTAGAGGGGGAGAAGTGCTCTGGTCATCTTGCTGCTCTGAAGCTCCAGTCAGAACCCCCATATTGGAGGACCCTTTGTTCTGCACAAGGTTGCTGGAGTCCCCTTGAGGAGAAGAGTTGATGGGAGCAGCAGTTTTCGATGGAGAAGTCGAAGTGGTGAGAGCTGGATTCAAAATGTCCTACAGAGGCAAAGAATATTAAGAGCATGCACCAAGGTAATGAATAATTTTGTCAAAGATTAGAGTTCAATTTACCTGTGGACTCTCAGAAGAGAGGTTGCTAGCTATACGTTCCAACATTACGTTGGAGGTCGAAGGTGGATTTTGGGATTTAGTTGAGGGAGCAGCATCTCTGGAATTGACTCCTGAGACACTAGTTAGTACAACACTTTTGGAAATTTCCTTTTTCTGCTTCTTCTTCGAAGCAGCTGGTAAATTCCCTCCAGCATTGGGGTCTTCCCCAGTAGTGTTTGTTTTTATTTTCTTTGGAGTGATAGGCGGGAGTTTGTTAGTCTGAAAAGATTTAAACATGAGTTAGATACAAATCATGAAATATTAGTGTATTCGAAACATCAAGGCTGATTGATTACCTGTGGAGTTGGAGCACTGGTTATTACTGGTGTTGTTGTTGTTGTTGTTGTTGCAGCAGTTGTTGTTGGTTTGGACAGAGTCACATTATCAATGGTTTCGACAGATGCCTGAGAGGCGCTTCCCTCTTTTGACTTTGAAGCAGCAGTCTTTATCCTGATGGCTGAAAATCGAAACAATTAAGGCAAAAGTTAAAAATGTAGAAAATGAGAAACATTTGGGATTTTCCCAAGCATTCGCACCTGCACCTTGATCAGATTTAATCGACATGGCAGAAAGGTCATAGCGAAGATGTCCTGGGAAATCGTGGAGCCAATGTCGAGCCCATGTCACAGTCTCAGATGGCTTTGGTTTCTTTTGAAGATATTTGAACATTTCTTTGCAAATGAACCGCCAAGGGTATGGAGGAAACCAAGCCAGAGCCAGTTCTGAAGTAGGAAATCTAGGAAATTTAGGTGGATGCATTTCAAATTCCAACCTATACCTATCCTTAGGTGACAACCCTGAAGGAATTAGAAATTTTTTCTTTGAATTTTTCCTTCAAGGTCTCAGCCGCTTGATGCACAGTGGATTCCAAGTGTGTGGGATCATAAGTAGTTTCGAAATAAATTTTGAAAAGCCCTAATCTCTTTGGCATGAGTGAACATACCTTTCTTGGATTGTACCTGCACATCGAACGCATCAGTTAGTTTCTACTGAATAGTGAGGGTATCGAACATATAAGACTGATAGAACTTTGTCCACCATTCTAGAAAACCCTTTGCTGTGAGGTGTGTAGGTTCGAAAGATATTAGTTCAAAGTGGGCGAAGCCTTGGTATTGTTCCTGTTGTAGTTTGGATTCTCTTGCCTTGAAGGTTCGCCCAGAGGTGATGGCACTTTCTGTTTGGAATAGGGGTTCAGGGATTAGTTGGCACAAGCCAAATTGTCTCGAAACGAAGTTGGGTTGATAAGCAAAAAGGAAGATTTGATTCTTAGCAGGAGTAATTCGTGAGGAGATTAGTCTGGGAATCAAAAAGGCTTTCCATACATCTTGAATTTCTTTGCTCTTGACTGCTTCTGAGAGAGCCATGGTGAACCAGGATGGTCCATGAGTCCTTGAGGCAAAGCGCGCCATGGTCTCTTCGAATTTGTGCCTTTTGGAGAAGATCATTATGTATTTGGAAAAGAGAACTTTGAAGTCATCCTTATCATCGTTTGGGGTAAGTCTTCGCAGCCAAGTGCCTTCGATGATTCGATCCGCTATTTCCGGATCTTGTTCAGCAATAGTATTGGCAGTTGATAGTGAAGGTTCGAACATGGCATTAAGCCATAACTGGAGTAACCAGAAAGGGCCAGCTAGCAGGATGTTTTTGGAGGTGTGAGATTTCAAACTCGACACAGCTGATCTTAGACTTTCGTAAAGATCAACGAGTAGCAGTTCGCTTAAACACACCCTCCGATTCTCATGCAAATATCTAGCTAGAGGAATAAACCTACTGGCTACTTGTAGGGACCTGCTGCAAAAGACATACCTTGATAACCATAAGGTAAGGAAAGCAATGTGTTCTACGTCTGACACACTGTCTCCTTCAGTGTGATAGTGGCTGATGAACTTTGAAAAGATGGCTAGCTTGACTTCGAAGTCAATAATACTCGAATGCTCTTCATTGTCAGGAATGTAGGTTTCTCCTATTGGTGATAACCCAGTAATGGCTGCTATGTCAAAAAAGGTGGGTGTAATCATTCCACCAGGGAGATGGAAAGTGTTGTAGGTACTGTCCCAGAAGTATAAGGACGTGAATAATAATGTGTGGCTATAGGTAAAGCCTGGTTTCGATAATTTAATCAAGTTGTAAATGCCTATTTCTTCCCATTGTTGGGATTTCTTGGCTTCTACTTTAGTAAACCAGTTGTGATAGGCTGTGTCAGAGGTGGGGCAAGATCGAAATGGTTTGAAGTTACTCTTCACATAATCTAGCACAAAAGGGTCCTTAGGGGGAATGATTGGATTTTCCACGATGGTCGAATCAGAAGACTCCCCTGTCTTGGGGGTATCCATTTTATTAAACAGAGGTTTAAAATTATAACAAACAGGGAAAATTTTTCTGGTGTCTTTTAAGATTTCAAAGACTGTAAGAGGGCCCATTAAAGCTAACTTCTTGCCAGCGGCATTAGTAGGAATTAGTACCTGGGATGCGTAGAGCATTTCCTTCTCTTTTGAGATCATCTGAGGAATAAGAACAGATTGACCTTGATAGGTGCCAACCTTGCTTTCCATTATGGTTCCTGTGTTCTTTCCTTTCTTTTTAGAAGCTTTTTTCAGTTGAGATGATGTTGAAGAAGACATTGTTTGAAGAGTGTTGGAAGTTTTTAGGGTTTCGGTGAGAAGAGAGGAAGAAAAGATTCAGAATGTGGGAAGAAAAAATAAAAGACTAAGTTGATGGGTTTTTATAGTGTGGAAGTTTAAACATCCACTGAGTAAGATTGTGATACGTGGTAGTCGTGGGTTGGTTTGAGAATGAGGTTGCATAAAAGTTAATATTGGTAATAGGCGTGATTAAATAATAATCATTGTTTTGTAACTGCACCATGCCGTGAAATGGTTCAAGGCGGTTAAGGAATCTAAAAAGCGTTGTGATTGACGTGACTGGAGTCATATGCAATAAATGTTACGATGATTCAAAGGTCGCATCAAAATCTTGCGTATATGTTTAAAATAAGTATTTCTCAAAGGAATCGAAATACATATTTTAAAGGGGCATTTTGTTGGCTGAAGATTTTGATGACATTGTTAGAAGCGAAGCAAGTTGGATTTTAGATTGGAATAAAGCAAGATGTCATGTTTCGAAATGGTAGAAGCAGTGCTTCGAATGGGCATGTCAAAACTCTGAGCTTCGAGTGGCAGTTATGGGGATATATTCAAAGAAGTCTCGAAATGATAACAAGGCTGTGTCCAAGAGATGCGTTCGAAACGAAGAGTGCCAAAACATTTGAAATTCAAACGCAAGCGGGATGTTCGAAATTTAAAATATATGCGCTGGAGCATTCGAAGACGCGTGGAAGCTAGAGGAAGGCATTGCTTTGCATGTTCTGAACGTGGAAAAATCTTATAGTAAGACCGTTATGGTCGAAGTAGTATAAATAGAAGTCTTAGCATTAGGATTTCGTGTGTCATATCTATTGTACAAAAATTCAGTAAACATTCAAAATACCACATGGCTAGGGAAACGAATGCATGAACAATGTACGTATGATAACACCAAGTGTTTATGATTCAATAAAACTCTTTATCATTTCCAGTTTTTTCCTCTATCTTCATGTCAATACCATTCAAAAGCCTTTACATTAAAATATTTTCATTCGAAGTCTTTTTACTGATGTCTTACATTTAAATGTTTCCTTTCCATTTCAAATCCTTTACATTTCAGAAACTTTTGTATATTTCATGCCTTTATCTTCATGCTTTTATCATTCGAATACCTTTTTCATTCAAAGTAATTTTACTTATTTCTTGCATTTAAACGCTTTCTTTACATTTCGAGTCTTTTACATTCCAGAGAATCTTTTACATTACATGTTTTTATGCTTCGAAGTCATTTACTTGTCTTTTCTGCAGTTTTTACATGTCTTTACAATTGAACTTTATTCATGCAATTTAGTTTCGCACGCATTTACTTGATCACGTCTTTAGATCTTTAATAGATTAATCGAAGTAAGTTAAAAACCTACACAACATTCTAAATACCAACCATGAATATCAGTTCTATAGTGAGAATTATCCAAATGACCAATACATCCTAGGATCAATCTAGTCGATCCTGCAAGTTACCAGAGAGATTAAATAACAGTCATTAAGATTATTTGATAGTTTGGAAGACTAGCGGTTGTTTACCAAAAATCACTGTAAACACCCTATTATGATTTCTCCCCTCCGGAGTTAAGTCAGCATCAGAGAAACCTAAGCCATTGTCAGTCGTTAAACTAGCAACATAACTTTCAAATTGATCGGAAGAAATATCTTATGGTACATGAGCAGTCTTCAAAATTTTCATTAAAGCTTGCACATGGGCTTCAGGACACAATAGTAAAGGTAGCATAGAGATTTTAGATGCGGTCTGCCCAAGCTGTTCAATAATTTTGTAATCGCTTCTATGATGATCTTCAAAACCTCTTTCATCTCTTGTCCAGGGGTAACCTTGACTGTAGCTTCTTTCGGTGCCTCCGTCTGGACATGTTCTATCATTGTCTCTTTACCCCGAGTCTCGATAATTGTCTTGGTAACTGTGACTTGAACAGGTGGAGAGATTTCCGGAGAGAAAATCCTTCCACTTCTAGTAATTTTGTTGGTCCCCACAATATTGTAAATATTGGGATCAGTCTCTTCATCATCTTTATCAGACAGTTCTTGTATAATGTCATGGTGATAGACGTCAGACCCATAATTCCATGAAATAGCCTTCTCCGAGGAATATAGGACGGGCCCATGTTTTGTAATGATTAAGGAAGTAGATTTCGGATTGGCAGTAATCCTCACAGGACCGTTGGAAGTGATCTTGAAAGGAGTACCAGATATGACAAACAAATCTCGGCATAAATTCTCAGTATACTGAACTTTTTCAATCAAAATTACATGTTCATCCATCAGGCGTTGAATGCCTTCCTTCAGGGATCTGCAATGTAGTGTGTGGGTGTCTGTAAGAACGCATAGCTATTTGAAAGAGAAATAAAGTAAAAGAAAGACAAAGAGCATAAAATTTGAATGCAAAACGTCCAATGATTTCATTAAATGAAAATATGACATATGAAATGACAACCCTTAACAAATGAAGCATTATGCCTCGGGAAAGACACAAGGTTTAAAGTCATTGTTTTAAAAGAAATTACATAACCAAACTTCTTAAAGCAATAAAATGGAAATAGTTATTACTCCTGACTGAAGGAGATTGAGATAATGTCTTCTGCCTTCCAATTGTTGAGTTTGTTGCCTCTGTTAGGAAAGATCCAGTTGTCGAAGTCACAATCATTGTCAGCATCTTCTAAAGTGTTGACTCTGTTATTGCTGACAAAGAATGGAGGTCTTCCAGCTCGAGCGTGACGAACAACCCTTTAATCCTATGCAGTAAAGCCCAAACCAAACTTATCAGATTTGTAGGGGATATCAGAAATCTGACCCCAAATAGTACAACCACCTTCTTCTATAGTAGCTTTGGCATCTTTCAAGGAAGCCATCTTTTGTGGAACCCATGTAGTACTCGGAATGGCAGAAACATCTTTAATAGCAGCAGGGGAAATCACTTCTAAAGCTTGGCATGGAGTCTCAATAAATTATCCGTCCATCTCTAAGTACCAGAATGAATTCAGGTGGCTGACCATGTATTCCTCCTCTCCACAGACAGTAACAATCTTCCCTTTCACAGGATACTTCAATTTCTGGTGCAAAGTGGAGGTAACAGCACCTGCCCTATGAATCCAGAGGCGTCCTAGTAGACAAGAATAAGTTGGCAGGATGTCCATTTACATAGAATGTGAATTCAAAGATCTGTGAACCCACATTTGTCGGGAGGTCCACTTCTCCATGTACCATTCTTTTTGATTCGTCAAAGGCTCTAACTATAATGTCACTGGGTTTCAGCACCACCCTTTCACAATCCAGTATGTTAAGAGTGCTCTTTGGTAGAACATTTAGAGAAAATCCAATATCAACTAACACATGAGCCAACGTAGTACCCCTGCATTCAATGGAGACATACATGGCCCTATTATGATTTCTCCTCTCCGGTGTTAAATTAGCATAAGAGAAACCAAATCCATTATCAGTCGTTAAGCTAGCAACTTAACTTTCAAATTGATCGGCAGAAATATCTTGTGGTACACGAACAGTCTTCAAAATTTTCATTAAAGCTTGCACATGGGCTTCTGAACACAATAGTAAAGATAGAATGGAGATTTTGGACGAGGTCTACCCCAGCTGTTCAACAATTTTGTAATCGCTTCTACGAATGATCTTCAAAACTTCGTTCATCTCTTTTCCAGAGGTATCCTTAACTGTAGCTTCTTTTGGTGCCTCCGTCTGGACATGCTCTATCATTGTCTCTTTACCCCGAGTCTCGGTAGTTGTCTTGGTAATTGTGACTTGAACAGGTGGAGAGATTTCCGGAGAGAAAATCCTTCCACTTCTAGTAATTTTGCTGGTCCCCACAATATTGTCAATATTGGGATCAGTTTCTTCATCATCTTTATCAGACAGTTCTTGTATAATGTCATGGTAATAGACGTCAGACCCATAAATCCATGGAATAGCCTTCTCCGAGGAATATAGGATGGGCCCATGTTTTGTAATGATTAAGGGAGTAGATTTTGGATTGGCAGTAATCCTTACAGGACCCTTGGAAGTGATCTTGAAAGGAGTACCAGATATGACAAACAAATCTCGGCACAAATTCTTAGTATACAAAACTTGTTTAATCAAAATTACATGTTCATCCATCAGACGTTGAATGCCTTCCTTGAGGGATCTGCAATGTAGTGTGTGGGTGTGTGTAAGAACACATAGCTATTTGAAAGAGAAATAAATTAAAAAGAAAGACAGAGAGCGTAAAATTTTAATGCAAAACGTCCAATGTTTTCATTAAATGAAAATATGACATATGGAATGTCAACCCTTAACAAATGAACCATTATTCCCCGGGCAAGACAGAAGGTTTAAAGTCATTGTTTTAAAAGAAATTACATAACCAAACTTCTTAAAGCAATAAAATGGAAATAGCTATTACTCCTGACTGAAGGAGATTGAGATAATGTCTTCCGCCTTCCAATTGTTGAGTTTGTTTCCTCTGGTAGGAAAGATCCAGTTTTCGAAGTCACAATCATTGACAACATCTTCTAAAGTGTTGACTCTGTTATTCCTGACACAAAATGAAGGTATTCCAGCTCGAGCGTGATGAACAACCCTTTAAACCTCTGCAGTAAATCCCAAACCAAACTTATCAGATTTTTAGGGGATATCAGAAAGCTAACACCAAATAGTACAACCACCTTCTTCTATAGTAGCTTTGGCATCTTTCAAGGAATCTATCTTGTGAGAAACCCTGGTAGTATTTTAAATTGTAGAAACATCATTAATAGCAGCATGGGAAATCACTTCAAAAGTTGGCATGGAGTCTCAATAAATTCACCGTCCATCTCCCTGTACCAGAATGAATTCAGGTGGCTGACCATGTATTCCTCCTCTCCGTAGACAGTAACAATCTTCCCTTTCACAGGATACTTCAATTTCTAGGGCAAAGTGGAGGTAACAGCACCGGCCCCATGGATCCAGAGGCGTCCTAGTAGATAAGAATAAGCTGGCCAGATGTCCATTTACATAGAAGGTGGATTCAAAGATCTGTGAACCCACTTTGGTCGGGAGGTCCACTTCTCCATGTACCATTCTTTTTGATATGTCAAATGCTCTAACTATAATGTCATTGGGTTTCAGCACCACCCCTTCACAATCCAGTTTGTCAAGAGCGCCCTTTGGTAGAACATTTAGAGAAGAGCCAATATCAATTAACACATGAGCCAACGTAGTTCCCCCGCATTCAATGGAGACATACATGTCCCTATTATGATTTCTTCCCTCCAGAGTTAAGTAAGGATCAGAGAAACCTAATCCATTGTCAGTCGTGAAGCTAGCAATATAACTTTCAAATTGATCAGCAGAAATATCTTGTGGTACATGTGCATTCTTCAAAAATATCATTAAAGCTGGCACGTGGGCTTCAGAACACAATAGTAATGACAACATGGAGATTTTGGACGGGGTCTTCCCCAACTGTTCAACAATTTTGTAATCGCTTCTACAAATGATCTTCAAAACCTCTTTCATCTCTTGTCCAAAGGTATCCTTGACTGTAGCTTCTTTTGGTGCCTCCGTCCGAACATGCTCTATCATTGCCTCTTTACCCCTAGTCTCAGTAGTTTTCTTGGTAACTGTAACTTGAACAGGTGGAGAGATTTCTGGAGAGAAAATCCTTCCACTTCTAGTAATTTTGCTGGTCCCCACAATATTGTCAATATTGGGATCAGTCTCTTCATCATCTTTATCAGACAGTTCTTGTTTAATGTCATGGTAATAGATGTCAGACCCATAATTCCATGGAATAGCCTTCTCCGAGGAATATAGGATGGGCCCATGTTTCGCAATGATTAAGGGAGCAGATGTTGGATTCACAGTAATCCTTACAGGACCCTTGGAAGTTATCTTGAAAGGATTACCAGATATGAAAAACAAATCTCAGCATAAATTCTCAGTATACATAACTTTTTCAATCAAAATTACATGTTCATCCATCCGGCGTTGAATGCCTTCCTTCAATAACCCGCAACCATTGGGTTGAATTGCATGACCATAACATTCTTTAACACAACCCGAAAATAAATCGGCTTGTAGAAAATTCTTCTTGACTGTTGAGAGAGGAGTAACCACATCACTTACGGAGGTAACATACAAAACATCTTCAATAAAACTTATGTTTTTGTCATACTTCGGCATAGGAACAGTAATCATGTTCAGAGCCTCAGGAGGGTCAAACTCAATTTCCTTATTATCAATCATGTCTTGAATTTTTTTCCAGGGCCCAACAGTTTATGGTGTTGTGCCCAAGACTGTTTTAATGATAGGCACATCTTGCATTTGGATTGTATTTCAGAGAGGATGTGTTGGGATTTGGAGGAGGATCCCGTAGTGTTATGAGTTTAGCGTTTTGCAATGCTTGAGCCAATGGAATATTAATCCTGGTGACTTGCCTCCTCGGAGCGTCTGACTTATGTTGGTTTCCCTATTGTGATTGTTGAACATGTGTTGGATTAGAGATCAATACCGCACCCACAGACTAATGGCGATCATTTTTACTACGATTTTTCTCGCCATAGACAGCATTGGTTTCTTTTTTTACCAAGGAAGGGCTTCTTCAAAACATTAGAAGATGTAGCCATCATAATCTTCCCGCTCTTGATACCACTTTCAACTCGTTCGCCAGTCGGAATCAGCTCAGTAAACGCCGATGAAGAACTCTCAATCAGCAAATTAAAGAATGGACCCGTCAGAGTACCCATGAACATATCCACCAATTCCCGGTCAGTCAAAGGATGTTGCACCATGTTGTACCCCAATTTTTCCTCTAAGATCCCTTTATCATACCATATTGATTCAATCGCAACAAGATCACATTAGGGCTTTTGGTTCTTCTCCCTATATTTAGCCTTGCTCTTTGAGGAATTCCCAAGCACCTTGACTTGTTTTTTTTGTGATCATGAATATTTTGTCTTGATTTTCTTTATAATTAATAAAATTCAATGTTGGTTTGTCTTACTTGTTAATAATGTAGATAAAGGCAATGAGGCTTAGCAAGTTGATCCACGGGTTCATGAGTTTATTTCCATGACCTAGTCAATAAAGCTTGAGAAATTAAAACCTCGCCATCGAAGTTGTTTTGGAATAAATGGCATGGAAATGTTTATTTTGGTTCACCACATTTCAAAGTTATCAAAATTGATTCAAAAGTACAAGGGATTGATGGAAGAGGTTGTCATGATTGGACAAGGTCTTGTTCCCATTGGTCACAAGTGCATATTTCTCTCAATTCTCAAGATATGGAAGTGGTTTTGGTTTATACGAGTTCTCATTATCATCCTTAACAACTTCTATTTACAAATCAAGAGTGTTGGTACAAAAAGGTAGTTCAAAATTGTCAAAGTTCCCCAAAGCATTTTCTTGGTCTAGGAGCTAGGGTTTTGAACTTTAAAGAAGTATATCTTGCTTATCTTTTGGTATTTTTGAGTGATTCCAAATACATCATTCTCTTCAAAGGGTTATTAACAAATCACTTCAAAAGTTTCAAGGAGTTTTCATGTGGAAGAAACTTGATGATGAAGAAAGATTACAAGTCTTCTAGATGAACCCTCATTTTCTCATGTGTGACTTCAAATGATCATAACTTGGTCAATTTTTATCACCTCGAGCCCACTCTTTTTCCATAATGATCTTGAGGATTTGGAATTTATTCCTTCTTTTATGTGCAAGGTGACAAAATGGATATAAGATTCCATAAGGATGTAAAAGATTATAGGTTATTTCATGATCTTTTTCCAACTTCAACAATTCATAACTCTCTCAATTTTTGGAGATTTTGAATGGTTCAAGTTTCAAAATTTCATTCAACAGGTCTATTTCATGCCATCTTTTTCGGTCAAGAGCAAATTATAAGTATAAGGCCATGTTTGGATGTAAAACATTACAGGTCACTTTTGAAGAAAAACTTGAAATATTTCTAAGTATGGAAAGTCAACCTTTTTTCCCCAACTTTGGCTCAACGCAACTTTCAGCTCAAGCATCCATTTGATTCCATTCTTTTTCTATTGCAAAGCTTGTAACCTCATATTTCTAAATCATCAAGAAGCATTCTATAAGACCCCTTGAGATGAGAACGCCATTGATTTGAACTTAGTAACTTGAAACTGATGTTTCTTCAAAATTCAGAATTTGAAATCATTGATTTAGAATCTAAACACTTTGTTTTTGTGCATTTTTTCTTCTAAACATGTTTAGTGAACTTCCAGAAGTGATTAGCATAGCAAAATGCGTGTTTTGGATGAGTTTTGATCAAATTAGAAGTCACACTTTTCTTGTTTGCAACTTCACACGATTTCTCTCCAAACTTCATCATTTCACACGCTTGAACATTCCATATGATTCCCTATAAATAGAGGGTCATCCCCCATTCATTTCCTCAAGCTTGGATAGCCAGAATCACCCTACGAAACTTGCTCCATAACTCAAATTTATGTAACTTCGAAATCAGTGTTCAAGCCTTTTTCAATCCAATTTTTCTATAAATTTGCCTTCCTTGATCTTCTCTGAAGCTAACCATAAAATTACCTTCAAGAATCGTGCCCTATATTGCTCCATAGAAGTCTAGTTTCAGAGCTCTGCAACTCCACTTCAATAGGTAGATTTCTCCATCAATTCATCAAAACTTTGATATCATTGTGATGCTCTCATTGCCATGTTTCTAGCCGCAACACTTACTTTTATCTGGAAACACGTTTTGACCATGAAATTTCAAACCCCTTTTCAAAACTTTCCTTCCAAATTGCTTGAGCTACAATTTATATAAATTTGTCGCGAAGGTGTGGTTGTCTTCGTCTTGAAGAGACGAAGCGAATGACATAGGTCCGAGCTTCTGATTTTATAGTTTGGGAGTTCTGTAATTCATGTTGGCTGGAGGTTGAAGATGACCAACGTGTCACCTTCCAACCAATGAAGGTGCGCCATCTATTTTTTTTTTTTGAAAATCTGATTTAATTAATGATTCAGTGCTTTATTCACTAATGACCATGATATGCACAGCACTCCAGATCCTTTGGATTTGATTACTAACGCGTTTTGACTCTCATCCAATGGTCCACATATTTTTGACTTTATTTTTCTTTTCTGATTTTTATATTTAATTGTTTTAAATTTCAAAAAATCATAGAAAATTCATTTTTAGTCCAAAAAAAACTGAAAAAATTCTGAAAAATATTTTTGATTTTTCTCTTTCTGATTTTAATTTTTTCACAATTTTATTATGTTTTGATATTTTTTTTATAAATTTTCACTATATTTGAATTATTTTAAATGTTTAAAAATACTTTTATGCATTTTTAAATTCTGAAAAAATTATGGAATGATCCAATGATATTGTGACAAATATTGGTGACCTCATTTTTTTTATTTATGACTTTGTTATTTTTTATCATTTGTTTTGGTTTATTTTACCCATTTCTTTTAATTTTAAAAATAGTTTTTGACTTTAAAAATTTACCAAAAATTTTATAAAAATATTTCTGTTCATTTCTGATTTTTCTACGGTCTTACTTAATATTTCTTGATTAATTTGAACATGGTTTCATTTTTTCTCTATTATTTTCATTTTTAATCATTTTTAAACCCTAATTATTTTATTTTTGAAATACAATTTAATTTTTGTATATTTTCTGGCTGATCTTGGATTGAATTTTTTATCATGAACTTTATTAACATCATTGGATCCATGATGTTGAGTCTAACTCCACAAAAATGGATGAATAATTTTAATAATAGTTTGATTAAATTTTAATTCAAATGTGGTTTGTATATTCTTTCCCACCCTTCTTCATGTTATCCCTTTCTTATTGCACTAAGTGTTATTAGAGCACGATCTCTATATCATGTCTCAAAACAAATGGTGCATAGATTGTTATTGACCAGCCTCAAAATAGGTGTGACTTTTATGTAAGTCCACTAGATTGCTTAACATAGCGCTAAATTTTGTCCCGATTGAAATAAATGATCATTCGTAGCCCAAACCTATGTTTGCAAACCCAAGTATGTTAATTTTATCTCTTTGATCCAATAACCTTGAGATTCAATGTGTGGAGGCTTTGGTTCTACCAATCCTTTAATGGATCTACAACACTTTTGTTCAACGCGGATCACTTAAACATCGTTGATTATTAAATGGTACTTTTGAAGATCCCAAATGGATGATATACTTGACAAAAAGAAAATGCAACTTTTTGTGTGGAGGCTTTGATTCTACCAATCCTCTAATGAGTTCCAAATGCAAGTTTCAAGATGGTCATCCAACTAACCACTAATTATAAATTGTTTTACTTTATGCTTTTATTTTTATGCTTTATGTACCATTTACTTTAAGCATTACATTTCATGCCATTTTTTTATTTTTGCTCACTTGAGCATTTATATTTTTATTATTTTTATTTTGCTCACTTGAGCTTTTCTTTTCTTTTTTAAGACACCTAATAATCAACATGAACCATAAAAATATTTAATGATACTTGGACTATTTGGCTACTATCTTTGGCATTATGGAGTATAGGACTTCTTGGACTTAGGGTTAGAAACCTTGGCCTATGTTGGAGACCTTGTGACCTTAATTGATATTTTGTCTGGAGTTCTTGAGGTTTACCTCAAGACATTGGGTTGTTTGTTTGTTTTGCAGATTATTGTTATTACATACTTTGTTTGTAATCTAGAATTCACCCGTATACAACCGTTACTCTGCCCAATTATTGTGAAGACTTAATACATTTGAAGTTTGATTCCCTCGAGAGGTCTAGTATATTTGCTTGCTTGGTTTCAATCCAAAGAATGGGAATTCTATCTTGACTCATAATGTCAAGTTTTGGCTTCTTGTTGGTTAGATGGTTCATATCCCTAGCTTTTACCTTATGCATTAGGATAATCTCTTCTTCTCCTCCCATTTTCTTTAATTTCAAAAATCTTTTTCCTCCTTTTGAAAACTCTTCTTGTTTTTAAACTTGAACCAATTTCATAATAAACTTGTGCTTATGTCCATGCATTTTCAAAATCATTTCATAAATAAATTTTAATCAACTTAATAATACTTTGACATTTTTTTATGAGAAGACTAAAAGTCAATCAATCTCATTTCAAACCATTTTGCCACTTTGGCTTGCCATTTTAAAACTTTTCTCAAAAGATTAGACTCTTGTCAATCCTTGTAGTGATGCAAACAACTATACTTCTACAATATGTAGTGAAGAGAGATATTTTCCACTTGGGTCTTGAGTGAGGCATTGTTGATTTTAAAATCCAAGCCATATCCTCCACTTTGAGATGATGCAAATTCTCCTTTCTCGTGATTGTGGGTAGTAAGTCTGTTTTCTACACGGACAATGATGATGATGTCTTATCTCATAAAATAAATCAACACACTTGTGTTTTTTTTTTTAAATTTTTAAAAAGAGGAACTACGTGTACCCCGATCCCCTATTGCACGAAAGGTGGTACGTAGGCACTAAAGGTTCACAACCGCGGAGGATGCAAAAATCATAAATCTATATTTCTTTTCTAACCTCCACTATCCATTTTTATACACATTTTATAGCCAAAATATACAAATTTTACAAAGAGGTTTCTACGGAGTATCCTAGATGTTTAGGGTGCTAATACCTTCCCTTTGCATAACCAACCCCCTTACCTTGAATCTTTACCCCTCTTTTTGGGTTACTCGCTCTTTTCCCATTTCTTTGGAAACAATAAAGCACGGTGGCAATTTTCATTTTGATCTATATAAGTCTAGTCAATCCAACGACTTAGTCTTAAATATTTCTACCGCTACAGAAAAAATGGCGACTTCACTTGGGAGATATTGACCTCTTGTTGGTTCATCCCTAAGTGGGTTGAGCCTATCTTTGTTTATATATGTATATGTGCTATGTGTTATTATTTCTTATATATTGTATATATGTTTGTCTGGACTTTCCTGGTTTTTAGGGTGCTTGGTGATTACTTATAAGTCTTATACCCGTACTTGGGAAAACTTTAAAATAGGACGGGCGGTATAGTCATGTTAACTTTGAGGGAGTAATCCCAAAAAAGGAGGCATGAGATCCCCCACTTAGTGAAGGCCCCTTTGACTATAGTGTCGCTTACCGAGTAATCGGGAAGACGTACTGCTTTCGACCTGGGAGCCTGCTGAAGCTGAGGACCGTAGAATACCTAACCCATCTTAGCCTTTTAGGTGTAGTGCGGAAACTACGACGGAGTAATCCAGAAATAGTTATGACGCGATACTACACTCGGACGAGTTTTTCTTGAGAATATTACTAATTATCGAGTCAATCAGGAAGTTGGTAATATCCGAAGGAAGGATGTAGACTCTGGGAACCTCTAGAACCTTTTTCGGAAGGTGATAACTCTTAGACCATACCTTATGGGTAGTACCTTCGAACTCATGCTCGTGACGTTGAACCTATGAAACCTATGTGTGTGATCTTGTGTGTGATTGTTGCATCATGCATCCATGCACTCATAAACATCTTTTGAAGGAATTTTATTTCAAGGAACTTAAAAGTTGACCATTTGTGAATATATCAAGTACTTTTGACCAGGGATTCTGGAAAAAGAATGACCAGAAAATACAGTTTCAAAGATCCCAAGATAGATGAGTTGATCAGTCTAATTCCCGAGATTGAGTGTTATGCAGATTTTCGGAAGAAGTATGGATCCATCATCCCTCTCATGAAGCTTAGGATGAAGGAGGGTATTCTCTCGACCTTGGTATAGTTCTATGATCTGATGTATCATTGCTTTACTTTCCCTGACTATCAGTTGATGCCTACACTGGAGGAGTATTCTTATCTGTTGGATTTACCCAGTATCAATTGCGTTCCTTTTACTGGTTTAGAGGGTGAGCCAAAACCACATGAGATTGCTGCTTTGATCCATCTGGGGAAGTCTGAGGTTGAAGCCCATATGACTACTAAAGGAGGGATTAGAGGATTACCAGCTCAGTTCTTATTGGAGAAAGCTCGTTACTTTGCCAGGATGAAGAGTACAGTCGCTTTTGAGGCCATCTTTGCTCTACTTGCTTATGGGTTGTTCTTATTTCCTAATATGGACAAGTTGTTGACGTTAATGCTATCAGGATCTTCATGATTAGAAACCCAGTTTCTACATTGTTGGGAGATGCTTACTACTCTATTCATCTCCGGAATTCTTATCATGGGGGGATGATTATCTGTTGCACGCCTTTGTTATACCGGTGGTTTATCTCTCATATGCCTCAGTCTGATGCTTTTTGGGATATCAGGAAGGAACCTCATTGGGATCCTAAGATCATGACACTTACTCACTCGGATATTTATTAGTGTCATCGAGCTTACCAGGATGTAGAGATTGTTGACAGTTGTGGTAGTTTCCCCAATGTACCTCTTCTTGGTACAAAGAGAGGAATTAACTATAACCTTGTTCTTGCACGACGACAGCTTGGTTATCCGATGAGGGATAAACCAAATAGTATTCATTTGAGTAGTTTCTTTCTGAAAGAGGGAGAAGACCATAAGGAAGAAAGGGAGCAGATTGCGAAGGCTTGGCATCACATTCATAGGAAGAGTAGGAAAGATTTGGGACCTAGGGGGGCTGTTTCTTTGGAGCCTTATCTTCAGTGGGTCCAAACGAGAGCTATTTAGTTGAAGATGCCGTATTCCCAGGAAACACCTATGCCTGATTTGTTTGTAAAGACCACTCCTCCCTTATTGGATGATATGGAAGAGCTACAACTTGCCTTGGTCAAGATGCAGTAGGAAAAGGATGCTTGGAAGAATAAGTGCCAAAATTTAGAGATTTCTTATAGAGCAGACTTGAAGGAGAGAGATGACTTGATTGAGATTCTTGAGAGTCGGGATGTAGAGACCATGGAGAGGCAAGGGGATTTATTTTCTCCTAACCGTCACCAGATATGCGAAAGAAAACCAGAGGTTGAAGGCTCAGATTACCAGGCTTACAAGGAAGCGCCAGCGTATAGAGTGATCTCCGTCAGCTTTCCTTCTTAGGCTTTTAGACTTTATTTTCATCTTGTACTTGGGATTATTGAAACTTTTAGTCCATTTTAAAGTTATTATAATAAATTTTTTCAGTATTTCAAATGTGTTATTACTTTGATATTTGCAATGTGTCTATAAATCTTTAAGTCCCTTGAAATATTAATAAAAATTAATTAATCATGTGCATTGCATATCATGCATCATATTGCACATATTTCTTGCATTTATTGGTATATCCAGGTGTCTTACCAAGCTTCTTTACTTTGTTTAGCAAACTGTCTCACCACTACAACACTCGAGCTAATTTCAGAAGGAAGATGGACAACTTAGAACAAGAGAATAACGAGCTGCATGAGTAGGTTTCTGCTTTGAAGGCCGGCATGGCCAATCTTACTGCTCTGATGGAATCTCTGGTGGCTGCTCAGAATCAGCCACCGAGTGTTCAACCTCAACCAACAAGGGCTACTGCTGAAGCTCCGACTGTTCCTGTGTCTGCTACCCCAACTATTGTTCAGAATCACATGCCTCAAGGTCATCCATGGGGAATTCCAGAGAATTTTGCACCTGAAGGTTTCAATCTTGGTCCTCAAGAAGCTCCAGTTATTCAGACTACTGTTACTCCTGCACCTCCTGTGGTGCATACAGCTCCTGCCGCACCTCCTTCAGTGAATATGGTCCCATTTGCTAGTGATGATATGTGTCACCCTTTTCCTCCACCAAGTGAAGACTTGGGTCTTTATGATAGAATGAATGATTTTCAAGAGCAGTTTGACAAGATGCAGAGGGAGAAGAAGGCCCTCAGGGGAAAAGAGTTATTCGGGCAGAAAGTGAATGGATTATGCTTGGTCCCGAATGTTAAGATTCCTGCAAAGTTTGAGGTCCCAAAGTTTGAAAAGTACAAGGGAAACACTTTCCCTAGTGCTCATCTATTGATGTATGTAAGGAGAATGTCTACCAATACCGATGATCAGCGTCTACTGATTCACTTTTTTCAGGATAGTTTGACTGGTGCTGCACTGAAGTGGTATATGAGTTTGGACAGTGTCAACACCCATACTTTCAATAACATGGGAGAAGCACTTATCAGACAATACAAATAAAACGTGGACATGGCGCCTGACCGTGATCAGCTCAGGGCCATGGTTCAAAAAGACAGGGAATCATTCAAAGAATATGCATAGAGAGGGCGTGAGGTAGCCGCCCAAGTGATTCCTCCCATGGAAGAGAAGGAGATGACTAATATTTTCTTGAAGACTTTGTGTGCTTTCTACTATGAAAGGATGGTAGCGAGTGCGCCAAGTGACTTTACTGAAATGGTAGGCATGGGTATCCGTTTAGAAGAGGCTGTAAGAGAGGGCCGTTTAACGAAGAGTGAAGGTTCTGGAAGTGCGAAGAAGCCATCTTATGGGTTTACCAAGAATAAGGAAGGAGATACAAATGATTTCATGCAAGAAAGGAGAGTTAATCCTCCTAGAAGAAATTATCAACGTCATCAGCAAGTCGCCTCAGTTACTCTGGTTGTTGGTGTAGATCCTGTAACACCCTCTAAAACCCGCATATAATTTTCGCAAATATTAAAAATTATAACTCAGAGTACATGTAATAATCGAGGAATGCTACAATTCTCTTTTAATAAAATAATTCCTGTCATGCATAATCTTAGTGGTAACTCATACATGTTTACACAGCGGAAAATTTTAATTAATAAAATCAAACGTTATAATATTTTCCAAAATCATCAGGGATTAACACCTGGAAAGTCAACATCTTATTATAACAATTAAAAGAAAATAAACGAGTCTGACTAAAGCAGCTCGACAACCAAACGTTCCCGGAGTTACAACTATCAGAGCATGACCCGGACATACTAGAATAAAACTAAACTAGACACGATAAGCCTTCGCCAAGCACCTGAGCGAAGCTCCTCAATCTGAAATATTCAACAGTAAGGGTGAGCTTCTCAAATATACATTTGGTTATACATTCATAACAATCAATTCACGAAATCATAAGCATCACCCAATAATTAACATATTTCATAGTTTACAAAACCTTTACAAATCATATATCCATGACATATTGCTTTTCATATTTACAAATACCCATCAACATCATCAACCATATATCAATCACACGTGCATACAAACAATCAAATATAACATTGGAAAAATCATCCATTCATGTTATATTCGAGTAATGCAACACACCCATGCATGTGGTACCACTACACCGCCCCATTATATCGCGGGTCACGGATAACTCACCGTTCCATTATATCGCGGACACGGCTACCACCTCAACGTTCCATTAAATCGCGGACACGTATATTGGCCACCATGTTAATTCCACACAATGGGAATTAACAAATGCAACATGATATGTAAGTATGTAACACTCAGCATACTATGAACATCATTCAACATATCATGCACATCAACAATATCAAACATAACAGGATATGAATAGTATGTAACCACTCAGCATACTATTTAAACATCAATCATATCAAGTTACAAATAGCATGTAATCACTCAGCATACTATTCAAACATCAACCAATCACATCAATTATATCATAACTCATGCTCGAGAACATATCTAAAAGCATGGCAATAAAAATCCAACATCAAAACACTGAAATCAAAATTCAGAAAATTCAGAAATTCAACACAGTAGCATCAACACGGGTGCCCGTGTTAAACAACACGGCCGTGTTGAAATATGCCCAGAAAACGCATTTTTTGACAAAACAGGGGATCAACACGGGTGCCCGTGTTAAACAACACGGCCCGTGTTGAATTGTGTCTGGAAAACACAATTTTTTTGGCAACACAGTGCATCAACACGGGTGCCCGTGTTAAACAACACGGCCGTGTTGATGAGCGCGGGTCAGATTTTTCTGAACCTGCAGTGGCTCACAACAGCCGTCCAAACGCGGAAAAATGTCGGCCAAAACGCGTATTTCAGTACCTAACGCATCGAGCTTGTACAATCCACAACAATACCACAATATCCAATTTACTAATAATCATTATAATAACCTTAACCGGGGATTAACCGTAACTTTGGGGAATTCTACCGACACTGAGGTCGTCCCTACAATTTCCAAGGTAAATTCACGATCATTAGACATACGCCCAATTCACCATTTGGGACCTAAATTCTTAATCGATTCATGAGAATTGGGAATCCTAATCCTTTTCTAACAAAGTTCAGTCCTACGGTTATCGATCCCTAGAAACATCTAACAATTGGGATTTTCCTACCATTACCCGAATCAACCGTACATAAACCCATAAACAAAGGTAAATCGAGTATAAACCCCCCTTACCTTATCAATTAGCAGCTTTGAATTCTTGAGCGAAGTTCTCCGTTCTTCGTTCCTCGTACCTTCAGAGCTCTATTTCCCCAATTCTAACTTCTGTTTATCGTGAAAACCAAAATGAGGAATAACTTGAGTTCCAACACATAACTTTACTTCTTTTTCACCCCCACTCTTTACTAACAGCATCTAAGCCCAAAACATAAAAATCCCTATATTCCTTATTTCTTCGAATATTCCAAATAAATAATTCTTTTTATTTTATTAATTCTAATAAAATAAATTCCCAAATTTAAATAATTCAATTAATTGAAAACGGGGTGTTACAACTCTCCCCCACTAAAAGAGTTTTCGTCCTCGAAAACATACCTTAGACGAACAGCTCCGGATAAGCCTCTTTCATCTGGCTCTCCAGCTCCCAAGTGATATTTCCATCTGCTGGACCTCCCCAAGCAACCTTCACTAATGCTATCTCTTTACCTCTTAACTGTTTCACTTCCCGATCTTCTATCCTCATAGGCAATGTTTCTACTGTCAGGTTATCTCTTACCTGTACATCATCTATTTGGATTACATGAGATGGGTCTGGAATATATCTCCTCAACTGAGAAACATGAAAAACATCGTGCAAATTCGCAAGTCTCGGAGGTAAAGCAATGCGATAAGCAACTTCTCCAACTCTTTCCGTAATCTGAAACGGACCAATAAAACGCGGAGTCAACTTCTTAGACTTCAACGCCCGACCAATACCCGTCATCGGAGTAACTCTCATAAACACATGATCTCCAGCACTGAATTCTAAATTCTTTCTCCTCTTATCATGATAACTTTTCTGACGACTCTGAGAAGCTCTCATCTTCTCTTGAATCAATTTGATCTTTTCTGTAGTCTGCTGAACAATCTCTGGCCCAATTACCGAACTCTCTCCAGATTCATACCAACACAAAGGCGTCCTACACCGTCTACCATACAATGCCTCAAACGGAGCCATACCAATACTCGAATGGTAACTATTGTTATAAGTAAACTCAATCAATGGCAAATAGCTATCCCAAGTTCCACCTTTCTCTAAAACACAAGCACGCAATAAATCCTCCAACGATTGAATCGTCCTCTCCGTCTGTCCATCAGTCTGAGGATGGTAAGCTGAACTCAATCTCAACTTAGTACCCAAAGCCTTCTGCAATCCTTCCCAAAATTTCGAAGTGAACCTCGGATCTCTATCTGACACAATACTAGAAGGAACCCCA
Organism: Vicia faba; assembly: GCA_948472305.1. Taxonomy (NCBI): domain Eukaryota; kingdom Viridiplantae; phylum Streptophyta; class Magnoliopsida; order Fabales; family Fabaceae; genus Vicia; species Vicia faba. Next base: position 1,285,486,878 of record OX451738.1, on the reverse strand, counting down.
TGCAAACTCACTATTTTCTCAATATACAACTGTGCCAATCTCTCCATCGAGTAATCCATTCGCACCGGTATAAAATGAGCAGACTTAGTCAACCTATCCACAACGACCCATATCGCTTCACAATTCATAGGAGTCCTCGGCAACCCAGATACGAAATCCATAGAAATACTATCCCACTTCCATTCTGGAATAAACATCGGTTGCATAAACCCAGACGGCTTCTGATGCTCAATCTTCGATTTCTGACAGATTAAACATGCATACACAAATTCAGCTATTTCCTTTTTCATTCCCGGCCACCAAAACAATTTCTTCAAATCATGATACATTTTCGTGGCACCCGGATGAATGCTCATTCCACTGCGATGTCCTTCTTCTAATATACTTTTCTTGATTTCTGCGACATCAGGAACACAAACTCTATCGCCAAATCTCATAACATCATTTTCATCAATTCTAAACTCACCACCTTGACCTTGGTTGATCAATGTCAATTTATCAACTAAATTAACATCGGATTTCTGCCCGATCCTGATCTCTTCTAGAATACCACTAGTAAGTTTCAACATACCCAAACGAACACACTTCGGAGTACTTTCACAAACCAAACTCAAATCTCGGAATTGCTCAATTAAATCCAATTCACGAACCATCATCATAGACATATGCAAGGACTTCCTGCTCAAAGCATCTGCAACTACATTTGCCTTACCAGGATGGTAATTCAAGCCAAAATCATAATCTTTGAGGAATTCTAACCACCTTCTTTGCCTCATATTGAGCTCTTTCTGATCGAAAAGATACTTCAAACTCTTATGATCACTATACACTTCAAACCTCGAACCATACAGATAATGTCTCCACAATTTCAAGACAAACACAACTGCTGCCAACTCTAAGTCATGAGTAGGATAGTTCCTTTCATGAACCTTCAACTGTGTCGAAGCATACGCAACTACCTGCTGATTCTGCATTAAAACACCACCTAAACCCAACAGAGATGCATCACAATAGACCACAAAAGATTCCACCGGATTCGGCAAAATCAGAATAGGAGCACTTGTCAATCTCCGCTTCAATTCTTGGAAACCTTTCTCACAATCAGAATCCCAAATAAACGCTTGTCCTTTACGAGTCAACTTCGTCAACGGCAATGCTAACTTTGAGAATCCTTCGATAAACTTTCTGTAATAACCTGCAAGACCAAGAAAACTTCTGATTTCCGAAACAGTCTTCGGCGCTTCCCACTGAGATACCGCTTCTACTTTCGTAGGATCCACTGCAATACCATTCTTAGAAATCACATGTCCAAGGAAACTAACTTCATTCAGCCAGAACTCACATTTGGACAACTTTGCATACAACTTCTTATCTTTCAACAACTCTAACACAATTCTGAGATGTTCCGCATGATCTTCGTCATTCTCGAAATAAATCAGAATGTCATCAATAAAAACCACAACAAACTTATCCAGATATGGGTGAAAAATCCTATTCATATATTCCATGAAAACACCAGGTGCATTAGTAACTCCGAACGGCATAACAGAATATTCATAATGCCCATACCTCGTTCGAAAAGCAGTCTTTTGAATATCTTCCGCTTTCACACGAATCTGATGATATCCAGATCTCAAATCAATCTTACTGAATACACTGGCTCCAATTAACTGATCCATTAAATCATCAATCCTCGGTAACGGATACCGATTCTTAATGGTTACCTTGTTCAATTGCCTGTAATCAACACACAGTCTCATAGAACCTTCTTTCTTCTTAACCAACAATACCGGAGCACCCCAAGGCGAAACACTTGGACGAATAAACTTCTTCTCCAGTAAATCTTCCAACTGACTCTTCAATTCAGCCAATTCAGACGCAGACATACGATATGGCGCCATCGACACCGGTCTCGTACCAGGAATTAAATCTATAGAAAATTCCACCTCTCTCTCAGGAGGTAACTCGCCAACATCATCAGGAAAGACTTCTGGAAATTCACACACCACTGGCAATTCACTACTCCTGACCTTTCCTGTTGCATCTAACGAAGCAAGTAACATAAACACATTAGCACCATCTTCCATTGCTTCTTGCACCTGCCTAGCAGTCATAGTCAAATTCTCGACACCAACTGCTTCTGGGAAAATCACCGTCTTAGCAAAGCAGTTCAGATGAACCCGGTTGAATTCCAACCAGTTCATCCCAAGGATAATATCAATTTGTTCAAGCGGTAGGCACACTAAATCCATACCGAAACTTCTACCAAAAATCTCAATAGGACAATTCCTACATACGAGTGAAGTTGTCACTGAACCCGATGCAGGAGTATCAACAACCATGCTACCTCGCATACCAGATATGTCCAGTTTCAACCTCTCAGCACAATCCAAAGAAATGAAAGAATGAGTTGCACCAGTATCAATAATTGCAACTAAAGGTGTGCCATGAATAAAACACGTACCTTTAATCAATCGATCCTCTGGGGTAGTCTCAGATCCAGACAAAGCAAACACTTTTCCACCTGACTGATCCTTCCTAGGCTTAGGACACTGCGGACGAATGTGACCTTCTTCGCCACAATTGTAACAAGTAACAGACTTCCCTTTGCAATCAATAGACAAATGACCAGCCTTTCCACATTTATAGCACTTCTTCTCATCACTCTTGCAATCTCGAATGTGATGACCAGACTCACCACACTTGTAGCATCTGATAGGAGCCTTAGAATCTCCCCCACTAGGCCTTTTCCAACCGCCTGATCTCTGGTTATCTCTACCATATGGCTTGCCACGGTCCATATGTTGCTTCCCTCTTTTATCAACAGCCCCACGAGAGTGAGACGACCGATTCTTGGTAATATCTTCTTCCAAGATTCTGCTACAATCAACCAGATCAGAAAATCTACGAATACGCTGGTACCTGATTCCCTGCTTAATCTCATCTCGGAGACCATTCTCAAATTTGATACATTTAGAGAATTCTCCAGCCTCATCATTGTTGTAGTGAGCATAATACTTTGCCAGCTCAGTAAACTTAGTAGCATACTCACTAACAGTCAGATTGCCCTGCTTAAGCTCCAAAAATTCAATTTCCTTTCTTCCCCGAACATCTTCAGGAAAGTACCTCCTCAGAAAAGCCCTTCTGAAGTTAGCCCAAGTCAGTGCCTCTCCATCCTGAACCATTTCAGTCCTTGTGGCAACCCACCAGTCGTCGGCCTCTTCTGCCAACATATGCGTACCATATCTGACTTTCAGATCTTCAGCACAATCAATCACACGGAAAATCCTTTCGATTTCCTTCAGCCACTTCTGAGCACCTTCAGGGTCATGTGTACCTTTGAACAACGGAGGATTGTTCCTCTGGAAATTTCCCAATTGCCTATCAGCACCAATCACGCCTCCAGTTGGGTTCCCAGCAAGTACACCAGCTAACATCCCCAAAGCCTCAGCTAATGCAGCATCATTTCGTCCATTACCTCTTCCAGCCATATTCCTGAGAATTAAAACATACTCCACATCAGAATACAGTATCGACAGTGTTACCTTGCACTAGTCGCATACGAAAAGGAATGACTGACTCAAGACTCTGGTCACAACGACCGACTATGCTCTGATACCACTATTGTAACACCCTCTAAAACCCGCATATAATTTTCGCAAATATTAAAAATTATAACTCAGAGTACATGTAATAATCGAGGAATGCTACAATTCTCTTTTAATAAAATAATTCCTGTCATGCATAATCTTAGTGGTAACTCATACATGTTTACACAGCGGAAAATTTTAATTAATAAAATCAAACGTTATAATATTTTCCAAAATCATCAGGGATTAACACCTGGAAAGTCAACATCTTATTATAACAATTAAAAGAAAATAAACGAGTCTGACTAAAGCAGCTCGACAACCAAACGTTCCCGGAGTTACAACTATCAGAGCATGACCCGGACATACTAGAATAAAACTAAACTAGACACGATAAGCCTTCGCCAAGCACCTGAGCGAAGCTCCTCAATCTGAAATATTCAACAGTAAGGGTGAGCTTCTCAAATATACATTTGGTTATACATTCATAACAATCAATTCACGAAATCATAAGCATCACCCAATAATTAACATATTTCATAGTTTACAAAACCTTTACAAATCATATATCCATGACATATTGCTTTTCATATTTACAAATACCCATCAACATCATCAACCATATATCAATCACACGTGCATACAAACAATCAAATATAACATTGGAAAAATCATCCATTCATGTTATATTCGAGTAATGCAACACACCCATGCATGTGGTACCACTACACCGCCCCATTATATCGCGGGTCACGGATAACTCACCGTTCCATTATATCGCGGACACGGCTACCACCTCAACGTTCCATTAAATCGCGGACACGTATATTGGCCACCATGTTAATTCCACACAATGGGAATTAACAAATGCAACATGATATGTAAGTATGTAACACTCAGCATACTATGAACATCATTCAACATATCATGCACATCAACAATATCAAACATAACAGGATATGAATAGTATGTAACCACTCAGCATACTATTTAAACATCAATCATATCAAGTTACAAATAGCATGTAATCACTCAGCATACTATTCAAACATCAACCAATCACATCAATTATATCATAACTCATGCTCGAGAACATATCTAAAAGCATGGCAATAAAAATCCAACATCAAAACACTGAAATCAAAATTCAGAAAATTCAGAAATTCAACACAGTAGCATCAACACGGGTGCCCGTGTTAAACAACACGGCCGTGTTGAAATATGCCCAGAAAACGCATTTTTTGACAAAACAGGGGATCAACACGGGTGCCCGTGTTAAACAACACGGCCCGTGTTGAATTGTGTCTGGAAAACACAATTTTTTTGGCAACACAGTGCATCAACACGGGTGCCCGTGTTAAACAACACGGCCGTGTTGATGAGCGCGGGTCAGATTTTTCTGAACCTGCAGTGGCTCACAACAGCCGTCCAAACGCGGAAAAATGTCGGCCAAAACGCGTATTTCAGTACCTAACGCATCGAGCTTGTACAATCCACAACAATACCACAATATCCAATTTACTAATAATCATTATAATAACCTTAACCGGGGATTAACCGTAACTTTGGGGAATTCTACCGACACTGAGGTCGTCCCTACAATTTCCAAGGTAAATTCACGATCATTAGACATACGCCCAATTCACCATTTGGGACCTAAATTCTTAATCGATTCATGAGAATTGGGAATCCTAATCCTTTTCTAACAAAGTTCAGTCCTACGGTTATCGATCCCTAGAAACATCTAACAATTGGGATTTTCCTACCATTACCCGAATCAACCGTACATAAACCCATAAACAAAGGTAAATCGAGTATAAACCCCCCTTACCTTATCAATTAGCAGCTTTGAATTCTTGAGCGAAGTTCTCCGTTCTTCGTTCCTCGTACCTTCAGAGCTCTATTTCCCCAATTCTAACTTCTGTTTATCGTGAAAACCAAAATGAGGAATAACTTGAGTTCCAACACATAACTTTACTTCTTTTTCACCCCCACTCTTTACTAACAGCATCTAAGCCCAAAACATAAAAATCCCTATATTCCTTATTTCTTCGAATATTCCAAATAAATAATTCTTTTTATTTTATTAATTCTAATAAAATAAATTCCCAAATTTAAATAATTCAATTAATTGAAAACGGGGTGTTACAGATCCAACCACCATTGATTATCAGAGACCATCCCATTAGGGGAATCAAGGGTATAATCAGAGAAAGGAGAGTTGTGACCCTATCCCTATGAGTTATACAGAGTTACTCCCAATGTTAATTCAGAAAAAGTTGGTTCAGACCCGACCACCCCCCACTATACCATCTTTGTTGCCTTGGTATTACAAAACAGACCAAACATGTGCTTTCCATCAGGGAGCACCAGGGCATAATGTTGAGAATTTCTATCCTTCGAAGACTGAGGTACAGCAGTTGGTGAAGGCTTGTATTCTATCTTTCAAATATGTGGCCCCTAATGTGAAAGACAATCCTCTACCCAAGCATGGAGGAGCAAACAATGTGAATATGGTGGCCGGTTGTCCTGGTGACTTCCAGATTTTTGATGTTAATCTGGTCAGGGGAGATTTGGTGAAAATGCATGCAGACCTCTGTGAATTTAGCTACTATACATATGACCATGCCGAATGTGCTATTTGCAGTACAAACATACATGGTTGTGATAAGATAAAGGCTGATTTGTAGGAGATGATGGATGAGGGTCTCATCCACATAATCAGGCCTAGGACAGAGTATGAAGAGGAAGTGAACATGGTTTCTGGATGTCTTGGATAATTCATAATTTTTATGTGGAGTATATGAATGAGGATCTTGTACAATTTCATGCTACTTTCTGCCACATGGCTGGTCAGGTGGAACATCAGCATGGATCTTGCCGAATTTGCTGCCTTGAATCTCGAGGGTGTTCGATTGTGAGGAAAGGTGTTCAATTGTTGTTGGATAATGGAACCATCAAGGTTACAGGTCAAAGGGATGATTATCATGAAGTTGATATGATTGAGGTTTGTTTGGATGAAGAAGAGTCAGATGATGAGTATGCCTCTGCAGATGAGTATTTCTCCTAAGATGGGGGTTTGTTTTCCAGAGATGACTCCATAATGACTGATTGTGTTGAATAAGGGGTAAACGTCATTGTGCCTTGTTTTGGTGCACCCACCCATTTTGAAGTTGAGTATCATAGCAAGCCGACTATTACTCTATTGGTGATTAGTTTACCGGGCCTTGTCCCCTAAAAGTCAGATAAGGTTGTACCCTACAAATATAATGCTATAATCTTAGAGGATGATGTGGAAGTTCCCATCCAGTCGATGCCTGATGTTGGAGATATTGTCGAGACTAGTAGAGTGACCCACAACGGTCGTGTATTTGCACCACTTGTTCGAGGAGATATGAGTACTGGAAAGAAAATTATTGAAGATGTTTAACCCAAGAAGGTAGTGGGTGAATCTAGTGGAGCTACACTAGAAAAGGATGTGGATGATATTTTGAAGATAATTAAGATGAGCGACTACAAAATTGTAGATTTGCTACTGCAGACTCCTTAAAAAATATCTATCTTGGCTTTATTAATGAACTCCTCTACTCACAGGGAATCTTTGATGAGGGTATTGGACCAAGTTTTTGTGGAAAGTGACATGCCTATAGACCAATTTAGCAGTGTAGTGGGGAACATTACGTCATGTAATAACCTGAGTTTTTGCGACGATGAACTTCCAGATGAAGGAAGGAATCACAACCTGGCCCTCCATATCTCTATGAACTGCAAGAATGATTCACTATCCAATGTGTTGATTGATAATGGATCTGCATTGAATGTTATACTGAGGAGCACGCTTATGAAGTTGAAATATCAAGGAACACCCATGCGCCCAAGTGGCATTATTGTGAAAGTGTTTGAAGGATCAAGGAAATCTGTTATTAGTGAAGTGGACTTTGCTATTCATATAGGCCCATATTTGTTTCATATTACTTTCCAGGTCATGGATATTGTACCCGCTTATATCTGCTTGCTAGGACGGCTGTGGATACATGAGGCAGGGGCTGTCACTTCAACTTTACACCAAAAGCTGAAGTTTGTACGCGAAGGAAAAATGGTGATTATAAATGGATAACATGCATTATTGATATTTCATTTGTCCTATTTTTGCATTATGGAGGCGGATGAAGCTGCTGTTGGAACCCAGTTCCAAGATTTATCCATTGACAACATAAGAGGAAATGAGAATTATATGGTTTCGCTTAAGGATGCGCAGCAGGTTGTGCGTAATGGCCATAGTGATGTTTGGGGACGGATTGTGGATCCACCTGTAAACAAGAATAAAGCTGGCTTGGGATTCTCTTCTAATAATGATAAAGGAAAGAACTTGAAGCCAAAGTCTGCTGCAGGCAAGTATCAAGACATCTTCCGTAGTTGGGGTTATCTTCATCCAACTATTTCTGGGATTAATGCCATTGTGGAAGATGAAGTAGAGCCATAAATGCTGAATTATGTGACGCACGGAGTTAGGGTTCAGAACTGGATCACCATTGATGTTCCCTCTTGAATACATGTTTCAAAGTAATTTTTTTTGTTAATCTTTTTCAAATTTTTTCACTCTGCCCAAGGTGAAAGTATTAATATTGTATGGGCTTATCTGTTTGCTGTGACTCTTAAAATCAATAATAAAAGTTGTCTTTGTTTCCCAAATTGTGTCTTTATTTTCTGCTTTTTCTTGGAAAATGGTAATCAGAAAAAAACCTTTCAACATAAATAATAACTGAAATTTAATCTGCATGATCACTTGTTATATATGTGTCAGTTTGTAAAAACAATCATAAATCATATGTGCAGATTAATTAAAAAAATCGTTGAATACAATGACCCTGCACCCTCTCCCAACTTTGAATATCCTGTGAATGGGGCCGAAGAAGAAGACTATGATGAGATTCCAGAAGAGGTATCACGGCTGCTTGAGTGCGAGGAGAATGCCATTCAGCCATATAAAGAGCCGTTGGAAGTAATCAATTTGGGTTCAGAAGAAGACTCGAAAGAAGTCAAGATTGGAGCATTGCTGCATCCTGATGTGAAAAGCAGGTTGACTGAGATGTTGAGAGAGTATGTTGATGTTTTTGCTTGGTCTTACCAAGATATTCCTGGACTAGATACAGATATTGTAGAATACCGTTTGCCACTGAAGCCATAGTGTCCGCCAATCAAACAAAAGTTGAGAAGAACTCACACGGATATGGCGGTGAAGATCAAAGTAGAAGTTCTAAAGCGGATTAATGCCGATTTTCTTGTGACATCAGTGTACCCTCAATGGATTTCCAATATTTTCCCAGTACCAAAGAAAGACAGAAAAGTTCGCATGTGCGTAGATTACAGAGATCTCAATAAAGCTAGTCCAAAAGATGATTTTCCATTGCCACATATTGATATGTTAGTGGATAGCACAGCAAAATTCAAGGTTTTCTCGTTCATGGACGGATTTTCCGGGTATAATCAAATAAGAATGGATCTAGAATACATGGAAAAAATAACGTTTATCACACCCCGGGGAACATTCTATTACAGAGTGATGCCCTTCGGGTTGAAGAACATTGGTGCAATGTACCAGAGGGCTATGAAAACCCTATTCCATGATCTGATGCACAAGGAAATTTAGGTATGTGTTGATGATATGATTTCTAAATCCCAGACTGAAGAAGGGCATATAGAAGATTTGTTGAAGTTGTTTCAGCGTTTGAGGAAGTATCGCCTCCAATTGAATCCAAATAAATGTACCTTCGGTGTTCGATCAAGGAAATTGTTGGGTTTCATTATTAGCCATAAAGGGATTGAAGTTGACCCTGATAAAGTTAAATCAATTCAAGAAATTCCAGCATCTAAAACTGAAAATCAAGTTAGAGGGTTCCTCGGGCGTTTGAATTATATTTCCAGATTCATTTCCCACATGACTGCAATGTGTGAACCGATCTTTAAGTTGTTAAATAAAGATCAAGGTTGTGTATGGACAAATGACTGCCAAAGGGCATTTGAAAGTATTAAAGAATATCTGCTTGAAACTCCTATCTTGCTCCCTCCTGTTGAAGGTAGACCTTTGATTATGTATCTGATAGTGTTAGATGATTCCATGGGTTGTATCCTGGGACAACAAGATGAAATGGGGAAGAAAGAGTTTTCCGTTTATTATCTCAGTAAAAAGTTTACTAATTATGTGTCGCGGTATTCCATGTTAGAAAAGACATGTTGTGCTCTGGCCTGGGCGGCAAAATGTTTGCGGCAATATATGTTGAATCAAACTACTTGGTTGATCTCCAAAATGGATCCAATCAAGTAAATTTTTGAAAAGCCTACTCTTATTGGGAGAATTTCCCGCTGGCAGATGCTGTTATCTGAATATGATATCAAATACCGCACTCAAAAAGCTATTAAAAGCAGCATGTTGGCAGATTATCTTGCCCACCAACTAGTTGAGGATTATCAATCTATGAAGTATGATTTCCCTGATGAGGATGTGATGTTTCTGAAAGTGAAAGATTGTGATGAACCATTGCCATAGGAAGGTCCTGACCCTGAATCTCACTGGAGTATGATATTTGATGGGGATGTGAATGCTTATGGTAAAGGAATTGGTGTTGTGATTGTCACTCCACGTGGATCACACATTCCTTTTACTACAAGGTTGACATTTGATTGTACTAATAATATGGCAGAATATGAGGCTTGCATCATGGGTCTCGAGGAAGCTATTGATCTCAGAATTAAAATTCTCGATGTGTATGGCGATTCAGCTTTGGTAATAAATCAGATTAAAGGGGAGTGGGGTACTCGTCATCCTGGCTTGATACCTTACAAAGATTATGCTAGATTATTATTACCCTTCTTTAATAAAGTTGAATTCCATCACATTCCTAGAGATGAAAATCGAATGGCGGATGCTATGGCAACTCTGGCTTTTATGTATCAAGTGAATACTTGGAATGTTATACCTCGAATTATAGTTCGGCAATTGGATAGGCCGACTCATGTGTTTACAACAGAAGAGGTAGAAGATGAGAAACCTTGGTATTATGATATCAATCATTTTCTTCAGACTCGGGAATACCCGATTGGTGCATCGAATAAAGATAGAAAGACATTGAGAACATTGGCCGACAGTTTCTTCCTCAGTGAAAATGTGTTGTACAAGAGAAATTATGACATGGTCTTGGTCAGATGCGTGGATAGACATGAAGCAGACATGTTGATGCATGAGATTCATGAAGGTTCATTTGGCACTCATGCCAATGGACATTCGATGGCTAAAAAGATGCTAAGGGAAGGTTACTATTGGATGACAATGGAATATGACTGTTACAAGTTTGCAAAGAAGTGTCATAAATGCCAGATTTATGCAGACAAGGTTCATGTTCCTCCGACACTTCTCAATGTGATCTCTTCCCCATGGCCTTTCTCTATGTGGGATATTGACATGATCGGGATGATAGAACCCATAGCTTCAAATGGCACCGTTTTATCTTGGTAGAAATTAATTACTTCACCAAATTGGTGGAAGCTACTTCATATGCTAATGTTACTAAGCAGGTGGTTATGCGCTTCATTAAGAATAACCTCATATGTCGGTATGGTGTGCCGAGTAGAATTATCACCGACAATGGCTCGAATCTGAACAACAAGATGATGATGAAAATTTGTAAGGAATTCATGATTGTACATCACAACTCATCTCCGTACAGGCCAAAGATGAATGGGGTTGTTGAAGCTGCTAATAAGAATATCAAGAAGATTATCCAGAAGATGGTTGTTACTTATAAGGATTGGCATGAAATGCTCCCTTTTGCTTTGCATGGATATCAGACATATGTCCGGACTTCAACAGAAGTAACCACATTCTCACTTGTGTATGTAATGGAAGTGGTACTCCCAATCGAGGTTGAGATTCTCTCTTTGAATGTGATAATGGAAATCAAGTTGTCAGAGGCTGAATGGGTCCATAACAGGTTTGACCAATTGAATTTGATCAAAGAGAAGAGAATGACAGCTTTGTGTCATGGACAGTTATATCAGAAGAGGATGAATAAAGCTTTTGATAAGAAGGTCAAGCCTCGTGAATTCAGAGAAGGCGACCTCGTGCTCAGGAAGATCATGTCTTTCAGCGCTGATTCTAGGGGCAACTGGACTCCCAATTTTGAAGGCCCATATGTTGTCAAGAAAGCTTTCTCCGGCGGTGCATTAGTTCTTGAAACTATGGATGGCGAGGAGTTACCGCGTCCCATGAATGCTGATGCAGTCAAGAAATACTTCGCCTAAAGAAATAAAAAGAACAGCTCGCTAAGTTGAAAACCCGAAAGGGCGGCTTAGGAAAAAAAGAGCGTCTTAGTAAACTGAAAACCCGAAAGAGCAGTCTAGGTAAAAATTATAGGCATAAACAGAATAAATTTCCTGCTAATTTGAAAACCTGCAAAGGCAGTTTAAGCAAAAGTTAGGGACTTTCTTGGCAAGTAACTGCATCAGACAAGACTTGATCATTGAAGCAACAATCTTCTTGGGTCTTCACCATACTTCAACAGAAGTTGCTGCTCATGATTTCAAAGTTGTTAGAGGGAATAGTGGTCATTGTATCTCAATGTATATTTTCCATTATATATTACCATTTTCCAAACTTTGTAATTATCCATGGAGTCTCGCCATTCGCAGACTACCATTCTATCAATAAAATTTGAGCTTTTACCCAATTCTTTGTAGTTCTTTATTTTTATTCAGCTTACAAAGACTCCATTTATTATTGATAAAAAATTTCAAAACGAAAAGATTAACTAACATAATTTTTTTTCAGAAAGAATTTACAACTTACTTTTACTTTAGATTTTGTGATTCAAGAGGAAAACAAAAGTAGTGATCCCAGGAATGGACAAACTCCATTAATTTTTAGAAGTTTTGTTTTCCCCGGGAAGGTGTTCTCGGGTTTTTCTCGCTGGTATGCGCGTGATTTTTGTATATTAAAGACGATACCAATTGGTGCAAGATGCGGTATTGGGTTTGTGATCCCAGTGTCCCCAATTAAGTGTTTATTTATTTTTTGATTTTTTAGGTTTGCATGGTCTGAAGCCTCTATCCCAGATTCCCCAACAAAGTTTTCTCTCATATGACGAAAGGTCTTGTTCCCTTGGTATGCTGAGATGAAACCGTTTGCAAAATTTTGCTCTTTTTGGCAGTAATTGGAATTTTTGTTGGTAGTTATTTCCCAGGAAGGCTATCCCAGGGCATCTTTTGTGGAATAAGTTTGCATGATATAAAGACTCAATCCAATATTCTCCAGTGAAGGCCTCGCTTATTTGATAGAAGTCTTTTCTCCCTGTGCATGCTGAGTTGGACTCATTTGCGAAGCATCTCCCTTTCGGCAGTACTTGCATTTTGTTTGATTGCCCGATAGTCAGGCAATGGCAATGTTTCACTTAAGAAGTGTTGAGACATTTGTCAATTTTTTGGGTTTTCACTTGCCAAGTGCTGGGTTTGATTTAAAATCCCCATAAGTTTGATTTCTTATTGTAATGTTTGACTTCTTAACTCCACAAGTTGTTATTCCCATGAGGTTTCATACTTTTTCCCCAGAGAAGTTGGTGCAATACTTACACTCAATATTGAAGAACGTATCTCTGGTTTCCCCAGTGAAGAACATATCTTGGTTTCCCCTCGGTGATGTGATGTTCACCTCCCCAATGAAGTCAGCACGAGGTCCCCGGTTGATATCTCGATGATGAAGCACTATCTCCCTTAGTGAATTCTATATGATATTTCTCCACTGAAGTCAGCTCGAGATCCCCAGTGGATGTTTTGACAATATGGTTTCCATCTGCCTTATTTGAAATCAGTTTTGCAATCCCCAGTAGAAGTGTTACACATAAAAACATTTGTTTCCCCCCATTGAAGTCTGAGTGATATTCCCAGGTGAAGCCTGAAGAAGGATGTTATATCTATGTATCTGTATTGTTTTGTCGCTATGTTTTGTTTACTTCTGGATTATGTTTCTCCCCAGTAAAGTTAAGCCATGCAGTAGGACTTTGTTTCCTCAATTGGTGCTTATTTTCTTATGGAATGATCGTCTTTGATGTGATTTAGCCGAGTGTTGTTTGTGCCCGAGTTGGTTTTGTTTGTTTATCCCCAGTATTATATGTCTGTTTTGTCAACATATACATGATAACACTCATACATTCATACATACATCATACATAGTTAAATTTAGCAAATCATTTCTCATTCACATTCGTTAATATTTTGTGGAGATGTTGCCCTGTTTTGTAGAGTTGTGTTATCCTCTCTCCAATAGAGTGTCAGTCATAAGCAGAAAGTGTATATTCTTTCAATTTCCCCCACTGAGTTATCCCTCGTGGAATATTTTTGCTTTAGCCTTCCTACACAACTCTTTGTCTGGATAGATTGGGTTTCCCTCTTGAGTTTATTTCTCAAAAGATGTATTTTGGTAGGCCGTTTTTACTCTAGTTTATTTCTGGACTGAATCTTTGTTTCACAACATTTTTATTACTTTGGATGTTTGGAAGCTTCGAGTTTTGGTTTGAGAATGTGCATTTATTTTGCACAAGAAGAATTTTATCGCCTTCGTAGGAATATGTCGGCATTTCCCCAGGAAGTCATATTTCTTTCCCCAGGAAGTCATATTTCTTTCCCCAGGAAGCCATATTGCTTTCCCCAAAAAGTCATTTTTACAATCCTTCCTATAACAACAAGTAGCAGGTCTCTTTATTTGAGACAACTTATATATTACCCTTTCCAGGCAGAGTGCCTTGGTTAAAGAAGAAGTTGAGACCCATTCTAGGTGAAACGCCAAAATTTTGGAAATGAACTTGTTATCTTTATGCTACCCTCAGTGAACGTTGGTAGTTCATCGTCAGTGAATGGTGGTGCTATGATATATTTTCTTTCTACCTTCAGTGGAAGTTGGTAGGTCACCTTCAGTGAAAGTTGGTGATTGTCATCTTTTTGCTACCCTCAGTGAATGTTTGTAGTTCATCGTCAGTGAACGGCGGTGCTATGATATATTCTTTTTCTACCTTCAGTGAAAGTTGGTAGGTCATCTTTAGTGAAAGTTGGTGATTGTTATCTTTTTGCTACCCTCAGTGAACGTTGGTAGTTCATCGTCAATGAACGGTGGTGCTATGATATATTCTCTTTCTACCTTTAGTTAAAGTTGGTAGGTCACATTCAGTGAATGTTGGTGATTATTATCTTTTTGCTACCCTCAGTGAATGTTGGTAGTTCATCATTAGTGAATGGAGGTGCTATGATATATTCTCTTCCTACATTTAGTGAAATTTGGTAGGTCACCTTCAGTGAAAGTTGGTGATTGTTATCTTTTTGCTACCCCCAGTGAACGTTGGTAGTTCATCGTCTGTGAACGGCAGTGCTATGATATATTCTCTTTCTACCTTCAGTGAAAGTTGGTAGGTCACCTTCAGTTAAAGTTGGTGATTATTATCTTTTTGCTACCCTCAGTGAACGTTGGTAGTTCATCGTCAGTGAACGAAGGTGCTATGATATATTCTTTTTGCTATCTTCAGTTAACGTTGGTAGTTCACTATCAGTGAACGACAGTGTTATGATATTTTCTCTTCTCTCTACCTTCAGTGAAAGCTAGTAGTTAATCGTTAGTGAACTTTAATGATTTCTTCTCTCTACCTTCAGTAAACGTTGGTAGCTCTCCGTCAGTGAATGTCAGTGTTATTATTTCTTCTACCTTTCTACTTTCAGTGATCGTTGGTAGTTCCGCCTTCAATAGAAGTTGGTGTATCCTTTGGCCTTTTTATCATCCTCTATGAGTCGGGTCTTTTGATCCACCAGTGATTTATTTTCCTTGTCAGGCTTTTCTTTATTTCCTTTGTTACATTACCCATTGGTGTTTTGCGTCTCTTTGATTATGCTCATATGCATTCATATTCATAAGCATTGCATGGCATCTTAGGGCCAAAAATAGGGTTTGTTTTATATTTAAGTATCTTAGATCGCGTCGACATGAAGATTTTTAACCTTCGTATCTCCAGATAGAAGACACTTAAATAAGGGCAGCTGTTGTACCCCAATTTTTCCCCCTAAGATCCCTTCATCATACCATATTGATTCAATCACAACAAGATCACATTAGGGCTTTTGGTTCTTCTCCCTATCTTTAGCCTTGCTCTTTGAGGAATTCCTAAGCACCTTGACTTGTTTTCTTTTGTGATCATGAATATTTTGTCTTGACTTTCTTTCTAATTAATAAAATGAAATGTTGGTTTGTCTTACTTGTTAATAATGTAGGTAAAGGCAATGGGGCCTAGCAAGTTAATCCATGGGTTCATGAGTTTATTTCCATGACCTAATCAATAAAGCTTGAGAAATTAAAACCTCACCATTGAAGTTGTTTGTAAGAAATGTCATGGCAAGGTTTATTTTGGTTCACCACATTTCAAAGTTATCAAAA
Source organism: Vicia faba (assembly GCA_948472305.1). Classification (NCBI taxonomy): domain Eukaryota; kingdom Viridiplantae; phylum Streptophyta; class Magnoliopsida; order Fabales; family Fabaceae; genus Vicia; species Vicia faba. Next base: position 1,285,470,825 of record OX451738.1, on the reverse strand, counting down.
TTGATTCAAAAGTACAAGGGATTGATGGAAGAGGTTGTCATGATTGGACAAGGTCTTGTTCCCATTGGTCACAAGTGCATATTTCTCTCAATTCTCAAAATATGGAAGTGGTTTTGGTTGCTATGAGTTCTCATTATCATCCTCAACAAATTATATTTACAAAGCAAGAGTGTTTGTACAAAAAGGTAGTTCAAAATTGTTAAAGTTCCCCAAAGCATTTTCTTGGTCTAGGAGCTAGGGTTTTGAACTTCGAAGAAGTATATCTTGCTCATATTTTGGTATTTTTGAGTGATTCTAAAGACATCCTTCTCTTTAAAGGTTTATTAACAAATAACTCCAAAAGTTTCAAGGAGTTTTCATGTGGAAGAAACTTGATGATGAAGAAAGATTACAAGTACTCTAGATCAACCCTCATTTTCTCATGTGTGACTTCAAATGATCATAACTTGGTCAATTTTTATCACCTTGAGCCCACTCTTTTTCCATAATGATCTTGAGGGTGTGAAATATGTTCCTTTTTTTATTTGCAAGGTGAGAAAATGGATAGAAGATGCCCTAAGGATGCAAAATATTATAGGTCATTTCATGTTTTTTTTCCAAATTCAACAATTCATAACTCTCTCAATTTTTTGATATTTTGAATGGTTCAAGTTTCAAAATGTCATTCAAGAAGTCTATTTCATTCCATCTTTTTTGGTCAAGAGTAAATTCCAAGTGGAAGGCCATGTTTGGATGCAAAACATTATAGGTCACTTTTGAAGAAAATTTTGAAATATTTCTAAGTATGGAAAGTCAACCTTTTTTCCCCAACTTTGACTCAATGCAACTTTCAGCTTAAGCATACATTTGATTCCATTCTTTTTCCATTGAAAAGCTTGTAACCTCATCTTTCAAAAGCATAAAGAATCATGCTCTAAGACCCCTTGAGCTGAGATTGCCATTGATTTAAACTTAGTAACTTGAAACTGAAGTTTCTTCAAAAGTCAGAATTTGAAATCATTTATTTAGCTTCTAAACACTTTGTTTCTGCGCGTTTTTGCTTCTAAACATGTTTAGTGAACTACCATAAGGGATTAGCATAGAAAAACGCAAGTTTTGGATGAGTTTTGATCAAATTAGAAGTCACACTTTTCTTGTTTGTACCATCACACGATTTCCCTCCAAATTTCATCATTTCACACGCTTGAACATTCCATTTGATTCCCTATGAATAGAGGGTCATCCCCCATTCATTTCCTCAAGCTTGGGTAGCCAGAACCACCCAGCCAAACTTGTTCCATAACTCAAATTTTTGTAACGTCGAAACAATGTTCAATCCTTTTTCAATCCAATTTTTCTATCAATTTACCTTCCTTGGTCTTCCCTAAAGCTAACCATACAATTACCTTCAAGAATCGTGCCCTATATTGCTCCATAGAAGTCCAGTTTCAGAGCTCTGCACTCCACTTCAATAGGTAGATTTCTCCATCAATTCTTCAAAACTTTGATATCATTATGATGCTCTCATTGCCCTGGTTCTAGTTGCAACACTTACTTTTATCTAGAAATACGTTTTGACCATGAAATTTCAAATCCCTTTTAAAAACTTTCCTTCCAAATTGCTTGAGCTATAATTTATATAAATTTGTCGCGAAGGTGTGGTTGTCTTCTACTTGAAGAGACGAAGTGAATGGCATAGGTCCGAGCTTCTAATTTTACAGTTTGAGAGACCTGCAATTCACGTTGGCTGGAGGATGGAGATGACCAATGTGTCACCTTCCAACCAATGAAGGCGCGCCATCTGTTTTTTTTGAAAATCTGATTTAATTAATGATTCAGTGCTTTATTCACTAATAACCATATTATGCATAACACGCCAGATCCCTTGGAGTTGATTACTAACGCGTTTTAAATCTCATCCAATGGTCCACATATTTTTCACTTTATTTTTCTTTTATGATTTTTATATTTAATTGTTTTAAATTTCAAAAAGCCATAGAAAATTCATTTTTAGTCCAAAAAAATCGGAAAAAATTATGAAAAATATTTTTGATTTTTCTCTTTCAGATTTTTATTTTTTAACTATTTTATTTTGTGTTTTGATATTTTTTATAAATTTTCACTTTATTTGAATTGTTTTAAATGTTTAAAAATACTTTTATGCATTTTTAAATTCTGAAAAAAATTATGAAATGATTCAATGATATTGTGACAAATATTGATGACCTCATTTATTTTTATTTCTGACTTTGTTATTTTTTATCATTTTTTTGGTTTATTTTGCCCATTTCTTTTAATTTTAAAAATAGTTTCTGACTTTAAAAAATTACCAAAAATTTTATAAAAATATTTGAGGTCATTTCTGATATTTCTATGGTCTTACTTAATATTTCTTGATTAATTTGAACATAGTTTCCTTTTTTCTCTATTATTTTAATTTTTAATCATTTTTAAACCCTAATTCTTTTATTTTTGAAATACAATTTAATTTTTGTATATTTTCTAACGAATCTTGGATTGAATATTTGATCATGAACTTTATTAACATCATTGGATTCATGGTGTTGAGTCTATCTCCCTAAAAATGGATGAATGATTTTAATAATAGTTTGATTAGATTTTAATTCAAATGTGGTTTGTATATTCTTTCCCACCCTTCTTCATCTTATCCCTTTCTTATTGCACTAAGTGTTATTAGAGCATGATCTCTATATCATGTCTCAAAACAAATGGTGCATAGATTTGTATTGACCGGCCTCAAAATAGGTGCGACTTATATATAAGTCCACTTACGATTGCTTAACATAGCGCTAAAATTTGTCTCGATTCGAATAAATGATCATCCGTGGCCCAAAACTATGTTTGCAAGCCCAAGTATGTTAATTTGATCTCTTTGATCCAATAACCTTGAGATTCATTGTGTGGAGGCTTTGGTTCTAACAATCCACTAATGGATCTACAATACTTTTGGCCAACTCGGATCACTTAAACATCGTTGATCATTAAATGGTACTTTTGAGGATCCCAAATGGATTATATACTTGACAAAAAACAAATGCAACTTGTTGTGTGGAGGCTTTGGTTCTACCAATCCTCTAATGAGTTCCAAATGCAAGTTTCAAGATGGTCATCCAACTAACCAGTAATTATAAATTGTTTTACTTTGTGCTTTTATTTTTATGCTTTATGTACCATTTACTTTAAGCATTACATTTCATGCCATTTTTTTGTTTTTGCTCACTTGAGCATTTATATTCTTGTTATTTTTATTTTGCTCAATTGAGCTTTTCTTTTCTTTTTTAAGACACCTAATAATCAACATGAACCATAAAAATGTTTAATGATACTTGGACTATTTGGTTACTATCCTTGGCAATATGGAGTATTGGACTTCTTGGACTTAGGGTTAGAAACCTTGGCCTATGTTGGAGCCCTTGTGACCTTAATTGATATTTTGTCTAGAGTTCTTGAGGTTTACCTCAAGACATTGGGTTGTTTGTTTGTTTTGTGTGCATGTTATTGTGATTACATACTTTGTTTGTAATATGGAATTCACCTGTTACTCTGCATAATTCATGTTGAAGACTTAATACATTTTAAGTTTGATTCCCTCAAGAGGTCTAGTATCTTTGCTTGCTTGGTTTCAATCCAAAGAATGGGAATTCTATCTTGACTCATAATTTCAAGTGTTAGCTTCTTGTTGGTTAGATGATTCCTATACTAGATTTTACCTTATGCTTTAGGATAGTCTCTTCTTCTGCTCCTATTTTCATTAATTTCAAAAATCTTTTTCCTCCTTTTGAAAACAATTCTTGTTTTTAAACTTGAACCATTTTCATAATAAACTTGGGCTTATGTCACTGCATTTTCAAAATCATTTCATAAATAAATTTAAATCAACTAAATAATACTTTGACATTTTTTTTGTGAGAATACTAAAAGTCAATCATTCTCATTTCAAACCATTTTGCCACTTTGTCTTGCCATTTTAAAACTTTTCTCAAAAGATTAGACTCTTTTCAATCCTTGTAGTGCTGCAAACAACTACACTTCTATAATATGTAGTGAAGAGAGATATTTTCCACTTGGGTGTTGAGTGAGGCATTGTTGATTTTAAAATCCAATCCATATCCTCCACTTTGATATGATGCAAATTCTCTTTTCTCGTGATTGTGGGTAGTAAGTATGTTTTCCACACGGACAATGACGATGATGTCTTATCTCATAAAATCAATCAACACACTTTTGTTTTTTTTTTTAATTTTAAAAAGAACTACATGTACCTGATCCCCTATTGCACGAAAGGTGGTACGTAGGAACTAAAGATTCGCAACCGCGATGGGTGCAAAAATCATAAAACTATATTTCTTTTCTCATATCCACCATCTATTTTTATACAACATTTTATAGCCAAAATATACAGATTTTACAAAGAGATTCCTACGGAGTACCGTAGATGTTTAGGGTGTTAATACCTTCCCTTTGCATAACCAACCCTCTTACCTTGAATATTTCCCCCTCTTTTTGGGTTACTCGCTTTTTTCCCATTCCTTTAGAAACAATAAGGCGCGGTGGCGATTTCATTTTGATATGTATAAGTCTAGTCAATCTAATGGCTTAGTCTTAAACATTTCTACCGCTACAAACCCTTCCAGCTAGGTCCCTCCATTTTTGGGCATACTTCTAGAACCCTTCATTCGAGCCCATGGACATGTTTTGCAATTGTACACGAGTCGATGTAAGGTTAGCATTATATTGATACTACTTGTAAAAAGCAGCAGCCAAGTATTCCCATGTGTGAATGTTGGTTCCTTCCAGCTGATAGAACCATTCAAGTTGAGTACCAGACAAACTTTCTTGAAAGAAATGGACCCACAATTTCTGGTCAGTATTATGAGGTTGGATTTTTCGAACATATGACCTCAGATGAAGTTTGGGACAAGAGACTCCATCATATTTAGCAAAGATAGAGACCTTGAATTTGTGAGGGATGACCACCTCCAGGATCAGACCTTGCTCTCCAAAATCCAATCCAGTCACTTTCTGGATTTCCATAGCTTTGAGTCAGTCTTCCAACTACATGTACTTGTCATCTGCAGAAGGATACTGTTCGTCGGAGTAGTCTTCATCTTCGGAACCCTGGTTGTTTCTATCTTCACCCCTGTCACTTCTGCCATCCTCCTATTAGTTGTCATCTTCCTAAGAGGAAACATCTTGAACTGGTTGAGCAGGACCTTTGAATCTTCTCCTCATGTTGAGGATAATAGCCCTCTTCTTAGTCTTCTTTTTCATGGTGAGGAGTGTCATCATCTCTTGTTTCCCTTTGGCGAGATTCAGAAGAGTCTCTTGAAATTGTGCATGCTGAGTTTGGAGATCCTTGACAATTTGTTCGAGGGCCGTCTTATACTGAAATAAACAGTAAATAGATGAGGAAACCTGTACTTGGAAAACCTGTTTATGAAATGATGCATGATATGTGGATGAAATGTTTTTAAGGACCTTAGGAGATTAAAATTTGCTAGAAAAAAGGAAACATAAACAAAGATTGCATTAATAAGTTCAAAATTACAACTGCCTCTTAGGCTTACAATGAAAAGCAGAAGGGTCTCAAGGAGACAACAATATAAACTTCTAAACCCTAAGACTCAAGTCTCCCAAGAACGCTTCCTCTTCGTGTTGATGTATGCATTAAGATTCCTCTCTTTATGAAGGTTCTTTGTGAGCTCCAACACTTTCTTTTCACCTGCATAAAATTGAGCTTCAGAGGTGTCTCGTTCTTCCTTTAGTTAAATCCAGGACTTCTGCAATTCTTTAAGGTCAGTGGGCATGTCTGGATGGATGATGATGCGAGAAACGTCTCCTTCAACAACAGGATCTAATATCACCGGTAGAACAACTGTGTTGTACCCTAAAATTTTCCCTCTCTTTTCTCAATACATCTCTCACAAATATCTTCAAAAGCTCAAGCTTGCACAAGGGTTGACTAGGTCAAGCCATATCCTCAACACGAATACATCAAATTAGGGTTTGAGTTTTCACAAGGACAATTGGACTTCTAATACTTCAAATGAAATTGATGGATCATTATATACCCTCAAGATTGTTCATGTCAAGTTTCAAGTCTTGGATCACAAAATTGCTCAGTCAATTGATCAGATGACCTAAAATCAACCGTATTGGGTAAAAAGTCAATTATGGTCAACCTACAGTCAAACCTAAATATTTTGGACCAATATCAACATTTTTATTTCATGTGTATCAATTGATCAAGTTTGGATCACAATTCCCCAAGAAAATTGTTCAAATCACCAAAAGGGCAAAATGGTCAAAATTAGGGTTTTGACTTAGAATGGCTAATCTTTGACTTTTGACCTAATACATGCCTTATTTGTTTGAAACATGACCTCAAGGATTAAAATTCATCATTTTAACCTAATTGCATATCTCAATTCATTTCTCAAGATTAATTGATTGATAGTTGAAATTCAGTCAACTAATGAAAAGTCAATTGATACACCAAAAGTCAAAGTTTGACTTTTTGATCAAAATTGAGTTTCAAAGATCACATTTCATCAATAAATTCAAAAATTTGAAAACTTAATCATCAAGAAAGTCAAAATTCATCTTAAAAAGTCAAACTTTTCAAGACTTAGAATTTTTCTAAGTGTTTTGAAGTCTTATTTTTTCATGAATTCATGCCAACTTTTCACCAAGATGCAAGATGATTCAAAGAAAACTTTCAACATGAAAGTTGTAGATCTTGATGAGATATACAATTTTTATTTACTGATAAAGTCCTATAAATTCTTGGATTTTGAGTTATGAATCCATAAAGTCATGCACTTTTTCTTAAACACTTGGTGAAAATTTGACCTAGTTTTGGCAAATTTTTAACTTAACTTCTTGGTCAATTTTCACCAATCTCCAAGAGGATTTTGTCAAAATGATCAACATGAAAGTTGTATATAATGTTCCAAGCTTTTCAAAATGTCCAAGAACTCAATGAGATCATTTTGAGCTAAGAGAATCGAAGGCAAGAAGTTGGACATCCATTCTTGAATTATAGGTCATTTTTATGATGAACAAGAATTCAAATCTCAAGCCTATGCTGCACAATCTTGTTTTTTCAGGCTTCTAACTTGTAAATCACTCCATAATTAATTGTTTACACAATTTATTGAGGTATGATCAAAGTGATTAAGCCATTATCTAAAGCAATTTGAAATATTTGGAAGAAAGTCACCATTCCATTCTTGTAAAGCAAGCTTTATGCAAAGTCAACTTGTCTTGAGCTCCTAACTTGTTCCTTTTGTACAAAATAAGTCTATAAGATAAGAAGAAGTATGTTTAAAGTTCTCAACCACCCTACCTTGACTTGAAACCATTTTTGTCCATGTTGCTTCAAAAACAAGTCAAAATCCACAAGCATGTGATTTTGTACTTCTGACTTCTACAAGCTCTCAAACCTTTTCCTATAAACTAAGACACTCTTATGCAACTTAAGACATGATTTCACAAGCCCTCAAGCACCCTCACTCTCCATCAAACAAGAAATTGCAACACAAGCACAAAAACCTGTCATTTCTGACTTTGAAATTCAATCTTCAAATCTACTTGTGTGTTTTCACTTCTAATCCATCACAAAGCTTCTAATACACATATAAAGGCTATCCCAATCTCTGTTTTCCAACTGTAACACCATCTTCTTCATCTTCCATAAACCAAAATTAGAGCATTGCAGTTGGACTTCTCCAGACCATTTCATCCACTCTCCATTCAAGCTAAGCATTGCATTAGCTTCCTAGGGACTCAAGGAAGCTAACATGATCATTGCAGCACCTTGAAGCAAGCTCAAACTCAAAAGACGGAATCCATTTTTGAGGTACATTTTCTGATTTTTGAAATCTTCATATATGCATTGTTAGCTTTCCATTTTCAAAGATAAAATGTAGACATCATAGCCCTGAAGCTAACCATGCCCTTATATTTCATTTATATTGCCTGAGTAGTGTGAATTTCAAGTTTGAACTTCCTGAAAAAGTTAGGTTAAAATTTGGTACCATTAAAAATTCACATTCATCTTGATCTATAGCTTTAGTTATTTGCATTTCTAGATCGTGATGAAATTTTACGTAACTTTCATGTTTACATTTTCCATTTTGGTTGAGAGATGAAGAAGTTACATGTTTTGAAAATCTTGTGGAATTTTTTGGCGCGAGGTTGAAGAAGATACAGGCCTAGGATTGGTTTTGTAATATATATTTATGGTTTTTCTTATAACACCGGATGTATCACAACCCTAGTGGTTAAAGTTCACGCCTATTACCCTTTAGGACCTGGGTTTGAGCCCCAACGTCCGTTTTGTTATTTTTCACATTTTTATGTTTCTTTTTTTGTTTGCAACCAGCGCGCCTAGGCCTCCTCTCGATGGGTCTTTGTCATTTTTACTCTCTCTAACCCCCTATCTACTGGTAACACACATCCCCTTTATTTTTTTATTTATTCTGATTGCAAAAACCATATTTGGGCCCGAACTTAACCAAAAAATTTGTTTTCTCTTCTAAACTCCCAAATTTAATTTCGCACTTCACTTACCTAATTTTATATTTTAATTTATTTTATTTTATTTATTTTCTTATTATTATTATTATTATTATTATTATTATTATTATCATCAAAAACCCCAAAAGTATTTAATATTTATTATTTATATATTTAGTATACCTTTATCTTATTTAAAGCAAAAGATCAAAAAACATTTTCTTAACAAATATTTTCTTATTAAATCTAATTTATTTTCTTAAATCATCTTAGACTTAGGTTTTATTTAAAAATTTTCTTCTAAATAATTTAGGACTTAGGATTTTAATTGTTTTTTCTATTCACTTTGGTTTGTTTAATTAAATCAAAACCCTTTCACAAAAAACCTAAAAATATGTTTCTTAATTTCATTTCATTTCTTTTCTGAAGATTAACTTAGGTTTAGCTTTCATTAAATCAATTTAAATTAACTTAGTTTCAATTAACTGTTTTCTTTTTAGTTTAATTAAGATAAACCCTTTTATACAAAAAATCCAAACAAAAACAATTCTCTTTTCCTTGTATAGTACCTCACATTCTTGTATATTATCTCACATTCTTGTATATTATTTATTCAAGTTCAATATGGTTGTAATAGTAAATTAGATTTTTATTTACTTGCTCCCCATTTGTAAATTTGTACCCCCATCCCCAAATGATGTAATAACATAGAACTTTATATTTCCGCAATTTATCGCTTTCAATATAAATGCTAATAATTAGGGTTTGTATGGCAAGCCATAAAATCAACCAATAGAAAACCCTAATTCAAAGACAAAATGCATGAAATAAAAACACTTTCACACTTGCACCTCTAGGTTTAACCCACACTTGTTGCCTTAGAATAAAACATTCATGTCCCTCAAACATGGGATACTTTAGCAAAGACCCTTGAATATAAGATCGTAGTCCCTCGATGACCTTTCAATGTTGCCTTCGGTAAACTATCTTAGACCCTTACGACAAATTGCTATGGTATCCTACAATGTTGCTTTCTATGATTGTACGATGACGCACGCATGTCCCTTCACATCCAATGATGGGGCTTCTTACTAATCAATGGTAAAATAGAAATATCTAAAGGAGGAGAAAATGAACAAAAACTTTTTGAGTAGGTAGAAAGTTTGTAGTTGCTTGCTCATAACCATTTTCAAACATCTTTTAAAACACAGCAACATTTTCAAATGAAACATTTTCAAAAGTTAACACTTTCTATACATTCTTATAGAGATGAGAATCATTACAAAGTTTGCCTAAACGAAGGTAATTTTCAAAAATACTTTCAAAAACATCACAAACACATTTCAAAAAAAGAATTTTTGAAAGCTAGCAACTAAGAGCCCGTAGATAACTACGGATAAAAAGGATGCTAACACTATCCCTTTTCATAACCTACCCCCCAAACTCAAGAAAATTCTCAAAAGGGCCTTCCTGTTCTTTTCACCCTTTCTTTATTAGATAAAAGAAAAGTCGGTGGCGACTCTTGTTATCCGCAACAATTGCGATAAAACAAAAAACACTGAAGTCAGTTCTCCCACCGTATTACAAACTGGATATGGCCTCATAAGGTTTTAAGCGCAAGCTCGTACCCATTTGAGATAGGGCTCCAAAGGGATAGAATTCTTTTGTCCTAAAGTTTTGCTATCAACCTTGTTTACCATGCCCCAAGCACGTATAAAACTCTGACGATAACCTTGAGGATCATTTTCATAGTCGAACACAATACCCTGGATAAGTGAATCATGAGGACCATCTCTTCGAGCATAACCAAATTGTCGTAGAGCCAGAGGAGGGTTATAAGTAATACCCCCCTAATGCAAAGGAGTGGAACATTAGGAAATTCCCCGCAACGGTTAATGATAGTAACATCTTCCAGAGACCAAGAACACCAATAGATATTCGAATGAGAAAGCGACATCATCCTTTGAGACCACCTCAAACCTTGTTCATTATTCATTACTAATCGGGGAAGGTGAGAAATAAACCACCTAGATAGAAAAGGTATGCAACATATAAGAGTCCCTCGCTTCCTCATAGTACGAGTGTGAAGAGAATGCAAAATGTCTCCGAGCAAGGTAGACACAGGATTATGAGAAAGAAATATTTTGATGGCATTCACATCTATGAGTTAGTCTGGATTAGGGAATAGCACCAAACCATAAATTAGAAAAGCCAACATTTATTCGAAAGCTTTCAAACTTATAGCATGAAAACACAATCGAGCCTTCTTTAATAAAAATTTAGCTAGAAAACCCTTGAATCCTCTTCTTGTTTCCGAATTAGATACAATGTCGGACCGCTTCAGATGTAAGGCTGCTGCAATTTCCTCAGGTTGTGGAGATTTCTCTAAACCAGTGAAAGGTATTTGATTGAGAACAAGTACTCCCAGTATTTAAGAAAACTCTTCCATTATGGGCACCAACTGATAATCGGGAAAGGTGAAGCAGTGGTGTGCAGGGTCAAAGAACTAGAATATAACACTCATCATATCTTCTTCAAAACCCGAGGTAACCAAACTGAGTAGTCAACCATGCCTTTTGATGAATGGATAACTTTCAGGAACCCTTGAGACTAACTCTTTAAGTTTAGAAGGTATCTTCACAAAACTAATTCAGATAGTATTACTGCGAGTGGAGGAAATAACCTACAAATAGAACAAAGATAAATCCCTAGGCCCTTGAAACGGTTAGTGAAAATGATATGGTATGATGTCATGATGTTATGATGTCATGTTCATACAATTTAATAAAGCACAAACAAGACACACAAGGCCTTAGGTTTAAGCTTGCATGGGGTTTGTAGGTAAGTACTCTCTTGAAGTTTTAGTTGGCTCAACATGTCCTAAAAGAAGTAACCGGGTTCTAAGAGTCTTAATATCACTAATCTTTCTCTCAGGCATTATTTTAGCACAAGCATCTAAATTACAACCGAAATATCCCGAGAGTCCAATCTTAATGAGTGTAGAATCTAGTATCAACCAAATTTAGTCTGCACCAAAGCCAGCCATCTCACTACTTACTAATGGCTAAGTTGTGTCAACTAAGTTCTAAGGTTAGTTAGTGCTTATGACACCATGCGGCAGCCCAGCATTCTCCTTGACTGACTCAAGGGACACCAGCACAAACCAATGTATCACACTAATGTAGTCACCATTTCAACTATATCGGTCTACACCATACAATTTTCACGATCTATTGCTACTTACCTAAAATGCCCCTAGATCCGAGTATAGGATCTATACAAGAAGTAAACTCGAACATATCCCGAAATATAAAGCATACAAGGCAAATAAGTAAAGCAATAAAGGTGATCTAGCTCTTAAGGTAACCCCACTTTTTTAGTTTTAATTTCCCCAACAGAGTCGCCAATTCTGTAATACGGTGGGAGAATTGACTTTTTGGTTTTGTGTTTTATCACAAATGTTGCGGATAGCAAGAGTTTCCACCGACTTTTATTTTATTCAATAAAGTAAAGGGTAAAAAGAATAGGAAATACCTTTGAGAATTTTCTGAGTAAGGGGGTAGGTTATGAATAGGGAAGGTGTTAGAACCATTTTCATCCGTAGTTATCTACGGGTTCTTAATTGCTAGCTCACTTTTGAAATGCTTCGTGTTTGTGTATGTTTGAAAATATTTTGAAAATGCCTAAGTGCGGCAATTTTGTAATGATTCTCGTATCGTTGAGAATGTATATAAAATGTTTTTTTTTAAAATATTTATTTAAAGAAAGTGTTGTTTTGTGGAAAGATATTTTTAAAATGCCAATGTAAGGAAATTTGCTTTATAATAACCCTTATATTAGTCCTCAAGAGTGTTTATAAAGCATTTTTAAAGTAGTTGTTTTGAAAGTGTAAAGTGTGAAGATTGTTTTAGTTTGTAAGCAAGAGATTACGAGTGATCTACCTACTCAAAAAGTATTTATCCTTTTTCTCCTCCTTTAGATAGTGCTATCCTACCATTGGTTAGCAGGAAGCCCTATCATTGGATGTAAGGGACAGACGTGGTCATCGTACAGTCATGGAAGGCAACTTGTAGGACGCTTTAGCAATTTTTCGTAAGGGACTAAGATCGTTTACTGAAGGCAGCATCGAAGGGTCATCGAGGGACTATGATATTTTATTCAAGGGTCTTTGCTAAATGTGATACAGTGGGATAAGTGTTTGTTGTACTGGTTTTGCGTTTGTGTTCGTAAGTGTTGTGGTAAGCAAGAGTCGCCACCGACTTTTCTTTTATCCAACAAAGGAAAGGATGAAAAGAACAGAAAAAGACCTTTCAAGAGTTTTCTGAGTAAGGGGGATAGATTATGGAAAGGGAATGTGTTAGCACCCTTTCCATTCGTAGTTATCTACGGGCTCTTAGATGCTTAGCTCATTTTGAAATACCTTGTGCTTTGTGTGTTTTGAAAAGTGTTTTTGAAATACCAATAGTAAGACAACTTGCTTTATGATAACTATTGTATCAGTCCTCAAGAGTGTTGATAAAGAGTTTTGAGAATGTTTTGAAACAAGTTTTGTGTAAGTGTAAAAATTAGTTTTGAGCATAGCATCTAGGAACTATCTACTTTTTCTCGAAAGGGTTGCTCTTTTCCTCTTTTCCTTTAGACAATGATATCCTACTATTAGTGAGTAGGTAGCCCTAGCCTTTAGATGTTTGAGGGACATTCGAAGCGACGTTTATACAGTCACAAAGGCAACTGGGAAAGAAACTTTAGTAACTACCCTAGGTTTTTAAGATCATTTTTACTGAGGCAACATCGAGAGGGTCATCGAGGGACATATGATCTTTAAACTGGAGGGTAGCCACTAAAATCTCTCACATTTCGAGAGTTGTGACTGTTTTTTCCGAAGGCAATATAAGTGGGATATCCTAGAGGTGTACATGTGCAATTGTGTTGTATTCAGTTATTTATCTTTGCATTTAGGTTTGCTAGCGTTTGATTTTAATCTCTTGCCATACAATTCTATTAGTCATGCATCTAAACAATTTAATAGTTTGAAGGAATTTAAAATGCATAAAGATAAATTCTAAACTATTACAACGCTTCGGGGAGGGGGATTAATTACATGTCCAAAAATGGGAAAATAAAGCAATAAAGCAAAAGTCCTAATTAATTCTATTACATCCTAGTAGGCAGTTACAGAAAATATGGAAATAAAAATGCGAAAAGTAATAACATGCGGAATTGAAAATACGTCTAAAAATCCTAAGGTATAAAAAAATCTTTTTGTTTGTTTTTGATCATGGAAAGAAATTTAATTTAAAATCCTAAGTCTATTTAGTTTTAAATTAAAAAAAGGGTTAAAATAATTGATCAATTAATTTACAAAAATAAATTTATTTGAGAAAATGTTAACCTAATATTTTGTGATTTTATTTGATTTTATAATTAAAGAAAAAAAACATTAAAAGAAATAAACAAATAAAACAAGTAAATAAAAAACGCAAATGAGCCTGGGTAGTAAAAACAAGAACTGTGGGTGTAATTAAAAACATGCTAGGCCCAAATTGTTGAAGCCCAGGTTTCCAGCGAATCCAGTGAGGAATGCTATAGAGAGTGCATGGTGGTCTGCGCATTGGAGGCGCTGGATCTGGATTAAGTGGTGATCAGATGGCTTGGATTGATGGTTTACGATGCACGTGTTTGGACTTGAAACATCAGATCTGCATATAATATGTTAGAAAAAAATAAAATGCATGACCTGGGTGTCGAACCCAGGTCCTCCCCTTTAATTCGAACCCTCTGAGTCTGAATCTGGGTTGTTTTGGCCTGAAATGGCATGTACCATTAGTTTCAAAAGCAATCAATTTTGAAGGCCCTAACAATGGTATCCCGTCATTTGGGTACTACAACTTACATGTGTTATGTTAAATCATTCACAAACAACAATAATAACATGAATATGAAATCAAAATGAGTTTGAATGAGTTTGAGATTAGGAATTTTTTACCAAACGAAGGTGCCTCGATCTGTAGTTCTAAGCGTGGGATGGCTTGTGCAAGGGTTAGTATGCATTCCTGGATGTCTTAGGAATACGAATCTGGTATTTGTTTGGACTGAGGGAGCTTGCAAAGCTGGTTTTGAGTTTTGACAACTTATGAGATTTTTAAGAGTTTTGAGATAGTTTTCTGAGCCAGTGTATGCGTGTGGCTCTTTGAGGAAAAATTATTTTTTAGTCTCTGCTTCTGATTTGGTCTTGTATTTATATAGGGGTGTGGTGGCGAACAAATATGGCATGAATCAACCATTAATCATGGCTTTGAAAGCAAAATCAAAAGATTTGAAAAGTTGCCATTTTGATAATTTTCTGCCATTTTGAACTTTGAGTGAACCTGGACAGGTTTCATCCTATTACGTGTTCGTTTCGACTTGCATCTCCATTTCACATCAATTGATTCTTTCGACAATCTCCCAAGCTTTGTTCTTTTCAATGGCTCTAAGTTCCAATTCGAATTGCTCAAGGCTTCATCATCATGGCTTCTTCGATTAAGTCACCATCTGCATCGATTGCTTGATCTGGAAAGATCAGCCTAATCAAAAAGTTCTTGTTCCTTTCGATCTTTTCTCTGTCAATTCTACCAATAGAAGTATCACCTCTTCATATGGACTTGTCGAAGCTTCATTATGTTCATTTCGATCTCCTTTCCTTAAATTCGACCAATCGAAGAATCAGCTCTTGCTATTGACTTGTCGAAGCTTCGTTGTGTTCATCATCTTTGAACAAAGTTGTGCAGATGTCTGATTCTTGTCGAATTGAACTTCGACTACAATCCCACCTTTTGCTTTCGTCTTCAAGCCCACTTTTACTGATCATCATGTTTATCTTCGATTGGTGAATACAACTTGTATGCACCAATTGAATGATAACTTATGAGCACCAAGACTTCACTTCAATCATCCAACTCTTTCCTTGCCTGTTCAGGTACATTCCTAAAACACATTGATCCAAAAACTCTAAGATGACTTATATTTGGATGATTCGACCCTAAGTCCTTCATGAAATCATGCCACGTTCGAAGGTTGCATGTCCTTTCAACCATTAGACTTCCATGTGTTTCTTCAAAGATGTTTAATTCAAGATCTTCTTCTTTTTGAAGCGTCAATTTAATCAATGTGACAGACGAAATGTCTTTCCTTGTAATGCTTCGAATAACTTATATTTCAATAGTTCTAAAACAAACTCTTCGATAACAGTTCAACATAGTGAAGCTCTTTACTAGCTATTCATAAATTGAAGACTTCATGAAAACATCCTCACACTTTCTTTCTAACTATTCTTCCTTCGATCATAGTGTCAATTACTCAAAACTTGTGTAATCGAAATTCCCAGCTAACACTGCTTCGTTAGGCATCTAATTAGAATGCATACTACTGTCGAAGCTGCTTCAGCCCAAAATCTCTTAAGACATATTCTTAGCTTTTGACATACACCTTGTCATGTTCCGTACACCAGCTATGCCATTACACTGAGGTGTTTAGGGTGCCATGGAAATCACTTCTAACTTTTGCAAACCAAAAATCCTTGTGAGAAATGAAGCCCTACATGGAATTCCATTGCTTAGGAGGAGAATTTGTCTAGTCAATTCTTGGTCAACCTTGAGCAATTGGGGACCTCAATGCACATGCCTTGAATAGAATGGGAGGGAAAATTTTAGGGTGCAACAGCTGCCCCTGTTCAATCTTCTTAAACCTGAAGATTTAGATTGGCTTGTCTACCTTTCGTGATCTGAAGGTGGAAGATGTTTGAACACTAGAGTACCCAGAAATTTGAACTCGCATGAAGTAACACCGTTGGTTGATGATATCAAGAATGGGCTTACAGATGCCTTTTGGATAAGATGACTGAGAGTTGTCAGAGATGGGCTTAAAGATGCCATCCAAAGTAGATGTTGACATCATAAGAGGTCTCTTTATGGGGATTCCTGTTCCTGTTGTCTGAGGAGAAATCTATTGGGGAATGTTGATTTATGTTCTTTTGGTTGAGGAAAACTCTATGGGGAATAGAGTCTAGGAGCTTTAGTTATCCATGGCTCTACTGAGGAGTTATCTTTGGACTGGAGAGATGAAAGTTAATTATTTTCTGGTCGAAATCCAGGCTTCACCATAACTTACTGAGGGTGAATAACATTGATTATTATCTGGTCGTATTCCAGGCTTCATAGTAACTTGTTGGGGAATATGAAATTAACTGTTATCTGGTCGGGTCTAGTCTTCAGAAATTAAGTTGTTATCTGGTTGGGTCCAGGCATCAACTTGAACTTGAGGTATGTTGTCATCTGGTCAGGTCCAGGCTTTGCAGTTTTGTAAACTGCTATCTAGAGATATATGAGAAGGAACCTATGTAGGGCTGCTTCAGGATGAGAAGGAATCCGTGTAATATTTCTTCGGGATGAGCATGTGTAAAGCTGCATTTGGAAATTGTGAGAATGAATCCGTGTAAGATTTCTTAAGGATGAGCCCGTGTAAAGCTGCATTTGGAAATTGTGAGAAGGAATCCGTGTAAGATTGCTTCAGGATGAGCCCGTGCAAGGCTGCATCTCAGGGGGAGAAGGAATCCATGTAAGATTGCTTCATAATGAGCCTGTGTAAAGCTGCATCTGAAAATGCGAGAAGGAATCCGTGTAAGATTGCTTCAGGATGAGCCCGTGTAAAGCTGCATTTTAGGAGAAGAAAGAATTCGTGCAAGATTGCACTGGGATGAGCCTATGTAAAGCTGCATCTGGAAATATATTAGAAGGATCCTGGATAGGGTTGTTTTATCTGTTCGTGTAGATAATTTCCCCATCTTGTTTTGGGAATTGATCCATAATCAGTTGTTCACATATAGTTGCCCTGTTTGGTTTCAGGAATTAATCTCGAACCTGCTTTTATTGGTCGTTGAGATAGTTTCTCTGTCTGGGTTCAGGAATTAATCTTTAACCTGGTCTTGTAGATAGTCGCCCTATCTTGTTTCGGGAATTGATCTACAATCAATTGTTCACAAACAGTTTCCCTGTCTGGTTTCAGGAATTAATCTGGAACTTGCTTTTGTTGGTCGTTGAGATAGTTGCCCTGTCTGGTTTCAGGAATTAATCTTTTACCTGGTCTTGTAGATAGTTGCCCTGTCTTGTTTCGGGAGTTGATCTATAATAATTCGTTTACAGATAGTTGCCCTGTCTGGTTTCAGGAATTAATTTGAAACTTTCTTTTGTTGGTTGTTGAGATGGTTTCCCTGTCTGGTTTCAGGAATTAATCTCTAACTTGTTCTTATAGATATTCTCCCCGTCTTGTTTTGGGAATTGATCTACAGTTAGTCATTCAAAGATAGTTGCCCTGTCTAGTTTCCGGAATTAATCTAGAACTTTTCTTTCTGGTTGTTGAGATAGTTGCCTTGTCTGGTTTTAGGAATTAATCTCTAACCTGGTCTTGTAGATAGTCGCCCCGTCTTGTTTCGAGAATTGATCTACAATCAGTCGTTCACAGATAGTTACCCTGTCTAGTTTTAGGAATTAATCTAGAACTTTTCTTTTTAGTTGTTTAGATAGTTGCCCTGTCTGGTTTCAGGAATTAATCTCTAACCTGGTCTTATAGATAGTCGCCCCGTCTTATTTCGAGAATTGATCTATAATCAGTCGTTCATAGATAGTTGCCCTGTCTGGTTTCAAAAATTAAGCTGGAACTGTTGAAAATTGATGATGATATTTATCTGCTTACAAACTTTCCTGAAAAGGTAAAGAATTAACTGTATGCAATGTCATGATGCATGTAATGCATTGGGTAATGATGTTCTCAAAATAAATGAGATTATGATATATACATGCTATGACGTTTGTAAAATGATGTATGAATGCAATATGTGAACATATCAGTTGTTCTATTGCAGTGTTGTTGAACTGGGGAAAATAAATCCCTGATTGTTGGTTGGGATGAAGAATGTAAGTCTTCAAATTTTTTTGAAGTTGAAATGCTGGGAGATGGATTTCCGTTGCTAGAGAAATAAACTCTATTGGGGAAAGGAAACTCTGCAAACCGCTTGGGGATTTTATGAAGTTCTATTGGGGAAAGGAAACTCTGCAGTCTGCCTGGTGATTTTTGTGGAGCCCTGTTGGGGAACCCAGGAAATTTATGTACCATGCCGAGGAATTCTTTTAGACGCTGGAGAAATGATTGAAACTCTTGATCCTGTTTAAGACACGCCGGCATATCTGAAATCGTTTAGGCTATATGCTGAAGATGTGGCAGTGAACTGCATGGATTTATCCGCGCTTGGAGGATGTTGAACAAGGTAGATAGCAAGACACTGGGGCACAAGAATTCCATCCTTCTTGAGCCTTACCTCAAATGGGTACGAACTCGTGCTCAAAGTATTATGATGCCTTATCCCTCCATTCTCCCGGTAATCATTGAGCCTATTATGGAAGGAGATGTTCCATACACTGTCCTACATCCTGACATGCCACCTCTCTTGAAGACCTACAAAGAGATTCAATACAACTCAAGGTGGAGCAAAATACTTTTGAAGCCCAATTCTACACAAGAGAGAAGAAGGTTTTGGAACTCACTAGGCTACTTCATGAAGAGCAGACTCTGAATGCCTACATTGCACCAAAGAGGATGCGTACTACCTTTCTATCTTAGAGTTTCTTGCATTTGTTTTGCCCAAGGAGGCATTATTGTACTCAAGCTTTAATTTATTAATATAACATGTGTTTCCTTTTTGTCTAAAACAAATTTGAATCTTTAAAATCTTGAAATCATTGCATATGCATTCACCATTCATCATAACATAAGTGGGTTTCTTGCAACAAGTCACCTCATCTCTCTGTTGTTTATTTCAGTAAGATGAATCTCGAGCAAATGGTGAAGGACCTCCAAGCTCAGAATGAATAGTTTCAACAGTTGTTCTTAATTCTAGCCAAAGGACAAGAAGAGTTGAAGACCTTGCTGGCTGAGGAGAAGAAAAAGAAGACGAAGAAGATAATCAGAGTTCTAAACATGGGAAGAAGATTCCAAGGGCAGACAAGAAGGGATTTAGGCTTTGCAACGACATCCAGTGAGAAAGAAAATCAAGATGGGAAGGGCAAAGAAACAGTTGCCCAGTCCGAATCGGAAGAGTAAGAGGAAGAAGAAGACTATTATGAAGAACAATACCCTTCAGCCGATGACAAGTATAAGCATCTAGAAGAATGATTGAGTGCAATGGAAATCCAAAAAGTGTCTGGCTTGGACTTTGAGGAGTTGGGATTAGTATCGGGGATTGTCATTCCTCCAAAATTCAAAGCACTTGTATTCGCCAAATATGACAGAGTCTCATTCCCCAAAATGCAGCTCCGGTCCTATGTGAGGAAGATCCAGCCTTATACCGCTGACAAGGACTTATGGGTACACTTCTTCCAAGACAGTCTGTCTTATACTCAACTTGATTGGTTTTATCAGTTAGAAAGAGCCAATGTTCATAACTGGGAAGATCTTGCTGCTGCCTTTTACTAATAATGCCAATACAACGCTGATATTGCACCTACCCGTACTCAACTCCAGAGTATGGCCATGGTTTCAAGTGAGGGCTTCAAAGACTATGCACAAAAATGGAGGGACTTGGTAGGGAGAGTCTAGCCCCCTTTATCTGAAAGAGAGTTAGTTGATATGTTTTTGGGCACCTTGTCTTGTCCTTTCTTCAACCACTTAATCGGGAGTTCATCGGCAGGTTTTACTGAATTGATATTGACCAGAGAAAGGGTAGAAGTCGGAATAAAGAATGGGAAGATTCATAAAGATGCATCCTATGCTTCTATAAGGAAGCCATTCATTGGAAATAAGGAAGTAGTTGATGTATATCCTCATAGAAATCAAGATAGGGCCGAACGCCGTCCAATGGTGGGGGCTGTTATGATTCCTAAACCTGCACCTGATCAGCAAAGAAATAATCAGCCAAGAATGGAAAGACCAGTCAGACAATTCACCCGAATTAATATGACATAATCTCAAGTATTGCCACATCTGTTAAGATCAAACCTAATAACTTTGAAAGAAGCTCCAAAGAACCCTAACACAACGTCTCCTCAATATCATCCCAATGCCCACTGTGCATACCATTCTGAGAGTCCTGGCCATGACACTAACAACTGTTGGGCTCTAAAGAACAAAGTACAAGACCTCCTTGAAGCCAAAGAGATTGAATTTGATGCGCCAGAAAAGCCCAATGTCATTTCCGCCCCTATGCCCAAACATGGCCATAATACCAACGCCATTGAAGAGGATATGTTTGTTACTTCAGTTGATGAACTTATGACTCCACTCCCGAATATCAAAAAGAACTTATTGAATGCCAGTGTTTTCCCATACAGTGATGAAAACTGTCATTTCTGTTTGTCCTCACCAACCAGCTGTCCTTTGCTGAAAGCAGGCGTTCAGTGCCTAATAGACAACAAGGAAATTTTGTTCGAAAAGACTTATGTTCCAACTGTCCTATAATGATGTTTCCATTGTGACCATTTCTGAAAATTCTTCCAGGGTCTCCACCAAAAGACCCGTTAGAATTACATTAGTTCCAAAAGTAGCTCCTTTGATAATTACAATGTCTGGACCAATCCCGTATTCGTCAGAAAAAACCGTACCATAGAATTATGGAGGGGATGTCTACTACCACGGTATCAAGCAAGATTGGCCAGATGTCGAAGATTCAAGCTTTGAAAAGGTTGACTCTGATATCAGTAATATTGCAGGGACTAGCAAGATTACCCGAAGTGGAAGGATATTCTCTCAGAAAATGGCTTCCTCAAAAGCAGTTTCTGGACCCGTAATCATTCATGTTATTGTTGCTCCTCCAAAGGCTGTTCCGAGTCCTACAATCATCTCTACTAATACTCCAATTGACAAAGCTGTTACAACCCATGTTATCACTCCTACTGAAATTCCTGCTGCCGAGTTAACTAAGACTCAAGGAAAAGGTGTTTTGGTTGAGTCTGTCAAGACGAAGACATAATCAGTAGCTATCCTTGAGACCTCCCAGAAAGAGATGGAGGAAATTCTAAAGATCACAAAAAGACGTGACTACAATGTAGTCGAGAAACTGGGGAAAAATCCATCTAAAATTTCCATGCTGGCTTTACTACTATGTTCTGAGGCGCATGCAAAGGCCTTGGTAAAATTCCTGAAAACTGCTCATGTACCCCAAGAAACATCTGCCGATCAGTTCCAAGACTACATAGCCAGCTTGACTACAGATAATGGTTTAGGTTTTTCAGATGCTGATTTAACGCCAAGATGAAGGCAGCATAATGAGGCATTGCATGTCTCAGTGGAATACAGGGGAACAACTCCGGCTCATGTCTTGGTGGATATTGGATCGTCTCTGAATGTATTGCCTAAAAAGGATCTTGATAGGCTTGACTACGAAGGATTGACATTGAAACCGAGCAATATAGTAGTAAGGACTTTTGACGGATCAAAAAGGATGGTGCATGGGGAAGTAGACATTCCCATAAAGGTTGGAACCCAAACATTTGATTCAACCTTTTATGTAATGGACATCCTCCCTTCATATTCCTGCTTTCTAGGCCGACCGTGGATTCATAATGCTGGCGCTGTTACCTCTATGCTGCACCAAATGCTCAAATATCCAATTCAAGGGAAGATTATCACTGTTCATGGAGAGGAAGAGTATACGATCATCCATCTCAATTCCTTCAGATATGTTGAATTAGATGGTGGATTTATTGAAACTCCATTCCAACATTTTGAAGAAGTCCCACAAGATATGGCAGTAACCAAAGCTGTGTCTCAAGTTCCCAAGATTATAAGGCCCCCACTCAGGATGTCGTCTTTAAAGGATGCCAAGGCAGTGATAGAAGAAGGTGGGTGCACTATTCGGGGGCAACTTCCAGATATCCCATACAAATCTGACAAGTTTGGCCTGGGTTTCACTTCAGATGCCCAGAAGGCTATACGCCGTGCTCGTGCTGGAGGACCACCCTTGAAGATCAGCAACCGTGAAGTCAACGCGGTAGATGATGATGAAGATGGATGCAACCTGGAGGATTGGATCTTCCCAACTCTCAGTGGAGGGCTCAGCAATTGGGAGGCCAGAGATTTTATCCCGATCACTTTCATCCCACTATAATTTGTCTTTACATTTTATTGGATCTGTAATATTAAAACAATTCAGACTCTTAAAACCTTGTGTCTTACCCAAGGCACAATGGTCCATTTGTAAGGGTTATTATCTCATTTCCATATGACATCAATGAATCATGGACATTTTTGCATACAAACTTTGTGCTCACTGTTTTTCTTTTTACATTTTTATTCCTTTCAAAGATAGATAAACTCTTACACACACTCACACTCACAATGCAGGTCTACATCCATTCAGGATTCCATGGGTAATGGTTCTGCTATGGGTTTCTGTGACTCTGGAAATCTAATCTACCAAGCCGAAGATGAAGGTGAGGAAGATTGTGAAATACCAGGGGAACTTGCCAGATTGCTACAACAAGAAGAGAGAACCATTCAACCCCACGAGGAACCAGTGGACACAATCAACCTAGGTACCGAAGAAGACCAAAGAGAAGTCAAAGTGGGTGCCAATCTGGAACCCAGTGTCAAAGAGCGTCTGATTCAGTTGCTACACGAGTATGTTGAGGTCTTTGCCTGGTCGTATGAAGACATGCCAGGACTTGATGTAGATATTGTGGTACATAGTCTGCCTATAAAAGAGGATTGCCCACCAGTAAAACAAAAGGTTCGTCGAATGCGACCAGACATGTCGGAAAATATTAAAGTTGAAGTCATGAAGCAATTCAACGTTGGATTCTTGGCTGTCACCTCTTATCCGCAATAGGTTGCCAATGTTGTTCTTGTGCCCAAAAAAGACGGCAAAGTGAGAATGTGTGAGGACTACAGAGATTTGAATAGGGAAAGCCCTAAGGATGATTTCCTACTCCCCCACATTGATATTCTAGTTGACAATACAGAACAACACAAAGTGTTTTCCTTCATGGACAGTTTCTCAGGTTACAACCAAATCAAAATGGCGCCTAAGGACATGGAAAAAACAACTTTGTCACACAATGGGGCACATTCTGCTACAAGGTTATGCCGTTCGGACTGAAGAATGTTGGGGAAACCTATCAGCGTGCCATGGTAGCCCTATTCCATGACATGATACATCATGAAATAGAGGTTTATGTGGACGACAAGATAGCTAGATCTCAAACAAAAGAAGAGCATCTTGATCATTTACAGAAACTGTTTGAGAGACTAAAGAAGTACAAGCTGAGGTTGAACCCAAATAAATGCACGTTTGGAGTAAGGTCTGGTAAGCTCCTAGGCTTTGTCGTCGGCAATAAGGGTATTGAAGTAGATCCTGCCAAGGTGAAAGCGATACAAGAGATGCCTGCTCCTCGTACTGAGAAGGAAGTCAGGGGATTCTTGGGACGTTTAAACTGCATTTCTAGATTCATTTCTCACCTAACAGCTACTTGTGAACCAATCTTTAAATTACTGAAGAAAGATCAAGTAGTCAAATGGAATGATGAATGCCAAACTGCTTTCGACAAGATCAAAGAGTACCTGCAAGAGCCCCCTGTTTTAATGCCACCAGTCGAGGGAAGACCATTGATCATGTATCTGACTATTTTGGGAAATTCAATGGGGTGTGTATTGCGGCAGCATGACGAGTCTGGCCGAAAAGAGCACACTATTTATTACCTAAACAAAAATTTTACCGACTATGAAATAAGATATTCACTGCTCAAGAAAACTTTCTGCGCTCTGGCATGGGCTGCTCGCCGGCTAAGATAATATATGTTGACCCATACTACCTTGTTGATATATAAAATGGATCTGATAAAATACATCTTTGAGAAACATGCTCTCTCTCGGAGAATAGCGAGATGGCAGATGATCCTGACAGAATATGACATACAATATACTACCCAAAAAGCAATAAAGGGAAGTTTACTAGCTGATCACCTTGCTCACCAAGTTGTGGAAGACTACCAGTCCATGAAGTTAGAATTCCTAGATGAGGACATCATGATTGTAAACAACTGTGAAGAATTCAGGCCATATGACGGACCTGAACAAGGATCCCGATGGACCCTGGTTTTTGATGGGGCACCTAACACACTCG
This sequence comes from Vicia faba, assembly GCA_948472305.1. Taxonomy (NCBI): domain Eukaryota; kingdom Viridiplantae; phylum Streptophyta; class Magnoliopsida; order Fabales; family Fabaceae; genus Vicia; species Vicia faba. The sequence continues at coordinate 1,285,446,158 of OX451738.1, read as the reverse complement.
GCAGCAGTATCGGTGTTGTAGTCGTATCTCCGGAAGGATGTCATACTCCTTTTACTGCAAGACTCTTCTTTAATTGTACAAACAACACGGTGGAATACGAAGCATGCATTTTTGGTCTCAAAGATGCCATAGACTTGGGGATCAAATCCTTGAATGTATTCGGAGATTCAACTTTGGTTATCAGCCAGATCAAAGGGGAATGTGACACCAAACACCCTAACCATATCCCTTACAAAGAACATGTTTTGACATTGCTCCCACATTTTGAGAAGATTACCTTAGAGCGCTTCCCGTGAGAAGAAAATAAGCTAGCAGACGCACTAGCCATAATGCCATCTATGTTTAAACTTAAATGGGATAATGAGGCTCCCCAGATCACCATTGAACGAATGGTTGAAGCAACACACTGTCACGAGATTAATACTGAAGAAGTAGTAGACCAACCTTGGTTTCACGAAGTCAAGAGGTATCTCGAGGCTCAAGAAAATCCAGAAGGAGCTTCAATCAATGATAAGAAGTTATTAAGGAGATTCTCTGCTAAGTTTTTCCTTAGTAACGATATTCTTTACAAACGCAACCATGACTCTATGTTACTTCGGTGCGTAGACAAGGTTGAAGCTGAAAGGATCATGGATGAGTTACAAGAAGGCACTTTTGGCACCCATTCCATTGGGCATATGATGGCAAAGAAAATCCTACGGGAAGGCTATTACTGGTCTACCATGGAAGCAGATTGCTATCAACACTCTCGAACTTGCCATAAGTGTCAGATTTATTATGACAAGGTGCACGTACCTCCGGTTCCTCTGAATGTCTTGACGGCTCCTTGGCCCTTTGCTATGTGGGGAATTGAAATGATTGGGGAAATCAAGCCAAGAACCTCCAATGGACACCGCTTCATCTTAGTGGCCATTGAATATTTTACCAAGTGGGTGGAGGCGACTTCTTTCGCTTCCGTTACCAAGAATGTTGTTGCACGATTCATCAAGCAGAATGTCATATGTCATTACCGTATCCCGGAGAGGATCATTACAGACAATGGTACAAACCTGAACAATACTATGATCACCGCCCTGTGCGAGCAGTTCAAGATCCAGCATCATAATTCTTCCCCCTATCGACTGAAGATGAATGGTGTTGTCGAAGCTGCAAATAAGAACATTAAAAAGATCATACAGAAAATGACAGTCACATACAAAAACTGGCATGAGATGTTACCATTCGCTCTCCACGGGTACCGTACCACAACTCGCACATCAACCGGGGCAACACCCTATTCTATGGTATACAGCATGGAGGTTGTCTCGCCTATTGAGGTCCAGATCCCCTCTCTAAGAATTATGAAGGATGCAGGGATGAATGAAGACGATTGGATCCAGACTCGACTTGATCAACTGAACTTAATTGATGAGAAAATACTTACTACTGTCTGTCATTGTCAAATGTATCAAAAACGGATGATCAAGGCTTTGAACAAAAATGTTAGACGCCAAGTATATCAAGTTGGGGATCTGGTGATCAAGCGCATCATACTACCGCAAGGTGATCCCAGGGGCAAATGGACTCCTACATACGAAGGACCATTTGTAATCAAAAACATATTCTCTGATGGCGCAATGATCTTGACCACCATGGATGGCGATGACCTGCCGCACCCTGTGAACACAGACATAGTCAAAAGATACTACGCATAAGAGACCCGCTAGGTTGACACGCCTAGGAAAAACAAGGGCATCCTGGAGAACTAAAAAGGTTCGGGAAAAAATTAGGGATAAAACACAAAAATCAGTACACCTGGCAAGTTGAAAACCCGAAAGGGCGACTTGGGCAAAAAAGGGTTTCCCGGTGGACTGAAAACCCGAAAGGGCGGTCCAGGCAAAAGTTAGGGAATTAAAGCGTATGACTATGTCCTGTTGGATCACCTTACGGACGACATGCAAGCTCAACGGTTCTGATCAATCCAATTAGCTTTGGACAAGGCAACAAATAGACAAGATTCTCAGATACATGAAGGCTATAGGAGAATGGGAACCCCATGGGATTATTACACATAACTATCTTTTCTTTGTATCAAATTTCATTTTTTACGGCAGCATTCTCTTACTAGAATGTTTGTCTCGTTGTACAAAAATACTTACTCAAAATCAATACAAAGATATCCCTTGAAAGTGAAAACTATATGTTTTTCTTTACTCTTGTGTTTTGTTTACAAAAACATCCAATGCTTTATTTTTGAACATATGCATTTGACATAATTACTGTTTACAAATAAACAAAATAGAAAGACAGTCACTGATGACTTTAAGAGCTAGGGAAATCTCTCTAAGCTATTTCTATAAATCCCCCACAGTGTGCAGTTTAATCCTCAGCGAAACAAAGCTTCTAGTTATCAATCCCCAATAGAAGTCGTTCAATTTCTCAAGATTCCCCAAGCCAGATTTTTCAAGCAGTACACGACATTTCCCTTACAACATAATTTATTTCTCTAAGTGGAAATTCATCAACACTTCAACTTCACAACATGAAGACTTACACTTATATCCTCAGCGAGTCAAGGATTTATTTTCCCCAATCCAACGGTAGTGCAGTAGATTAGCTAACATACGCATACATTGCATCCATATATCATAAACATTGATAACACGAATGCATTATACCATGCATTTCATACAACATGACTTTGCATTTTAGCTAACATTTTACCCTTTTCAGGATAAGGTTAACAGCTACCATTAACAATGTTCAAAGTTTTCAGATACAATTCAGATACACTCCAGATATGGATGCCATTCTAATGCTCATTCAGATTCATCTTCTAGATACAGTTCAGATATGCTCTAGACACGGACGCCATTCTGATACTCATTAAGAATCAACTTTTCAGATACACTCCAGACATGGATGCCATTCTGATACTCATTCAGATTCAACTTTCAGATACAATTCAGATGCTCTCCAGACACGGATGCCATTCTGATACTCATTCAGATTCAACTTTTAGATACAGTTCAGATACGCTCCAAACACGGATGCCATTCTGACACTCATTCGATTACAGCTTATAAATATTGTTCAACAATCATTTCTGGATGATATCTACAAGCCCATCTCCAACAACTTTCTATCACCTCTCCAAATGGTATCTTTAAGCCCATTCCCTCAACCATCACATCAACGAGTGCAAATTTCTGGGCACTCTAGTGTCCAATCATCTTCCACCTTCGAGTCACGAATGGAAAAACTTGCCAACCTAACTCTTCAGGTTTAAGAAGGTTGAACAGGGGAAGCTGTTGTACCCCAAAATTTTCCCTCTCAATTATCAAGAGTTTGCTCACAAAATCTCCTTTGGCTCAAGACTGCATTAAGGTTTGATCAGCTCAAGACACCTCATGCACTGATGATCAAAATTAGGGTTTGAGTTTGCACAAGGATTTTTGAACTTCCATTGCCCCATATGACTTTCATGGATCATTATGGACCCCCAAGATTACCCATGTCAAGTTTCAAGCCTTGGATCACATTTTTTATTAGTCAATTTAGCAGTTGACCTAAAAATCAACTGTATTGGGGAAAAAGTCAACTATGGCCAATTTACAGTCAAACTTCATAATTTTTTATCCACATCAACATTTTAAACTCATATGTATCATCTGATCAAGTTTGGACCACATCTCCTCAAGAAACTTGATCAAATATCCAAAAGGGCAACATGGTCAAAATTAGGGTTTTGATTAGGAAAGGGCAATTTATGATTTTTGACCTAGTAAATGGTCAAGGCATGATATCAAGAGTCCAATTGCATCATTTTTACCTAATGACATGGTTCAGAACATTGCAAGTCCATTGTATTGACATATGAATTTTTCAGTCAACTGATCAAAAGTCAACTGTATACTGAAAGGTCAAATTTTGACTTTTTGGTCAAATTCAAGTGCCAAAGATCATAATTCATCAAAACATGTCAAAATATAAAACTTATTCATCAATAAATCTAAAAGTCAAGATTTCATTTTGAAAAGTCAAAATTTCTAAACTTAGAGCAAAATTTCATGTTTTTTCATAACTTTGAGCAAAATTTTCATGTTTTTTCATAACTTTGAGCAAAAGTTTCACCATGATGAAAGATGATTTAAGAGTAACTTCCAACATGAAAGTTGTATATCTCCATGAAATCTACAACTTTGATTTACACAACTCCTTCCAAAAATGCGTGGATCTCAAGTTATAATTTTATGAACATGTGGTCATGAAACTAAACACTTGGTGAAAATTTTCCCTAATTTGGTCAGGATTTTGACCCAAATTCATGGCACTTTTTCATATAGTTCCAAGGGGAATATTCAAAATAAATTCAAAGATTGGTTATATAGTACATTGCAAGCTTTCCAAAATGGCCAAGAACTCCTTGAGATCATTCTTGAGTAAGGAGAATCGATGAAGTTAGGGTTTTATCACTTTGATTACAAGTCATTTTAGTGATGAACAAATATCAAATTCAAACCATGCTGCATAAACACTACTTTGAAGGCCTCAAACTTGTTAGGCACTCCATAATTAATGGTTTACACAGCTGTTAGAGGCCTCACTTCAAGCATTCAATGCACGAATATGCTTTTTATCCATTTTTGGAAGAAAGGTCACATTGACATTTTGATAAAGCAACTTTTTGTACAAAATTTGTTCTTGAGCCTTGCACTTGTTCTCTTCTGATCAAACCAGTCCTATAACTCATGAGAAATGTTTCAAACACTTACAATCACCCATCCCATGCTTGTACCTCTCCCTTGAAACATGTTTCCCTCTTTTCTTCAAAATCAAGTAACCTAGCCAAAAGCTAGGAACTTGTACTTCTAATTATCAAAAGCTCTCAAACACTTTTGTTTATACATATACAAACCATTTGACACAAACACACGAATGCTCAAGCCTTGAAAGAACCTAGAACTCAAAATCACACTTCACACTTCCATTTTCACACAAACTAACCAAAAACTTGAAACTCATAATCTACTCGTGTGTTTCTTGGTCTTTTGGTTTCTAAAGCTTCTAAACATCACATAGAATCAATCCCACACCCTGTTATAGAATTGTAACACCATTAACACCATCCTCCATTTCCAAAAACAGAGCTCTGCACATTGACTTATCCAGACCATTTCAGCCAGGCATTGTTCAAGCTAATCATTGCATTAGTTTCCTGGGACCTCAAGGAAGCTAACCTGATCATCACCATCACTTGAAACAAGCTCAAACTCAAAACACAATTTCCAGTTTTGAGGTAAGTTTTCTCAACTTGGAACTCTTCATACATGCATCATCAATGATTTATTTATGAACAAAACATGTAGATATCATTGCCCTAAAGCTAACCATGTCCATAGTTTCCATTAATTTTGCTTGAGCTTAGAGAATTTTGAAACTGAAATTTCTGAGATTTTTAGGGTTCAGATTAGGGCAATTAAAATCCATGCTTATCTTTGATCTATAGTTTTAATGCTTTACATTTTTGAAACCGTGAGAAAATTTGCTACAAGTTTCATGTTTAAAGTTTTTATTTTTGATGAGAAATGAGCAAGTTGCAGTTGGTATAGCTGGAGGTTGAAGATGAAGTCTTTAGGGCGAGTTTTTCCTTGTATATTTATTGTTATGCTTATGTTAACGAATGTATAGCCACCCCAGTGGTAGAAGCGCGCGCCTGTAACCTTTGGGACCTAGGTTCGAGCCCTAGTGGTACCTTTTTGGATTTTTCACATTTTTCTTGTTTTCTAATTTTTCTTTTTTTGACACGCTGGGCCTTCTTGGGCCTGTTTATTTTGTTTTTTTTACTAACCTCCCTGCAGGCTATTGGCACCCTTGGCACAAGTTTATTTCTTTTCTTTTTTTATTTCATTTTTATTTTCTTAAATATATTTTCTAAATACTGAAAAATCATAAAGTACAAAAAAATGATAGATTTATATCTTGACTTAGTTTATTTTTATTTTTCTCACAAAAAAATATTTTTATTAACTATACTTTATTTATTTTTTTACTTATTATCTTTTAAATATAATTAAAACTAGGTTATTAGTTATTTTCTTTCATACTAATTAAAGTATATTATCTTTTATATAAAAAAGACTAAAAATATTTCATGATACTATAATTATTTTCAAGACAAAAATACCAAAAAAAAGCATTTTTCTTATAAACTTAACTTCTTTTATTTTAATAAATAGAACTAGGGTTTTATTTAAATATTTTCTTAATAAATTTAAAGTTTAATTAATTATTTTCTTTAATTAATTAGGTTAAGACAATTTTCCTTTTTCTCATGAAAACCAAACAAAGATCCATTTTCTTTACATTTTACATTTTTGTACATTTATTCATTTTTGTACCTTATATTCATTAAATTCCTTGTACATTGATACCCATTCAATATGGTTGTAATAGACTAACTAGGTTTACATTCTTGCAATCCCCATTCAATTTGTATACCCCTCCCCACAAATCTTGTAATAGCGTAGTAACTTTAAATTCCACAATTTATTGCTTTTATATATAACATGCTAGTAATTAGGGTTTGTATGGAAATACTAAAACCAATACTTAGAAAATCCTAATTCAAGACAAAAACAAGCATGAAAACAATACATTTGCACACAAGCACCCCTAGGATTATTCAACTTGGTTGTCCTATACAAAATGGCCATATTACGCATGTAAGGTATCTTAGCAAAAACATGCAAATATAAGATCATAGTCCCTCGATGGCGCTATCTAAGTTGCCTTACAAATGATCTTAGTCCCTAAAAAAGTAACTAAGATACCTTGCAATATTGCTAATCATGGTTATACGTTGACCCACACCCGTCCCGTTTATATCCAAAGATAGGGTTACTTACCAAATCGATGGTAAGATAACAATATCAAAGGAAAAGAAAATGAACAAGAAAGACATTTGAATAGGTAAAATGCTCCTAATTACTTGCTCCATTTAAAAACAAACATCCTTGCTATTTTCAAAACAAACACATACACTTTTAAAACATCTTACAAACTTGAAAACATTTTCAAAAGATCAACCTCTTTGTATACATTCTTACGAACAAGAATCATTACGAAGATTGCCTAAACAATGGCCTCTTTACAAAATACTTTCGAAAACCACATAAAGCACAATTTTAAATAAAAGCAAGTGATCTAGAAAGTAACTAAGAGCCCATGGAAAACCATGGATGAAAAGGGTGCTAATACCTTCCCTTTTCATAATCTACCCCCTGAACTCAAGAAATAATCTCTAAGGTCTTTCCTGTGCTTTTTCACCTTTCCTTTTGGATAAAAGAAAAGTCAGTGGCGACTCTTGCTAACAACAACATTTGCGATAAAACGCAAAACCTTCAGGTCAGTTCTCCCACCGTATCACACACGTGATTGGACTTGAAACATCAGATTTGTATATAATATGTTAGAAAAAACAAAAAGCATGACCTGGGTGTCGAACCTAGGTCCTTCCCCTTAATTCGAACCCCCTTAATTCGAACCCCCCTGAGTCTGAATTTGGGTTGTTTTAGCCTGAAACGACCTGTACCATGAGTTTAGAAAGCAATCAATTTTGAAAGCCCTAACAATGGTATCCTGTCATTTGGGCACTACAACTTACATGTATTACGTTAAATCATTCACAAACAATAATAATAACATGAATATGAAATCAAAATGAGTTTGAATGAGTTTGAGATTGGGAATTTTTTACCAAATAAAGGTGCCTCAATCTGTAGTTCTGATCATGGGATGGCTTGTGCAAGGGTTAGTATGCGTTCCTGGATGTCTCGGGAATACGAATCTGGTATTTGTTTGGACTAAGGGAGCTTGCAAAGCTGGTTTTGAATTTTAACAACTTATGATATTTTTGAGAGTTTTGAGATAGTGTTCTAAGGCAATGTGTTTGTGTGTGGCTCTTTATATAGGGGTGTGGTGGTGAACAAATATGGAATGAATCAGCCATTAATCATGGCTTTTAAAGCAAAATCGAAAGGTTTGAAAAGTTGCCATTTTGATAATTTTCTGCCATTTTGAACTTTAAGTGAACCTGGGCAGGTTTCATCCTATTAGGTGTTCGTTTCGACTTGCATCTCCATTTCACATCAATTGATTCTTTCGAAAAGCTCCCAAGCTTTTCTCTTTTTAATGGCTCTGAGTTCCATCATCATGGCTTCTTCGATTAAGTCACCATCTGCATCGATTGCTTGATTTGGAAACATCAGCCTAATCAAATAGTTCTTGTTCCTTTCGATATCATTACCTTCAATTCGACCAATCGAAGTATCACCTCTTCATATGGACTTGTCAAAGCTTCGTTCTGTTCTTCTCGATCTCCTTTCATTCAACTCGACCAATCTAAGAATCACCTCTTCCTATTGACTTGTTGAAGCTTCGTTATGTTCATCTTCTTAGAACAAAGTTGTGTAGATGTCTGATTCTTGTCGAACTGAACTTCGACTCCAATCTCGCCTTTTTCTTTCGTCTTCAAGCCCATCTTTACTGATCATCATTTTATCTTCAATTAGTAAATACAGCTTGTATGCACCAATCAAATGATAACTTATGAGCACCAAGACTTCACTTTGATCATCCAACTCTTTCCTCGCCTATTCAGGTACATGCCTGAAACACATTGATCCAAAAAATCTAAGATGACTTATATTTGGCTGATTCGACCCTAAGTTCTTCGATTAAATCATGCCACGTTCGAAGGTTGCATGTCCTTCAAACCATTAGACTTCCATGTGTTTCTTCAAAGCTGTTGAATTCAAAATCTTCTTCTTTTCGAAGTTCCAATTAAATTAACATGATAGTCGAAATGTCTTTCCTTGTAATGCTTCGAATAGCCTATATTTCAATAGTTCGAAAATGAACCCTTCGATAGCGGTTCAACATAGTGACGCTCTTGACTAGATCTTCATAAATCGAAGACTTCATGAAAACCTCCTCACACTTTCTTTCAAACTATTCTTCCTTCGATCATAGTGTCAATTACTCAAAACTTGTGTAATCAAAATTCCCAGCTAACACTGCTTCATTGGGCATCTAATTAGAATGCATACTGCTGTCGAAGCTGCTTCAGCCTAAAATCTCTTAGACATATTCTTAGCTTTCGACATACACCTCGTCATGTTTCGTACACTTCTTTTCTTTCTTTCAGCTATGCCATTATGCTGAGGTGTACAGGGTGCCATGGAAATCACTTGAAACTTTTGCAAACCAAAACTCTTTGTGAGAAATGAAGCCCTAGATGGAAATCCATTGCTTAGGAGGAGAATTTGTCTGGTCAATTCTTGGTAAATCTTGAGCAATTGGGGACTTCAATGCGCATGCCTTGAATATAATGGGATGGCAAATTTTGGGGTGCAACACTAAAGTATCCCACGTTCGAGGTACATGACTATTTCTTATCCGAGGCAACAAGTGAGGGTCACCCTAGAGGTGCACGTGTGCGAAGTGTTTTGATTCCAGTTATTTTGTTCTTGAAATTAGGTTTTCTAATGTTTTGTTTTAGGTCTTTCCATACAAACCCTAATTACTAACAGTAATAAGGAAACCATTAAATTGCGAAATTTAAATGTCCTACGTTATTACAACGCTTCGGGAATGGGGGTACAATTTATGAATGGGGATGAAAAGCAGTAAACCCTAATTAAAGCTATTACAATAATTGGGAACTGAAATACGCGAAGATTTGTAAAATAAAGAAAATAGAAAGGAAAAATGTTGTGATTTTTTGATATAAAAAAAGTTTGATGATTAACCTAATTATTTGATTAATTTTTATTAACAAAAGTTTAGTAAAAACCTAAAGAAACTAAATTAAATTTAAGAGTAAAAAAATAAAAAATGGTCAATTAATTTAATTAATTAAAAAGAAAGCTAATTTAGTTAACTTAATAAAAAAAAGGCTAAATTAATTTTAGTTTTAAAAAAGAAACTAATTGTTAGAAAATAATTTTGATGTTTTATTTAGAAAAATATATGAAGTATAAAACTTAATTCTAAATAAATCAAAGTGATTAAATTAAATCAATTTTTATTTGTCAAAAATCAAATTAATTAATTAAAAACCTAAATCTAATTTGTTTATCAATTTTATGATTTTTTTCTAATTTTAAATAAAATTATTTAAAAGAAAAGAAAATAGTTAATTAAAAAAAACAAAAACAAAATTAATGGGCCTGAGTTGTAAGCAGAATGGGGGGGGAGGGGGGGGGGGGGATGGAAAAGCAAAAATGAAAAGGCCCAAAACAGATAAGACGGGGCGACTGTACTGGACTTCCTGTGATTGACTTCAGGAAGGTTCATCATGGTCATGCATCTCAGGGCATTTGAAGTGGCCCTTTTGAAATCTGAAAGTCAAGATGTGAGGTACACCATGTGCACCATTGACTTGTTTGTATTGAATCTGAAAGAAACAAATATGTGAAAAATAAAAGGGTACCGATGGAGCTCGAACCCAGGTCCCTATAGTCATAGCGCGCTTGTTTTATCACTAGGGTGGCTATTTCATCCGGTTATGAAGCGCCCCCAGTAAATATGTTATAAACTTGTTTTCAAATATTGAACTTCATCTTCTTCCTCGCGCGCGTTTGACAGTAACAACAACAACATTTTCAAATTTTGTAAAAGCTTCATTTCTCAACCTAATTGAAAGATGTAAACATCAAACTTGCTTGATTTTTTACCACGAATTCAACCATGTAACTTTTGAAAGCTATAATTTAAAGGCTGAAACGAATTTTGCTTGGTACCAAACTGAAACCTAATATTTCAGAAACTTCAATTCCAAAATCCTAATCACATAGTCAACATAAGTGAAAAATAAGGACATGGTTAGTTTCAGGGAAATCATATCTACATTTTATCTTTTGAAATTGAAAGCAAATGATGCGTGTATAAGTGGAATTCTAGTATCAGATATGTGATGTCGAATGAGATGTCACGATACAAATATCTGTTTACAAGTAAGGTGCAGTAAAATCAAAAGCAGTAAAAACACAAGAGATTGTTCACCCAATTAAGTGTACAACAACACCTACTCTAGGGGCTACCAAGCCAGGGACAAGTTCACTAAATAGTATCAATTCATAGACCCTCAGTAAACAACCAGTTTACGATCTAATCACTTAATCGGTACTCAAGCTAAACTTCTACCTAAGACTCACCTAGGTATGAGGCCATCCTCAAATCCCTTAAATCACTTACAGTGAAGAACTTAACAGAATTAATAAGTTTAAAACACTTCAGCCATTTAATGCTTAAAAGCTTATGAACGATACAAAATTAAAACCCAAATAACGACTTAAGTATTTAAGCTAATACTTAGAGTGTATTACAAATAAAAATCCTAGACTTCTAATCAGAAAGACAATATTCTTCTTCAAAATTTTCTTGTCTTTGAATAAGGAAGCAAGTCCTTATATATGCGCAACTGTGGGCTTGGGCTTAAAAAAAATTCAAATCTTTTGAATATTTCCATAAAAATAGGATAAGATAAAATTCATTCAATTTGAAAAATATTCCTCCATATTTTTCGCAGCTTGTAGGTCACAAATCCTGGATTATGGCACGCATGAAAACATGAAACAAAACGACTTAACTGATGTTGGGATGAGATCAATTCAATAGGAAGATGTTAAGACATATGCTTTGACATCATTCAAAACAGTTTTTCTCCAAATGTTAAGACATTTAGCAAAACATTAACAAGTCATTATTTTTCCAAAATTGCTGCCAATAAACACTTACAAACTCCCCCTTTGATAAATTTTGGCTAAAACAATATTAGAGCATATTATCAGAGTAGCAGCACAATTATCAGAGCATTATCAGGGCAACAACAATCAAAACATACATTCAGTTAGAAGTTAGCTGTTGGAAAAGGTAGATGTCAAAACATCTTCTGAGACATGAGGCTCCACCTCAAGTATTGAGCTCCCTCTCAATCAATGGTCAGTGGTCAGTCAATGGTTAGTCAGTCACTCACTCACTTTCTTTCCCCCTTTTTAGTCATAATATGTGTAATACGGTCGAAGAACTGACTTGGTTGTTTTGCATTTGATCACAATTGTTGCGGATAGCAAGAGTCGCCATCGACTTTTCTTTTGTCCAGCAAAGGAAAGGGTGAAAAGAACAGGAAAGTCCTTTATAGATGTTTTCTTGAGTTCGGGGGGTAGTGTTGCACCCCAAAATTTACCCTCTTGATTTAGGCTTATGTTTCATCATGAATATCATATTACATTACATTCATACATTGTAATGGGATCAAAGCACTTTGGTTGTCAAGTATTCCTCAAGCCTTGAAGGTTATATTGCATGGACAAGTTGCTCAAGAAATATCTTACCATCCAAATCTCTGGATCATTTGAGCTCAAAGGATATGGCATATCTCAAGATGTTTTTACCCATCTCTTTGGATTCATCAGCCAAATTAGGGTTTGATTGAGCAAGATTGTTGGCCAATGTACAAATATTGATTTTTAAAGCAACAAAATTCCTTTAATATTTGAAAGGTCTTTGCACAAAGAATTAATCAAGTCACCCAGAGGATTTGAGGTTTTGAAGATGATTCATCAGTCTCCTAATGTGTTAACCAAAATTAGGGTTTGGGATTTCATCAAGATTTCTTGAGAATTTTGAAGTGAAACTTTGCACATGGCCTTTATATGTTTGGAAGATCATATGTTTGAAGTTTTGGTCATCAATTTTGAAGAGAAGTGGATCAATTGATTCAGAGGGGCAAAATGGTCATTTTGGTCAAAATCAGTCAAGATCAAAGTTGACCAAGTGATTTTTGGCCAACCATCATTTCAAGGACGTACTTTTCATATTTCAAGTCCATTTTGGTCATTGGATTAAAAAGATTGAAGTTTGGATTGAAACTTATTCTTGAAGAAACCTTAAAAGTTTCTAATTTCGGAAAATAAGGACTTAATTTCAAAAAATCATATTTTATTCATCCTTGGTCAAGAAGATGTAAATGAAATATTCTTGGAAAGCTAAGAGAATGATATTTCACCTCCTTTTGGTCTCATATTCAAATTGGCAAGGAATAAAGAATTATGGTCTTTTGAAGTTACAAAATTATAGGTCATTTTTCAAAATTATTGAATTTCAAGCCAAATTTTGAGAACCTTAATGGATTAATTTACAAAAACCATAAACTAAGGGTTTGTATATATTTTCAACACGTTTCCAAATTGTGTCCATTTGTGCAAAAATTCAAAAGTATGAGCAAGTTATGAGTTTTTGGAATTTCATGGCATTTTATTGAAATTTGGCCAAAATGCAAAATGGTCATTTCTTGCAAACTCAAGTTTTAGCAATTCCTCATGCTTCTAGTCAAGTCCATTGGTAATTTGTGACATGCTGAGGCCCATTACACTTGGTATTTCGTGCCCCATATGGTATTGCACATGTTGCATTGAAAAAAGGACAAAATTGCTCAAAATGGCCAATTCACCAACACTCTCACATTTCAAATGATCATGGGCTGGCCTTTTAAGCATGTGTTTCTGACTTCATTTGGATCACAAAACGCGTAAGAAGTAAAGGAACGCACGGGCAAAAGAGTTGATTCAGTATGCACCTCATTTTTGGCCAAATTTCCCAATCTTGCCCTCCAACGGATTTAAGGACAAACTTCCACTTCTAACCTTCTCTACAAGCTCTATATAAGTGACAACAAGAAAAGAGAGAGAAAGAGGACGCGCCATTTTCAAGAATTCCAGATCTGCAATTTTCTTCCATCTTCTGCAACTTTCTTCGATTCTCTCAATTCATTGGTGTTTTCTTCAATATTTTTATGGATTCTGCTTCATCAAATCAAGTAGATCAAGTTAGCACCTTTGGATTGCAACTGGAGTGAAGGAGACAGTAGATCCATTTTTTCTCAAAGCTCGCTTGATGTTTCTCTGGGTTTCTTTTATTCTTGCTTGATTGCTACATATAGTTATCTGTTTGGTATTGTACTACCTCCTTTCTCCCATTTTCATTTTGTATAATTCTCTGATTGCATGATGGGACCTCTGTTGCTGATATATGTCAGGAGGCCCTCTGGTTTTTGTTTGATTGCATGTATTTTGTTTGCTTTTAATCGATGAGTCACTCAATTTAGAAATTGAGATCACGACTTCGCTCTCATTGCATGTTCCCTATAGGATGTTTATTGCTTTTCCTCTTTAATTGTTGATCGATGAGTCACTCAATTTAGATATTGAGATCACGACTTCACTCCCCTTGCATGTTCCCTATAGGATGTTTATTGCTTTTCCTCTTTAATTGTTGATCGATGAGTCACTCAATTTAGATATTGAGATCACGACTTCGCTCTCATTGCATGTTCCCTAAAGGACAGTCTTGTTAAGATTTCTATGACATGCTAATTAAGGTAGGAATCCATGTATGCTAACATAGGATAGGATTTTCCTTTATCCTCAACCTTAGGGTCAACCATTGTATGATAACACTAGGGATAGTACTAGGTTAGTTTCCCTTAGTTGTTTTCCCTTTCTTTGCATCTTGCATCTTAAAACAAAAACTTGTTTTTTTGGAAAATCATAAGACACCTCTAATGAATTCAAACTCCTCTTCATAATAAAAGATACAAACCAATTTTACTTTGTCTGTGTTATCTTGAAGCCGATGTTTTGCCATCCCATATGTTTTGTTATCCTATATTGATTCTCAATATCATTGATAAGTGTGATGTTTTGTCATCTGTTTTATTGATGTTTTGTCATCTTTGCCATGATATCTTGTTATCTTGAAGCCGATGTTTCGCCATCGCACATGTCTGTTATCCTACATTGATTCTAAATATCATTGTTAGGTGTGATGTTTTGTCATCTGTTTTATCAATGTTTTTCCATCTCTACCATGATGCCTTATTATTTTGAAGCCGATGTTTCGCCATCGCACATTTGTTTGAAGCCGATGTTTCACCATCGCACATGTTTGTTATCCTACTTTGATTCTCAATATCATTGTTAGGTGTGTTTGTTTTTTCATCTTAGCCATGATATATTTATTATCTCTTAGCCGATGTTTCGTCATCGCACATTTGTTTGAAGCCGATGTTTCGCCATCGCACATGTTTGTTATCCTACTTTGACCCACAATGTCACTGTTAGGTGTGTTATCTTACCATTTGATGTCTTGCCATCTTTGACATGTTACGTTGTTATTATTTAGTCGATGTTTGATGACCTCATTTGTTCGTGGTTGCTTGATGTTTTGCCATCTTGACTATTTTTGTTTGTCCTAACTAAAAAACACAAACCAACCAAAACACTTAAGTCAAACTACGGCTGCTCTGATTCCTTAAAAGGGATACGTAGGCATTGGGGTAGGGCCCAACCGAGCACAACTTTCATTTTCCCTACATTATTTTCTTTTCTTTTGCATGCATTCCCTTTTCAGTTGTAAGCCATAGACATAAGATTTGACCACACCTATTTAGATTAGACAACGAGAGTGGATACCGTAGAGTACTACGGGCGTGTGGGGGGCTAATACCTTCCCCTCGCGTAACAAACTCCCTTACCCGATCTCTTGGTCGAAAGACCGTGATTTCTCCCTTTTCAGGTTTTCTCGATGTATACCTTTCCCTCTCGATGGGATAAAAGACGTTTGGTGGTGACTTCATTGTCGATGATTTTCAGCCGGTGGTTTCAGCTAGCGACTTCACTAGGGACAGATTAACCTTTTTTGGGTCCATCCCGGAGTCGATCCTAGCTCTTGTTTGTTTTCCTTTTGGGTGTTTATTTTACCGCTTTGCATATTTATCTGTTTGCATTGCATCCTATGTGCGTTTTATTTTCTGCATACTGGATTTGGCTGGACTGTTTGGTTTCTGGATTCTCTTAGTGGGTGGGTTGTTCCATGAGGTAAAAGGCCTCGTACCCAGGCTATGAGGGGAATCCATAGGAACTAGGAATAGAGTGGCCATGGCAGCTATGAAGCGGATGCTTTGTAGACCTGACCATGAGATCCATGACTTCAGAGGTAGTTCGGATAAGTGTCATCGTATGATGATACCGACATTCGAGCTCTCGTACTCTGATTTGGCTTTAAACCTTACCTTGACCTAGACTACACCCGTGAGAGAGGCGGGAAAAGTTTTCTTACAGGTACAGGCACATGTATTGTTGGTGACTTTGTGTTGCGAAGGTGACTCTGGTTCCGATGATTAGTTTTGAAGTGTCGGGTTTCTCTTTTGATCTTGAGTGGTGTTGTTCTGTAATGGTCCAACCACGATCCAGTGTGAACTTTGATCCTTTCATATTGCATCATAGCATATTTATTTCTAAAAAAAATGATGTAAAAAAAATAACTAGCATGCGCATGTCATTTTCCAGTGACATTTAAGAGTCTTCTTTCCATCAGAAATGGCTAGTCTCCCTCCGGTTGAGTCCGATTCAGTTCATGTTAAAGAGCTTAACAGGCATACTTTCTCTTATTAGATTCCTCCTATTGATGTGGCCGAGCTAAAGATGTTGGGTTCTTATTTGAAGGGTGATGTTTGAACAACTTCAGCTAGAATTATGGAAACTTGTTATTGGTCCTTAATACTCCAGTTGACCCAATGGCTTTGATCACTCTCTTCCAGTTCTATGACAAAGAGTTATGATGCTTTACTTTCCAATATTATCAACTGGTTCCCACCCTAGAAGAGTACTCGTACCTGATTAATATCATATTGACTGATGAAGTTCCTTTTGTCCAAGTGCCGGAAAAGCCAAAGTCCGAAGTCATTGCTGAAATTCTCCACTTAAGTTGGAAGGAGGTGAAAGACAACTGGAAGTTCAATGAGGGTACTACAGGGTTTTATTTGGATTTCTTGGTGAAGAAAGCTGAAGACTGGGCAGAGAAAGGCAATTGGGGTGACTTTAGTTCTCTGTTTGCTCTCATGATATACGGGATCGTCCTCTTCCCTCGCAAGAATTTTTTTTGGATTTGGCGGCTATCTGTGTTTTTAGAAACAGGAACCCGATACCGACACTTTTGGTAGATACTCTCTATACCATCCATTTCAGGCACGAAAAAAGTGGTAATGTAGGTTTATGTCATTAGATGCTGTATCAATGGTTTATGTTGCACCTACCAGTAAGTTGTCCTTTCGTGGACACCAGGCACTCTCTCTGATGGTCATCAAGGCTCGTCAACCTTACTTCTTTCGATATCCGGTGGAATTATGATATGGGGGAAGTGCGAAGTGTTGTCACTAGTTGCCGAGATTTCCCTAATGTTCCCCTCATAGGAATTAAGGGGTGCATCAACTATAATTTTGTGCTTGCTTATCGACAATTGGGATATGCAATGGATGGACCGCAAAGGTTGAGAAGGTGTCTGAATCAATGTATTTTGCCAGAGGAAGTGATCCTGAGATGTTGAAGAGAGTGAAAAGTGCTTGGAAAGGCATTCATAGGAAGGATAGAACCACTTTGGGCAAGAAGGTTCATGTTGCTACAATTTCTTACTTGGAGTGGGTTAAAGCCAGGGTTAAGATCTTACGGTTACTATTTGCAAGGTCGGCTCCTCTATACGAGCAACCTCCTGTTGTTCTAAGTAACACGGTGCCTACTG
The DNA here is from genome assembly GCA_948472305.1 of Vicia faba. Lineage (NCBI taxonomy): Eukaryota > Viridiplantae > Streptophyta > Magnoliopsida > Fabales > Fabaceae > Vicia > Vicia faba. The sequence goes on along the minus strand of OX451738.1, from coordinate 1,285,428,539 downwards.
ATATGTTTACCCAGACTCATGTTGAGAACATTCAGCTTCGTGCAAAAACCGTGAGGCGGGGATGAAACTTTATTGGGCAGATCAAGAAAGGGCCGACTTAGCTCGTAGACTCAAGGAAGCTCAAGGGGAAACTTCTAGTGCATCCAATCTTAGGAAGAGGTCTTATGCTGAAATGGAAAAAGAATTGAGTAAGACTCAGCAAGAATGTCAGAAGCTTCAGGCTTCAGAAAATAGTTACAAGAAGAAGATTCAGAACTTAGAAAAACAGCTCAAAGACAAGGATGCTCAGCTTTAGAAGGAAGCGGTCCAGAAGCGTGTCGCAGAAGATAGGTTCCGGGAAAGTGAAATGGTTGCATCTCAACTTTTGAAGGAGAAAGCCAGACTCGAAGAGTACTGTCAACATCTTGAAGCATGTTTAGTTCCGGAGATTTAGTTCTGTTATTTGTTTTTGGTGTATTTGGTCACCCCCAGAATTGTTGGAAGGGACCAATTGATTGTTGTTATTATTCAGTTCTTTTTAATTTTTTTATTAAGACATGTATTTAGTTGTTTATCATTTTTCTCTTAATTGACCGAAGTCACTTGGGCATCGCTTCTTTTGTTTATAAATATTTGAAGTGTTCATCTTATTATATTTTCTCTTTTGATTGTATGGTTGCACGCCGTGATTGATGAACAAAAGGACTCTTGGATACCTGGAAATGACAAACATATCATGCACATCATGCATTTCATAACATTGCAGGTTATCTCAAGACGGTTTTCTTATTCTACTGCTTTTCTTATCCAGAATTCAAGACGACTACTCACCGATATTCCACCAGAAATAACTTGCCGAGACAGATGGAAGAGGTTCAAGCTGAACTCGCTGAAATGAGGGCCCAGATGGCTACTCAGATGACTCAGTTCATGGAGGTCATCACCAACGAGAATCGCCGACAGGAAGAGCTAGCTGCTATCGTTAACAACCAGCGCCGCCATCCAGGGGATGGTGGAAATCCAGGGCTCTATCAGGACATCTCTATAGGATTGGGGGATGTACAAGAGCAGGCTGCTGGAAATTTTCAAGGGATACCGGGAAACCCTTTTGTGCGCAACATAGGGAAGTTTCCTCCGTCTCCTGGACCTCGTCTTGTGGGGAACAGAAGAGTTAATCAGGGCGGTGTAAGGAATTACCAGGATCAATATTTTGACTTTTACCAAGATAAAGATCAGTTTTCTGTGCAGCGTTCAGAGCCGGGGGTTCAGATTAAGGATATGAAATACCGTTTGTTAGAAGAGCGTCTGAAGGCTGTGGAAGGGAAAGGAGTCCTTGGTATGGATGCTAATGATCTTGGGTTGGTGTCCGGGGTGAAGGTCCCTCCGAAGTTCAAGCCTCTTACATTTGAGAAGTACAACGGAACGTCGTGTCCTATTACTCATGCAATTGCTTATTTCCGGAAGATGTCAGTACATACGGAGGATCAAGGGCTGTTGATTCACTTTTTCCAGGATAGCCTGTCTGGGGCATCCCTGGAATGGTACATGAAGCTGGAGAAAACTCATATTCGTTGTTGGAATGATCTTGCTCGGGCTTTTGTCAAACATTATCAGTACAATATGGATATGGCACCCAATCGCACTCAGTTACAGAATATGTCGCAAGGACCAAAAGAATCTTTTAAGGAATACGCTCAGAAGTGGCGTGAGTTGGCTGCGAGGGTTCAACCTCCACTCATGGAGAGAGAACTCATTGATATGTTCATGAGTACCCTACAAGGACCATTCTATGAGCATATGATAGGAAGTACTTCGGCAAGATTTGCAGACTTGGTTATGGCTGGTGAAAGAATTGAAGTGGGTTTGAAACTGGGAAAGATTCAAATTGGAGGTTCTAGTGGCTCATCTGGGGGCAGTAAGAAACCGTTCAACAATTACCCTAAGAAAATGGAAGGCGACGCAAGCGCGGTTTACTCTCATAGAGGACGAAGAGAGGATCGTCAACACCAATAAATCAATGATGTTTCTATTCCTGTTAATGCTCCTCCTCAACAAAGACCGAATACAGTGCCTCAACAACAAAGGCAGCAAGATGCTCCCCGTCAGTATAATAATCAGCAACAGAGACAGCCAAGGAAATTTGATCCCTTGCCAGTAACTCTTACTGAGGCGCTCCACCACTTGCTTGACTTGAAGTTGATTAGTTTGAGAAATATGCCACCACCACCCGCAAGACTCCCTGTTAACTATGATGCTAATGCAAGATGCGAATTCCATTCGAGCGGAGTCGGTCATTCTACTGACAATTGTGTTGCGTTGAAATGTAAAGTACAAGACTCGTTGGACTCTAAGGCGATTGAGTTTACCCTGGTAACTGGTCCGAATGTTACTCAAAACCCACTGCATAGGCATGAAGGGGGTGTTGTTAATATGATTGATGATAATGGTGAAATGTTGAATTTAATCATGGATGTGGAACAAGTAACTACTCCGTTGAGCTTTGTTAAGAGGTATTTGCTTAACAATTCTATTTTCCCGGGTTGTACTTCAGAATGTGCCAAGTGTAGAGAGCAATCGAAGGGCTGTGATGATTTGAAAGCAGGCATCCAGTTGTTGATGAATGAGGGTTCCCTGCAGTTTGATAGAAAACCGAGCTACCGCAAGATTATTGAAGAAGATATTATTGTGATATCTATTCCTTACACCCCTGCACGCATTCCTGCCCCATCAAGGGAACCCCCTCTGATGATTACTGTACCCGGACCTATGCCGTATACCAGTGAGAAGGCTGTCCCGTGGCATTACGGTGCCGATGTTTATTACCACGGGGTGAAGCAGGAGGTTAATGCTCGTTTGTCTGAGGAAGAACATGCGGAAGGTGATAAAGAGGAAGTCCATAACTTTTCTGGTGTGGGTCGAATGACTAGAAGCGGGAGAGTATTTGGTCCTTCCAATATGCAAGATGCGGAAGATGCTTCTGCAAAGGAAAAAGGAAAACAACAAGTAATGATTGGTAATCCAAGGGTTATGCCAGCCAATGTGACTCAACTGATTCCGATACCAGAAGCTTCTTCATTTCCCGATGAGGTTGAAGAGCTGATGCGTATTATCAGAAAGAGTGATTATAGCATAATTGATCATCTGAGCCATACTCCTTCTAAGATGTCTATCTTGTCTCTGTTAATTTATTCAAAACCTCACAAATGCTTTGATGAATTTGTTAAAGAATGCGTTCGTGCCACATGAGATAACAGTCAATCAGTTCGAAAATGTTTGTGCTAATATATCTGCCGGGAATGGTTTGGGCTTCACCGATTTTGATTTTCCTCCAGAGGGACCAGACCATAACAAAGCGTTGCATATTTCAATGGAGTGCAGGGGAACTACTTTATCTCGGGTCTTGGTGGATATAGGATCGTCTTTAAATGTATCGCTCAAGTCAGCATTGATGAAGATTGATTATTCCGGACTGGAGTTGCGCCCTAGTGATTTGATGGTGAAGGCGTTTGATGGGTCTCAAAGGTCAGTATTTGGGGAAGTGGAGCTACCAATCAAAGTTGGTCCTCGCACCTTCACGGCCACATTTTTTGTGATGGATATACAACCAGCATACTGTTGCTTGTTGGGGAGGCCGTGGATTTATAGAGCAAGAGCAGTCACTTCTACTCTTCATCAGAAACTTAAGTATCCTGCAGAGGGAAAGGTGATAACCGTGTGCGGCGAAGAAGAGTACATTGTAAGTCATTTGACATCATTCCGTTATGTCGATGTTGAAGGAGAGATTCATGAGACTCCGTTTCAGGCGTTTGAGACAGTTCATGCTGTCAATTTTCCTCCTCCAGAGCAGAAAAAGAAACCAGAAACTGTTATGTCTTCTCTCAAAGATGCAAAAGTTGTAGTGGAAGGCGGTAACCCTGAAGGTTGGGGTCAGTTGATGGACGTTACTCCAAATTTTGATAAGTTTGGTCTTGGTTTTAGCCCAGGTCAGCAGAGTGCATCTCCAAGAGCATCCAATTTATCTACTCCTGTGAAGTTTTCCCATCCTTGTGCTACTAAAGAAGAACACGTCAGTGCAATCGGTGATGATAGATTTGATGGCTACAATGTTGAAGATTGGATTCGTCCAAGTATTCCAGGCCAGATGCTGAACAATTGGACTTCTGTGGATGTTATCCAAGTTTCAAGCGTTGAGGAGTAATTTTCTTGTTTCTTTTATTATCATATCATAATTCCTATGCTCTGCCCAAGGCGTAGTGAATCATTTGTGTATGGCCACCATGTTTATTTTGCAAGTTTATCATGAAATAAAGGATGTTTTTGCATTCAAAATTTTGCTTCTTTTTTATTTTTAAATGGCAACGTTTCTTTTTCCACACACTGTCACTAAAAAACGCAAAAATGTTATTCATGCAGATGCACTTCCACCACTGATTCTATCAATAACGACTCTGTTATGGCTCATTATGACTTTGATACCCCTATTTATCAAGCTGAAGAAGAAGCATATGGGGAGTGTGATCTTCCTGAGGAACTAGCAAGACTGTTGAAACAAGAGGAAAAGGTTATCCAGCCGAATCAGGATTCGATTGAGGTGGTGAATATTGGTACAGAAGAGGTAAGAAGAGAAGTCAAGATAGGGGCCGATCTCGAAGAAAGTGTAAAAGCCAAATTGATTGAGCTACTCTGTGAGTATTCTGATATCTTTGCTTGGTCTTATGAAGACATGCCTGGGTTGGATACAGACATAGTGGTGCATCAGCTACCCCTCAAAGAAGGTTATTCTCCTGTCAAGCAAAAGCTCCGAAGAACTCATCCTGAGATGTCCAAGATGATCAAAGAGGAGGTCCAAAAGCAGTTGGACGCGAATTTCCTAAAAGTTGTCAATTATTTGCCATGGATTGCAAATATTGTGCCTGTGCCCAAGAAAGATGGTAAAGTCAGAATGTGCATGGATTATAGGGATTTAAACAGAGCTAGCCCTAAAGTCGATTTCCCTCTTCCGCATATTGATGTGTTGGTCGATAACACTGCCCATTACAAGGTGTTCTCGTTCATGGATGGCTTTTCGGGTTACAATCAAATTAAGATGGCTCTGGAGGATATGGAAAATACAACATTCATCATGCCTTGGGGAACTTTCTGTTATTAAGTGATGCTGTTCGGTTTGAAAAATGTCGGGGCAACATATCAGCGCGCCATGGTCACTCTCTTTCATGACTTAATTCACAAAGAGATTGAGGTATATGTAGACGATATGATTGCTAAGTCTGACATGGAAGAGGAACACCTTGTAAATCTGGAAAAATTGTTCGGGAGACTGAGGCAGTTCTTGCTAAGGTTGAATCGGAATAAGTGCACCTTCGGGGTGAGGTCCGACAAGATGTTGGGTTTTATTGTAAGTGAAAAAGGTATCGAAGTGGACCCGGCCAAAGTCAAAGCGATACAGAAAATTCCTGAGCCAAGGACAAAGAAGGAAGTATGTGGTTTCTTGGGAAGGTTAAACTATATTTCCATATTTATTTCTCATCTCACAGCCACCTGTGAACCTATGTTCAAGTTGTTAAAGAAAAGTCAAACAGTTAAATGGAATGAGGATTGTCAGAAGGCCTTTGACAAAATAAAAGAGTATTTATAAGAACCTCTGATACTCATGCCACAAGTGGAAGGAAGGCCACTAATCATGTACTTAACTGTGTTGGAGACTGCAATGGGTTGTGTCCTCGGTCAGTAGGACGAGACTGGGAAGAAGGAACAGGCCATTTACTACCTGAGTAAGAAGTTTACGAAATACGAGTCAAGGTACTCATTGTTGGAAAAGACTTGTTGCGCGCTTGCCTGGGCCGCCAAATGTCTGAGGCAATACATGTTAACTCACACCACCTACTTGATATCCAAAATGGATCCAATCAAGTACATTTTTGAGAAGCCAGCTCTTACAGGCAGGGTAGCCCGTTGGCAGATGATACTCACTGAATATGATATCCAATACACTACTCAAAAAGAAATTAAGGGTAGTGTACTGGCCGACCATCTTGCTCATCAGCCCATGAATGATTATGAACCGATGAAGTTTGATTTTCCAGATGAGGAGATTGTGTATATTCAGGATTGTAATATGCTAGACCCAAACGAAGGACCCGAGCCGGGATCGCGTTGGATGCTTGTTTTTGATGGTGCCTCTAATGCCATGGGCAACATCATCAGAGCTATTATCACTTCTCCTAAGGGATACCACATTCCTTCCACGGCTCATATTTGTTTCGATTGCACTAACAACATGGCCGAATATGAAGCTTGCATTTATGGCATTGAAGCGGCAATCGACCTGCGCATCAAATTTTTGAAAGTTTACGGGGATTCCAACCTTGTTATCAGCCAGATTAATGGAGATTGGGAGACTCGCCATCAGAACCTAATTCCGTATCGTGAGCATGTTATGAAGCTGATTCCGTACTTTGAAGAGATCACATTTGAGCATATTTGCAGAGAAGAAAACAATCTAGCCGATGCACTGGCAACTTTGTCCTCCATGTTCAAGGTTAAGTGGGCTAATGAGGCACCTTCCATTACTATCAGAAGTTTGAGTGAGCCATCTTTCTGCTTTGAGGCTAGTTTGGAATCGGATGGTAACCCTTGGTTTTATGACGTTAAATGGTATTTGGATGCGCATGAGTACCCAGAAGGGGCATCCGTCACAGATAAGAAGTTCTTGAGAAGATTTTCAGCCAAGTTCTTTCTCAGTGGTGGTGTGTTGTACAGGAGGCATCACGATGGTCTACTGCTCATATGTATTGACAAGAAAGAAGCAGCTAGAATCATTGAAGAGATACATGAAGGTGATTTCGGGACCCATTCCAACGGGCACACCATGGCTAAAAAGATTTTGTGAGCAGGTTATTATTGGTCCACCATGGAGACTGACTGTTACAATCATGGACGGGTTTGCCACAAATGTCAAGTCTATGCTGACAAGGTGCATGTGTCGCCAGTACCTTTGAATGTATTGACCTCCCCTTAGCCATTTGCGATGTGGGGAATTGATATGATCGGAAAGATTGAACCGACTGCGTCCAACGGGTACCGTTTCATTCTGGTTGCCATCAATTATTTTACAAAATGGGTCGAAGCTACATCCTATGCCAATGTCACCAAGCAGGTGGTAACTCGGTTCATTAAGCACAACATTATCTGCCGCTACGGAGTTCCTGAGAAGATTATTACTGACAATGGGTCTAATCTGAACAACAAAATGATGAAGGAGCTTTGTGAGTCCTTCAAAATCAAGCATCATAATTCTTCCCCATATAGACCAAAGATGAACGGCATTGTCGAAGCGGCCAATAAAAATATCAAGAATATCATGCAGATGATGGTGGTAACGTATAAAGATTGGCATGAGATGCTGCCTTTCGCTTTGCATGGTTATCGCACCACGATGCGTACTTCGACTGGGGCAACCCCATTTTTGTTGGTTTACGGCATGGAAGCAGTATTGCCGGTATAAGTCGAGATTTCTTCTCTTAGGGTCATGAAAGATGTTGAGCTGGATGAAAGTGAATGGATACAAAATCGGCTAGATCAGTTGGAACTTATTGATGAAAAGAGATTGACGATTGTATGTCATGGTCAGGTATATCAGCAAAGGATAAGAAAAGCTTTTGATAATAGGGTACGACCCCAGTGTTACAAACCAGGTGACCTTGTGCTCAAGAGGATAATTCTTCCCCAAGGAGATCCCAGGGGCAAGTGGGTTCCGACTTATGAAGGTCCTTTCGTGGTCAGAAAAGTTTTCTCTGGAGGAGCGATGATGCTCACGACTATGGATGGAGAGTACTTCCCTCTCCACGTGAATGCTGACGTAGTTAAAAAATACTTTGCATAAAAATAATAAGAACCCGCTAAACTGAAAACCCGAAAGGGCGGTTTAGACAAAAAGAGGGTGTCCTGGTGAATCGGAAATCTGAAAGGGCGATTCAGGCAAAAGTTAGGGACTTAAAGCAAATGACTACGTCCAACATGAGCTCTTTGTTTCTTTCCTTCATCCCGTCACTCGGAATAAGCTCGGAGCTAATCCAAGAAGCAGGAAGATGAGAGTCATTAGAGTCATAGCACAGTCGGGACTTGATGGATATTCATATTCACATTGCTATTTGTAAGCACTTGTTTGTTTTAATTTTGCAATTTTCTTGTTTCCCAATGTAAATGACCGTTTCACAGGAAGATTTCTCAAAATCAATAGACTATCTTCTTTCAAGTATACGTTTACTTTCCTTTTCTCCCTTTTTATTATTTTGTTTGTGAAAACGTCCAATATTTTTTATGAGCATGTGCATATAAACTTCGTGGACCTTACACGGAAATGGTAATTGAAGTCATGGTTGGTCGATCGCTTGAAATGCGGATAACAAACACCACTGCCGCTATGCAAGGGGCATGTTTGTTTCTCTGTTTGTTGGACTTCTCTTTCATTATTTTAGGCATTTTTGCCTTGAGGTTTTTGTTTCACAGCTCTGGGCCGTTGTTAACAATCATAGGTCAGGGTAATATCAAGGATTGCGGCAGGTCGGCGAGATCGGCGAACCTGGTTGGAGATATTTCTTCCCCATAATGGCTTTTTATTGCGTTTCTTTGCCGCACTTTCATGTATTTTCTTGATTGATTGACTTAGCATTGTCTGCATATAGGATTTTGTTTATAGCCGAATGTCAGTCTTGATGCGTTGAATGTTTTTTCCTTGAAAAACTGTTTCATTTTACTCAATCCCTCCTTTATCACTCTTTAATCGCCTTTTCGGGCATTTTGATACCAACTGTGCCAATTCTTTTGCTTATCCAAGAGTTTAGAGGAAGGAGTTTAGCTGAAAACGGTAACTGTAGTGATGTGCTTTTGAGTAGAACCTTGTTGACGATGTACAAGCATTGTTTCAATCCCCAAACACTGGAGATATAAGGGAGTTAGACCATCGTTAACCCCTCTGAGCCTTCGAAGTAGGAGTTTTCTTTCTGTTTGAAAAAATAAAAATAAACCTTTTTAACCAGAGGCAGGGTAGATGTTCAGTTGATTTGCCCAAGCATTCAAATTTCAGAAGGAATGACCCCTCTAGGGATCACTGCATTTTATCTGAACCATGATTTTCATTTTCCTCACGGAATCCTGAGGTCGAGATCGAATTGATACAATAATGGCATTTGTGTTCTTCAAAAAAAAATAGAAAGAAAGAAAAGTTCAAAAGTCACATTGACATGTTCAAAATGGAAAGCATGAATAAGAAAGAAACAAAAAAAAAGCCCCGCTAAGTCGAAACTCGAAAACAAGTCGCTTAGGAAAAAGTTAGGGCATCCCGCTGGACTCCCAAAATGGAGATTCAAAAGATTTTGTCCAGGCAAAAGTTTGGGAAAAGAGAGCCTAAAAGGCCGAAAAATATATATTCAATAAAACTTTTATCAAAAAGAAGAGGAACAATAATATCAACAACAAAAGCAGCAGGAGTTAAGCGACAATCATGTTGGAAGATTTGTCGTGATCACTCAGCCATTATAAATCTTTTTGAAAGATGAATGTTTGTGATAAATCAGCTGAACTTAGGACAGGAGAATATCACGAAGAGGGTGGGCACCAAATAACTTGAGCCTTGAAAAACTTTTTTCAAAAGAACCTTGAACCAGGCCACGTTACAACCTTTAAAAGTCCTAACTGAAACAAGGTTTTAACTCGAACTCATACTACAACGGGATAACATTTCCTGAACTCCTCGAATATGTGTTGCATATCCATGTTGGTATCTTATCGCTCGCATTTTAACTCGTTTTTCAAAAAGGGGAAAGAAAATTTTTAAAACCTTTTTGCACTCTAGCCAGTGATTCATTCACAACAGAGATGCGACATTTTGTTTAAGTTTTCAACTTCAAGGCTAAAATAATTATCGCATCAGGTTTACCATTCTCAATAAACTTTTTTCTGTATGCAAAACAACTGTTTGACATCAAAAAAAGTTTACACGTTGAATACCTGTAAAGAGCTTAATGATGGTCAAAAAGGGAATGTTCAGTTTTCTTCTTCTTCTTACTCCCTGTGAAGTTTCGTTTTCCCAGTGAAGCTGCCTTTCCCCAGTAAAATTTCATTTCCCCAGTGAAGTTTCGCTTCCGCGGCAAAGTTTTGTTACTCCAGGGAGTTTCTTTCATAAAGTTTCATTCTAAGACTTCAAGAGTAGGATATGTTTCCTATCCCCAGTAAAGTTGTTAAGCAGGAACCCACATTATGAAGAAGTTTTAACTTCCCAATGGAATTCCCAATGGAATTCCCAATAGAGATCCCTCGCTTTGACCTCTCACTTCCCAGCCGATCTGTTGACCGGGGCATCCTTTTGTTTAGGATCTTATCTTATTCCCCAGTGAGGTTTTGATACCATATGACTACCTGCAGGATTCGTCCTTTGGTTTCATTCCAAGAGAACATCTCTCCAGCAAGATAATCTTCAACAAAGTTCTATCTCCCCGGTGAAGTCCCACCTCTTCAGCAGAGTTTTGTTCCCCCGGCAAGAGGTTTTTGTCCTTTTCCAGAAGTTGCAGTGTCGACCTGATCTTTCCCAGGAATTCGCAATCTATTTTTGCAGTTCCTCCTGAGTGTTTATGGCCCGTTCTGCTGGTTGCTCGTTTGTTTATCCGTGAAGCTCCATCTCTTCGAGGTTCCTTCCCTAGTGGATTCCCATATTTCCTGCCCTCCTTTGGATTTTGCAATTTATTTTTGCAAGTCTGGTCAAATTCTGATTTCTTGGTTATTGGCTTCTCAATTGGCCATTCTCCAGTGAGACTTTTTTAAACATGCATCATTACATTGCATCTACCAAAACGAGTAGCATTTCCATTATACGGAGCATTGCGCTATAAAAGAGGAATTCCAACATGCATCGGAACATAAGCCATTATTATTTCTGTCATCCCCAGTGATTTTCTAACACTTCGGATTTAATCCCCAGCAAGGTCTTTGTCCTCATAATCTCAGTTTCCTCCCTATACCAATATCCTTTTGACGTCAGTCATTTGTTGTTTGAGTGTCTACTTTTGACTATAGCTGCTCAGTTTCGCCCTGACACGGTCTTCTCGGGTTTAGTCTTTACTACTCTCTCTGGTTCATTCCAATATCTATTGGTGCACCTTTTCGAATACCAGTTTCTCCCTGATATTCGCTTTCAGCAGGTTTTTAGGTGTACGCCCTAACCTCCTTGCTTTAGGTCGAGTTTCGCCTCGTCGCCTGTGCATGAAATCTAGTTTCGTCCTGGTACTCATCTATTTTAGTTTCTCCTAACTAGTTATTGAGTCGAGTTTCATATCGTCTTTGTTTTCATACCTTGGACCCTTTGACGGTGTTCGTTTACCAAGTGTAGTGTTCGTACTGCGTCCCTGGTTTGAAATTAGTCTCCTTTGTTCCTTGGATTCTTCTATTAGTTTTCGTCACTGTTTATCCATTGATCTGAGACCAGCAGGTGCTCTGAGAAACATGCACTCTCATCACTTTGCTTTGGGTCGAGTTTCGCCTCGTTACCCGTGCGTGAAATCTAGTTTCGTCCTGGTACTCATCTAGTTTTAGTTTCGTCTAACTGGTTATTGAATCGAGTTTCGTCTCGCTTTTGTTCCTCTTTTTTTAGGTTCTTCCAGGTCCCTCATACTGTCTATCTTAGTTGAGATTGGCAAGTGTTCCTAGAATCACGCACTCTAGCCACTTTTTCCTTAGGATGAGCTCCGAGTTTCGTCTCCTCACCCGCGTACGTTTTCCGTTACAGAGCTTAGTTTTGTCTATACTCTGTTGGTTGAGTTTTGTCTCACCCCTTCCTTTTGAAGCCCAGTTTTTCCCTGGCACCTTTATCCGGAATTTTAGTTACGTCTACTCTTCTTTGTTTCTGTTTTGTTTCAACCTGTGTTATGGCTTCACTCTGACGCATGTCTTAGGAGTTTTGTCTCCGTTTCTTTCAAGAGTGTAAATTTTCGGGTTCTTTCGTATTCAAACATCGTCAACCCTGAATGCTCGAAAGTTATCACTTTTCTCACTTATCATGTTGAAGATATTTTAATAGGGGCAGCTGTTGCACCCCAAAATTTACCCTCTTGATTTAGGCTTATGTTTCCTCATGAATATCATATTACATTGCATTCATACATTGTAATGGGATCAAAGCACTTTGGTTGTCAAGTCTTCCTCAAGCCTTGAAGGTTATTTTGCATGGACAAGTTGCTCAAGAAATATCTTACCATACAAATCTCTGGATCATTTGAGCTCAAAGGATATGGCATATCTCAAGATGTTTTTACCCATCTCTTTGGATTCATCAGCCAAATTAGGGTTTGCTTGAGCAAGATTGTTGGCCAATGTACAAATCTTGATTTTTAAAGCAACAACATTCCTTTAATATTTTAAAGGTCTTTGCACAAAGAATTAATCAAGTCACCTAGAGGATTTGAGGTTTTGAAGATGATTCATCAGTCTCCTAATGTGTTGACCAAAATTAGGGTTTGGGATTTCATCAAGATTTCTAGAGAATTTTGAAGTGAAACTTTGCACATGGCCTTTATATGTTTGGAGGATCATATGTTTGAAGTTTTGATCATCAATTTTGAAGAGAAGTGGATCAATTGATTCATAGGGGCAAAATGGTCATTTTGGTCAAAATCAGTCAAGATCAAAGTTGACCAAGTGAATTTTTTTCCAACCATCATTTCAAGGATGTACTTTTCATATTTCAAGTCCATTTTGGTCATTGGATTAAAGAGATTGAAGTTTGGATTGAAACTTATTCTTGAAGAAACCCTAAAAGTTTCTAATTTTGGAAAATAAGGACTTAATTTCAAAAAATCATATTTTATTCATCCTTGATCAAGAAGATGCAAATGAAATATGCTTGGAAATATAAGAGAATGATATTTCACCTCCTTTTGGTCTCATATTCAAATTGGCAAGGAATCAAAATTTATGGTCTTTTGAAGTTACAAAATTATAGGTCATTTTTCAAAATTATTGAATTTCAAGCAAAATTTTGAGAACCTTAATGGATTAATTTGCAAAAACCATAAACTAAGGGTTTGTATATCTTTTCAAGACCTTTCCAAATTGTTTTCATTTGTTCCAAAATTCAAAATTATGAGCAAGTTATGAGTTTTGGAATTTCGTGGCATTTTATTGAAATTTGGCCAAAATGCAAAATGGCCATTTCTTGCAAACTCAAGTTTTAGACATTCCTCATGCTTCTAATCAAGTCCATTTGTAATTTATGACATGTTGAGGCCCATTACACTTGCTATTTCGTGCCCCATATGGTATTGCACATGTTGCATTGAAAAAAGGACAAAATTGCTCAAAATGGCCAATTCACCAACACTCTCTCATTTCAAATGATCATGGGCTGGCCTTTTAAGCATGCGTTGTTGACTTCATTTGTCTCACAAAAAGCATAAGAAGCAAAGGAACGCACGGGAAAAAGAGCTGATTCAGTATGCACCTCATTTTTGGCCAAATTTCCCAATCTTGCCCTCCAACGGATTTAAGGACAAACTTCCACTTCTAACCTTCTCTACAAGCTCTATATAAGTGAAAGCAGACAAAGAGAGAGAAATAGGATGCGCCATTTGCAAGAATTCCAGATCTAAAATTTTCTTCCATCTTCTGCAACTTGCTTCGATTCTCTCAATTCCTTGGTGTTTTCTTCAATTTTTTTTTGTGGATTCTGCTTCATCAAAGCAAGTAGATCAAGCTAGCACCCTTGGATTGCAACTGGAGTGAAGGAGACAGTAGATCCATTTTTTCTCAAAGCTTGCTTGAAGTTTATCTGGGTTTCTTTTATTCTTGCTTGATTGCTACAAATAGTTATCTGTTTGGTATTGTACTACCTCCTTTCTCCCATTTTCATTTTGCATAACTCTTTGATTGCATGATGGGACCTTTGTTGCTGATATATGTCAGGAGGACCTATGGTTTTTGTTTGATTGCATGTATTTTGTTTGCTTTTGATCGATGAGTCACTCAATTTAGAAATTGAGATCACGACTTCGCTCTCATTGCATGTTCCTTAAAGGATGTCTATTGCTTTTCCTCTTTAAATGTTGATCGATGAGTCACTCAATTTAGATATTGAGATCACGACTTCACTCTCATTGCATGTCCCCTATAGGATGTTTATTTCTTTTTCTCTTTAATTGTTGATCGATGAGTCACTCAATTTAGATATTGAGATCACGACTTCACTCTCATTGCATGTTCCCTATAGGATAGTCTTGTTAAGCTTTCTCTGACATGCTGATTAAGGTAGGAATCCATGTATGCTAACATAGGATAGGATTTTCCTTTATCCTCAACCTTAGGGTCAACCATTGTATGATAACACTAGGGATAGTATTAGGTTAGTTTCCCTTAGTTGTCTTCCCTTTCTTTGCATCTTGCATCTTAAAACAAAAACCTATTTTCTTAGAAAATCATAAGACACCTCTAATGAATTCAAACTCCTCTTCAAAATAAAAGATACAAACCAATTTTACTTTGTCTGTGTTATCTTGAAGCCGATATTTCGCCATCGCACATGTTTTGTTATCCTACATTGATTCTCAATATCATTGATAGGTGTAATGTTTTGTCATCTGTTTTATTGATGTTTCGTCATCTTTGCCATGATATCTTGTTATCTTGAAGTCGATGTTTCGCCATTGCACATGTTTGTTATCCTACATTAATTCTCAATATCATTGTTAGGTGTGATGTTTTGTCATCTGTTTTATCGATTTTTTTCCATCTCTACCATGATGCCTTATTATTTTGAAGCCGATGTTTCGCCATCACACATTTGTTTGAAGCCGATGTTTCGCCATCGCACATGTTTGTTATCCTACTTTGATTCTCAATATCATTGTCAGGTGTGTTTGTTTTGTCATCTTTGCCATGATATCTTTGTCACCTCCTAGCCAATGTTTCGCCATCGCACATTTGTTTGAAGCCGATGTTTCTCCACCACACATGTTTGTTATCCTACTTTGACCCACAATGTCACTGTTAGGTGTGTTATCTTACCATTTGATGTCTTGCCATCTTTGGCATGTTACGTTGTTATTATTTAGTCGATGTTTGATCACCTCATTTGTTCGTGGTTGCTTGATGTTTTGCCATCTTGACTATTTTTGTTTGTCCTAACTAAAAACATAAACCAACCAAAATACTTAAGCCGAACTACGGCTGCTCTGATTCCTTAAAAGGGATACGTAAGCATTGGGGTAGGGCCCAACCGAGCACAACTTTCATTTTCCCTACATTATTTTATTTTCTTTTGCATGCATTCCCTTTTCAGTTGTAAGCCATAGACATAGGATTTGACCACACCCATTTAGATTAGACAACGAGAGTGGATACCGTAGAGTACTACGGGCGTGTGGGGTGCTAATACCTTCCCCTCGCGTAACAGACTCCCTTACCCGATCTCTCGGTCGAAAGAACGTGATTTATCCCTTTTCAGGTTTTCTCGATGTTTACCTTTCCCTCTCGACGGGATAAAAGACGTTCGGCGGCGACTTCATTGTTCGATGATTTTCAGCCAGTGGTTTCAGGTAGGTTATGAAAAGGGAAGGTATCAGTACCCTTTTCATCCATAGTTATCTATGGGCTCTTAGTTGCTTGCTAGATCACTTGCTTTTGTTTGAAAGTGTGCTTTGTGGTGTGAGTTTGAAAATATTTTGAAAATGTCTTTATAATGATTCTCGTTTCTATAAGAATGCATACAAAGTGTTGGTTTTGAAAATAGTTCAAAGAGGTGTTTGTTGTGGAAGATGTTTTTTAAAAGTGACTTTGAAAAGCACCTTTGTAATGATTATCGTCTCTATAAGAATGCGTACAAAGAGTTTTTACTTTTAAAAATGTTTCAATTGTAGGTGTTGGTGTGAAAAATGGTTTTTTAGTTATGAGCAAGCAAGCAACTACGAGTGTCCCACCTACTCGAAAGGTCTTTGTTCTTTTCCTCCTCCTTTAGATATTGCTATGTTACTATTGATTGATAAGAAGCCACATCGCTGGATGTGAAGGGACGAGCGTGGGTCATTTGTATAGTCAAAGAAGGCAACCTATGGGATGTTTTAGCAATTTTCGTTAGGGAATAGATCGTTTACCGAAGGCAACATCGAGGGACATCAAGGGACTACGAGCTTTTATCGAGGGTCTTTGCTAAAATGCCCATATTTGAGGGACATGACTATTTTCTGAGGCAACAAGTGAGATTACCCTAGAGGTGCATGTATGTGAATAGTGTGTTTGATTGCATGCATTTTTCTCTTTGATTAGGGTGGTCTACTTATTGGTTTTATCTTGCCATACACAACCTAATTACTAGCATTTATGGAAACAATAAAAATGCGGGAAATAAATTTCCTACGCTATTACATGTTTTCGGGGGATGAGGTATACAAATGCACAAGTTGGGGTTGCAAAAAATAAAAGTCCTAATTATTACAACCATATTGAATGTAAATATATAGAAAATATAAAGACAAAAAAATAGTGTAAAAAGAGAGAAAGAAAAGGCATCCTGGATCGAAGGATGTGCCTTTCGATTTCACACATTTTTCCATCTTTCGATTGGGACTGGAAGTCAGTGTTAGCATGCACTATTTGATTCACCCTTCTTGCTGCTTCTTTCGACTGGACCTGCAAAGCAACATGAGTATGTATCCTTCGATTAAACCCTTTTTTCTGCTTCCTTTCGTTTGAGGTTAGATGGCAGCATGGGGAGAAACCTAAAGCTTTGATTCACACATCCTTCTTCCTGTTTTCTTTCGTTTGGGTTTAAATAGCAGCATGGTTAAGGCCATGCTAATATTGTTTCATGGCCAGGTTAGTTCTTAAAATATTGTTGATAAACAAAGAAAATAAACCAAAAGATTAGCTATGAAAACAAATAGAGAAGGTGGAAATGAAAACAAACCAAAGGGTAATGATGATGCTTGAAACGAAAGGAAATAGTTATTCACATGTTATGCTGGAAACTAAAGGTTTACGGTTGAGAGGACTTGCCTTGCTTGAAGCTGGAATGTCTGTTTGGACTTAAGTTGCAGCCCTTGATGTTCTTGTTCGAAGGGAAGAAACAAGTGTTATGTTTCTAGTGCTGGATTCGAAAGAAGGAACCAAGTGTTGGGTTGGTGTTTTCCTGGGTCCTGGATTCGAAGGAAAGAAACAAGTGTGGTGTTTCTAGTGATGGATTCGAATGAGAGAACAAAGGTGTGGTCTTTTGATTCTGGGTTTGAGAGTGTGTCAAGTGTTTGATGATTTTCACACAACCAAAGTTTTTCCAGCTACCAAAATCCCCCCTAAGATGTGTTATAGAACATCTTATTTATAAATGACGTTGGCTGAGATTTGAGAGGGAAAACAAAAGAATATGAACAAATTGAGTATACTGTTTTTGTAGCTTTCGAGGTACAGTATTTATAATCCAAATTGGTGCAAATATAGGAGCAGCGTAGTAGGACTAATGTGCAGCAGTTTTGGAGCGTTGTGGCCAGTGCAACAGGCTTGGACTTGGCAGCACATAGGACTCTGGCCAGCAAGTATCTTTGAATATTTCTCTTTCATTTTGACCAACTAGATCCATTCTTTGACCAGAACCCTCTTCAGAAAACAATATTTGTTCCCAACCAATATGTGTCTTTCGAATGGGCCTTTTGTGCATCCTTCGAAGGGGTCAAATGTGTATCCTTCGATTGGGCTACATGTGTGTCCTTCGAAGGGATCACATGCAATTATTTGAATGGGCTAGTAAGGCATATCCTTCGAATGGGAAACCTATGTATTCCCTTCAAGTCAACCAGTACATGTCCTTCGAAGGGGCCACCAACTATGTGTGTTGGAGGTTTTCAAGGGTGGAATTGAAGCAAGCTTATTTCAAGGGGAGATATTGTCCAGTCAAAGCTAGTGTGAACATAGCCAATGCCATGTGGGTGCTAGCATGAGGGAAATTCCTTCCTTGTATATGGAAGCAAGAAGGCAAGAAGCCCTTGCTTCCTGAATCAAAACAATCAATGTAAGGGGTCATTTCTTTGTGAATTGAAAGTAAACCAAGAATGAAGCCAATGCCTTCTGAATCAAAGGAAAACTACAGGAGGCCATTGCCTTGTGCTCGCTGGCATGAAACATCCATCACTGAGTCGAAGCTTACCTGCTGGTAGCCTTTGTCCAATCGAAGCTTGCCCGCGGGAGGTCACTTCTTTGTGACTCCAAGCAAGCATACAAGAGCCATTGCTCAAATGAAGGTTTGCATGAAGAGCCAATATTAAATCGAAGGATGCATGCAGGAGGCTCCTGCTTTGTGAATCAAAGTAAACATATAAGCCCAATGGTGAAATCGAAGCTTGCAGCAGGAGGTCCCTGCTTTGAATCAAAGGAAACCTTAAAAAGGCCATTGTCTTCTGAATCAAAGGGAGCTTTCAGAAGGTCATTTCCTTCTTAATTGGAAGAAGCCAGTAGGAATCCACTGACTTTTGAATCGAAGGACACCAACAGGAGGCCCTTGTCTCTTGAATCGAAGGAGGTTGTTTCAAAGGGAAACAATGCCCAGTTGAAACTTATGGATTAAGCCTGCTCGAAGGAAGTTAAAGGCTCAACTGAAACCTCTGGATCGAAGCAAACTATTTTTCTTCAATTTTGTCAAAAAAAAAATCAAATTTATCTGCTTTGCTCTTTTGATTAATAAAACAATTATACTTGTGCAATCTGCAACTTGTGAGAAAATGTCTTGAGAAATGAGAGGGAAAATTTTGGGGTACAACAATATGCCAAATAAAGGATGCATTCAAGATAATATCGGTATTAGGGTACATACCATATAATTCAAATGTCAAGCACATGCAAGTGCCAAAAAAAGAAACAAAGAGTTCAGAGAGACATCAAGTAGTCTAACTGTCATCAGGACCAGTTCACTTAGTTGAACCAGAACTTCTTTCCACACTGGAGTCTTCACCTTCATAGCTCAGTGTATCATCAAAGTTGCTGTCCATTTACAGTTCCTTGATCATTTTTTCAAAAATTAGCTTCCTAGCTGAATTCACTCTGATCACATCATCTAATTCCTTGCCGGCTTCCCTTAATTCATTGATCATTTCATCCTTGGTGGAAGTCTTTTCAGCATGAGCATATGTTAAAACAATGTCTGGGACATGTTTTCCTGAAAAGAGCTTAAAATGAAGAGTCAAGGCAGACTCCCTCTTGCACAGCACATAATTTCCACTTAGGATTCCAGGATGTTGATTTAGGATAATTCCAAAGAGGAGATAAGGAAAAGCAATTGGCATCTTAATGACACAAGTTCCTGCATGTTTAATGGTCTGATCAAAGATATAAGTCCCGTAATCAAAAAGTTTCTGGTTTCCTATAGAATAAATGAACTTTCCTAATCCAATGGAGATGGTTGAAGTGTGATTAGTGGGAACCTAATTTGCAGCTCCAATCCTATGTAAAATAGAATATTTCACACCCAGTTTGCTGACAGGAAGCTTATTTTTCATTGGCTACTACCTTACTTGATTAGCAGTAATGGCTCTACACACTTGATTGTCTGTTACTTCCAGCTCACAATAGACATCTTCAGACCTATCTAGAAATTTGTTTATAATGGCAGGAGAAAATTCTACGCACTTTCCTCTAACAAAAACCTTTATATACTCCTTACTCTTATGGTCAACACAGTCAATAAGAATATTAACAATAAACTCCTTAACAAGAGTTTCATAGCAATTGGAAAACCTGGTAACTGTTTTCATCAATCCAGCATAAGAGATCAGCTTCATGATTTCCTTGCATTCCAAAGCACCAGCTCCTAGTTCTCTTTCCAGGGAAATCCTTCTTTGATACACATACTTCCACTTTTCAGCATTCCCAACAGAGTGATAGGAGATGTTGTCAAGTGGGGCATCAGGAACCCTAACAGACAATTTCTTTTTTGCAAACTTTTTGATAGGAGAAATGTCCTGGACATCTTGCTCGACATCATACTCAGAGTCAGTCTCGTCAACTAGAATAACTTTCTTCTTACTCTTGGATCTTTTTACAGCATCCTCATCTTCATCAGTAGAGCTAACAGGTCTAGCTTTTCTTTAGCTAGAAGGAGGGGGGACCACTTTACTTCCTGCTTTTGGGCGTCCATACATGGTTTTCTTCTTGATTGTTTTGGGATAGGGTGTGGTACTTGCATCTTTCACTTTCCTGGACTTTAGCCTTCTAGCAATACCGGGTACACCATTTGTAATGAGCTCATTGTCAGACAGCTCTTCTATATTGACTATATTGTCAGCATTTTGACCTTCTCCATACTTGGAGGCAACATCATTTTTTTCAACATTTTCCTTAATATCTTGATCAACATCTTATTATTCCACTTCTTTTAGGGCAGAGGTAGCAAGCTTCTCAAGTTTGCTTTCAGCAGCATCTTTCTTGGATGATTCAACAACATCATTTTTAGGATTACTTCCTTTGTCAGCAGGAGGAGGCATGCAAGCAAGGGGAGTAGAAATTCCAGGCATAGAAAAGCCTTCATTTAATACTCTGTCCACAAGCCTTCTGATGCTTCTATCAACATTAACAATTTCTTCTTCAGTTCTATTATCAGTAGCAGTAGAAGAGTTACATCTATCACCTTTAGATTTCTTATCTAGTGATGATCTAGGTTTCTTGACCTTTTTCTCAAGCGGAGGGATCGTTGATAGAGGAGTAACATCTAGTACTCTGTCAAGGTAAAAATTTTCATTGGCAGATTTTGAGGAGGATGATGTATGATGTTGAGATACGTTTGAGAATTTTTGAGCAAGGTGATGAAGAATGGCATGGGTCCTTTTTTGATGGAGGAGAGTGAGAGTTTGTGAAAGTAGAGAGAAGAAATGCCGTAGCATGTGGGAAACAAATTGAGGCAGTCTTGTAATGATTGATTTCTAAATTTTATTTGTTGGAAACACAAATAATACAATATCACTTTAATGATATTCCCACACACTTTTAATTTCTACAAACCCTCATATAAACAGATCCCTAATTTTCTTCTAAAATTCTAAAATTTATTAGCATCCAAAGCCTTTGTGAAGATGTCAACCAGTTGTATTTCAGTGGCTACATGTTCTAAGGCAACAATTTTTTCTTCAACAAGCTCTTTTATAAAGTGATGAAGGATGTCAATACGCTTGGTCCTGATATGTTGAATGGGATTCTTTGAAATGTTTATGGCACTTAAATTGTCACAGAATAATGTCATGACATCTTGTTTGACATTCTATTATGTTAACATTTGTTTCATCCAAACCGATTGAGAACAACGGCTTATTACAGCAATGTACTCAGCCTCAGCAGTGGATAGAGACACACCATTTTTCTTCTTACTGAACCAAGATATGAGATTATTTCCCAGAAAGAAGCATACTCCTGATGTACTATTTCTATGACCAACATTTCCTTCCTAATAAGAATCACAAAAACAAGTTAAGGCAGAGTTTGATCCATGAGTGTACAGGGTACCATAGTCACTTGTCCCATTCACATATTTAAGACTCCTCTTCACATAGTTGGCATGGCTAATTTTAGTATCAACTTGATATCTTGCACACACCAGCAATGTCTAGTCTGTTAGCTGTGAGATATAGAAGACTTCCTATCATGCTTCTGTAGAAAATTTGATCTACACTTACTCCTTTTTCACCTTGTGACTGGCATTCTCTATCCTAAACTTCTTCTCTATGTACTTGGCATACTTGCTCAAAGATAAAAATATGGAGTCGTCCATTTGTTTAACTTTCAGACCAAGAAAATAGGTTAATTCAACAATAAGACTCATTTCAAATTCAGACTGCATTTGCTTGACAAAATGTTGAACCATCTCATTTAACATCCCACCAAATACAATATCATCAACATAAATTTGTGCAATAATAATATTCCCTTTTTCTTCTTTAACAAAGAAGGTTTTGTCTGTGCCACCTTTCCTATATCCATTTTCCCCAAGGAATTATGTCAGTCTCTCATACCAAGCTCTTGGAGCTTGCTTCAATCCATACAGAGCTTTCTTCAGTTTATAAACATGTTTAGGAAAACTTGGATTAACAAATCCTTTTGGTTGTTCAACAAAAACTTCTTCATTCAGGTACCCATTCAAGAAGGCATTCTTTACATCCATTTGAAACAATTTAAATTTCAAAATGCATGTAACTACCAACAGTAGTCTGATTGATTCAAGTCTAGCCACAGGAGCAAAGGTTTCATCAAAGTCCACTCCTTCTATTTTAGTGTATCCTTGTGCAACTAAACTTGCCTTATTTCTATTGAGCACCCCTTTTAATTAGATTTATTCTTGTATACCCATTTAGTACCAATCACATTTGTTCCTTCATGTCTTAGAACCAGATCCCAAACTTCATTCCTACTGAATTGTTCCAGCTCCTCTTGCATAACATTAATCCATAACTCATCATTTAGGGCCTCTTTGACATTCTTAGGCTCAATTTTTGATACAAAGCAAGAGTTTTAAATCCCTTCTCTTGATCTGGTAGTAACTCCTTTGTTTGGATCTCCTATGATAAGCACCTTAGGATGATCTTTCTGAGTTCTAATTGAAGGTTCTTTATTGAGGTGATTAGGCTGGGGATCTTCTTGAGGAGGATCGATACTTGTGTCATTTGAAATTGTTGGACAATCAGGAAAAGATGTTCCAACAACTTCTAAGACATATTCTTCAACATTCCATCCTCTATCATCAATAGTAACATTTATTGACTCCATCATAACTTTGGTTCTGGAGTTAAAAACTTTGTATGCTCTGCTATTTGTAGAGTAACCCAGGAATATTCCTTCATCACTCTTGGGATCCATCTTCCTCCTTTGTTTACGATCAGCTAAGATGTAACATTTACTTCCAAAAACATGAAAGTATTTAACAATTGGTTTTCTTCCCCTCCACATTTCATACAAAGTAGCTGAAGTGCCTTTCCTTAGAGTGACTCTGTTATGGATATAGCGTGCAGTATTCATTGCTTCAGCCCAAAAATGGTAGGGTAGCTTCTTAGCATGAATCATGGATCTGAAAGATTCTTGGAGTTCTATTCTTGCATTCTACAATCCCATTTTGTTGAGGAATAATGGGAGAAGAGTATTCATGGTTGATTCCTTCAGAGGAGAAAAACTCAGTAAATTTATTGTTCTCAAATTCCTTTCCATGATCACTTCTTATTCTTATGACATGGCTTTCCTTTTACCTTTGAAGTTTTTGACAAAGATATTTGAACACTTCAAAATTTTATGATTTTTCTCTAATAAAACTTATCCATGTGTATCTAGAAAACTCATCTACAACAACATAGGCATACTTCTTACTTCCAAGACTTTCAACCTGCATAGGTCTCATGATACGGTGGCAGAATCGACTGTTTATACTGGTTTTGCATTTATGTTTGCAAATGTTGTAGTAAGTAAGAGTCGCCACCGACTTTTCTTTTATCCAAATTAAGGAAAGGGTGAAAAGAACAGATAAAGACCTTTTCGAGAATTTTCTGAGTAAGGGGGTAGATTATGGAAAAGGAAGGTGTTAGCACCCTTTCCATCCGTAGTTATCTAAAGGCTCTTAGATGCTTAGCTAATTTTCTAAATACCTTGTGCTTTGTGTTTTGGAAAAGTAGTTTGAAATGCCTTAGTGCGTCGACTTGCTTTGTGATAACTCTAGTATCAGTCCTCAAGAGTGTTGACAAAGTAAATGTTTTTGAAATTCGTTTTTGAAATGTGTAAGTGTAAAAAAGTTTGTTCTTTTGAGCAAGCATATAACAACAATCTACTTGTACTCGAAAAGGTTTGTTCTTTTCCTCCTTATCCTTTAGACAATGTTATTTGTTGTACCCCAATTTTTCCCCCTAAGATCCCTTCATCATACCATGTTGATTCACTCACAACAAGATCACACTAGGATTCTTGGTTCCCCTCCCTACATTTAATTTTGCCTTTTTGAGGGATTACCAAGCACCTTGACTTATGTTCCTTTTGTGATCATGAATATTGTTTTGATTTCTTCATTTAACTAATAAAATACAATGTTGGATTGTCTTGCTGTTTACCGTGGTTATTGGTAAACAACCGCTGATCCTCCAAATGGTTACTTATTTGGTTACTCGCAGGATCGATCAGATTGATCCTAGGACATAGGTTGATTTTGAGGTTTTGATTAAATTGGATAATGGTTAAGTGACAATAAAATAAAGAGGCTTTAAGTAAATTGCATGAAGAAGTAGGCTTGGTAAAATAAATGAGGGCTTAAAGTAAAGGACTTCGACAGGGAAAGTAAAGAAGAAAGCAAGTAAAATTTCTGGAAAAGTAAATGACTTTGATTAATAAAGTTGGTGTTTCACACAAACATTCTCAACAATTCTTTCTCACGCGCTGGGTACTCGAATCTATATGAGTGACTTTGTATATATTTGTGAACACACGCGAGGAACTGCGTGAACTACTACTATTTATACTAAAACATCCCAAGTAACCGTCGGGCAGTTACACTGCTTCGAGATGATCCCACTTGGCACGTTCTCAACGTTCGACGCTCCAGATCTTTGCACGTTGCACTTGGTAACCGCTGAAAAACGTTTTCCCTCCAAATGCTTGAATTTCAAACCGTTTCACTCTGTACCATCGAACATCTTCGTCGAGAAGCATCTTCGACGAGAAACACCTTCGACGTCGAAGGCAACCAACTTCTCCCTTGGAAGAAATCTTCTAAGTACATTGCCATCTTTCGATGGGTATTTCGACGGACCTAGCTGGTCGAAAACAACCTTCAGCTTTAATGGCTGACCTTAATGAAACAAGGGTGTCGAATTTAAGAGCCAACAAATTGCCCCCCAAGAATGCCTTATTTCGACTCTGAAAGAAAAAGGCATTCTTTGAAATGCCATTCGACACCTGTCTTTTCATTTTTTAGTTACAAATTAAATTGTGCACTTTTTGTTGTCTTCTACCAACCACTGACAATCCCAAGAAAAACCATCATTTATCCGTACCTAAGACGTCACCTCAGTACGGCGTGCAGTGTGCCAAACGTCATTTCACAAATTGTCATCATGACAATTCCCAAAAACGAGGGCGCACGCTGCACCCTTCCATTTCTGCAGAACGGCTAAAACAACAGGGAGACGCCACGTGTCCCACTACCTTCTGCAACATTAAATGGCATTTAATGTCCTCGAATTTGGGGATTTCCCCCACTACTATAAATAGCAGTAAGTACCCATTTGTGGGACTTTTTACGCTACCTTGCTTTCAGAATTCCTCCTTTGCATACAAACTCTTGTCAACTTTGCAAACCTTTTGCTTTTCACTTCATCTTCAACCTCGTTACCAACAATGGCATCTGGTTCTTCCAACGCTCCTAGCGCCAACACTCCCTCTGGAAATGTCAAATCTAGGGTTTTCGCCACCGCTCCAGTAGTGACTCCTACGGGC
Source organism: Vicia faba (assembly GCA_948472305.1). Taxonomy (NCBI): domain Eukaryota; kingdom Viridiplantae; phylum Streptophyta; class Magnoliopsida; order Fabales; family Fabaceae; genus Vicia; species Vicia faba. Next base: position 1,285,403,084 of record OX451738.1, on the reverse strand, counting down.
CAACGAAGGGTCCCTGAACCTTTGGACATTGCTGTACGTGATGCTTACTCACGCCACCTTATGATTCCGGTTGGATATTCCAACCAGATCTTTGCTATGTCTGGCCCATTGTACCCAAGCATCGCTGAGGCCATGAAGATCAAAAGTTATTTTCCGGTAGTTGAGAGACTCAAACCGGTTGCATGCTCCAAGAAAGATGCAGAGGATAATGAAGATCCTGCTAAAGAGAAAATCGACCTCCGTTTCTTCAACAAAGGTGTTAGGGCTTTCAGGTCTGGCCCTAGCCTCACTCCTGATTATAGTGCTTGGCTGGAAAAAATGGAGAAACGCCAAGCTTCAATCTGGAAAGACATGGGAATATTCGACCTGGTTATGCTGTCGAAGACAGGTCTTAACTATTCCCCAGAGATGTTGATAGCTTCTTTACTCTTCTGGGACTACACCCATTTCACCTTCCATCTTCCCTGTGGAATGCTGACTCCCACACTCTTCGATGTGGCCGCCATCACTGGCCTTCGACCCACCGGGGAATACTTCGACCCGGAAGAAATGTCGGAGGATCAGATTGGATTCTCTGCCACAAAACCAACCTACACCACCTTCATCAATCACTACCACGATAAGTCGACAGATGCTGTGTCGGATGTCGAACACATTGCGTTTCTAGCCTTATGGCTGACACGCTTTGTGTTTTGCTCCAAGTCCTTACAGGTGACCAAGAAGATGGTCACTCTCGCCACTCAACTCCATCATGGCCAAAATATCTGTTTGGCAGAATTGATTTTGGCTAGCCTGTATGAGTCGATTAGCAACGGAGCGACTCTTCTGAAGATTATCGAGAACAGGGCTAGTCTTCTGCTTGCTGGACCTTTTTGGCTGCTTCAACTGTGGCTCAATGCCACCTTCGAGTCTTTCTTGCCTAAGAAGATTCAAATAAATGAGCAGGCTCCAGAAATAGCGAACAGACGCGTCGAAGGCACCGGATTGGCCTTGTTGACTCCAACGGAAGATGGGCTGGAGCTTCAGCAAACTTTCACAAACTTCGTTCTGATGTTTGCTAGAAGGAAAGAGTTTGCTTCGACTATGGCTCTGTTTGCTCGACGGAAGGTTGGCCCAGAGTGGTTCACAAGGCCACATCCTAGGACGTCGAGTGGTCCTCAGGTTGACGAACATACAACAATGTGGGAGGCATTCCTCACACCAAGGATAATGCCCCTTCGATTCAGGAGCTCTAAGACTCACTTGAGTCTGATTGCATATCAACCAAACCTGGTGTCTCGCCAGTTTGGTATTATTCAAACACTACCTTCTCCAATTTTTCCAAGGGAGAAGTCTATGTTATACTTCTGCAACGACTACACTGAAGAAGCTGCCACTAAGCATATCAGCAGATATGCTGGTCGAACAGTTCTTTCGTTGTTTGACTACCAGCTTAACTTTCTTTGCTCACCATCCTTTGAGGAGTGGTGGAAAAGTTACTACGCTGAGGAGTTTTTCGACGAGAAGGACTTCGTGGATGAGCTTCAGAAATCTTTTGTCCTTGTCTTGGACAAAATAAAGAAATGTAAGTTCATCCTTTCAAATTACTTTGTCTTTCTCTTTCGACTGCTAGCCTGTTAATTATTTTATCTACTTTCAGTTGTTCGAAAGCCTGCAGCCAAGAAGGCTGCAGAAGGCCAACAGGGAGGAGGCCCCTTAACAAAACCTCCACCGCCGGCGAAGACTATAGCACCGGCGAAGACCACAACAAACCAACAGGGGGAAGGCCCTTCGAAAAAGCCTTCTGCATCGGTAACCAGACTTTCATTATTTTCTTCTGGCTTTAATTTTTGACTTTCGATGCAACTGCTAAATCGAATTCCAATTGGTTTGTTAGGCACCTTCGCCCAAGAAACGGCCAGCACTGACGGTCGAATCCGGGAGCGATGAAGAAGATGATTCTCCCCCTACTCCTCTAAAAAGGCGAAAGCTGAAGAAGGAAGTTCCTCTTCCTGAGGCTGCTGGTCGAACAATTAGAATAAAGGTCGCTGGGAGAAATCCCAGGCCACCTCCAGTAATCATTGAGGAGCCAACGGAGGAGGAATTAAACGTTCTTCTCAATAAGCCTGTCGAAAGCGACAATTCCAGCCCTGGGGCTGAAGCTAATTTACAGGTAATCTCTTAGATCTCTTTGTAACTCAGGTGTTGATACCTACATTCGACTATGTCTCTTTCGAATTTAGAAGATTCTTCTTCTTCTCTTTTCAGGACACCACTGAAAGCTCAGCGCCAAGGACTTCTGAAACATTGGAGTCTGCTGAACTCAGCAGGCCACAAGAAAAAGACTTGGCGAACGATGAAGCCCATACTGAAATAAATGAGGCCAATGCTGAGACGGCAGAAAAACCAGCAGAAGATCCACAAACAGAAGAGCAACAGCCAAAAGAGATTCAGGTGGTGGATCTGTCGGAAGAGAATCGTGACGAAGGGGACCACGGCAACGCTGGCAAAGAGGATCAAGGTGCCGCTGGCGAAGGGAACCAAGATGACGCTGGCGAAGGGAACCATGATGACGCTGGTACTGCCGCAGTCCGAGTCGAAGAAAGTCAAGTCGAGGCAAATGCTACTCAACAGCCTCAAACCCAAGACAATGCTGTTGCAAAGGCTGTTACCTCAACAAAGCACAGGTCGAAAGAGGACTTAGAACTCCTGAAGCAAACTGATCCTGTTAGCTATCTGAACGCCATCATCGAGAGTAAAAGTTCGTCTGATGCTAGTCAGGAGGTTCCTACTCTGTCGGGGAAGTCCACTGAAACTTCTCCTCTCGATGAGGCTTTGACGAAGGTTAAGGCTCAGTTTTTCAAGAAGGACTTGATGAAAGCTTTGGAGGGGGACCCTACTGCTCCATCATATTTGGGGGCTGTTTTGAATACCGTATACTTGTTAGCTGTGCCTCCAGAAGTCTCAGGCTTTATCATGGAGTTACACTCCATTATTAATCAAGTCTCAGCAGATTATCGGCGACAAAGGGGCTTTAATAGCCAGCTTGAAGTGTTATATGGCAAAAGCTCTTCTGCATGGACTGCTGTAGCAGAGACAACTTCTCGAATTGCGGAAGTTGTCGAAGCAAAAAGCATCTAAACAAGAAGAAGTGGATGCCATTGATCGAGAGAATGCTTCCCTCCAGGCGCAAATCGAAGAAATAGAGGCTAAGATAAATGCCAATACTAAGCGCAAGGAGGAACTTCTCTCGACTGTTCCAGACACCGAAAGTCAAGCTGAAATCACACAAGGCCTAGAATTTGCTGAGAAAGCCCAAGGCTTCGACGATCAAATTGCCAAGCTTGTGCAGGCGAATGCCTTGTGCAACAAAAGATTGGAGCTGCAGCAAACCAAATACCTTCGACTCAAGGACTCCATTCCCTTCTGATTGATTCAGCCTTTTAACCATATTTTGTAATATGTATTCGACAACATTGCCATTTTGGCTAACTTATAAAAATTTTCCATTTTGGCTTTTTTATGGTTAATTTAGTCGTTACTTGTTATTTTATCTTTATCTCTTGGAGTGTAGGTTTGTACTTTTTCAAATATTTACCATTTACTCTCAAGAGCCTTTTATCTTCACCTAGCTCTTCGACTTCATAGGCTCCACCAGAAAAAGTCTGGATAACTCTGAATGGTCCTTCCCATTTAGGTGACCATTTTCCCATGCTTCGATCCCTTCGATCCATGGGAAGAATCACCTTCCAAACTAGTTCTTCAGGCGAAAATACCTTAGGTTTCACCTTTTTATTATAAGAGTCTTCTACTCTTTTCTTCTGAAGCCTGAGTAGGTCAAGAGCGCGCAATCTTTCTTCGTCTAAATCCACTAGTTCTTCTAACATCATATCCCAATAAATTTCAGAGGGAATATCATAATGTCTCTGAACCCTTGCAGATTGAAGACAAATTTCTGCTGGCAACACTGCATCATGGCCAAAAGTTAGCCTATATGGTGTTGTACCTATGGCTTCTTTTGGGGACGTTCGACAAGCCCACAAAATCTGGTCTAACGTCTTATGCCAATTTTTTGGCTTCTTCCCAACATGCTTTTTTATCAAGCCAATCACTACTTTGTTCGCTGCTTCGACTTGACCATTTGCCTGTGCATAATAAGGCGTTGATGTTAGGAGTTTGAAACCTGTTTCCTGAGCGAATTCCTGCATCTTCCGACCAGTGAAAACTGATCCTTGATCAGTAGCTATAGTCTCAGGGATTCCATACCTAAAGATAATGTTCTTTTGAATAAATTCAATGACATTTTCTTGGTCTACATTGACTAAAGGGATAGCTTCGATCCACTTAGTAAAATAATCAATGCCTACCAGTATATACTTCTAACTCTTTGATGATGCTGGTCGAATCTCTCCAATGAGGTCCAACGCCCATCCTCTAAAGGGCCAAGGTTTCACTATCGAGTAAAGTTCGCTTGCTGGTACATGTTGGATGCCTGTATGGACTTGACATTCTTGGCAACCTTTAGCGAACTCAACACAATCTTTCAGCATAGTGGGCCAGTATAGTCCTTGTCGAAACAACAACCATTTCATCTTATGGCCTACTTGGTGAGCCCCACATGTTCCAGCGTGCGTAGTCGAAAGGGCTATGTATGCCTCAGTTTCACTCAAACATTTTAGCAATACCCCTTCAGGCGTCTTCTTGAATAACTCATTTCCCATGAGTACATAACTCAACGCCCTGTACTTTGTTTTTCGTTCTGTCGAAGCTCCTGGATTTTGAAGATAATCCACAATGGGCTTCCTCCAATCTTGTTCTGACAAATTATCTATGAACGAAATTTCGAAGTTACTTTGATCAGCATATCCTAGTCTTGTCGATTCCAAGTCTGTTGGTGATAGACAAGTTGCTTTTATCTTTTCTCGAACTTCGATTGCTCTTTGTAATCTCGTTTTTGAAATCTTGTACCCAGATGCAATTTGTGCCAAGTCGTTGGCTATTTGATTTTCCAATCTGGGTATGTGTCGAATATTGACCAATTCAAATTTTTTCAATAAACGATTTGCTATCACAAAGTACATAATGAGATTTTCTCTTATGAATTTATATTCTTTTGTGACTTGCTTAATGACTAACTCGGAGTCTCCCATTATTTCGACTCGAGTTGCCCCCAATTCCAACAATATTTCAAGGCCAGTAATTAGAGCTTCATACTCAGCCTCATTGTTCGAACAAGAACCTGATATCTTGTACTTGAATGTTGTTGGAATTTTTTCTGGAGAAATGATCAAGACTCCTACTCCTGTTCCATATTTATGGCTGGAACCGTCGAAGTAGAATTTCCAAGGTTCTATCTCCACATAATTAATATCCTCAACTTGAATTGAGTGGTCGACTATAAAGTCTGCAACCACTTGTCCTTTCACTGCCTTAAGAGGCATAAAGGTCAAGGAGTATTCAGTTAATGCGAGTGCCCACTTGCCAATTCGACTGTGCAAGATAGGTTTCGACAACATATACTTGAAAACATCAAAATGAGACGAAACATACACATCAACTGGTTTTATATATTGCTTGAGTTTTGTACAAGAGAAATACAGACATAGACACAATTTTTCAACTTCGCTATATCTAGTTTCTGCATCGTTCAAAACTCTACTAAGATAGTAAATGGGTCTTTCGACTCCATTCTCATCTTCTTGGGCTAACATGCTTCCCAAAGTTTTGTCGGATGCAGCTATGTATAATCTCATACTCCTATTGCTACAAGGAGGCACCAAAATAGGTGGCTTAGTGAGGTATCCTTTGATTTTGTCGAAGGCTTCTTGTTGCTCTTGCTCCCATTCGAACCCCTCTTTATTCAGTCGAAGTAAGGGTGAAAAGGCATGAGCTTTCCCACTTAGGTTAGATATAAATCTCCTTAAGAAATTTATCTTGCCTAACAGAGACTGCAGTTCCTTCTTATTCGATGGCGCTTTCGCTTCCAGAATTGCCTTCGTCTTGTTCTGGTTGATTTCGATTCCTTTCTTGTGGACAACGAAACCCAAGAAATCTCCAGCTTTCACACAGAATGCACACTTCAAAGGGTTCATCTTCAGACCATGTTCTCTCATTCTTTCGAATGATTGTCGAAGGTGGTCAATATGATTCTTCCTGGAAACAGATTTTATAACAATGTCATCAATATATACTTGCATAAAAGTGTTAATAAAATCATGGAAGATAGAATTCATTGCTCGCTGGTATGTTGCCCCAGCGTTCTTTAGGCCAAAAGGCATCACTACCCATTCGTAAGTGCCTAGAGCCCCAGGGCATCGAAAGGCTGTTTTCGACACATCCTCTTCAGCAATGAATATTTGATTATATCCTGAATAACCATCGAGCATACTTAGGTATTCATAGCCAGCGGCAGAATCGACTAGCATTTCCGCCACAGGCATAGGATATTCATCTTTGGGCGTAGCAGCATTCAAATCTCTGAAATCTATGCACACCCTTAATGTACCATTTTTCTTAATTACTGGCACAATGTTTGCAATCCATTCGACATACCTTGTAACGCGTATGAATTTGCATTTCAGCAGTCTTTCGACTTCCGTCTTGATCTTCGACAGTACTTCTGGAGCGAAGCGTCTTGGACTTTGCTTGATTGGCTTCTTCCCAGGTTTGATTGGCAACTGAAGTTCTACCAATCCTCTGTCGAGACCAGGCATTTCGTCGTAATCCCATGCAAAACAGTCCTTGAACTCTTTCAACAATTGGATTACTTCCAACCTAAGTTCTGGGTCAATTTTGGCGCTGATGTAAGTTGGCTTTTTCTCTGACCCTTCGCCTAAGTTGATTTCTTCTAAAGGATCTTGCGCTAACATTTTAATGTTGTTCGCCAAGGGGTCCTTTTCGAAGCCCAAAGGCTCATCGTCATAGATGGCGTCGAGCCTCTGTTCCTGCATTCCTTCAGGCATGATATCAGGGGGTTCTGGGTCGAAATCCTTTCCTGGACCTGCAGCAGATAACTGTTGATCATTGGCCTGTGTGGCCATGTACTTTACTTCGGCTTCGAGAGCCGTTATCATCTTTGTTTCGGCTACATAAGCCGAAATTCGCTTCAATGATTGTGACTCAGTCATTATCACTGAATTCACTTCCCCAACCAGTTGGTTGGATATCAGTTAACCCACTGAAGTCTATGTGGGACAAGTCTTCTCTGTCCCATTGGAAACCATGCTCAGGATGCAGGTATAGGGAACAAAAAGTATTTGGCGCTGGCGCCATGTCGAAGTTAGGTGTTGGACATGGCCCTATGTGAGCCAAGTTCTTGTCGAAATCTGCCAGCCCTAGGTGATTCACTTCGCCCAGGTAATAGCTTTGATCTACCTCTATGTTTTCGACCATCCCATCTGGACGCCATAGCAGCAACCTCTGGTGCATTGATGATGGCACAGCTCCAACACCATGAATCCATTCACGGCCCAACAAAAGATTGTAGTTAGGTTTGGCCGATATGACCATAAACATTGTTGGTCGAAGGATAGATCCCACCTTGATATCTAGTTGGATCACTCCCATAGTGGTCCCTATGCCGCCCTCATAGTTCGACAAGACCATGTTGTGAGGCTTAATGTCCTCATCCCTTTTGCCAATTTTCCTTAGCATAGAGTGAGGAATAATGTTGATGGTTGCCCCACAATCCACCAAGATTTTATTCACTGTAGTTTCTTCGAGTTTAGCCCTTATAAATAAAGGCTTGAGGTGATTTTTCATCGCCTCTGTAGGTGGTTCGAAGAATCCATTTTGTTCCTCAGTGGTGCCATTGTCCATGACGAAATAGCACACTGGCCTATGTTTGGCCATTTCTTGCTCCACTTCCCAGTCACTTGCTTCGACCTCCACCTGTCGGTTGAATTCTCTGGGCAGCACTGAGACTATATTCACCATTATGTCCAAAGTATCATCAGACTCAGAACCGTCTTCGTCCTCGATCTCACCTTGGTTAGGCCAAACTAGCCTGTTGGTTACTGGCTCTCTTTCCATAGGTTTCCTTTGCTTCCTTAGAGGAACATTTGAACTGGTTTCTGCCTTTGGTTCATTGGCAGCCTCCCTCTCAGCTTTTCGTCTCCTTTGGTATCTCCTCCATTGAGATCGAGACATGGGATTTTTTCATTTGTAGTTGCTTGACACTTGTGCAACTTTAGGTGCAGCAACTTGAGGCTCTTTCTTTTGTGTTAAAGATGAACCCCTTGGCACATCGAAAGAGTGCCATCTCTCCTCACTTGGTCTCTTTCGACCAGAGGTTTTGTACCAGGTATCTACTGGCACATTAGTTGGAGGCCTGAAGGTCAATGGCCTCTTTTCTTGGTTTGAACCTCTTTGGGAGGCTCTTCTGGGGTCATGTCGAAGATCAACATTTTCCCTTCTCTTATTTGCTGCTCTTACGCCTTGAATATGCTCAGCAGCTTTTTTGTCAAAGATCGAACTGCATCTTGGACACAGCATCACCTCTGATTTCTTTTTCTGGCATCTTTGCAGGAAATCTGCCAGATTTTCATTTTCCCGAGGGAAAGCAGTCTTATTAGCTTGTTCTTGCCTCATGGCCTCTTCTGATGCTTTTGGGTCAGAGAGTTCGACCATGTTGACATTCATTGCATCTTTGTTGGCAAGAGTCAACTGCTTCATTTGTATCTCCAAATTCTCCGTCTGGCCTTGAACTGTGGCCAATTGAGAACTGGGTTTTGGTCCAGTTTTTTGTGCTTCAACGGTCTCCAGCTTTGGGCTTTCGACCGCTTTCTGAACTGCTTCAATTGTCTTTCTGGATAAATTCCCAGAAAAACTGCCAAAGATTGGCATGTTGATATGGTCCTTTGAGACTTCGAACATTGTGATTCCTGGCCTCTTCGAATGGCTCCTGGATGCCTCGATCACGTTCACCTCAGAAGGATCAGCATAGTGGGCCTCAGCCTGCAACAGATTTGAGTCGACAGCCATGGGGGTCTTGTCAGCAAACTTTAACCTCCCTTCTTCGATAGCGTCTTGCACAAGATTCCTGAAAAGAAAACATTGAGAAGTTTTATGGCCCAAAAAATTATGATATTTGCAAAAGCCTCTCTTCTTTCTTTGATCAAGAGGAGGCACTTTTACCCCTGGGGGTACTATCATTTGGCCATCTTTTACAAGCAAGTCAAATATTTCATCACATTTTGTGATGTCAAAACTATAAGTCTTTTTGGGGAACCTATCGTTGGTCCTTTCTGGACCAATGGGATTTTTCCCACTTGAGGGGACTAACAGTTTGCAAGAGTATGGTGGCCCTTGTTTTAGTTCCGCTAAATCGACTTCTCCTTCTTCGACAGTTATAGTATCGTCGAAGGATTCTGGATCTTCGTCATCCATATCAACATACGCTATCCTCTCTCTCTTGTGAGTTTTCGTTGCCTTTGCTTTTTCAGCTTTGAGGCGTTCTACCTGTCGAACTCTATCGGCCAGTTGGGCCATGTCTCTCAGGTATTGGGTGTCTAACTTCTTCCTAATGGAATAATCTAAACCGCCTGCGGCTATTTCGACTAACTCATGTTCCGGCACTTGTGTAAAACATCTCGCCTTGAGCAACCTAAACCTATTTAGATATTCGTCTATAGGTTCAGTGAAACGTCTCTTTACACTGGCCAGTTCTTTCAGGCTTATCTTGGTTTGCCCCATGTAGAATTGCTCGTGGAACAATCTTTCCAACTGGGTCCAATGATGGATCGAATTGGGGGGGAGAGTTGTAAACCAAGTAAAAGCGTTCTTTGTTAAAGAACTTGGGAAGTACTTAATCCTCAGGTTTTCGTTATTCGAAATATCTCCTGCTTCGATCAAGTATCTCGCCACATGTTCGACAGTAGATTCTGTCGTGTCCCCAGAGAACTTAGTAAATTTGGGGACTTTACATCTAGGAGGTAAGTCTGTTTGTAACACGTATTCTGACAATGGGGATGTAAAGTTGGGCCTTCGAAAGCCCATGTTCATCCCATTTTGAGTCATGATCCTTTCGATCATGGTTGCCAGATTATTTTCCAAACCCATGTTTTGGTATTGGATATGCTGAACTACTTCGTCAGCATTTTGGTTTCTGTTAACTAACCTTACCTCTGGGGTTATTACCCTAGGTTCCTCGACAGGTTGCTCCAATCGTGCCCTAAGGTTTTCTTCGACAGGCTGTTGGACTTGGTTGATGGTGGTTTCTTCCTCTAAGAATATACCCTGGTTTCCCCTTATTTGCGCCCTTTGGGGCTGTCGAATAGGTTGGGGTACTCCAAAGAAATCAGCCAAACGCGTCATTTGCGCTGTCATCTGCTGATTCGATTGAGTAGTGTTTTGTATTAGAGGGTTCAACACTGTACTTAAAGTTTGTGCCAACATTTGCACCATATCATGGTTGCTTTCGTCCATTTGTTGCCTCAAGACTGCTGTCGAGGCATTTGTAAGGCCATGGGCTACTTGGGACGTTCCTCCTAAGAGTTGGGTCCTATTTCTATTCGCCATACCTACTCCATAACCTTGGAGTGGCGAAGAGGCACTCACTAAAGGGTCTGAAAAAGTGGACGCAGCATTCGTCAGGCTAGCCAAGTCAGAAGTTGGCATGCCATAGGGTGGTTCTCGATTATGACTGCCTGTCATAAATCCTGGGGGAACAAAAGGCCTTGTGCCTAAATTTCCCCTTGGTGGGGGAGTTCCCAAAGGCACTCTGGGGCCTGTGAACGGAGGTAATGGCCCCGTTGCTGTGACCGTTACTGCTGGTGTCGAACCAGTGGTTATCGCTTCACTTACGGTCGGGATAACCGTTGCTCCCACATTCGTTTGTGGGATTTCGCTATTGTTTGGCGGATTCGCCATCTCTTCCCTTCTTCTAGCAGTATTGGTATCGTTAGTGTATATTCTACCACTTCTCAATAACATGCAACACTCCTCGAAAAGATGAGATTATTTTCAACAATCAACACACAGTCCCACCAGGTGTGCCAATTTGTTTACCGTGGTTATTGGTAAACAATCGCTGATCCTCCAAATGGTTACTTATTTGGTTACTCGCAGGATCGATCAGATTGATCCTAGGACATAGGTTGATTTTGAGGTTTTGATTAAATTGGATAATGGTTAAGTGACAATAAAATAAAGAGGCTTTAAGTAAATTGCATGAAGAAGTAGGCTTGGTAAAATAAATGAGGGCTTAAAGTAAAGGACTTCGACAGGGAAAGTAAAGAAGAAAGCAAGTAAAATTTCTGGAAAAGTAAATGACTTTGATTAATAAAGTTGGTGTTTCACACATACATTCTCAACAATTCTTTCTCACACGCTGGGTACTCGAATCTATATGAGTGACTTTGTATATATTTGTGAACACACGCGAGGAACTGCGTGAACTACTACTATTTATACTAAAACATCCCAAGTAACCGTCGGGCAGTTACACTGCTTCGAGATGATCCCACTTGGCACGTTCTCAACGTTCGACGCTCCAGATCTTTGCACGTTGCACTTGGTAACCGCTGAAAACCTTTTTCCCTCCAAATGCTTGAATTTCAAACCGTTTCACTCTGTACCATCGAACATCTTCGTCGAGAAGCATCTTCGACGAGAAATACCTTCGACGTCGAAGGCAACCAACTTCTCCCTTGGAAGAAATCTTCTAAGTACATTGCCATCTTTCGATGGGTATTTCGACGGACCTAGCTGGTCGAAAACAACCTTCAACTTTAATGGCTGACCTTAATGAAACAAGGGTGTCGAATTTAAGAGCCAACACTTGCTTGTTATCCATGTAGGTAAGGCCAATGAGATTTAACAAGTTACTCCATGGGTTCATGAGTTTATTTCCATGCCCTAGTCAATATAGCTTGAGAAGTTAAAACCTCACCAATGGATTGGTTTTGGGAGAATTGGCATGGCAAGGTTTCTTTGGTTCATCACATTTCAAGGTTATTAGAGTTGACTCAAAAGTACAAGGGGTTGATTAGAGAAGTTGTCATGTTTGGACAAGGCCTTGTTCCTATTAGTCACAAGAGCATATTTCTCTCAAAATTCAAGATAGGGAAGTGGTTTTTGTGGCTAAGAGTTTTCATTATCATCCTCAATAACTTCTATTAACAAATCAAGAATATTGGTACAATAAGTTTGTTCAAACTTGTCAAAGTTCCTCAAGGCATTTTCTTGATCTAGAAGCTAGGGTTTTGAAATTCAAAGGAGTATATCTTGCTCACCTTTTAGTATTTTTGAGTGATTCTAAAGACATCCTTCTTTTCAAGGGTTATCAACAAATCACTTCAAAATCTCCAAGGAGTTTTCATGTGGAAGAAACTTGGTGAAGAAGAAAGATTACAATTCATCCAGATGAATCCACAATTTTACATAAGTAACTTCAATTGACCACAACTTGGTCAATTTTCATCACCTTGAATCCATTATTTTTCCATAATGGTTTTGAAGATGTGAACCTTATGCCTTCTTTTATGTGAAAATTGTGAAGATGGATGGAGGTTGCCTTTAATATGCAAAAGATTATAGGTCACTTTATGACTTTTGGCCAACTTCAACAAGTCATAACTTGCTCAATTTTTGGAAATTTTGAGTGGTTCAAGTTTCAAAATGTCATTCAAGAGATCTACTTCATTCCATTTTTTTGGTCAAGAGAAAATTCTAAGTGGAATGCCATGTTTGGATGCAAAAGATTATAGGTCATTTTGGATGAAGAATTTGAAATATTTCTAAGTATGGAAAGTCAACCCTTTTTCTTCAACTTTGACTCAATGAAACTTTCAGCTCAAGCATCCATTTAACTCAATTCTTTTTCCATTGCAAAGCTTGTAACCTCATCTTTCTAAAGCATCAAGAATCATTCCCTAAGACCCTTGAGTTGGAAATTCCATGGATTTGAATTTGGTAACTTGAAACTGAATTTTCCAAAGTCAAAATTTTGAAATCCATAATGTGACTTCTAAACACAAGATTTATGCGCATTTTTTATTTGAACTTGATTAGCAAACTTGCCATAAGTGATTAGCACCCCAAAACGCAAGATTTGGTTGAGCTTTGATGGAAATGAAGTCACACTTCACTCGTGCTCGACCTTCACTCGATTTACCTCCAAACTTCCTTGTTTCTTCCAATTTTCATTCCCATTCACTTCCCTATAAATAGAGGACCATCCCCCATCCATTTCTTCAAGCTTTGAGAGCCAAAAACACCATGCCAAAACTTCACATGAACCCATCTTTTTTCAATTCAGTTTCTGATATTTAAGCTCCCTTTTCCAAAATTATTTGCGCATTCATCATCCTTAAGCATCATATAAACTCTCCAGCACTTAAACTAATCAAAATGAGCCATAATTCAAGCTACAGAAGTCCAGTTTTAGAGCTTCTTCCTTGAACTTCGAAAAGGTAGAATTCTCCACCATTTGGATCCAAATCAAGCACTAATCTATTCTACTCCTTCTCCTGATTCCAATGCTGCTTACAATTTTTAAATCCATTGAGAATTGAGAGAGAAATCTTAAATTGAAGGTGCTCTCTATTTTCTGGGTTTTTGATCCATATCTCTCTCCATACCTTATATAAATTTGGCGCGATGGTGGTGTTAGAATCGTCTTAAAGAGACGAGTTCAATGATACTAGCCTGGGATCCTAATTTTTCCATTTGAAGGATCTCACAAAATCCCCATTGCAGGGTGTCTGGAGGTTGAAGACGATGACATGTTACGTCTCAGCCAATGATAGTGTGCCAAACGTTTTAATTTCATTGGTTGCCCTTTTTCTGATCCTATACGTATCTCACTAAGGTCCATATCAAGCACAACGCGTCTGGTCCACTGGATCAGCTTACTAACGCGTTTTGACTATGATCTGATGGTCCACATGTTTTTGGTTTAATTTTATTTTCTGATTTTATATTTTTATTGATTAAATTTTCAAAAATTCATAACTCTTTTATTTTTTAACCAAAAATTATGAAAAAATTCACAAAAATACTTTGAATTATTTCTGATCTCATGACTATTTTTTCACATTTTTATTGACATTTGATATTTTTTGTATTTTTTGACTTATTTGCTTTCTTTTTCTGACATTTTTTAATTCTGAAAAAATTCATAAATATTATTTTGCATATTTTTAACTTTCTAAAAGTTTTATGGAATTTTATATTGAGGTTTACTATTTTTGACCTATTTTCTGTTTGTTTGAGCAATTTTAAATAGTTTAAAAATAGTTTCTGACTTTTAAAAATTACCAAAAATTTTATAAAAATATTTGGATCCATTTCTAATTTTTCTATGGCCTTACTTTTTTTTTCTTGATTAATTTGAACATAGTTGATATTTTTCTCCTCTATTTTGATTTTAAAACATTTTTTTAAACCCTTTTAATGTATATATTAAATATAATATTATTTTTTGATTATTTTTTGGCTGTCTTGAGTTGATTTTTTTATCATGACTTTATTAACATCATTGGATCTTGGGTGTTTAGTTCAACTCCACCAAAATGGATGAATGATTTTAATAATAGTTTGATTAAATTTTTTATTCAAAAGTGGTTTATTCATTTTTCTCATCCCCTCTTCATCTCATCCTTTTTCTTATTGCACTAAATGTTGTTGGAGCATGATCTCTATATCATGGCTCAAAATAAATGGTGCATAGATTGCTATTGACCGGCCTCAAAATAGGTGCGACTTCTATATAAGTCCACTTACGATTGCTTAACATAGCGCTAAATTTTGTCCCGATTCGAATAAATGATCATTCGTGGCCCAAACTTATGATTTCAAGCCCAAGTATGTTAATTTGATGTCTTTGATCCAATAACCTTGAGATTCATTGTGTGGAGGCTTTGGTTCTACCAATCCTCTAATGTATCTACAACACCTTTGGTCAACGCGGATCATTTAAACATCATTGATCATTAAATGGTACTTATGAGAATTCCAAATGGATGATATACTTGACAAAAAGCAAATGCAACTTATTGTGTGGAGGCTTTGGTTCTACCTATCCTCTAATGAGTTCCAAATGGATGTTTCGAGATGGTCATCCAACTAACCACTAATTATTGACTTGTTTTACTTTATGCTTTTATTCTTTTTTATGCTTTATGTACTATTTACGTTTAGCATTTACATTTCATGCCATTTTCATCTTTGCTCATTTGAACATTTAGTTTCTTTCTATTTTTACTTTGCTCACTTGAGCTTTTCTTTTCCTTTCTTAAGATACTTAATAATCAACATAAACCCTAAAAAATCTTTAATGGTACTTGGACTATTTGGTTACTATCCTTGGCATTATGGAGCATGGGACTTTTCTTGGACTTAGGATTAGAAACCTTGACCTATCTTGGAGATCTTATCTGATTATTTTGTATGGAGTTCTTGAGGTTTACCTCAAGACATTGGGTTGCTTGTTTGTTTTTGTGTGCAGGTTTTTGTGATTACATCCTCTGTTTGTAATCTAGAATTCACCTGTATACAGCCGTTACTCTGCCCAATTTTTGTGAAGACTCAATACACTTGAAGTTTGGTTCTCTCAAGAGGTCTAGTATTTTTGCTTGCTTGGTTTCAATCCAAAGAATGGGAACTCTATCTTGGCTCATAGTTTCAAGTATTGGCTTCTTGTTGGTTAGATGGTTCTTATCCCTAGCTTTTACCTTATGCTTTAGGATAGCCTCTTCTTCTCCTCCCATCTTCTTTGATTTCAAAAATCCTCTCCCTCCTTTTGAAAACTCTTCTTGTTTTAAACTTGAACCACTATTATAATAAACTTGGACTTATGTCCATGTATTTTCAAAACATTTTCATAAATAAACCCCAATCAACTTAATGATACCTTGACATTTTTTTGTAAGAAGACTAAAAGTCAATCAATCTCATTTCAAACCATTTTTCCATTTTGGCTTTTTTATCTTTAAACGTTTCTCAAAAGATTGAACTCTTGTCAATCCTTGTAGTGATGAAAACAACTATACTTCTACAATATGTAGTGAAGAGAGATATTTTCCACTTGGGTGTTGAGTGAGGCATTGTTGATTTTAAAATCCAAGCCATATCCTCCACTTTGAGATGATGTAAATTCTCCTTTCTCATGATTATGGGTAGTAGGTATGTTTTCCACATGGACAATGACGATGATGTTTTATCTCATAAAATTGACCAACGCATTTGTGTTTCAAATTCTTAAAAGAGGAACTATGTGTACCCTGATCCTCTATTGCACGAAAGGTGGTACGTAGGCACTAAAGGTTCACAACTGCGGCGGGTGCAAAAATCATAAAAAATATATTTCTTTCCTCGCTTCCACCATCCACTTTTTATATATAACATTTTTTATAACCAAAATATACAGATTTTACAAAGAGGTTCCTGCGGATTACCGTAGATGTTTAGGGTGCTAATACCTTCCTTTTGCATAACTAACCCCCTTACCTTGAATGTTTCCCCCTCTTTTTGGGTTATTCGCTCTTTTCCCATTCCTTTGGAAACAATAAAGCGTGGTGGCGATTTTTATTTTGATTTGTATGAAGTCTAGTCAATCCAATGGCTTAGTCTTGAACATATCTACCGCTACAGAAAAATGGCGACTTCACTGGGGACAGATTGACCTCTTGTTGGTCCATCCCTAAATGGGTTGAGCATATATTTATTTATATCTGTATATGTGTTATTATTATTTTTGTGATTATATGTTGTATATATGTTTGTCTGGATTTTCCTGGTTTTCAGGATGCTTGGTGATTACTCATAAGTCCTATACCCGGACTTGGGAAAACTTTAAGATAGGACGAGCGGTATAGTCATGTTAACTTTGAGGGAGTAATCCCAAAAAAGGAGGCATGAGATCCCCCACTCAGTGGAGGCCCCTTTGATGGTAGTGTCGTTTACCGAGTAATTGGAAAGACGTACTGCTTTCGACCTGGGAGCCTTTTGAAAGTGACTTTGAAAAGCGCCTTTGTAATGATTCTCGTCTCTATAAGAATGCGTACAAAGAGTTTTTACTTTTGAAAATGTTTCAATTGAAGGTGTTGGTGTGAAAAATAGTTTTTTTAGTTATGAGCAAGCAAGCAACTACGAGCGTCCTACCTACTCGAAAGGTCTTTGTTCTTTTCCTCCTCCTTTAGATATTGCTATGTTACTATTGATTGATAAGAAGCCCCAACGTTGGATGTGAAGGGATGGGCGTGGGTCGTTTGTATAGTCATAGAAGGTAACCTATGGGACGTTTTAGCAATTTTCGTTAGGGAATAGATCATTTACCAAAGGCAACATCGAGGGACATCGAGGGACTACGATATTTTGTCGAGGTTCTTTGCTAAAACGCCCATATTTGAGGGACATGACTATTTTCTGAGGCAACAAATGAGATTAACCTAGAGGTGCATGTATGTGAATATTGTGTTTGGTTGCATGCATTTTTGTCTTTGATTAGGGTGGTCTACTTGTTGGTTTTATCTTGCCAGACACAACCTAATTACTAGCATTTATGAAAACAATAAAAATGAGGGAAATAAATTTCCTACGCTATTACATGTTTTCGGGGGATGAAGTATACAAATGTACAAGTTAGGGTTGCAAAAAATAAAAGTCCTAATTATTACAACCATATTTAATGTAAATATATAGAAAATATAAAGACAAAAAAAAAGTATAAAAAGAGAGAAATAAAAGGCATCCTAGATGGAAGGATGTGCCTTTCGATTTCACACATCTTTCCATCTTTCGATTGGGGCTGGAAGTTAGTGTTAGCATGCACTGTTCGATTCACCCTTCTTGCTTCTTCTTTCAACTGGACCTGCAAAGCAACATGAGTATGTATCCTTCGATCAAACCCTTTTTTCTGCTTCCTTTCATTTGAGGTTAGATGGCAGCATGGGGCGAAGCCTAAACCTTTGATTCACACATCCTTCTTCTTGTTTTCTTTCGCTTGGGTTTAAATAGAAGCATGGTTGATGCCATGCTAATATTGTTTCATGTCCAGGTTAGTTCTTAAAATATGTTTGATAAACAAAGAAAATAAACCAAAAGATTAGCAATGAAAACAAATAGAGAAGGTGGAAACGAAAATAAACCAAAGGGTAATGATTATGCTTGAAATGAAAGGAAATGGTTATTCACATGTTATTCTTGAAACGAAAGGTTTAAGGTTCAGAGGACTTACCTCGCTTGAAGGTGGAATGTGTGTTTGGACTTAAGTTGCAGCCCTGGGTGTTCTTGGATTCGGAGGGAAGAAACAAGTGTTATGTTTCTAGTGCTGGATTCGAAAGAAGGAACCAATTGTTGGGTTGGTGTTTTCCTGGGTCCGGGATTCGAAGGAAAGAAACAAGTGTGGTGTTTCTAGTGCTGGATTCGAAAGAGAGAACAAAGGTGTGGTCTTTTGATTCTGGGTTTGAGAGTGTTCCAAGTGTTTGATGATTTTCACACAACTAAAGTTTTTCCAGCTACCAAAATCCCCCCTAAGATGTGTTGTGGAACATCTTATTTATAGATGACGTTGGATGACATTTGAGAGGGAAAACAAAAGAGTTTGAAAAAATTGACTATACTATTTTTGTAGCTTTCGAGGTACAGTATTTGTAAGCCAAATTGGTGCAAATATAGGAGCAGTATAGTAGGACTGATGTGCAGCAGTTTTGGAGCGTTGTGGCCAGTGCAGCAGGCTTGGACTTGGCGGCACATAGGACTTTGTCCATCAAGCATCTTTGAATATTTCTCTTTCGTTTTGACCAACTAGATCCATCCTTCGACCAGAACCCTCTTCAGACAATAATATTTGTTCCCAACCAATATGTATCTTTCGAATGAGCCTTTTGTGCATCCTTCGAAGGGGCAAAATGTGTATCATTCAATTGGACTATATGTGTGTCCTTCGAAGGGATCACATGTAATTCTTAGAATGGGATAGTAAGGCATATCCTTCGAATGGGAAACCTATGTATGCCCTTCAAGTCAACCAGTACATGTCCTTCGAAGGGGCCACCAACTATGTGTGTTGGAGGTTTTCTAGGGTGGAATTGAAGCAAGCTTATTTCAAGGGGAGATATTGTCCAGTCGAAGCTAGTGTGAACATAGCCAATGCCCTGTGGGTGCTAGCATGAGGGAAATTTCTTCCTTGTGAATTGAAGAAAGCAGGCAAGAAGCCCTTTCTTCCTGAATCAAAACAAACACTGTAAGGGGTCATTGCTTTGTGAATTGAAACTAAACCAAGAATGATGCCAATGCCTTCTGAATCGAAGGAAAACTACAAGAGGCCATTGCCTTGTGCTCGCTGGCATGAAACAACCAATACTCAGTCGAAGCTTACCTGCTGGTAGCCTTTGTCCAATCGTAGCTTGCCCGCGGGAGGTCACTGCTTTGTGACTCCAAGCAATTATACAAGATCCATTTCTCAAACGAAGGTTTGCATGAAGATCCAATCTCCAATCGAAGGCTGCATGCATAAGGCTCCTGCTTTGTGAATCAAAGCAAACATGTAAGCCCAGTGGTGCAATCGAAGCTTGCATGCAGGAGGTCCTTGCTTTGAATCAAAGGAAACCTTCAAAATGCCATTGTCTTCTGAATCGAAGGGAGCTTTCAGAAGGTCATTGCCTTCTTAATTGAAAGAAGCCAGTAGGAATCCACTGACTTTTGAATCTAAGGACACCAACAGGAGGCCCTTGTCTCCTGAATCGAAGGAGGTTGTTTCAAAGGGAAACAATGCCCAGTCGAAGCTTATGGATTAAGCCTGCTCGAAGGAAGTTAAAGGCTCAATCGAAACCTTTAGATCGAAGCAAACTGTTTTTCTTAAATATTGTCAAAAAAATCAAATTTATCTGCTTTGCACTTTCAATTAATAAAACAATTATACTTGTGCAATCTACAACTTGTGAGAAAATGTCTTGAGAAATGAGAGAGAAAATTTTGGGGTACAATAATATGCCAAATAAAGGATGCATTCAAGATAATATCACTATTAAGGTACAGACCATATAATTCAAATGTCAAGCACATGCAAGTGTTAAAAAAAGAAACAAAGAGTTCATAGAGACATCAAGTAGTCTAACTGTCATCAGGACCAGTTGACTTGGTTGAACCAGAACTTCTTTCCACACTGGAGTCTTCACCTTTATAGCTCAGTGTATCATCAAGGTTGCTGTCCATTTACAGTTCCTTGATCATTTTTTCAAAAATTAGCTTCCTAGATGAATTCACTCTGATCACATCATCTAATGCCTTGCCGGCTTCCCTTAATTCGTTGATCATTTTATCCTTGGTGGAGGTCTTTTCAGCATGAGCATATGTTAAAACAATGTCTGGGACATGTTTTCCTGAAAAGAGCTTAAAATGAAGAGTCAAGGCAGACTCCCTCTTGCACAACACATAATTTCCACTTATGATTCCAGGATGCGGATTTAGGATAATTCCAAATAGGAGATAAGGAAAAGAAATTGGCATCTTAATGGCACAAGTTCCTGCATGTTTGATGGTCTGATAAAATATATAAGTCCTGTAATCAAAAAGTTTCTGCTTTCTTATAGCATAAATGAACTTTCCTAATTCAATGGAGATGGTTGAAGTGTGATTAGTGGGAACCCAATTTTCAGCTCCAATCCTATGTAAAATAGCATATTTCACACCTAGTTTGCTGATAGGAAGCTTATTTTTCATTGGCTACTCACTTACTTGATTAGCAGTAATGGCTCTACACACTTGATTGTCTGTTACTTCCAGCTCACAACAGATATCTTCAAACCTATCTAGAAATTTATTTATAATGGCAGGAGAAAATTCTACACACTTTCCTCTAACAAAAACCTTTCTATACTCCTTACTCTTATGGTCAGCATAGTCAATAATAATATTAACAATAAACTCCTTAACAAGAGTTTCATAGCAATTGGCAAACCTGGTAACTGTTTTCATCAATCCAGCATAAGAGATCAGCTTCATGATTTCCTTGCATTCCAAAGCACTAGCTTTTAGTTCTCTTTCGAGGGAAATCCTTCTATGATACACATACTTCCACTTTTCAGCATTCCCAACAGAGTGAAAGGAGATGTTGTCAAGTGGGGCATCAGGAACCCTAACAGACAATTTCTTATTTGCAAATTTTTGATAGGAGAGATGTCCTGGACATCTTGCTCGACATCATACTCAGAGTCAGTCTCGTCAACTAGAATAACTTTCTTCTTACTCTTGGATCTTTTTACAGCATCCTCATCATCATCAGTAGAGCTAACAGGTCTAGATTTTCTTTTGCTAGAAGGGGGGGACCACTTTACTTCCTGCTTTTGGGGGTCCATACACGGTTTTCTTCTTGATTGTTTTGGGAGAGGGTGTGGCACTTGCATCTTTCACTTTCCTGGACTTTATCCTTCTTGCAATACCAGGTACACCATTTGTAATGAGCTCATTGTCAGACAGCTCTTCTACATTGACTATATTGTCAGCATTTTGACCTTCTCAATACTTGGAGGCAACATCATCTTCTTTAGAAGGATCATTTTCTTCAACATTTTTTTAACATTTTCCTCAATATCTTGATCAACATCTTCTTATTCCACTTCTTTTAGGGCAGAGGTAGCAAGCTTCTCAAGTTTTCTTTCAGCAGCATCTAACTTGGATGATTCAACAACATCATTTTTAGGATTACTTCCTTTGTCAGCAGGAGGAGGCATGTGAGCAAGGGGAGTAGAAATCCCAGGCATAGAAAAGCCTTCATTTAATACTCTGTCCACAAGCCTTCTGATGCTTCTATTAACATTAACAATTTCTTCTTTAGTTGTATTGGCAGTAGCAGTAGAAGAGTTACCTCTATCACCTTTAGATTTCTTAGTTGGTGATGATCTAGGTTTCTTGACCTTTTTCTCAAGCGGAGGGATCGTTGATAGAGGAGTACTATCTATTACTCTGTCAAGGGAAAGATTTTCATTGGTAGATTTTGACAAGGATGATGTATGATGTTGAGATATGTTTGAGAATTTTTAAGCAAGGAGATGAAGAATGGAAAGGGTCCTTTTTTGGTGGAGGAGAGTGAGAGTTTGTGAAAGTAGAGAGAAGAAATTTCGTAGCGTGTGGGAAATAAATTGAGGTAGTCTTGTAATGATTTCTTCCTAATTTTAATTTGTTGGAAACACAAATAATACAATATCACTTTAATGATATTCCCCCACACTTTTAATTGCTACAAACCCTAATATAAACAAATCCCTAATTTTCTTCTTAAATTCTCAAAGTTATTAGCATCCAAAGCCTTTGTGAAGATGTCAGCCAGTTGTATTTCAGTGGCTACATGTTCTAAGGCAAAAAAAATTTCTTCAACAAGCTCTCTTATAAAGTGATGAAGGATGTCAATATGCTTGGTCCTACTATGTTGAATGGGATTCTTTGAAATGTTTATGGCACTTAAATTGTCACAGAATAATGTCATGACATCTTGTTTGACATTCTATTCTGTTAACATTTGTTTCATCCAAACCGATTGAGAACAACAGCTTCCTGCAGCAATGTGCTCAGCCTCAGCAGTGGATAGAGACACACAATTTTTCTTCATACTGAATCAAGATATGAGATTATTTCCTAAAAATAAGCATCCTCCTGATGTACTTTTTCTATCACCAACACTTCCTTCCTAATCAGAATCACAAAAACCAGTTAAGGCAGAGTTTGATCCATGAGAGTACAGGGTACCATAGTAACTTGCCCCATTCACATATTTAAGAATCCTCTTCACATAGTTGGCATGGCTAATTTTATTATTAACTTGATATCTTGCACACACCCCTACAATAACGGAAATGTCTGGTCTGCTAGCTGTGAGATATAGAAGAGTACCTATCATGCTTCTGTAGAGACTTTGATCTACACTTACTCCTTTTTCACCTTGTGATTGGAATTCTCCATCCTAAACTTCTTCACTATGTACTTGGGATACTTGCTTTGAGATAAAAATATGGAGTCTTCCATTTGTTTAACTTTCAGACCAAGAAAATAGGTTAATTCAACAATTACACTCATTTCAAATTCAGACTGCATTTGCTTGACAAAATGTTGAACCATATCATTTAACATCCCACCAAATACAATATAATCAACATAAATTTGAGCAATCATAATCTTCCCTTTTCTTCTTTGACAAAGAAGGTTTTGTCTCTGCCACCTTTCCTATATCCATTTTCCCTAAGGAATTTTGGCAGTCTCTCATACCAAGCTCTTGGAGCTTGCTTCAATCCATACAGAGCTTTCTTCAGTTTATAAACATGTTTAGGAAAACTTGGATTAACAAATCCTTTTGGTTGTTCAACAAAAACTTTCTTCATTCAGGTACCCATTCAAGAAGGCATTCTTTACATCCATTTGAAACAATTTAAATTTCAAAATGCATGTAACCACCAACAGTAGTCTGATTGATTCAAGTCTAACCACAGGAGCAAAGGTTTCATCAAAGTCCACTCCTTCTATTTTAGTGTATCCTTGTGCAACTAACCTTGCCTTATTTCTAGTGAGCACCTCTTTTTATTAGATTTATTCTTGTATACCCATTTAGTGCCAATCACATTTGTTCCTTCATGTCTTAGAACCAGATCCCAAACTTCATTCATACTGAATTGTTCCAGCTCCTCTTGCATGGCATTAATCCATAACTCATC
Organism: Vicia faba; assembly: GCA_948472305.1. Lineage (NCBI taxonomy): Eukaryota > Viridiplantae > Streptophyta > Magnoliopsida > Fabales > Fabaceae > Vicia > Vicia faba. Next base: position 1,285,379,460 of record OX451738.1, on the reverse strand, counting down.
AGTTAGGGCCTCTTTGACATTCTTATGCTCAATTTTTTATACAAAGCAAGAGTTTGAAATCCCTTCTCTTGATCTGGTAGTAACTCCTTTGTTTGGATCTCCTATGATAAGCTCCTTAGGATGATCTTTCTGAGTTCTAATTGAAGGTTCTTTATTGAGGTGATTAGGCTGGGGATCTTCTTGAGGAGGATAGGTACTTGTGTCATTTGATTCTATTGGACAATCAGGAAAATATTTTCCAACATCTTCTGAGACATCTTGTGATCGGTGGATCTGGAACTGACTGTTTAACGCTGGTTCGCGAAATGTCGCGGAAGCAAGAGTCGCCACCGTCTTTTATTTTCTCCAAATGGAAAGGACAAAAGAACAGAAAAATTCCTTATTGAGATTGCTCTCGGTTCGGGAGGTAGATTTATAGAAAGGGAAGGTGTTAGCACCCTTTCTATCCATGGTTATCCATGGGCTCTTAGATACTTGCTCATTTGTGTCTTCAAAATTGTTTGTTTGCTTTTCAGAGTGGGTTTGAAAAAGTTTCGTTTAAAATTTCAGTTCGACTCTTGTATCAGTCCTCAAGAGTGTTTGAAAACTTGTTTTTGAAAGCTTTTTGCAAAGTGTCGGTGTGAAAAGAAGTTTTTTGATTTGTTTTGAATTAGAGCAAGTATCTACGAGTCGTCTACCTACCCTAAGGAATTCGTCTGTGTAAATGTCCTTAAGATAGTGCCATCCCACCATTGAGAGGTAGGTAGCACCACCGTTGGAGGTGTTCGGGTCAATTCGAGGGTTCGGGACATTGTGGTCACCAGAGCAATAGGAAGACACCTTAGAAGCTACCCTCATGCCATGTTCATGGACATGAGGACTTACTAAAACGTCCTCTACTCGACGACCACGTTTCGAGGGGCAAGGCAACAGTGAGGCGTACCCTAGGGGTGGTGTGTGAATTGCGTGTCATTTTCAGTTATATTTGTCTTGTTCATGCATTGGTGATCTACGCTTTGTTTTTATTTTAGGCATTCATTCTTTCATGTGGTTATTAACAGTTAAAAGGTGCGGAATTAAAAGTCCTACACTATTACAAAGGCGCGGGTCTACATCGCCAAATTAATCCAAGACCCGATTTGAATAAAATAAAATGCGGAAAGATAAATGTCCTAATTAATCTATTACAAGGCTTTGGGGTAATTACATGAAATTTATAAAAAAATAAATAAAATAAGCGCACGAAACGAAATTATAATCGAAAGCGAGGGCGTTGGACCCTTTTAAAGAAATTAAATTGAAATTATGAAATTAATTAAATTAAATAAAGGAAAAAGACTTATTTTTTGATATTTTTTGTACTTTATGAAATTAAGAAAATTAATGGAATTAAAAACCCTAATTCTACGTATTTTTTAATTATTAAAGAAATAAATTCAAGTTTGACCTAATTTACATTAATTATTTACATGGCATATTTATTTATAAAAATAATTAATATTTAATAATGGTAAAAAAGAAAAGAAAAAAAGAATAAAAGCATCAAAACCCTAATCTCTTTATTTTTAGTTTATTAAAAAAACATTGAATTAAACCTAGAATTAAAACTAAATTAGTTAACAAAATTTATTTACAAAATAATATTAATTAATGTTAACAAAGCATATTTTTTATTGTTTCATGATTTTCTGATTTTTTTGTATTTTTATATTATAAAATTTATTTTATGAATTAAAAGAGAATAATTAAAACAAATAAAATAAAAAGAAAGAAAAAGAAAAAGGGAAAGAGATACAAACAAGAGGGGTGTTGACCCAAAGTTGGAGGTGAATTCCCAGCAATTTGGCCCATTTGAGGAAGGCCCTTTTGACTTTTCTGGGATGCGTGTGGAACATTTGACTGATGTCCATGGTGGACTCCAGATCCTGACCTTCAGATTCGTCTCCTGGGACATGTGGCGCGCCAGGATACTGGATGCATGGTGGACCACTAAAAGATACACTGCGTAGGAACACATTAGGCAAAATAATATTGAGAAGGGAGGGGACCTGGGAATCGAACCCAGGTTCCAATGCTTGAAGGCCACCTCACTTACCAACCAGCCAAGCGCGTTCGTTTGTAATACTAGTGGAACCTGATTCATATGAGAGAGAACAAGTGCTATTGGTAAACATAAAAGAAAATGCGCGAATATTTGAATGGCCCTGTCTGGTTGAGACACCTCAGCGTCTTCTCCACCATGCCTTTGCTTTTGCCTGAAAAATACATCAAATAGCGGGGGTTTTGAACCCCCACTAACTCAAACCTGGAAAATAACGAATAGCTCATATGCAAATATAAATAAGGCGCGACTCGTGAGTTTGATTCGTTTTGAGGTCCTGAGTCCAATGGCATAGGTCTTATGGTTCAATTTTTCCATATGAATGAAGCCCTCTTTTTAAGCTTTTGAAACCCTAATGCGTGTTCATGGTAATTTTGCATACAGGTGTCTGAAACTCAATTGAATGGTACCAATGGCTTTAGAAACATCATGTTAGTATAAATCACATATTAAAAGTCATGAATAACGTATGAAGATGCAAACACGATTATCAAAATTTTACAGAAAAGTTAGACTCCTATCTACCAATTCTTTGCGCTTGGAGAGTTGATATTGATTGGAGTAGCTTCCTGGATGCCTTGGCAAGCTATTGGAATGGTTATTTTGCCTTGAAACAAACTCTAACTGTGTTTTTAGTTTTGAAAAATCTTAGAGAAAAGTGCAATGTGTGTATTCCTCTTGGGCGCAGCTTTCAGGTTCTTTAGCATTAGGGTTGTGTTCTGGCTTTTATGAGGAGTGTTTTAGGTTTGCAAAACAAATCCAAAACCTTTGTAATCATGAATCAAATATTTGATTTTTAATGGTATCTTTTCCAATCTTTTCCATGTGAAGATCATGCCAATCACTGTCAATTCTTTCCATATTGAGTGTGCACGAAATCTTGGAGTTATGATGAGTAGAAATGCTGCATAAAAAGATTTGAAAGGTGGCATTTAGTATTTTTTTTTCATATTTAATTTGAATTAAAGGAATTAATAGATTTAAAAATTCAATTAATAAATTAAAAATAAGAAAATAACTCCCCTTTGGGTCAATGGGTCGTGCATAGCTTTTAGGTGATGATTCTTGGAAGAAATTGAGGCCCATTAGCAATTTTGAGGCATTTGAAGCAAAGTTGACTTTTCAAAATTCCCAAATATTTCCCAACTTCCACAAGGCATATCTTGCTCAATATTTAAGCTTTGATCATGTTCTTGGACATTTTGGAAAGGTATTGAAGTCCTCTAACCAATTCCTTTTGTCCCATGTCATTTTGATTTACCAATCTCAAGTTATGGCCTTTGACTTAAAGTGCCTTTTTGTTGACTTTTGTAAATGACCTATAATGTTGAGATTGATAACTTTTTGTGAGAGCATTTCTTGGACTTTAAGTGTGAAGAGGAGTTGTAGGAAATGTCTTTCTCTTCAAAATGAGCTTTGGATGGAATTTTTATGATAAACCATGTGGAAGTTATGCCTTGGTCAAGTTACAGTTGACTTTTTCAACTGTCCAAATATGGAAACTTTTGCATCTTGAGACTTTTTGAGCCATGCCTTGAGAATCATGATCAAGAATTGATCAAATGATGTTTGTGGCTTCAAAATAAGATGTTGACCAAAAATTTGAACTTTTGACTGTCAAATGACCATTTTGCCCCTGTAGTTGATTGCTGAGCAATTAGGGTTTTTGACTGTACAATTTTGTGTTGTGAGTCTTGAAACTTAGCATATGGATGCTTGACCATGTTTATAGGCATGTGGGACTTGCTTGGACCCTTGGAAACTTCAACTTCTTTGCCAGAACCAAAACCCTAGTTTTTGACTATCAGGAGGCAATTGAACTGTGCAACCCTTGGGAGATTTTGAATCATGCTCTTTGCAAATCTTGAAGAAAATGGGAGGGAAAATTTTGGGGTACAACAATTGCCCCTGTTCAATCTTCTTAGACCTGAGGATGTAGATTGGCTGACGTGCCTTTCGTAATCCGAAGGTGGAAGATGATTGAACACTAGAGTGCCCAGAAATTTGCGCTCACATAGTAGTGTGATGGTGGGAATGGGCTTATAGATGCCATTTGGAGATTGATGGATAGGATGATGGGCTTATAGATGCCATGCTGAGAGGTGATGGATAGGTGGATGGGCTTATAGATGCCATCTGGATGTCGATCGCGTAAGAGATTCCTTAGCGAGAACTTGCGTACCTGAAAAAGAAAATGATTACCTGACCTGTTACAGGAGCTGGTCTTCAAACTCTTTGTATAGATGCGCCCTGACTGGTTACAGGAATTGGGTCTGGAGCTTCAAAAGATTATGAATGAACCAGGGATGGTTACTACCTCAACGGGACGGTGAGAGAACCTTGGGCGATTACTACCTCAATAGGAACGCTGAGAGAATCTGGGGGCGATTACTACCTCAACAGGAACACTGAGAGAACCTTGGGCGACTACTACCTCAACAGGAATGCTAAGAGAATCTTGGATGTCTTCTACTGGGATAAGAATTAGGGAGATCTTAGGGTCGATCTGACTGAACCGGAGAAGGCCTTTGACTGGATAAGAATCAAGAAAATCTTAGGGTCGATTTAACTGAAGCGGGCAAGGTCTTGAAATCTTCAACTGGATAAGAATCAGGGAGATCTTAGGGTCGATTTGACTGAACCAGAGAAGGCCTTTGACTGGATAAGAATCAGGAAAATCTTAGGGTCGATTTAACTGAATCGGACAAGGTCTTGAAATCTTCAACTGGATAAGAATCAGGGAGATCTTAGGGTCGATCTCACTGAACCAGAGAAGGCCTTTGACTGGATAAGAATCAGGAAAATCTTAGGGTCGATTTAACTGAACCGGACAAGGTCTTGAAATCTTCAACTGGATAAGAATCAGGGAGATCTTAGGGTCGATCTGACTGAACCAGAGAAGGCCTTTGACTGGATAAGAATCAGAAAAATCTTTAGGAATTGATTTAACTGAACCAGACAAGGTCTTGGAATCTTCAACTGGATAAGAATCAGGGAGATCTTAGGGTCGATCTGACTGAACCAGAGAAGGCCTTTGACTGGATAAGAATCAGGAAAATCTTAGGAATCGATTTAACTGAACCAGACTAAGGTCTTGAAATATAGCTGAAAACTTAACTGGATCTTTCCTGAAAGGTAAAGGTCAGTCATATGCAATGCATGATATGGATCAAGCAATGATGCTCTCAACATAAATGAGACTTGTAAGATATGATGCGTATATGCATGCTATAATGTATGGAAAATGTGATGTTTATGAACGTATGTTTTTGTCTAGGAAAATAAATCCTTGACGGGTGCCGGGAAGTTAACTCCTGGGCTGATGTTTGAAGAAAAGAGTATTCGTTTCCACTGGGGATGATAGTTGCAAGAATACCGGTAGGAGAAGATAACTCCGTTGGGGGATAAACTTGGCGAATGGATTACTCTGCGGGGAGAAAAGATTACTCTTAGCGATCTTGCTGGGGGCAATACTCTGTGGGGAGAGATGTACTTTGCTGGAATGTTGATGGTAACTTTGTTGGGGATACCATTGTTGTGTTGGAAGTGTTAATAGACTTCGCTGGGGATAAGAAGACTTCGCCGAGAACGATCTTTCCGTGGCTTTTGGCTGAGGATAACCCAGTTATATCCTGGTAGGGAAATAACTTTTGAATAAAGCCGGGGGACGCGTTCGTGCTCTGCGGAGATAAGCTTCCAGAATCTACTGGGGATAAGCTTACTGCTGGGGAGATGACTCCAACTTTCCTGGGGAAACTGGATTGGACTCTCCTGGGGAAATTTTGAGATGTACTGGGAGGGACTCCACTGAATGTTTGATATACCGCCGGGGAACAATCTTTAGGTCAAGACTGCCGGGGATGTTTGTTAGGAATGTTCGTATATTGCTGGGGAGTGTTGAGATCTGCGGGGATACCCAACTTCCTTAAGGCTGATTGTATAGCTTGGCTTGGGGAGAGTGCATTGACTTGTTGACTCACTCTCTGGGGAATTAAGACATACTGGTTACGTTCTTCCGCTGAACCTACCTTGATACCTTGGTGGACAGAACAATTAGATCGCTTAGACCACTCATTATTGCCCCTGTTTCTAATGGTACCTGTAATTAATCCTTTGTTTTGTATGCAAATATTTATGAGTTAGCAATTAGTGTCAATGCATATATCACAAATTGAACCTTGGACGTTCTTCGCAAAACAAAACAGAAAAGGAAAAACAATCGGCAATTTTAATTGAAAAGTGATTTTTGTATTGATTTTTGAATTTGCCTGTAAATAGGCGTTTATGTACAAGAGGCTAACGTCTTAGTAAGAGAACGCCGCCGAACAAAAGAGTTTATACAAATTTGTACAAAGGAAATTAAAACAACTATGTGAAAAGAATGACCCCACTGGGTTCCAACTCTGCTATCGCCTTTATATCTTTGAGCGTCTCATCACTTGATGACCTAGTCGAGGATGAAGCTGATTGATCGATGCCGTCTGAACTTGATGTAGATACCGGATTCTGGATGCAAAGTGATCCAATGAGACATAGTATTACGCTTTATCCCTAACTTTTGCCTGGACCGCCCTTTCGGGTTTTCAGTCCACCGGGATACCCATTTTTTCCCAAGCCGCCTTTTCAGGTTTTCGACTTGCCGGGTGTACAGATTTTTTTCATTTCATCCCTTCATTTTGCCCGAACCCTTTTGGTTCGCCGGGAAGCCCTAATTTTTGCCTATGTATGTCAACCTAGCGGGTCTTTTTTTTATGCGTAGTATCTTTTTACTATGTCTGCATTGGCGGGGTGAGGAAGGTCGTCACCATCCATGGTGGTTAGGATCATGGCTCCTCCTGAGAACACATGTTTAACCACAAATGGCCCTTCGTACGTAGGGGTCCATTTGCCCCTTGGATCACTCTGAGGAAGGATGATACGCTTGATTACCAGATCCCCAACTTGATATTCTTGTGGTCTGACCTTTTCGTTAAATGCCTGATCATTCGTTTTTGATACGTCTGACCATGACAAATAGCAGCAAGTCTCTTTTCATCAATCAGGTTTAACTGATCAAGTCGTGTCTGGATCCAATCGTCTTCGCTCAGATCTGCATCCTTCATTATCCGGAGAGAGGGTATCTGCACTTCGATTGGTAAGACTGCCTCCATACCGTAGACCAAGGAGAAAGGAGTTGCCCTGGTTGACGTCCTGGCTGAGGTACGGTACCCATGAAGAGCGAACGGTAACATCTCGTGCCAAACTTTATAAGTCACTGTCATCTTCTGCACAATTTTCTTAATGTTTTTATTCGCTGCTTCTACAGCCCCATTCATCTTCGGTCTGTAAGGAGAAGAGTTGTGGTGCTGTATCTTAAACTGCTCGCAGAGCTCAGTGATCATCTTGTTATTGAGGTTGGTACCGTTGTCTATAATGATTCTTTCTGGGATGCCGTACCGACAGATCAGGTTATGCCGAATGAACCGTGCCATAACGTTCTTGGTTACCGTAGCGTAGGAAGCTGCTTCAACCCACTTCGTGATATAATCAATCGCTACAAGGATGAAGCGATGCCCGTTAGATGCCGTAGGTTTAATCTCACCGATCATATCTATGCCCCACATTGCAAAAGGCCAAGGTGCAGTCAGAACATTCAGAGGCACTGGAGGAACATGCACCTTGTCTGCATAAATCTGGCATTTGTGACATGTCCGAGAGTGTTGGTAGCAGTCGGCTTCCATTGTGGACCAGAAATACCCTGCCCGAAGGATCTTCTTTGCCATCGTGTGTCCACTGGAGTGTGTCCCGAAGGTACCTTCATGTAACTCTGCCATGATCCTTTCTGCTTCAGTCTTATCCACACAACGCAGTAAGGTCGAATCATGGTTTCGCTTGTACAGGATGTCGTTGCTAAGGAAGAACTTTGCTGCGAACCTTCTCAGAAACTTCTTATCGTTGACAGACGCACCTTCAGGATACTCCTGAGCTTCCAAGTATCTCTTCACCTCATGGTACCAAGGCTTCTCAGTCACCAATTCAGTCTCGAGATCTCAACAGTATGCCGGTTCGTCCAGTTTCCAGATGATGATCCGGGGAGCCTCATTGTCCCATTTGACCTTGAACATGGAAGACATCGTAGCTAACGCGTCTTCCAGCTGATTCTCCTCTCTTGGGAAATGTTCAAAGGTTATCTCTGTGAAGTGGGGGATCAATGTCAACACACATTCTCTGTAAGGAATAAGATTCGGATGTTTCGTATCCCACTCCCCTTTGATCTGGTTGATCACGAGAGCGGAATCTCCGAAGACACTCAGGAACTTGATCCTTAAGTCAATCGCAGCTTGGAGACCCATGATGCACGCCTCATACTCCGCCATGTTGTTGGTGCAGTTGAAACATAGCCGGGCAGTGAGTGGAGTATGAGTGCCTTGAGGGGATATGATTACAATGCCGATACCATTGCCCAAAGCGTTGGAGGCTCCGTCAAAGTGCATAGACCATCGGGATCCTTCCTCAGGTCCTTCATCCGGTCCAGGTACTTCACAATCAGTCACTATCATGATACTCTCGTCTGGAAACTCGAAGTTCATTGACTGATAGTCGTCTACTGCCTGATGTGCCAAGTGGTCTGCCAATACACTTCCTTTGATGGCTTTCTGGGTTGTGTACTGGATGTCGTATTCTGTCAAGATCATTTGCCATCTTGCTATTCTCCCAGACAGAGCAGGCTTTTCAAATATGTACTTTATAGGATCCATTTTTGAGATCAACAAGGTAGTGTGAGTCAGCATATACTGTCTCAGCCGGCGAGAAGCCCATACCAAAGCGCAACAAGTTTTCTCGAGCAGTGAGTATCGGGTCTCACATTCGGTAAACTTTTTGCTAAGGTAATAAATGGCATGCTCTTTTCGGCCAGACTCGTCATGCTGCCCCAGCACACACCCCATTAAGTTGTCAAGTACTGTTAGGTATAATATCAGAGGTCTCCCTTCAACCGGTGGCATAAGAATGGGTGGTTCTTGGAGATACTCTTTGATTCTGTCAAAAGCAGCCTGACATTCATCATTCCAACGTACTACCTGATCTTTCTTCAGCAGTTTGAAGATTAGTTCAGAAGTAGCAGTTAGGTGGGAGATGAATCGGGCAATGTAATTCAGGCGTCCTAAAAAGCCTCTGACCTCTTTCTCTGTCTTAGGAACTGGCATCTCTTGAATAGCTTTAACTTTGGCAGGGTCCACTTGAATACCCTTATCACTTACAATGAAGCCTAGCAACTTTCCAGACCTTACCCCGAAGGTGCACTTGTTCGGATTCAACCTCAGCTTGTACAACTTCAGACGGTCAAACAATTTCTGCAGATGATCAAGGTGTTCTTCCTCAGTTTGGGACCTTGCGATCATGTCGTCAACATATACTTCTATCTCATGATGGATCATGTCATGAAATAAAGCAACCATGGCACGTTGGTAGGTTGCCCCAGCATTTTTCAATCCAAAAGGCATGACCTTGTAGCAGAAGGTGCCCCACTGAGTAACAAAGGTAGTTTTTTCCATGTCTTCAGGTGCCATCTTGATCTGATTATACCCTGAAAAACCATCCATGAAAGAAAACACCTTATGCTGAGCAGTATTGTCAACAAGGACATCAATGTGAGGTAGGGGGAAGTCATCTTTGGGGCTGGCCCTGTTCAGATCCCTGTAATCGACACACATTCTGACCTTTCCATCTTTCTTTGGTACTGGCACCACATTAGCAACCCACTGAGGGTAAGAAGTCACTGCAAGGAAACCGGCATCAAACTGTTTCATAACCTCGGCTTTGATCTTCTCAGACATCTCTGGACGCATACGGCGGACCTTTTGCTTAACCTGAGGGCAGTCTTCCTTGGTAGGTAAATGATGGACCACGATATCAGTATCTAACCCAGGCATGTCTTCGTAGGACCAGGCAAATATCTCCACATAATCCTGTAACATCTGAGTCAACCGTTGCTTCACGCTGAGCTCTAGGTTGGCACCAATCTTAACTTCCTTTCTGTCCGCTTCAGTACCCAGATTTATTGTTTCCACCGGCTCTTCGTGTGGTTGAATTGCCCTCTCTTCCTGGAGTAACAGTCTTGCAAGCTCGCCAGGAACTTCGCAATCATCTTCACCTTCGTCTTCGGCTAAGTTGATCGGATTTTCGAAGTCATAACTGGTAGTAGTAGAGTCGTTACCAGTGAGATCCAGAGTGGATTGAAACCTGTATGAGTGAGTGTGTGTAAATACAGCTGTTTTGCAATGAAGAAAGGAAAGAAAGAAAAGGAGCATAAGATTTGAAATGCGAGAAAACGTCCAAGGTCTTTATTCATGATATATGAAATGACAATTAATATACCCTCACAAATGGAGCCACGGTGCCCCGGGTAAGACACCGGGCCATAGAGTTTCAATTCATTGTTTATTACAAATACAAAAACAAAGGAGTTTATTACTGCGTAACAAAAGTAACAGGAGTATGATCTTTAGCAGTCCAATTGGTCAATCCACCATCAGTCGTCGGGTAAATCCAGCTATCAAACTCTGACTCTTCCACTTCATCTTCATCCCCAATGGCATTCACTCCTGGATTGGTGATGAGCATAGGAGGTCTTCTGGTCTTTGCCTTGCGCACAGCTCTCTGAGCCTCTGCAGTAAAACCCAGTCCAAACTTGTCAGTTTTAAGAGTGAAATCAGGGAGCCTGCCCCAGTTAGCACATTCACCTTTCTCGATTACGGCCCGAGCATCCTTCAGGGAAGCCATCTTCAAAGGAACATCCTCTTTAACCACTGTTTCTGTCGCTGCCAATGTTGGAGGTACCTCTTCAAAATGCTGAAAGGGGGTTTCAATAAACTCCCCGTCCATCTCAATGTATCGGAAGGAATTCAAGTGACTAACCATATACTCCTCCTCTCCCTGCACAGTGACGATCTTCCCTTTGACGGGGTACTTGAGCTTTTGATGTAGGGTAGAGGTCACTGCCCCAGCTTTGTGAATCCAAGGTCGACCCAGTAAACAAGAATAAGATGGACGGATATGCATCACATAGAAAGTTGAGTCGAATACTTGAGAACCCACATGAATAGGAATGTCTACCTCTCCATGAACCATCCTCTTAGAACCGTCAAAGGCTCTGACAATGATGTTGCTAGGTTTCAGCTCCAGGCCCTCACAATCCAACCGATCTAAGGCCTTTTTGGGTAACAAATTCAGGGAAGAACCAGTGTCCACCAACACGTGCGCAAGAGTAGTGCCCCTGCATTCAATAGAGACATGCAGGGCGTCATTGTGGTCCTTTCCCTTAGCAGTAAGGTCGGCATCCGAGAAACCCAAACCATTGTCGGCTGTCAAATTGGCTACGCAATCAGTAAACTGGACTGCAGATGTCTCCTGTGGCACATGGGCCGTCTTTAGAAATGAAATCAAGGCCTTAGCATGGGCCTCTGAGCACAGCAGCAAGGAGAGCATAGAGATCTTGGAGGGGGTATGCCCCAGCTGTTCAACAACATTAAAGTCACTCTTCTTGATTATTTTGAGAATTTCCTCCATCTCTTGTTGGGAGGCCTCAGCATTCACAGATTTTGGTGCCTCCATCCGGGTAGGCTCATCTTCAATCCCTTTGCCCCGAGCATTAGATGACTCGACAGCAGGGGAAGCAACTTGATCAGAAACGGGAACAGGTACACTTGCAGGTGTTATAGTGAGGGGTCTTCGAATAGCTGGTGGCGCAATGTCAGGCGAGAAGAGCCTGCCACTGCGGGTAACTTTGGCTGGACCAGTGATATTGCTGATGCTGGCGCCAGTGTTGAACTCTTGCTTTATACCATGTACATATACATCTGCCCCATAGTGCCATGGGACAGCTTTATCAGATTCATAGGGGAGAGGCCCCGGGACAGTAATCACAATGGGTGCGACAGTCATGATTTTAACTGGCTTCCTCGGGGAAGCCTTGATTGGACTTTGGAAAATGGTAACAACAGATACTTCTTCCACAGGAACAAACGAAACAGCGGTCTTCTTGAACAGAATCTCTTTGCTGTCCATCAGGCTTTGGATGCCCAACTTCAGCAAAGGACAACCAGAAAGGGAAACGGCACAGAAAAGGCAACCTTTGCTACAACCCGGAAATAAACCGGCCAGTAGTAGGTTCCTCTTAACAGTCATCAGAGGAGTAGCTACATCATTCACAGAAACGGCATACACATCTTCATCAATGGCATTCACTCCATGCTGGGGCATAGGAGCAGTCACCACATTTGGCCTCTCAGGCGCCTCAAATTGTATCTCCTTCGCATTAATGAGGTCTTGCACCTTATTCCTTAAGGCCCAACAGTCATCAGTGGAATGCCCCGGGCTATCGGAATGATAAGCGCAGCGGGCATTTGGATTATACTTGGGAGAGGCAGTATTCACAACCTTCGGGGCCTCTCTGACAGTCACCAAGTTGGTGGATAGCAACTGTGGCAAGATTTGTGATAGGGTCATACTCAGACGGGTAAACTCTCTTCAGGGTCTTTCAGCCCTGGGTGGATTGGTTTGCCGAGGAGCGGCAGCAGGCTTGGCAATCACCACCGCGTTGAAAGATTGGCGGCGTTCTGGTTTATCATGTCTCCTAGGCCCATACACGGCACTGGCCTCCTTCTTAAAGGGTTTCTTCTCAGAACTTGAAGATGCACCCTTCTGGATTTTATCGGACTTCATTCCAGCCTCTATCCTCTCCCCAGTCAGAATAAGATCAGTGAACCCTGCAGACGAATTACCGATAAGATGATTGAAAAATGGCCCAGATAGGGTCCCCAAGAACATATCCACCAGCTCACGGTCTGTTAACGGAGGCTGCACCCTGCCAGCCAGATCCCTCCACTTCTGTGCATACTCTTTAAAACCTTCGCTTGATCCTAGCGACATACCCTGGAGTTGGGTACGTGTAGGAGCAAGGTCGACATTATATTGATACTGCTTATAAAAAGCAGTAGCTAAATCCTCCCAGTTACAAACTTTGGTCCCATCCAGTTGATAGAACCATTCGAGATGAGTCCCTGAAAGACTCTCCTGGAAGAAGTGGATCCACAAGTTCTTGTCCACTGTGTACGGTTGAATCTTCCGCACATAAGATCTGAGGTGTAACTTGGGACAAGACGCCCCGTCATATTTGGTGAAAGATGGTGCTTTAAATTTGTGAGGAATGATCACACCAGTAGATAAGCCCAAGTCTCCGAAATCCAGCCCAGGCACTTGTTAGATCTCCATTGCATTCAGTCTGTCTTCCAACTGCTTATACCGGTCTTCAGCAGGAGGATACTGTTCCTCATTAAAGTCAGTCTCGTTGTCAGAGACTACTGGACTTGAAGCCTTTCCCCCCCTGGGGACTGCCTTTGCCTACAGAAGAACCAGCTTCTTCATTCTGCAGAGTGTTGCCAAACCTTCGGCCCGAGTTGAAAAGAACAGTTCTCTTCTTCTTCTTCTCCTCCTTCTTCAGGAGTAAAGCCTTTAGCTCTTCTTGGCCTTGAGCCAAACCCATGATCAGCTCCTAAAATTGCGCGTTCTGCGCCTGAAGGGCCTTGATAGACATCTCGGTTGATGATGAGTCAAGGTTCATGATGCTGAAATAAACAGCGAAGAACAGTAAGTAACCTGAAAAGAAGAAAACCTGCTATGCACATGATGAATGATATGTGTTTATGCAATGCATTCAAGGGTTCGAAAATTCAAATTTGTTGTAGACAAAAAGGAACACACATTATCATTAAGGAAATAATTGTTCAGTACATCAAAGCCTCATGGGCACATATTACAAAGCAAATCAGTCCCAAAAGACACCACGCATCCTCTTTGGAGCTATGTAGGTGTTGAGATTCCTCTCCTCGTGCAATAGGCGGGTGAGCTCCAAGACCTTCTTTTCACTAGCATGTAGACTGGTCTCAAGAAAATTCCGTTCTTCCTTAAGCTGGATCCAGCTCTTCTGCATCTCTTCCCAGGACGTGGGCATGTCAGGATGTTGAATGGTGTAGGACACCTCTCCTTCCAAGACTGGATCTTTGATCACAGGGAACACATGAGGATAAGGCATTATTAACTTCTGGGAGCGGGCTCGTACCCACTTGAGATAAGGTTCCAATGGGATGGAATTCTTGTGCCCCAGTGTCTTGCTGTCTATCTTACTGGGCATCCTCCAAGCTCTGATAAATCTCTGGCGAAGTCCTTGTGCATCATTGTCGAAGTCAAAAACTATGTCAGGAATTAACATGTCATGAGGGCCATCCCTCCGGGCATAACCAAACTGTCTCCAAGCCAGGCATGGGTTGTAAGTAATACCTCCTCTGATTCCAAGTAAAGGAACATTAGGGTACTCCCCGCAATGATCAATGATAGTGACATCCTCTCTGGACCGAGAGCACCAATGTATATCTGCATGTGTAAGAGTCATCAACCGTTGTGACCATCTCACACCCCACTCGTTCTTCAAAACTGATTGTGGAAGGTGCGAAATAAACCACCTTCCCAGGAGAGGAGTACAGCACATAAGAACACCTCTTTTTCTCATGGTTCGAGTGTAACATGAGTGAAGGATGTCCCCCAGCAACGTAGGTATAGGATTCCTGGACATGAAGATCTGGACAGCACTGATATCTATAAGCTGATCTGGGTTAGGGAACAACACCAAACCATAGACAAGGAGGGCCACAACTTCTTCAAAAGCTTGTAAGTCAAGGGAGTTCCAACATTCCTGGGCCTTTTCAAACAGAAACCTGGCTAAGAACCCTTTGATGCCACTTCTAACCTCCCAATGTCCCTTGAGGTCAGATGATTGCAGGTGTAAGGCTTTAGCAATCTCTTCAAGCTTGGGTTCCTTTTCCGTACCGTTGTAGGGTAGTTGATCAAGGATAGGGATCTTCAGAAGCCGGGAGAACTCTTCCAATGTAGGCACCAGTTGATAATCTAGGAAAGTGAAACAATGATGCAGAGGGTCAAAGAACTGGAACATGACCTTTATCATATCTTCCTCAATGTTGGTATTGACCAAGCTGATGAGTCTTCCATGTCTTTCACTGAATGAAGAGCTCTCGGGAATCCTGGATATAAGCTCCTTAAGCTGAGGAGGGATCCTTACAAGGCTGATTTGAATTGTCTTTCTGCGAACAGTTTCCATGTCCTACAAAACAAGAACAAAGATGAAGATTCGAACCCCTGAAATGGTTAGTCAATGCATATGATGCTGGATGATGTCATGATGCTATGATTAAACACACCACAAATATTTATAAAGGCAAACATGTAAGGTACACAAGTCACACAAGACAAGCCCTTAGAGTTTAGGCCAGCATGGGGTCTGGGTATTACCCTCTTGAAGTTGGTGGGCTCAACCTGTCCTATTAGAAGTAACCGGGTTCTAAGGGTCCCAATATCACTGGATTTCTTTCATTGTTCATCGTTTCGATTTAGCCACTAAACTGGCGACCGAAATATTCCAGGAAAACAACCCTCAATTGAGTGTAGTATCGAGTATCAACCAACCTCGGACTGCACCAAAGTCAGTTATCTCACTACCCTAAAGAGGCCAAGATAGTTCAATTAAGGTTCCTAAGGTCAGTTGATGCTTCACGACACCACGCGGAGGCCCCGTACTCTCCTTGACTGAACTCAAGGGTTACCGGTACACACCAAAGTGCCACATCAACGTAGCAGACTGCTTCAACCATGTCGGTATACCCCGCACAGTTCCCTCACAGCCTTGTTGCTACTTTCTAAGAAGGTATCCCCCAGATCCGGGTTAGGATCTATAGAACTCCCAAGACAGTCCCACAATTTAAAGCAAACAAGTCAAAGCAATTGAAAACACAGTGATCTTAGTCCTAAGGTACACCTCACTTTAAAGAGTCCCCAGCAGAGTCGCCAGTTCTGTGATCGGTGGATCTGGAACTGACTGTTTAACGCTGGTTCACGAAATGTCGCGGAAGCAAGAGTCGCCACCGTCTTTTATTTTCTCCAAATAGAAAGGACAAAAGCACAGAAAAATTCCTTATTGAGATTGCTCTCGGTTCGAGAGGTAGATTTATAGAAAGGGAAGGTGTTAGCACCTTTTCTATCCATGGTTATCCATGGGCTCTTAGATACTTGCTCATTTGTGTCTTCAAAATCGTTTGTTTGCTTTTCAGAGTGGGTTTGAAAAAGTTTCGTTTAAAATTTCAGTTCGACTCTTGTATCAGTCCTCAAGAGTGTTTGAAAAGTTGTTTTTGAAAGCTTTTTGAAAAGTGTCGGTGTGAAAAGAAGTTTTTTGATTTGTTTTGAATTAGAGCAAGTATCTACGAGTCGTCTACCTACCCTAAGGAATTCGTCTGTGTAAATGTCCTTAAGATAGTGCCATCCCACCATTGAGAGGTAGGTAGCACCACCGTTGGAGGTGTTCGGGTCAATTCGAGGGTTCGGGACATTGTGGTCACCAGAGCAATAGGAAGACACCTTAGAAGCTACCCTCATGCCATGTTCATGGACATGAGGACTTACTAAAACGTCCTCTACTCGACGACCACGTTTCGAGGGGCAAGGCAACAGTGAGGCGTACCCTAGGGGTGGTGTGTGAATTGCGTGTCATTTTCAGTTATATTTGTCTTGTTCATGCATTGGTGATCTACGCTTTGTTTTTATTTTAGGCATTCATTCTTTCATGTGGTTATTAACAGTTAAAAGGTGCGGAATTAAAAGTCCTACGCTATTACAAAGGCGCGGGTCTACATCGCCAAATTAATCCAAGACCCGATTTGAATAAAATAAAATGCGGAAAGATAAATGTCCTAATTAATCTATTACAAGGCTTTGGGGTAATTACATGAAATTTATAAAAAAGGAAATAAAATAAGCGCGCGAAACGAAATTATAATCGAAAGCGAGGGCGTTGGACCCTTTTAAAGAAATTAAATTGAAATTATGAAATTAATTAAATTAAATAAAGGAAAAAGACTTATTTTTTGATATTTTTTGTACTTTATGAAATTAAGAAAATTAATGGAATTAAAAACCCTAATTCTACGTATTTTTTAATTATTAAAGAAATAAATTCAAGTTTGACCTAATTTACATTAATTATTTACATGGCATATTTATTTATAAAAATAATTAATATTTAATAATGGTAAAAAAGAAAAGAATAAAAGAATAAAAGCATCAAAACCCTAATCTCTTTATTTTTAGTTTATTAAAAAAACATTGAATTAAACCTAGAATTAAAACTAAATTAGTTAACAAAATTTATTTACAAAATAATATTAATTAATGTTAACAAAGCATATTTTTTATTGTTTCATGATTTTCTGATTTTTTTGTATTTTTATATTATAAAATTTATTTTATGAATTAAAAGAGAATAATTAAAACAAATAAAATAAAAAGAAAGAAAAAGAAAAAGGGAAAGAGATACAAACAAGAGGGGTGTTGACCCAAAGTTGGAGGTGAATTCCCAGCAATTTGGCCCATTTGAGGAAGGCCCTTTTGACTTTTCTGGGATGCGTGTGGAACGTTTGACTGATGTCCATGGTGGACTCCAGATCCTGACCTTCAGATTCGTCTCCTGGGACATGTGGCGCGCCAGGATACTGGATGCATGGTGGACCACTAAAAGATACGCTGCGTAGGAACACATTAGGAAAAATAATATTGAGAAGGGAGGGGACCTGGGAATCGAACCCAGGTCCCAATGCTTGAAGGCCACCTCACTTACCAACCAGCCAAGCGCGTTCGTTTGTAATACTAGTGGAACCTGATTCATATGAGAGAGAACAAGTGCTATTGGTAAACATAAAAGAAAATGCGCGAATATTTGAATGGCCCTGTCTGGTTGAGACACCTCAGCGTCTTCTCCACCATGCCTTTGCTTTTGCCTGAAAAATACATCAAATAGCGGGGGTTTTGAACCCCCACTAACTCAAACCTGGAAAATAACGAATAGCTCATATGCAAATATAAATAAGGCGCGACTAGTGAGTTTGATTCGTTTTGAGGTCCTGAGTCCAATGGCATAGGTCTTATGGTTCAATTTTTCCATATGAATGAAGCCCTCTTTTTAAGCTTCTGAAACCCTAATGCGTGTTCATGGTAATTTTGCATACAGACGTCCGAAACTCAATTGAATGGTACCAATGGCTTTAGAAACATCATGTTAGTATAAATCACATATTAAAAGTCATGAATAACGTATGAAGATGCAAACACGATTATCAAAATTTTACAGAAAAGTTAGACTCCTATCTACCAATTCTTTGCGCTTGGAGAGTTGATTTTGATTGGAGTAGCTTCCTGGATGCCTTGGCAAGCTATTGGAATGGTTATTTTGCCTTGAAACAAACTCTAACTGTGTTTTCAGTTTTGAAAAATCTTAGAGAAAAGTGCAATGTGTGTATTCCTCTTGGGCGCAGCTTTCAGGTTCTTTAGCATTAGGGTTGTGTTCTGGCTTTTATGAGGAGTGTTTTAGGTTTGCAAAACAAGTCCAAAACCTTTGTAATCATGAATCAAATATTTGATTTTTAATGGTATCTTTTCCAATCTTTTCCATGTGAAGATCATGCCAATCATTGCCAATTCTTTCCATATTGAGTGTGCACGAAATCTTGGAGTTATGATGACTAGAAATGCCGCATAAAAAGATTTGAAAGGTGGCATTTAGTATTTTTTCATATTTAATTTGAATTAAAGGAATTAATAGATTTAAAAATTCAATTAATAAATTAAAAATAAGAAAATAACTCCCCTTTGGGTCAATGGGTCGTGCATAGCTTTTAGGTGATGATTCTTGGAATAAATTGAGGCCCATTTGCAATTTTGTGGCATTTGAAGCAAAGTTGACTTTTCAAAATTCCCAAACATTTCCCAACTTCCACAAGGCATATCTTGCTAAATGTTTAAGCTTTGATCATGTTCTTGGACATTTTGGAAAGGGCTTGAAGTCCTCTAACCAATGCCTTTGGTCCCATGTCATTTTGATTTACCAATCTCAAGTTATGGCCTTTGACTTAAAGTGCCTTTTTGTTGACTTTTGAAAATGACCTATAATGTTGAGATTGATAACTTTTTGTGAGAGAATTTCTTGGACTTGAAGTGTGAAGAGGAGTTGTAGGAAATGTCTTTCTCTTCAAAATTAGCTTTGGATGGAATTTTTCTGATAAACCATGTGGAAGTTATGCCTTGGTCAAGTTACAGTTGACTTTTTCAACTGTCCAAATATGGAAACTTTTGCATCTTGAGACTTTTTGAGCCATGCCTTGAGAATCATGATCAAGAATTGATCAAATGATGTTTGTGGCTTCAAAATAAGATGTTGACCAAAAATTTGAACTTTTGACTGTAAAATGACCATTTTGCCCCTACAGTTGATTGCTGAGCAATTAGGGTTTTTGACTGTACAATTTTGTGCTGTGAGTCTTGAAACTTAGCATATGGATGCTTGACCATGTTTATAGGCATGTGGGACTTGCTTGGACCCTTGGAAACTTCAACTTCTTTGCCAGAACCAAAACCCTAGTTTTTGACTGTCAGGAGGCAATTGAACTGTGCAACCCTTGGGAGATTTTGAAGCATGCTCTTTGCAAATCTTGAAGAAAATGGGAGGGCAAATTTTGGGGTACAACACATCTTCTTCAAAATTCCATCCTCTATCATCAATAGTGACATTTATTGACTCCATCATAACTTTGGTTTTGGAGTTAAAAACATTGTATGCTCTGCTATTTGTAGAGTAACCCAGGAATATTCCTTCATCACTCTTGGGATCCATCTTCCTCCTTTGTTCACGATCAGCTAAGATGTAACATTTACTTCCAAAAACATGAAAGTATTTAACAATTGGTTTTCTTCCCCTCCACATTTCATACAAAGTAGCTGAAGTGTCTTTCCTTAGAGTGACTCTGTTATGGATATAGCACGCAGTATTCATTGCTTCAGCCCAAAAATGGTAGGGTAGCTTCTTAGCATGAATCATGGCTCTGGCAGATTCTTGGAGAGTTCTATTCTTGCGTTCTATAATCCCATTCTGTTGAGGAATAATGGGAGAATAGAATCCATGGTTGATTCCTTGAGAGGAGTAAAACTCATTGTTCTCAAATTCCTTTCCATGATCATTTCTAATTCTTATGACATGGCTTTCCTTTTCCCTTTTAATTTTTTGACAAAGATACTTGAACACTTCAAAAGTTTTTTTTTTCTCTAATAAAACTTATCCATGTGTATCTAGAAAACTCATCTACAACTACATAGGCATACTTCTTACCACCAAGACTTTCAACCTGCATAGGTCCTATGATACGGTGGCAGAACCGACTGTTTATACTTGTTTTGCATTTATGTTCACAAATGCTGTAGTAAGCAAGATTCGCCACCGACTTTTCTTTTATCCAAATTAAGGAAAGGGTGAAAAGAACAGAAAAATACCTTTTCGGGAATTTTCTGAGTAAGGGGGGTAGATTATGGAAAGGGAAGGTGTTAGCACCCTTTCCATCTGTAGTTATCTACAGGCTCTTTGATGCTTAGCTCATTTTCTAAATACATTGTGCTTTGTGTTTTGAAAAAGTAGTTTGAAATGCCTTAGTGCGGCGATTTGCTTTGTGATAACTCTTGTATCAGTCCTCAAGAGTGTTGACAAAGTAAATGTTTTTGAAATTCGTTTTTAAAATGTGTAAGTGTAAAAAAGTTTGTTCTTTTGAGCAAGCATCTAACAACTATATACTTGTAATCGAAAAGGTTTGTTCTTTTCCTCCTTATCCTTTAGACAGTGCTATTTGTTGTACCCTAATTTTTTCCCCTAAGATCCCTTCATCATACCATATTGATTCACTCATAACAAGATCACACAAGGATTCTTGGTTCCCCTCCCTACATTTAATTTTGCCTTTTTGAGGGATTACCAAGAACCTTGACTTATGTTCCTTTTTTGATCATGAATATTGTTTTGATTTCTTTATTTAACTAATAAAATACAATGTTGGATTGTCTTGCTTGTTATCCATGTAGGTAAGGGCAATGAGATTTAACAAGTTACTCCATGGGTTCATGAGTTTATTTCCATGCCCTAGTCAATATAGCTTCAGAAGTTCAAACCTCACCAATGGATTGGTTTTGGGAGAATTGGCATGGCAAGTTTGCCTTGGTTCATCACATTTCAAGGTTATTAGATTTGACTCAAAAGTAGAAGGGGTTGATTGGAGAAGTTGTCATGTTTGGACAAGGCCTTGTTCCTATTGGTCACAAGAGCATATTTCTCTCAAAATTCAAGATAGGGAAGTGGTTTTGGTGGCTAAGAGTTTTCATTATCATCCTCAATAACTTATATTCACAAAGCAAGCATATTGGTACAAGAAGTTTGTTCAAACTTGTTAAAGTTCCTCAAGGCATTTTCTTGATCTAGAAGCAAGGGTTTTGAACTTCAAAGGAGTATATATTGCTCACCTTTTGGTATTTTTGAGTTATTCCAAAGATATCCTTATTTTCAAAGGGTTATCAACAAATCACTTCAAAAGTTCCAAGGAGTTTTCATGTGGAAGAAACTTGGTGAAGAAGAAAGATTACAAGTCATCCAGATGAATCCACAATTTTACATAAGTAACTTCAATTGATCATAACTTGGTCAATTTTCATCACCTTGAGTCCATTATTTTTCCATAATTGTCTTGAAGATGTGAACTTTAAGCCTTCTTTTATGTGAAAAGTGGGAATATGGATGGAGGTTACCTTAAATATGCAAAAGATTATAGGTCATTTCATGATTTTTATCCAACTTCAACAAGTCATAACTTGCTCAATTTTTGGAGATTTTGAGTGGTTCAAGTTTCAAAATGTCATTCAGGAGATCTACTTCATTCCATCTTTTTTGGTCAAGAGCAAATTATAAGTGGAAGGCCATGTTTGGATGCAAAAGATTATAGGTCATTTTAGAAGAAGAATTTGAAATATTTCTAAGTATGGAAAGTCAACCCTTTTTCTTCAACTTTGACTCAATGAAACTTTCAGCTCAAGCATCAATTTAACTCCATTCTTTTTCCTTTGCAAAGCTTGTAACATCATCTTTCTAAATCCTAAAGAACCATGCCCTAAGACCCCTTGAGTTGGAAATGCCATGGATTTGAATTTGGTAACTTGAAACTGAATTTTCCACAAAGTCAGAATTTTGAAATCCATAATGTGACTTCTAAACACAAGATTTATGGGCATTTTTTATTTAAACTTGATTAGGAAACTTTCCAGAAGTGATTAGCACCCCAAAATGTAAGATTTGGTTGAGTTTTGATGGAAATGAAGTCACACTTCACTAGTGCTCGACCTTCACTCAATTTCCCTCCAAACTTCCTTGTTTCTTCCAATTTTCATCCCCATTCACTTCCCTATAAATAGAGGGTCATTCCCCATCCATTTCTTCAAGCTTTGAGAGCCAAAAACACCCTGCCAAAACATCACACGAACCTATCTTTTTTGAATTAAGTTTCTGAAATTTAAGCTCCCTTTTCCAAAATTCTCTGCGCATTCATCATCCTTAAGCATCATATAAACTCTCCAGCACTTAAACCAATCAAAACGAGCCATAATTCAAGCTACAGAAGTCCAGTTTCATAGCTTCTTCCTTGAACTTCGAAAAGGTAGAATTCTCCACCATTTGGATCCAAATCAAGCATTAATCTATTCTACTCCTTCTCCTGATTCCAATGCTGCCTAAAATTTTTAAATCCATTGAGAATTGAGAGAGAAATCTCAAATTAAAGGTTCTCTCTATTTTCTGGGTTTTTGATTCATATCTCTCTCCATACCTTATATAAATTTGGCGTGATGGTGGTGTTAGAATCGTCTTGAAGAGATGAGTTCAACGATACTAGTCTGGGATCCTAATTTTTCTATTTGAAGGATCTCACAAAATCCCCATTGCAGGGTGTCTGGAGGTTGAAGATGATGACATGTCTCGTCTCAGCCAATGATAGTGTGCCAAACGTTTTAATTTCATTGGTTTCCCTTTTTCTGATCCTATGCGTATCTTACTAAGGTCCATATCAAGCACATCACGTCTGGTCCACTGGATCAGCTTACTAACGCGTTTTAACTATGATTTGATGGTCCACATCTTTTTGGTTTTATTTTATTTTCTGATTTTATATT
Organism: Vicia faba; assembly: GCA_948472305.1. Taxonomy (NCBI): domain Eukaryota; kingdom Viridiplantae; phylum Streptophyta; class Magnoliopsida; order Fabales; family Fabaceae; genus Vicia; species Vicia faba. Next base: position 1,285,356,254 of record OX451738.1, on the reverse strand, counting down.
TTTATTGATTAAATTTTCAAAAATTCACAACTCTTTTATTTTTTATCCAACAATTATGAAAAATTCACAAAATTACTTTGAATTATTTTTGATCTCATGACTATTTTTTCACATTTTTATTTTGACATTTGATATTTTTTGTATTTTTTGAATTATTTTCTTTCTTTTAATTACTTAAAAAATACTTTCTGACATTTTTTAATTCTGAAAAATTCATAAATATTATTTTTCATATTTTTGACTTTCTAAAAAGTTTATGGAATTTTATATTAAGGTTTACTAATTTTGACCTACTTTCTGTTTATTTGGGAAATTTTAAATAGTTAAAAAATAGTTTCTGACTTTTAAAAATTATCAAAAATTTTATAAAAATATTTGGATCCATTTCTGATTTTTCTATGGCTTTACTTTTTCATTCTTGATTAATTTGAGCATAGTTAATATTTTTCTCCTCTATTTTGATTTTTAAACATTTTTTTAAACCCTTTTAATGTATATATTAAATATAATAATATTTTGTGATTATTTTCTGGCTATCTTGAGTTGATTTTTTGATCATGACTTTATTATCATTGGATCTTGGGTGTTAAGTTCAACTCCACCAAAATGGATGAATGATTTTAATAATAGTTTGATTAAATTTTTGATTCAAAAGTGGTTTATTCATTTTTCCCATCCCCTCTTCATCTCATCCCTTTTCTTATTGCACTAAATGTTGTTGAAGCATGATCCCTATATCATCTCTCAAAACAAATGGTGCATAGATTGCTATTGACCGACCTCAAAATAGGTGCAACTTCTATATAAGTCCACTTACGATTGCTTAATATAGCGCTAAATTTTGTCCCGATTCGAATAAATGATCATTCGTGGCCCAAACATATGATTGCAAGCCCAAGTATGTTAATTTGATCTCTTTGATCCAATAACCTTGAGATTCATTGTGTGGAGGCTTTGGTTCTACCAATCCTCTAATAGATCTACAACACCTTTGGTCAACGCAGATCACTTAAACATTGTTGATCATTAAATGGTACTTATGAGAATTCAAATGGATGATATACTTGACAAAAAGAAAATGCAACTTGTTGTGTGGAGGCTTTGGTTCTACCAATACTCTAATGATTTCCAAATGCAAGTTTCAAGACGGTCATCCAACTAACCACTAATTATTAACTTGTTTTACTTTAAGCTTTTATTCTTTTTTATGCTTTATGTATTATTTACTTTTAGCATTTACATTTCATGTCATTTTCATCTTTGCTCATTTGAAAATTTAGTTTCTTGATATTTTTACTTTGCTCACTTGAGCTTTTCTTTTCCTTTCTTAAGATACTTAATAATCAACATAAACCCTAAAAAATATTTAATGGTACTTGGACTATTTGGTTACTATCCTTGGCATTATGGAGCATGGGACTTTTCTTGGACTTAGGATTAGAAACCTTGACCTATCTTGGAGATCTTATCTGATTATTTTGTCTGGAGTTCTTAAGGTTTACATCAAGACATTGGGTTGCTTGTTTGTTTTTGTGTGCAGGTGTTTGTGATTACATCCTCTGTTTGTAATCTGGAATTCACTCGTATACAGCCGTTACTCTGCCCAATTTTTGTGAAGACTTAATACACTTGAAGTTTGGTTCTCTCAAGAGGTCTAGTATTTTTGCTTGCTTGGTTTCAATCCAAAGAATGGTAACTCTATCTTGGCTCATAGTGTCAAGTATTGGCTTCTCGTTGGTTAAATGGTTCTTATCCATAGCTTTTAAGTTATGCTTTAGGATAGCCTCTTCTTCTCCTCCCATATTCTTTAATTTCAAAAATCTTCTCCCTCCTTTTGAAAACTCTTCTTGTTTTAAACTTGAACCACTATTATAATAAACTTGGACTTATTTCCATGTATTTTCGAAACATTTTCATAAATAAACCATAATCAACCTAATGATACCTTGACATTTTTTTGTAAGAAGACTAAAAGTCAATCAATCTCATTTCAAACCATTTTACCATTTTGGCTTTTTTATCTTTAAACTTTTTTCAAAATATTGAACTCTTGTCAATCCTTGTAGTGATGCAAACAACTATACTTCTACAATATATAGTGAAGAGAGATATTTTCCACTTGGGTGTTGAGTGAGGCATTGTTGATTTTAAAATCCAAGCCATATCCTCCACTTTGAGATGATGCAAAATCTCTTTTCTCATGATTGTGGGTAGTAGGTATGTTTTCCACACAGACAATGACGATGATGTTTTATCTCATAAAATTGACCAACACACTTGTGTTTCAAATTCTTAAAAGAGGAAATACGTGTACCCTGATCCCCTATTGGACGAAAGGTGGTACGTAGGCACTAAAGGTTCACAACTGCGGCGGGTGCAAAAATCATAAAAAATATACAGATTTTACAAAGAGGTTCCTGCGGAGTACCGTAAATGTTTAGGGTGATAATACCTTCCCTTTGAATAACCAACCCCCTTACCTTGAATCTTTCCCCCTCTTTTTGGGTTATTCACTCTTTTCCCATTCCTTTGGAAACAATAAAGCGCGGGGGCGATTTTTATTTTGATTTGTATGAAGTTTAGTCAATCTAATGGCTTAGTCTTGAACATTTCTACTGCTACAGAAAAATGGCGACTTCACTGGGGACAGATTGACCTCTTGCTGGTCCATCCCTAAGTGGGTTGAGCTTATTTTTGTTTATATTTGTATATGTGTTATTATTGTTTTTATAATTATATGTTGTATATATGTTTGTCTGGATTTTCTTGGTTTTCAGGGTGCTTGGTGATTACTCATAAGTCCTATACCCGGACTTGGGCAAACTTTAAGATAGGATGGGCGGTATAGTCATGTTAACTTTGAGGGAGTAATCCCAAAATAGGAGGCATGAGATCCCCCACTTAGTGGAGGCCCCTTAGACTTTAGTGTCATTTACCGAGTAATCGGGAAGAGGTACTGCTTTCGACCTGGAAGCCTGCTGAAACTGAGGACCGTAGAATACCAAACCTATATTGGCCTTTTAGGTGTAGTGCGAAAGCTATGACAGAGTAATCCAGAAATAGTTGTCACGCGATACTACACTCGGACGAGTCTTTCTTGAGAATGTTACTAATTACCGATTTAATCGAGAAGTTGGTAATATCCAAAGGAAGGATGTAGACTCTGGGAACCTATAGAACCTTGTTTGGAAGGTGATAACTTTTTAGACCAACACCTTATGGGTAGTACCTTCGACCTCATACTCGTGACGTTGAACCTATGAACCCTATATGTGTGATCTTGTGTGTGATTGTTTCATCATGCATCCATACACTGATAGGCATCTTTTGACGAAAACCATATTTCAAGGGATTTAAAGGTTGACGATTTGTGAATATCTCAGGTACTTTTAACCATGGATTCTGGAAAGAGAAAGACTGGGAAATATAGTTTCAAGGATCCCAAGATAGATGAGTTGATCAGTCTAATTCCCGACATCGAGTGTTCTGTAGACTTTCAGAAGAAGTATGGATCCATTATCCATCTCATGAAGATGACGATGAAGGAGGGTATTCTCTCGACCGTGGTCCAGTTCTATGATCTGATGTATCATTGCTTTACTTTTCCCGACTATCAGTTGATGCCTACACTGGAGGAGTATTCTTATCTATTGGATTTACCTGTTACCGATCGTGTTCCTTTTACTGGTTTGGAGGGTGAGCCAAAACCACATGTGATTACTGCTTTGATTCACCTGGGGAAGTCTGAGATTAAAGCCCATATGACTACTAAAGGAGGAATTAGAGGATTACCAGCTCAGTTCTTAATTGAGAAAGCTCGTTACTTTGACAGAATGAAGAGTACAGTTACTTTTGAGGCCATCTTTGCTCTACTGGCTTACGGGTTGTTCTTATTTCCTAATGTGGACAAGTTTGTCGACATTAACGCTATCAGGATTTTCATGATTGGAAACCCAGTTCCTACATTGTTGGGTGATGCTTATTACTCTATTCATCTTCGGAATTCTTATCATGGGGGAATGATTATCTGTTGCACGCCTCTGTTGTACTGGTGGTTCATCTCTCATATGACTCAGTCTGATGCTTTTTGGGATGTCAAGAAGGAACCCCGTTGGGCTCCTAAGATTATGGCACTTACTCACTCGGATATTGATTGGTATCATCGAGCTTACCAGGATATAGAGATTATTGACAGTTGTGGTAGTTTCCCCAATGTACCTCTTCTTGGTACAAAGGGAGGAATTAACTATAACCCTGTTCTTGCACGGCGACAGCTTAGTTATCCGATGAGGCATAAACCGAATAGTATTCATTTGAGTAGTTTCTTTCTGAAGGAAGGGGAAGACCATAGGGAAGCTAGGGAGCAGATTGCGAAGGCCTGACATCACATTTATAAGAAGAGTAAGAAGGATTTGGGACCTATGATGTGTCTTTGGAGCCATATCTTCAATGGATCCGATCGAGAGCCATTCGGTTAAAGATGACATATACTCGGGAGACACCCATGCCTGATCTATTTGTGAAGACCACTCCTCCCTTATTAGATGACATAGAAGAGCTGCAACTTGCTTTGGTTAGGATGCAACAGGAAAGGGATGCATTGAGGAACAAGTTCCAAATTTAGAAAGTTCCTATAGAGCAGACCTGAAGGAGAAAGACGACTTGATTGAGATCCTTGAAAGTCGAGCGGTAGAGTCTATGGAGAGGCAAGGGGATTTATTTTCTCCTAAGCCTCAATCAGGTGTTGATCACTTACTTCCTGATTCAGATGATTAGAAAGAGGTTTCCATCAGGCATGTGGAAGAAAACCAAAGGTTGAAGGCTCAGATTGCCAGGCTCACGGGGAAGCACCAGCGTGTAGAGTGATCTCCATCAGTTCTATTTCTTAGGGTTTAAGATTGTATTTTCATCTTGTACTTGAGATCATTGAAACTTTTAATCCATTTTGGAGTTATTATAATAAAAAATTTCAGTATTTCAAAAGCTCTATTACTTTGATGTTTGCAATATGTCTATAAACCTTAAATCCCTTGAAATATTAAATAATGAAGCAAAAATAATCATATGCCTTGCATATCATGCATCATATTGCACATATTTCTTGAATTTGTTATGCATACCCAGGTGTCTTACCCAGCTTCTTTACTTTGTTCAGTAAGCTGACTCATCACTACAATACTCAGGCTAATTTCAAAAAGAAGATGGATAACTTAGAACAGGAGAATCGCGAGCTGCGCGAAGAAGTTTCTACTTTAAAGGCCGACATGCCCAATCTGAATACTCTGATGGAAGTTCTGGTGGCTGCTCAGAATCAGCCACCGAGTGTTCAACCTCAACCAACAAGGGAAACTACTGAAGCTCTGACTGTTCCCGTATCTGCTACTCCGGCTGTTGTTCAGAATCTCATGCCTCAAGGTTATCCATGGGGAATGACAGAGGATTTTGTACCTGAAGGTTTCAATCTTGGTCCTCAAGATACTCCAATAGTTCAGACTATTGTTACTTCGACACCTCCTATGGTGCATGTTGTTCCTGCTGCACCTCCTTCGATGAATATGGTTCCATTTGTTAATGATGACGTGTGTCGTCCTTTCCCTCCTCCGAGTGAAGACTTGGGTCTTTATGACAGAATGGATGATTTTCAAGAGCAATTTGACAAGATGCAAAGAGAGGTGAAGGCCCTTAGGGGAAAATAGTTATTTGGGCAGAATGTGAATGAGCTATGTTTGGTCCCGAATGTTAAGATACCTATTAAGTTCAAGGTCCCAGAATTTGAGAAGTATAAGGGCAACACTTGTCCTCGTGCTCACCTGGTGATGAACGTGAGAAGAATGTCTACCCATACCGATGATCAGCGTCTACTGATTCACTTTTTTCAGGATAGTTTGACTGGTTCTGCGTTGAAGTTATATATGAGTTTGGACAGCGTTAATATCCATACTTTTAATGATTTGGGAGAAGCATTCATCAAACAATACAAGTACAACATGGACATGGCGCCTGGCCGTGACCAACTTAGGGCCATGGTTCAGAAAGAAAGGGAATCATTCAAAGAGTATGCGTAGAGATGGCGTGAGGTAGCCGCCCAAGTGATTCCTCCCATGGAAGAGAAGGAGATGACTAAGATTTTCTTGAAGATGTTGGGTGCTTTCTACTACGAGAGGATGATAGCAAGTGCACCAAGTGACTTTACTGAGATGGTAGGAATGGGTATCCTCTTAGAAGAGGCTGTAAGAGAAGGCCGTTTGACGAAGAGTGAAGGATCTGGAGGTGTGAAGAAGCCATCTTATGGGTTTTCCAAGAAGAAATAAGGAGATGCAAATGTTGTTATGCAAGAGAGGAGGGTAAATGCTCCTAGAAGGAATTATCATCGTCATCAGCAAGTCGCCTCAGTTACTCCTGTTATGAATGTCGCTCTGACTACCGTTGCTTATTAGAGACCGTCCCAGCAGGGAAATCAAGGGTATAATCAGAGAAGGGAGAGTTATGACCCTATTCCCATGACCTATACCGAGCTACTACAAGCATTGATTCAGAAAAATTTGGTCCAGACACGACCACTTTCTGTCGTACCATCACCATTGCCTTGGTATTACAAGGCAGACCAAACGTATGCTTTTCATCAAGGAGCACCAGGGCATAGTGTTGAGAACTGTTATCCTTTGAAGAATGAGGTGCAAAATTTGGTAAAGTCTGGTGTTCTATCTTTCAAGGACATGGGACCTAATGTGAAGGATAATCCTTTAACCAAGCATGGGGGAGTAAATGATGTATAGTGGCCGATTATCCAGGCGACTTCCGGATTTTTGACATTAATCTGGTTAGAGGAGATTTGGTGAAAATGCATGCAGACCTCTGCAAATTCAGCTACTATACGCTTGACCATGCCGGTTGTGCTACTTGCAATCCAGATATACAGGGTTGCGATATGATAAAGGCTGATTTAAAGGAGATGATGGATGAAGGCTTAATCCATATAATCAGGCCTAGGGCAGAGTATGGAGAGGAAGTGAATATGGTTTCTGGATGTCCTGGTGAATTCATAATTTTTGATGTGGAGTATTTGAATGAGGATCTCGTGCAGTTGCATGCTACCTTCTTCCATACGGTTGGTCCGGTGGAACACCAATATGGATCTTGCCTAGTTTGCTGTTGAGATTCCCGAGGATGTTCAATCGTGAAGAAGGGTGTTTAGTTGCTGTTAGGCAATGGAACTATCAATATCACAGGTCAGAGGGATGATTATCATGAGGTTGATATGGTTGAAGTTTGTTTAACGAAAAAAGAGTTAGAGGAAGAGTATGCCTCCGCTGATGAGTATTTTTCTTCAGGCGAAAATTTGTTTTCCAGAATTGACTTGTTGATGACTGATTGTGTTGAAGAAGGGGTAAACTTCATTGTGCCTTGTTTTGGTGCACCCGCTCATTTTGAAGTGGAGTACCATAGCAAGCCAGTTGTTACCCCATTGGTAATTAGTTTTCCAGGTCGTATCCCCTACAAATCAGATAAGGTTGTGCCTTACAAATACAACGCTACAATCTTAGAAGATGGTGTGGAAATTCCCATCCATCCAATGCTCGATGTTGTAAATATAGCCGAAAATAGCAGGGTGACCCGTAGCGGTCGTGTGTTTGCGCCGTTTGTTCGAAGAGATGTTGCTGCTGGAAAGAAAATTGTTGAGAATGATCAACCTAAGAAGGCTACATGAGAGACTAGTGGAGCTACGTGTAGCGATAAAAAATGTAGCGGGGTAAATCGGAGATCGAATTATTGATTAATTCGTCTCACAAAAGCAAGAGTCTCCACCGCGCTTTATTGTTTCCAAAGGAAAAGGGAAAAGAACGAAATAAAACCCTAAATATGCAATGTAAATAATAATAAAAATACAAAGCGTTTTCGAAAAGAGATTTTGTGGTTCGGGGGTTGGTTATACAATGGGAAGGTATTATCACCCAATGCATCTATAGTATTCTATAGGAACCTTTTGAAATATCTGTTTATTAAAATTGTTCGTTCGATTGAAAAATAAATTGTTTTGGCCGAAAGGGGTACGGACGGATTTTTGAAGATACGACGACCTAATGTCGAAGTTTTGACTTAAAATGGTATAAGTTTTGAAGAAATTGGATATTTGAGGAAAAATTATCCTAAGTTTCAATGAAATGAGTGTATTCGCTCGATCGTTTTTGAGGACATGAAGTCAACAAAAATTAGACAATTCCCTTGGATTGGCGCAAACACAATAATCAAGTACGATGAAATAATTGACAGAAAATTAAGCGGATAATGACACACAACAATTAAATGTGAACATGCATTTTTAGATTTTTTTGTTTAATATATGAAAAGAAAAATGTTTTAATTTGTTATGCATTTTAACATAGATAGAAGGTAATGAGAATTAATAGAAATGTTTTTTAAGGTTTTTATATGTTTCCATTTTTTATGTCTTTTTTTATATTAGTATTTACCCAAAATGAGGGGAGTAAATTAAAGAAAAATAGCATGTTTTTTTAGTTTTCTCATTTTTACTTTCATATGTTTTTAGAGATATTAAATATTTTCAAACTAAATAAAACTTACAAGTCATGAATTTAAATCTAATTAGAAATAAGGAAGACTAAAGTTATTAAATAAACCTAAATTTAAACTAAATAAGATTTGGGTAAAATATTAAAAATTGTCTAATTAAAACTATATGTTTATTTCTAAGAAACTAACTAATCTAAATTAAATAAGTTTAGCTAAGAAAATGAATAGAATTAAACTGAAGAGCATATAAAAAGATGGGGTGGGAATTTAGGTCAGGGAGTATGATCAGAAACAGAGGCGCAAGGCCCAGTAAAATGCAACTCAGACCCACCAACTCTTTGATGTTATAATCTGATTATTAGAAAAAAGAAAAATAAGAAATTTAAGAGGAAAATAATAATAGTGATGAAACGGCAATGTTTAGGGGGGTCTAGGACTGAAAAGAAGTGACCATTGGCAGAGGTGAGAGGAGTTTCTCGGAAAGTGTGAAGGGGCAGAAGAAGAGGTTTGTGTGTAGCTTGCGGAATCGATTGAAGAGAGCTACAGATTGACTAATGTTGAGCGACGGTGAGCTGAAGGCAATGTGTTCGCTGTTGAGAAAGAGGGATGGGTTGAAAGGAAGCCGATGCGTGGAGGGAGACGGAGTTAAAGGGATGGTGGGGATAAGAGCGGGATTATGATGACAGAGATGGTGGCCGCATCAATGGAGGTCCAAGCAACGTCGACGACTTCAAGCGCCATTTTGGCCACACCTATGGAGCGTCGCGTACACGATTGGAATTTTAGGGATTGCGTAGTTGGAGATTTGAAAACAAGGCAAGTGAATGTTTAGGTTTCTGAAGTCCCTAATTCCCTAATTTGATTTTGATTTTGCCATTAGAAACTGATCGTTGTTGTTTCGTGTTGCTTTAGATTTCCTTTGTTTTTATTTTCTCACTCAAATTCAACTGTTTCACTCTGCCCACATTGTTCTGTCGTTAATTCTGTTCTTTTGGATGAAGATACATTCTTCAATTTGAAATCTGAAGCAACTTTATCTGTCTCCTCACACAAGAAACTGTGAATTATTTCAGAATCATCATGAGAAGAAAAATGAAGGGAAATTTTCTCTCCCTTTCTGTGAGGCAGAGCAAAAACACCGTTCCTTTATTCTGCTTCTTCTAGTTGTATTGTAAACATTTGTGTCGTTGGTAGGGCACTTAAGGTGATGAGAGCTTCTGACAAGAGCAAAAGGAACCTGAGAAAAGTAAAGGTCGTGACCTTTGAAAATAAACCTCCTAGATGGTGAGAAATGAAGGAGAGTGGACTGACTCAACCCATTTAGAAGAGAAGGCTTTAAGTGTAGTCTATGGGTGGAGAGAGCACAAGAGTCACAACAAGCACAACATGATGAAAATTGTGAGGTTTTTTTGGAAAAGAGATGAATGGCTGACCAAAGGAAAAGGATGGTGAGAAGCATATATTACAGTGAAGATTTTGGAGGTAAGAAACATATTTTTTTACTTTTATTGTATATTTTCCTCTTTCAAAATTAACAGTAACACGTCTTTGCAGCGGCAAACAAATGAAACCCTTAATAACCATCCACCCCTATTGCAAAAGATGATGGATGATAGTGAAGCTGAAGCAAATATAACATCGAAATTAGTAAAATGGAGTCATAAACCTGGTATGTTGAATTGTCCTTTGACTATGTTCTTGGTCTGTGGCCGATGATGAACACTTCTGAGGCCTTCGTATGCTTTGGTATTTGTCTATGATGATGTATGCTGAGACTCTGCTTCTTTTACCTCGAACAAATACTTTGCTGCCTTGAATGCTGTGGTTGAAACTTTCGTTTTGATTAGCTTTCCTATGTTGATGCTTGACTGCTTCCTCCTTCTTTCCTCGCTACTGTTGCTTGATTTTAGTTTTAGCCTATGATGATATGCTCTGAGGCTTTATGGTTGCCTTTCACATTATTTCCAGGTTGGAATCGCTATGATATTCTGATTTTTGCTTTGACAAGTTTTAAGGATTTAGGCCATCAGTCTTACTGATTTTAGGCCAATGTTTTGGTTGTCTTGAATACAGGCTTTAACTGGTTTTTTGTTAGAGATAGCAAGTTTTTGGTTTTATTGCTTTTTCTGGTTTTGATTGGACAGGGCCAAGGTTTTTAAGATGGTACAGGTTATGGTGTTTATATGGTTTATATAGGTTTTGCTGGTGTTTTGAAATGGTTTTGGTCAGTATGCTTGGAAATGGTTTGATGCAATATGCCTGGAAATGGTTTAGCAGTATGCTTGGAAATGGTTTAGCAGTATGCTCGGAAATGGTTTGATGCAGGTCATGTGGTTTGGCCTTGGAAACAAGATGGTTTTTTGCTTGATAGTCTTGTGTAGAGATCCCCTGCAGGTTATGACCTCTTCTCTCTTTTTAAGAGGATTTCTCTCATATGACCGTTGGCTCCCCTGTTGATGGCTCAAGTTGAATATTTATTATATTTTTCTGATGCTCTGCACATATGCCGCTACATATGGTTTGACTTTATTCCTATTTCATGCTTAAACCAAAACCTGCAAAACTAAACCTCTTCCTCTCTCTCTCTCAAGTAGAGAAATGATACATAAATGTGATATGTACTTTATATTCTGAAATTGCAAACATGCTGGAATATGATGAAAAAAGGAAACATATATTGCTTGCATACATTGTTTTAAAACTGCATATTACTCTGTCCATTGCATTTGTACAGTAGAGGAGCCTATGCTATTTTGGCTTCTTCTTAAGTTGCAATAGGTTTACGTTGGCCTTTGTTTGTGAACTTACATATGCTGTTGATTGTGGATTATGCAGTTTCGAACAAAAAAAAATGAATTTATGCATATTTGAAATATGCAGTGGGCTTTGTGACAAAAATGCAATTGATTTTGAAATGTGCTATTTTTTAATTGTGCATTCATAAAAATTCCTCCCTTTTTGTGAACCGGGAGAAATCCCGTGATTTGAAAAAAGGGTAAACTGATTCCAGCCGTTTGCTTTTAATGATGAACATTAAATTTATTTATTTTTTTGCTCTTAATTGTTTATTCAATTCTGACTTTTCTTTTAATCGTTTTTGCAGGTAAAATTTAAATGAGCAGACAAGAGCATTGGATAGAAGATTAGAATTAGAATTTAGAAAAATAGCTTTTTATTTTACTTTAAGCATTTGTGTAATTGCCTTTATAAATATTTTGTAATAACACAATATTTAAATGACAATTGTAATAAATAGAATAAAGTGAATAAAATTCTATTATTTCTCAATTAATTCTTTTTCTTTCCAATTATTTTCTTATTGTTTATAATTCTTTAAATCATATAATAACTGAAAAATCAAATCCAATCATTTAAATTCAGAATGATAAACAAATAAATAAACATCATTGATCAATTAATAACTTCAATTATTTACTTTATTATTATTTTTAATTCTTCTAAATTATAATAACTGAAAAATAGAATTTCAGCTATTTAAACTTAGAACAATAAATAATTAAATAAACATTGCTTGATCAATTAATAGACTCCTTTTCAAATGTTTATTTCATTATTCATAAACCTTTAAATTATATAATAACGGAAAACAGGTTCCCATTATTTAAATTTAGGATAATGAATAATTAATAAACATTATTTGATCAATTAATAAACCTCTTTTCAAATATTTATTTTATTATTTATAAATCTTTAAATTACATAATAATCGAAAATAAATTCCAATTATTTGAATTTAAGATAATAAATAATTAATGAACATTGTTTAAGTCTTGATCAGTTAATAAATTTAGCGTTCAACAAATAAACAGCTCCCGACTCGAAAAAGTTATGAATTTTTAAACTGCTTTGAAAATTTGATAAAAATAGGTCGAAACCCTTGCAATGCGAATGATGCAGATGGGAGACGGTATCTTAGGTCAAAATTTGGGGTACAACAGCTGCCCCTATTTAAGTTTCTTCTATCCGGAGATATGAAGATTGAAATCTTCGTTTCGATGAGATTGAAGGTACTTAAATACATAACTACGCAAATTTTGTCCTAAGATGCCGTCGTCATGTTTGATATGAATGCAGCGATCGAACTCACAGAGAAAGATATTGTATGAAACAAGACAATGTTGGGGGAATCGAACACCAACAAAACACAGAGGCATGGATTACACATTACTGGGGAAACAAGCTATCGACTTCAAACGACAGACTCCTGACAGCGAATAAAATCGAGGGAATACGACCTCTAACCCTAACAAAGAGAGCACCTTGCATAGGCCATAACAGATCATTGATCCAAAACAGTGAGTTCGCAACTCAAGGTCAATGATAGACAGAGAGTATCAAACTGCTGATAACTGATTACCGACTTCTGGAGGTACAGATTCGTAACAGACTTCTCTGCTAGATTTTCAAAGATATACTCATTAATGCTGAAGTAATAAGATTGTAGATACGAAAGTTGTTCAAATAAAGAAATTGCCACTTGCCGTTGTCCAGAGATATCAATAACATACAAGTTGCTCAAATAAAGAAGTTGCCACTTGTTGTTGTCCAAAGAAAATACCAATAACATACAAGACGCTCAAATAAAGAGGCTGCCGCTTGCTGTATTCCAGAAAAGTAATAACATACTGGTAACTCATGAAGAGCTGCTGCTTGTCGCCTAAAGAAAATACCAATAACAAACAAGCTGCTCAAATAAAGAAGCTGCCGCTTGTCGTCCAAAGAAAATACCAATAACAAATAAGCTGCTCAAATAAAGAAGTTGCCGCTTGCTGTATTCCAGAAAAGTAATAACGTACTGGTAACTCATGAAGAGCTGCTGCTTGTCGCCTTTCAGAAAAATAAATGACGCACTAGTAGCTCATGAAGAACTGCTGCTCGGCGCTTTCAAAAAAGAATAAATGACGCACTAGTAGCTCATGAAGAACTACTGCTCGGCGCTTTCAAAAAAAGAATAAATGACGCACTAGTAGCTCATGAAGAACTGCTGCTCGGCGCTTTCAGGAAAATAAATGACGCCCTAGTAGCTCATGAAGAACTGCTGCTCGGCGCTTTCAAAAAAGTAACGTACAAGTTGCTCGTGAAGAGCTGCCGCTTGTCGTTTTCCAAAAATAAAAATGACGTACAAGTTGCTCGTGAAGAGCTGCCGCTTGTCGTTTTCCGAGGATGTCTATAACGCACAAGTTGCTCGTGAAGAGCTGCCGCTTGTCGTTTTCCATAAGATAAAATGACGTACAAGTTGCTCGTGAAGAGCTGCCGCTTGTCGTTTTCCAAAAATAACTCAGAAGGGAATTGCAATGACACTGGCAGAGAATAGAATCTTCGTCAAAGAAAATCATGAATCAATCCTTCCCGAGGAGATCACATATTTAAATGTGCAAAATAAATGCCCCATGCGTCTAGGTCGCGACTTCACTGGGAAAATCATGAGATAGCCTATGCAAGAGGCAACAACTTCATCCAGGAATAAACCAGAGAGAAAACAGTCAAACAAGACTCTACCCAATGAGAAAGTAATTCGATTGGGGATTCATCCTATCCAGAAATGGACAAGGTAAGCTGAATCAAAAATCATCCACGAGGATTAGCCCAGTTGGAGAATTTAGAAAGGAAGCACATTTTCTGCCTAAGCTAACCTTCTACTTGGAAAGAAATATGTACGTTGTTTCAATAAACAAAGTACGACCCAAAAGCAACGGCAAATGTGAATATGCATGCTGATATGAGTGTAAATGAGTAAATGAATGTTATGCTGACAAAACAGACAGATGAAGTATCTTGAAGATGATAAGACGTCAAAGCATAATAGATACTCGGCCAATCTTAGAAAGACGGAAGATAAACGGAACTGGAAACACAAAGCAACGTCGGAGAGTATCACGCTACAAGGCTCAAGTCTTCTGAGGAGAAAAGCATCCAAATCCAATCTTCTAACACCAATAGACCACGGTATGAGACAGAGCGTACCAAACTTCAGAAATCGCCCAAATAGAGATAGCCAAAACAATGCTTAACTGGGACAGCTGGGGAGCCACCAAACTTAGTACCCCGAGAAACACAAGTTTACACAACCAACACCTCATGACGATTTTGAAACGAAACATGCTCATCATGCAAGGATAAACTACTGTACTGTTTTGCATTTCATGGCTTGACCATCCTTGGAACAAACTGTTAATATTCCTTTCGTTATTCACGACACATTTTTAAAATAAGAACATTTTAAGTAAGTTTGTTTAAAGTATTTCCATAAAAATTAAAATTTTTCCCACAAAAGGTAAATGCTCAAATTTCATTAATAAGATGTTAGTTCGCTAATAAGGCAACTCCAACGGTTTACAAAAGCTTGGGAAATAGTACATGAAATAAAAGGTTATACAAAAACAATGATCACTATTCTCCCTAACAACTTTGAATTCCAGAATGTGCTCGAATGCCAAAACTGATTTGACCAGAAGCTTGCCTAAGCGAAATACTTCTTGACTGCATCGGCGTTCATGGGACGCGGAAGATCTTCACCGTCCATATTGGTGAGAATCATGGCACCTCCAGAGAAAACTTTCTTAACAACATACGGTCCTTCATAATTCGGAGCCCACTTGCCCCTAGAATCAGGTTGGAAAGATAATATTTTCTTAAGTACAAGGTCACCTTCTCTGAACTCGCGCGGTCGAACCCTCTTATCAAAAGCCTTCTTCATCCTCTGCTGATACAATTGACCGTGACACAAAGCTGTCAATCTCTTCTCTTCGATTAGATTCAACTGATCATATCTACTTTGACACCATTCAACCTCAGAAAGTTTAGCTTCCATCAACACTCTCAGAGACGGAATCTCAACCTCCACGGGGAGTACTGCTTCCATACCATAAACTAGGGAAAAAGGGGTCGCGCCCGTAGAAGTTCGAACTGAAGTACGGTATCCGTGTAAAGCAAACGGAAGCACTTCATGCCAGTCTTTATAAGTTACCACCATCTTTTGGACAATCTTCTTGATGTTCTTGTTAGCAGCTTCAACAGCTCCATTCATTTTCGGTCTGTAAGGAGAAGAATTATGATGTTCGATCTTGAACTCTTCACAAAGCTCTCTCATCATCTTGTTGTTCAAATTCGAACCATTATCAGTGATGATCTTGCTCGGGATGCCGTATCAACAAATGATCTGATTCTTGATAAATCTGACTACCACCTGTCTGGTTACATTAGCATAAGATGCTGCTTCCACCCACTTAGTAAAATAATCAATCGCTACCAAGATGAAACGATGACCATTTGAAGCTTTGGGTTCAATCATTCCAATCATATCAATGCCCCACATAGAGAAAGGCCAAGGTGAAGAGATAACATTGAGGAGAGTCGGTGGCACATGCATCTTGTCCGCATAAATCTGGCATTTATGACATTTCTTCACATACTTGCAGCAATCAGATTCCATTGTCATCCAATAGTAACCAGCTCTCAACATCTTTCTAGCCATTGCATGTCCATTGGCGTGAGTGCCAAAGGACCCTTCATGTACTTCTTGCATCAGCATGTCTGCTTCACGTCTGTCCACACATCTGAGCAAAACCATGTCATAATTCCTCTTATACAAAACTTCTTCATTGAGAAAGAAATTGCTTGCTAATCTTCTCAACGTCTTCCTATCTTTATTGCATGCCCCAGGCGGGTACTCCTGAGTTTGAATAACACGTTTAATGTCATAGAACCACGGTTTGTCGTCGATGACCTCTTCCACTGAGAACACATGAGCAGGTCTGTCGAGGCGCATAACCCGGATTGTAGGCACGTCGTTCCAACCATTCACTTGAAACATTAAAGACAAAGTAGCTAAAGCATCAGCCATTTGATTCTCATCGCTAGGGATATGATGTAATTCCACCTTGTTAAAGAAAGTTAACAACCTTCTAGCATAGTCTCTGTAAGGGATCAAACCAGGATGACGAGTCTCCCATTCTCCTTTGATTTGATTAATCACCAATGCCGAATCTCCATAAATATCAAGAATTTTAATCCTTAGGTCCACTGCTTCTTCGAGACCCATAATACATGCCTCATATTCCGCCATGTTGTTCGTGCAGTCAAACTTCAGTCTTGCCGTGAACGGGATATGAGTACCTCGGGGAGTAACGATGATTGCCCCAATTCCATTTCCATAGGAATTCACAGCTCCGTCAAATATCAAACCCCAACGGGATTCAGGATCAGGTCCTTCTCAACTTCTACTTAAACGGCGGACATTCAGGTCTCAACGGTAAACGATGCTCCACAATATCATTGTCCAAACCCGGCATATCTTGGTAGGACCAAGCAAACACATCAACATACTCTTTGAGAAGCTCCAACATTTTCTCTTTAACTTCCGGGATAAGCAATGCTCCGACTTTGACTTCCTTTCTATCTTCTTCATCACCCAAATTGACCAACTCTACAGGTTCTTCAAATGATTGAATGATCTTCTCATCATGCTCAAGCAAACGGGAAATTTCAACAGGAATCTCATCACCATCCTCTTCTTCGGCTCTGAACACAGGGAATTCAAAGTTGGGAGAGGGCATAGGATCATTGTTTTCGATGGTTAGCTCATGGATTAAACTGCGCACATGATTATGCTTTATTTTAGAAATTGATTTGTGCAAATGAAACAAAAGGTTATTATTTTCCTATTACTACCAATTAATTTTCATTACTATTTCCCAGAAAAAGTGAAAAATAAAACAGTAGTGGACAAAATAACATTTTTATGATTGGCAATACTTGAAACAAAGAGCCCAGACATTTCTCTTTTTCCTTGGGCAGAGCAAAAGGATTTATTTTCAACATAGCCCGACACAAATACTTTTTGCCTTGGGCAGAGCGACATTTTTCAAAGAATAAAACAAAGCATTACTCAGAAAGGTGCATAACAATAGGAACATCAACAACTATCCAGTTCTGGCAAGCCAATCCATGCGTCACAAAAATCCAGTTTTAGAAAACATGTGAAGTGTTGGATGATGCATGATATGCAAAAGAGAGTTTTTATTTGACTTTCACGCAACTCAAGATATTAAGTTGTAAACATCAAAGTGTGAAGATAGAAGATGAATTTTGAATTGGATCAAAGCGTCGATCAAGTTATCATCAAGATCAATCATCCATTTTGGTGGATTAGGGTTTTCACCCTATCAACACCCAAGATCCATTGAGCTTGACGAAACTTGTGATGTTTACAAAGAAAGACCTCCAAATTCCTTGAAAGTCAAGGGAAAAGGGTTTTATGGATGCATGAATGCATGGCTATGCAACAACCACAAGCAAGGTCACAAACATGGGGTTAAAAGGTTCAACGTTCAGCATGGAGTCGAGGGTAAAGCCCACCCAAAGGTATGTACTAGTGGTTCAATCGCACCTGTAAGACAAGGTTCTAAGAGTTCCCAGAGTCTACATTCCTCCTTCGGATATTACCAACGTCTTGATTACTCAATAATTAGCAATATTCTCAAGAGAAACTCGTTCGAGCGTAGCATCGCGTAACAACTACTTCCGAATTACTCCGTTATAGTCTCCGCGCTACACCTAAAAAGGCCAAGATAGGTTAGGGTTCTACGGTCCTCAACTTCTCGGGCTCCTAGGTCGAAAATAATAATGTCTTCCCGATTACTCGGTAAACAAATATTAAGTTCAAGAGGGCCTTCCATTGAGTGGGGGATCTCATGCCTCCTTCTTCGGGATTACTCCCTCAAAGTTAACATGACTGTACCGCCCGTCCTATTCCTTAAGTGTTACTTAATCCGGGTATAGGATTCGTCCTTTGCAAGAAACCCAAACAACCCCAATTTTAAACACATAATCAAACCAAACAAATAATAATAAACAGATAAGACAAATTAGGCTTAACCCACTTAGGGATGGACCAGCAAGAGGTCAATCTTTCCCCAGCAGAGTCGCCAGTTCTGTAGCGATAAAAAATGTAGCGGGGTAAATCGGAGATCGAATTATTGATTAATTTGTCTCACAAAAGCAAGAGTCGCCACCGCGCTTTATTGTTTCCAAAGGAAAAGGGAAAAGAGCGAAATAAAACCCTAAATATGCAATGTAAATAATAATAAAAATACAAAGCGTTTTCGAAAAGAGATTTTGTGGTTCGGGGGTTGGTTATACAATGGGAAGGTATTAGCACCCAATGCATCTATAGTATTCTATAGGAACCTTTTGAAATATCTGTTTATTAAAATTGTTCGTTCGATTGAAAAATAAATTGTTTTGGCAGAAAGGGGTACGGACGGATTTTTGAAGATACGACGACCTAATGTCGAAGTTTTGACTTAAAATGGTATAAGTTTTGAAGAAATTGGATATTTGAGGAAAAATTATCCTAAGTTTCAATGAAATGAGTGTATTCGCTCGATCGTTTTTGAGGACATGAAGTCAACAAAAATTAGACAATTCCCTTAGATTGGCGCAAACAGAATAATCAAGTACGATGAAATAATTGACAGAAAATTAAGCGGATAATGACACACAACAATTAAATGTGAACATGCATTTTTAGATTTTTTTGTTTAATATATGAAAAGAAAAATGTTTTAATTTGTTACGCATTTTAACATAGATAGAAGGTAATGAGAATTAATAGAAATGTTTTTTAAGGTTTTTATATGTTTCCATTTTTTATGTCTTTTTTTATATTAGTATTTACCCAAAATGAGGGGAGTAAATTAAAGAAAAATAGCATGTTTATTTAGTTTTCTCATTTTTACTTTCATATGTTTTTAGAGATATTAAATATTTTCAAACTAAATAAAACTTACAAGTCATGAATTTAAATCTAATTAGAAATAAGGAAGACTAAAGTTATTAAATAAACCTAAATTTAAACTAAATAAGATTTGGGTAAAATATTAAAAATTGTCTAATTAAAACTATATGTTTATTTCTAAGAAACTAACTAATCTAAATTAAATAAGTTTAGCTAAGAAAATGAATAGAATTAAACTGAAGAGCATATAAAAAGATGGGGTGGGAATTTAGGTCAGGGAGTATGATCAGAAACAGAGGCGCAAGGCCCAGTAAAATGCAACTCAGACCCACCAACTCTTTGATGTTATAATCTGATTATTAGAAAAAAGAAAAATAAGAAATTTAAGAGGAAAATAATAATAGTGATGAAACGGCAATGTTTAGGGGGGTCTAGGACTGAAAAGAAGTGACCATTGGCAGAGGTGAGAGGAGTTTCTCGGAAAGTGTGAAGGGGCAGAAGAAGAGGTTTGTGTGTAGCTTGCGGAATCGATTGAAGAGAGCTACAGATTGACTAATGTTGAGCGACGGTGAGCTGAAGGCAATGTGTTCGTTGTTGAGAAAGAGGGATGGGTTGAAAGGAAGCCGATGCGTGGAGGGAGACGGAGTTAAAGGGATGGTGGGGATAAGAGCGGGATTATGATGACAGAGATGGTGGCCGCATCAATGGAGGTCCAAGCAACGTCGGCGACTTCAAGCGCCGTTTTGGCCACACCTATGGAGCGTCGCGTACACGATTGGAATTTTAGGGATTGCGTAGTTGGAGATTTGAAAACAAGGCAAGTGAATGTTTAGGTTTCTGAAGTCCCTAATTCCCTAATTTGATTTTGATTTTGCCATTAGAAACTGATCGTTGTTGTTTCGTGTTGCTTTAGATTTCCTTTGTTTTTATTTTCTCACTCAAATTCAACTGTCTCACTCTGCCCACATTGTTCTGTCGTTAATTCTGTTCTTTTGGATGAAGATACATTCTTCAATTTGAAATCTGAAGCAACTTTATCTGTCTCCTCACACAAGAAACTGAGAATTATTTCAGAATCATCATGAGAAGAAAAATGAAGGGAAATTTTCTCTCCCTTTCTGTGAGGCAGAGCAAAAACACCGTTCCTTTATTCTGCTTCTTCTAGTTGTATTGTAAACATCTGTGTCGTTGGTAGGGCACTTAAGGTGATGAGAGCTTCTGACAAGAGCAAAAGGAACCTGAGAAAAGTAAAGGTCGTGACCTTTGAAAATAAACCTCCTAGATGGTGAGAAATGAAGGAGAGTGGACTGACTCAACCCATTTAGAAGAGAAGGCTTTAAGTGTAGTCTATGGGTGGAGAGAGCACAAGAGTCACAACAAGCACAACATGATGAAAATTGTAAGGTTTTTTTGGAAAAGAGATGAATGGCTGACCAAAGGAAAAGGATGGTGAGAAGCATATATTACAGTGAAGATTTTGGAGGTAAGAAACATATTTTTTTACTTTTATTGTATATTTTCCTCTTTCAAAATTAACAGTAACACGTCTTTGCAGCGGCAAACAAATGAAACCCTTAATAACCATCCCCCCCCTATTGCAAAAGATGATGGATGATAGTGAAGCTGAAGCAAATATAGCATCGAAATTAGTAAAATGGAGTCATAAACCTGGTATGTTGAATTGTCCTTTGACTATGTTCTTGGTCTGTGGCCGATGATGAACACTTCTGAGGCCTTCGTATGCTTTGGTATTTGTCTATGATGATGTATGCTGAGACTCTGCTTCTTTTACCTCGAACAAATACTTTGCTGCCTTGAATGCTGTGGTTGAAACTTTCGTTTTGATTAGCTTTCCTATGTTGATGCTTGACTGCTTCCTCCTTCTTTCCTCGCTACTGTTGCTTGATTTTAGTTTTATCCTATGATGATATGCTCTGAGGCTTTATGGTTGCCTTGCACATTATTTCCAGGTTGGAATCGCTATGATATTCTGATTTTTGCTTTGACAAGTTTTAAGGATTTAGGCCATCAGTCTTACTGATTTTAGGCCAATGTTTTGGTTGTCTTGAATACAGGCTTTAACTGGTTTTTTGTTAGAGATAGCAAGTTTTTGGTTTTATTGCTTTTTCTGGTTTTGATTGGACAGGGCCAAGGTTTTTAAGATGGTACAGGTTATGGTGTTTATATGGTTTATATAGGTTTTACTGGTGTTTTGAAATGGTTTTGGTCAGTATGCTTGGAAATGGTTTGATGCAATATGCCTGGAAATGGTTTAGCAGTATGCTTGGAAATGGTTTAGCAGTATGCTCGGAAATGGTTTGATGCAGGTCATGTGGTTTGGCCTTGGAAACAAGATGGTTTTTTGCTTGATAGTCTTGTGTAGAGATCCCCTGCAGGTTATGACCTCTTCTCTCTTTTTAAGAGGATTTCTCTCATATGACCGTTGCCTCCCCTGTTGATGGCTCAAGTTGAATATTTATTATATTTTTCTGATGCTCTGCACATATGCCGCTACATATGGTTTGACTTTATTCCTATTTCATGCTTAAACCAAAACCTGCAAAACTAAACCTCTTCCTCTCTCTCTCTCAAGTACAGAAATGATACATAAATGTGATATGTACTTTATATTCTGAAATTGCAAACATGCTGGAATATGATGAAAAAAGGAAACATATATTGCTTGCATACATTGTTTTAAAACTGCATATTACTCTGTCCACTGCATTTGTACAGTAGAGGAGCCTATGCTATTTTGGCTTCTTCTTAAGTTGCAATAGGTTTACGTTGGTCTTTGTTTGTGAACTTACATATGCTGTTGATTGTGGATTATGCAGTTTCGACCAAAAAAAATGAATTTATGCATATTTGAAATATGCAGTGGGCTTTGTGACAAAAATGCAATTGATTTTGAAATGTGCTATTTTTTAATTGTGCATTCATAAAAATTCCTCCCTTTTTATGAACCGGGAGAAATCCCGTGATTTGCAAAAAGGGTAAACTGATTCCAGCCGTTTGCTTTTAATGATGAACATTAAATTTATTTATTTTTTTGCTCTTAATTGTTTATTCAATTCTGACTTTTCTTTTAATCGTTTTTGCAGGTAAAATTTAAATGAGAAGACAAGAGCATTGGATAGAAGATTAGAATTAGAATTTAGAAAAATAGCTTTTTATTTTACTTTAAGCATTTGTGTAATTGCCTTTATAAATATTTTGTAATAACACAATATTTAAATGACAATTGTAATAAATAGAATAAAGTGAATAAAATTCTATTATTTCTCAATTAATTCTTTTTCTTTCCAATTATTTATTTATTGTTTATAATTCTTTAAATCATATAATAACTGAAAAATCAAATCCAATCATTTAAATTCAGAATGATAAACAAATAAATAAACATCATTGATCAATTAATAACTTCAATTATTTACTTTATTATTATTTTTAATTCTTCTAAATTATAATAACTGAAAAATAGAATTTCAGCTATTTAAACTTAGAACAATAAATAATTAAATAAACATTGCTTGATCAATTAATAGACTCCTTTTCAAATGTTTATTTCATTATTCATAAACCTTTAAATTATATAATAACGGAAAACAGGTTCCCATTATTTAAATTTAGGATAATGAATAATTAATAAACATTATTTGATCAATTAATAAACCTCTTTTCAAATATTTATTTTATTATTTATAAATCTTTAAATTACATAATAATCGAAAATAAATTCCAATTATTTGAATTTAAGATAATAAATAATTAATGAACATTGTTTAAGTCTTGATCAGTTAATAAATTTAGCGTTCAACAAATAAACAGCTCCCGACTCGAAAAAGTTATGAATTTTTAAACTGCTTTGAAAATTTGATAAAAATAGGTCGAAACCCTTACAATGCGAATGATGCAGATGGGAGACGGTATCTTAGGTCAAAATTTGGGGTACAACACTACGCTAGAGAAAGAAGTGGATAATATTTTGTAGATAATTAAGATGAGCTATTACAGAATTATAGATCAGCTACTGCAGACTCCTTCAAAGATATCTATCTTAGCTTTATTAATGAATTCCTCTGCTCATAGAGAATCCTTGATGAGGGTACTGGACCAAGCTTTTGTGGAGAGTGACATGCCAATAGATTAATTCAGCAGCGTAATAGGAAACATTACGTCGTGTAATAACTTGAGTTTCTGC
Organism: Vicia faba; assembly: GCA_948472305.1. NCBI lineage: Eukaryota > Viridiplantae > Streptophyta > Magnoliopsida > Fabales > Fabaceae > Vicia > Vicia faba. Next base: position 1,285,332,759 of record OX451738.1, on the reverse strand, counting down.
GATGATGAATTACCAGAAGAAGGGAGGAATCACAACCTGTCCTTCCACATCTCTATGAACTGCAAGAATGATTCGCTATCCAATTTGCTAATTGATAATGGATCCGCGTTGAATGTTATACCAAGGAGTAGTCTCATGAAGTTTAACTATTAAGGAACACCTATGCGCCCGAGTGGAATCATTGTGAAAGCATTTGATGGGTCGAGGAAATCTGTCATCGGTGAAGTGGACTTACCTATCCATATAGGACCACATTTGTTCCAGATAACCTTCCAGGTCATGGACATTATTGCCGCTTATAGTTTTTTGCTAGGACGGCCATGGATACATGAAGCAGGGGTTATCACTTCAACTTTACATCAGAAGCTAAAGTTTGTGCGTGAAGGGAAGGTAGTGATCATAAATGGGGAGCAGGCATTGCTAATATCTCATTTTTCCTCTTTCAGTATTATAGAAGCGGATGAGGCTGCTGTTGGAACCCAGTTACAAACCCTATTCGTTGAAAACATAAGGAGAAATGAGAATTCCATGGTTTCGCTGAAGGACGCGCAACAGGTTGTGCGCAATGATCATAATGCAGTTTGGGGACGAATTGTGGATCCACCTGTGAACAAGAACATGACTGGCTTGGGGTTCTCTTAGAAATATGGAAGAGGCGAAGGTTTGAAGTCAAAGTCTACTATGGGCAGTTATCATGATGTTTTCCGCAGTGGAGGTTACCTCCATCCAACTAATTTTGGAATTAATGTTGTTGAGGAGGATGAAGCAGAGCAGGAAATGCCGAATTATGTGACGCATGGAGTCAGGGTTCAGAACTGGGTCACCATTGATGTTCCCTCTTGCATACATGTTTCAATGTAATTTTATTTGATTAATCTTTTTTTCTTGAAAGGCTTTCACTATACCCAAGGTGGAAGTATTAATGTTGTAGGGCTTATCTGATTGCTGTGACTTTTAAGATCATTAATAAAAGTTGTCTTTGCTTCCCGAATTATGTTTTTATTTCCTGCTTTTTCTTGGGAAATGGTAATAAAAAAAAACCTTTCAAAATAAATAATGACTGAAATTAAATATGCATGATCACTTGTTATATGTGTCAGTTTCTAAAAGCAATCATAAATCATATGTGCAGATTAATTAAAAAACTCGTTGAATACAATGACCCTACACTCTCACCCAACTTTGAATGTCATGTGTTTGGGGATGAAGAAGAAGATTATGACGAGATTCCAGAAGAGGTCTCACGAGTGCTTGAGCACGAGGAAAATACCATTCAATAATATAAAGAGCCTTTGGAAGTGATCAATTTGGGTTCAGAAGAAGATCCGAAGGAAGTCAAGATTGGAGCATCGTTACATCCCGATGTGAAGAGAAGTTTGATTCAATTGTTGAAAGAGTATGTGGATATTTTTTCTTGGTCTTACCAAGATATGCCCGGTCTAGATACAAATATTGTCGAGCACCGTTTGCTGTTGAAGCCAGAGTGTCCTCCAATTAAACAAAAGTTGAGAAGAACTCACTCAGATATGGCAGTAAAGATCAAAGAGGAGGTTCTAAAGTAGATTAATGCTGGTTTTCTTGTGACGTGAGTGTATCCTCAATGGATTTCCAATATTGTCCCAGTACCGAAAAAAGACAGAAAAGTCTACATGTGCGTAGATTATAGAGATCTAAATAAAGCTAGTCCAAAAGATGATTTTTCGTTTCCTCACATTGACATGTTAGTGGATAGCACAGGAAAATTCAAAGTATTCTCGTTCATGGACGGATTTTCCGGGTATAATCAAATAAGAATGGCTCCAGAGGACATGGAAAAAACAACGTTTATCACACCCAGGGGAACATTCTGTTACAGAGTGATGCCCTTCGGGTTGAAGAATGCTAGTGCAACGTACCAGAGGGCTATGATAACCCTATTCCATAATCTGATACACAAGGAAATTTAAGTATATGTTGATGATATGATTGCAAAATCCCAGACTGAAGAAGGGCATATAGAATATTTGTTGAAGTTGTTTCAGTGTTTGAGGAAGTATCGTCGCCGCTTGAATCCAAATAAATTCACCTTCAGTGTTCTATCGGGGAAGTTGTTGGGTTTCATTGTTAGCCAGAAAGGAATTAAAGTTGACCCTGATAAAGTGAAGGCAATTCAAGAAATTCCAGCACCAAGAACTGAAAAGCAAGTCAGAGGTTTCCTCGGGCGTTTGAATTATATTTCCAGATTCATTTCCCACATGACTGCAACATGTGAACCGATCTTTAAGTTGTTAAAGAAAGATCAAGGTTCTGTATGGACGGATGACTGCCAAAGGGCATTTGAGAGTATTAAAGAATATCTACTTGAACCTCCTATCTTGCTCCCTCCCGTAGAAGGAAGACCGTTGATTATGTATCTAACAGCGTTAGATAAATCCATAGGTTGTATGCTCGTACAACAGGATGAAACAGGGAAGAAGGAGTTCGCCATTTATTATCTCAGCAAAAAATTCACTGATTGTGAGTCGCGGTATTCCATGCTGGAAAAAACATGTTATGCTCTGGCCTGTGCGGCAAAGTGATTGTGGCAGTATATGTTGAATCACACCACTTGGTTGATCTCCCACCTTGGCCTTTTAGGTGTAGCGCGGAGATTATAACGGAGTAATCCGGAAGTAGTTGTCACGCGATGCTACGCTCGGATGAGTTTCTCTTGAGAATATTGCTGATTATTGAGTAATCAAGACGTTGGTAATATCCGAAGGAGGAATGTAGACTCCGGGAACTCTTAGAACCTTGTCTTGTAGGTGTGATTAAACCGTTAGTACATACCTTGGGGATGTTCTTTACCTTTGACTCCATGCTCGTGACGTTGAACCTTTCAACTTTATTTGTGACCTTGCTTGTGGTTGTTGCATAGCCATGCATTCATGCATCCATAAAACCCTTTTCACTTGACTTTCAAGGAATTTGGAGGTCTTTCTTTGTAAACATCACAAGCTTCGTCAAGCTCAATGGATCTTGGGTGTTGATAGGGTGAAAACCCTAATCCACCAAAATGGATGATTGATCTTGATGATAACTTGATCAACGCTTTGATCCAATTCAAAATTCATCTTCTATCTTCATACTTTGATGTTTACAACTTAATATCTTGAGTTCCTTGAAAGTCAAATAAAAACTCTCTTTTGCATATCATGCATCATTCTACATTTTTGGTTTCACTTTCAAAGGTCTTTTTCCAAGTCTTATTTTTTTTTCCTTTGGTCTCACCAGTACAACACTGACACTAAGAGAACAATGGAGAATATCAAGCAAGAGGTTTCTGAACTCCGCTGAGAGATGACTAATTTAAAAGCTGGTATGGATCACTCAACTGTTTTGGTTGAAATTTTGGTTGCCGCTCAAGTCAACCCCGTTGCTAAAGCATAAGTGAATCTCTGTTGATTTTGGCCTTGAAGTTTAAGACATGTTTCCTTCAGCACAAGTCCAGATGGAAAGCCTTTCCAGATTATTAACTTATTTCTGCTTTTGTAAATTTTCTTGTTTATTAAAATATTGTTTGCATGTAAGAACTTGTTTGCATCTGAATGATCATCTTAATACAATGAGTATGTTTGTCTTGAAGAAATTCATTTGTTTTCAAATCTTAAATTGCTTTTTGCATTATGATACCAACTTGTTGCCCATTCTCTTGCCTAGGCAGAGATTGAAGGGAGGATGATGATCTAAAGAACACTAAATCTTTGGTTGCATGCTTTTGAATAAGATCTTGTTGATGATGTACAGGCATTGTTTCTAATCCCTAAACACCGGAGATATAAGGAAGATAATCCCTTGCTAACCCCTTTTGAGCCTTGAAGTAGAAGTTTCTTTTCTATACGAAAAAACCCTCAACTTTTAACCTGGGGCAGGGTAGTTTTCAGTTAATCTGATTGAGTGTTCAAAATTCATAAGGAAGATATTTCTGAAGAGAAACTACGAGGGCTATCTTTCATGTATAATGAAGCCAGAAGATGTGGAATCACAATGTTATCCCTCATTCATCAAGAAACAAGGCAATCACAATCTTCTCAACAAGAAAATACAAGCTAATGTCACACATTTTGTTCAAAAAGTCAAAAATCGAGAAAAAGAAAAAGCCTGCTAAGTCAAAAAACATGAAAACGTGTGACTTAGGCAAAATTAAGGCATCCCGCTGGACTATCAATTCAAAAGAATTAGTTCAGGCAAAAGTTAGGGAAAATAAAAATTGCAAAGAAAAGGACTGCAAAGAAAAGTCCTCAGCAAAGAACAAATTGGTGACTACAAACACGAAGACATGAGGGTGGTTTCTACTCCGAAAGCCTCGTTGTTTCCTTAACCGTCACAAAAATCCTTTTGAGAGATGAACACTCATGTTGAATTGACTGAACATAGGGTTGGGGAACATCATGAAGAATGGGCGGGCACCTATAAATTTTGAGCCTTAAAAATCTTTTTTTTCTAAAGCCATGAACCAGGCCACGTTACAACCTTCAAAAGTCCTAATTGAAGCAAGGTTATTTTGAAAGCATACTTCAATGAGATAGTGTTCCTGACTCCTATGAATGTTCTAAATAGTTATGTTGGTAACATATGTTTTTCCTATACAAAAATAAATGGTGCTTTAACTCGCAAATTTGTGCGATATCTTTCAAAATCTTCAAGACTTACATAACTGTTGCATTAGAATTTTCATTCTCATTGTAAACTTTTTCTAACTGCAAAACATTTGTTTGATATCAAGGAAGCTCACATAAGCACCAGTGATGAGTTTATTCTTTTAAGGCCTGAAACTATGTTGAGTAATTGGCGGATCACGTCAAGAAAAAATCATATCCATGGGCATGTCACCTGAAGACCGTAAGCACGAACATGTTGCTTCTCCCAGTTAATGCTTCTCCAACTTGTTTACCCTTTTGGGGAAAAATTTGAAGACTTTGTTGTGCCAATTACAGTCAATTCGGGGCAATCATGTCGAGATTTATTGAATCTCTCTAAGAGTTTGAAGACACCAGAGCATGGTGAATGCCAGGTCTTTTGTAAAATCCTCTTGAGATTATTTCTCCTCACCAACCATATAGCTTGGGGCATTTTAGAGGTGAAGCTATTCGCAAGAATTGTCGTGCATCACGCAACTTATCAGCAGTAAACTTGGGGCATCCAAAATTAATCCCAGGGGAAATCCAGATTTGTCAAGATATGTTTTTCATACATTATCAGAGGTTGGTGTTCCCAGTATCTCCAGCTAAGCAAGACTTCTTGCCAGCTGAAACTTTGTTTGTGTTGTTATCCTTTCAATGGATTGTTTGCAATAGAAGACTGGACTTTGGGTTTTCTACCTGAAAATATCTTCCTCTCCAGAGATATTTAAGCCTTGTAAAAGGACCTTGCTCCAATGATGGCCTGTGTTTTATCTCCAGTAATGTTCCCATCCTGTTGAGATTAGCCGAGTTTTGGGTTGTGCTATGATGTCTTATCATCTCCAGTTTATCTTGTCTATTTGTTTTGTCAGCACATACATGGCATTCATTTATTCATTCACACTTGCATCATGCATGCACAGTTGTATTTGTTGATGTCATTGAGTTCGTATACCTTGGTTGTGTCTATTCAAATAATATATTTGATCTTTCCAAGTATAGTGCCAACTTAAGCAGAAAGTGCGCCTTCTTTCTAATTCCCCACTGAGTTAACTCTCGTGGAAGAATCTTGCTTTAGATTTCCTTTTCCATCTCTGGATAGGATAAATCCCCATTTTGAGTTGTCTCCTCATTGGGTGGAGTCTTGTTTGACTGTTTTCTCTCCAGTTTATTCCTGGATTGAGCTTTTTCTCTTGTGAACTACCCTGTGGATATCTCTTGGCTGTGAAACCTAGATGGAGAGTGCATTTATTTTGCAATGTAAATACTTGGTCTTCTCAGGAAGGATCCATTCATGGTTTCCCATTGAAGATGAACTTTATTCCCTAGTAGTGTTATCACAACCTTCTTCTGGAATATCTACATGACAACAAGCGACTGACTCTTTATTTGAGCAGTTTGATTATTTCTGATTTCTTTATGACAAATGGAGGTCTCTTCATGTGCAATTTGTCCATCCCCGATGAAATTATTGGTTCTCACCTCCAGCAATATCTTCACGATATTTTATGGGTATCTTTTTGGGAAACAGCAAGCGGCAGTCTCTTCATGAGGCAACTTATGTGTTATGGATACTCTTGACAAACAGCAAGCGGCAGTCTCTTCCCGAGGCAACTTGTATATTATTGACACCTCGAAAAAACGGCAAGTGGCAGTCCTTTCATGGGTAGCTTGTACGTTATTTTTCTTTGGAAAACGGAAAGTGGCAGCTCTTCATGAGCATCTTGTATGGAAAATGGCAAGTGGCAGCTCTTCATGAGCAGCTTGTGGGTTATAAGCAACAAGTGGCGGACTCTTCATGAGTAGCTTGTGTGCTTTAATATTCTTTGAAGATGCCAAGTGGCAGATCTTCATGAGCAGCTTGTGGTTTATTGGCAACAAGTGGCAGACTCTTCATGAGTAGCTTGTGTGCTTTGATATTCTTTGAAGACAGCAAGTGGCAGCTTCCTTATGAGCAGCTGTGATCGGTGGATCTGGAACTGACTGTTTAACGCTGGTTCGCGAAATGTCGCGGAAGCAAGAGTCGCCACCGTCTTTTATTTTCTCCAAATGGAAAGGACAAAAGCACAGAAAAATTCCTTATAGAGATTGCTCTCGGTTCGGGAGGTAGGTTATAGAAAGGAAAGGTGTTAGCACCCTTTCTATCCATGGTTATCCATGGGCTCTTAGATACTTGCTCACTTGTGTTTTCAAAAATGGTTTGTTTGCTTTTCAATTGTGGGTTAAAAAAAGTTTCTTTGAAAATCTCAGTTCGACTCTTGTATCGGTCCTCAAGAGTGTTTGAAAAATTGCTTTCGAAAGCTTTTTGAAAAGGTGTCGGTGTGAAAAGTATTTTTTGATTTGTTTTTGAAATTAGAGCAAGTATCTAGAGTCGTCTACCTACCCTAAGGAATTCGTCTGTGTAAATGTCCTTTAAAGTAGTGCCATCCCACCATTGAGAGGTAGGTAGCACCACCGTTGGAGGTGTTCGGGTCAATTCGAGTTTAGGGACATGGTGATCACCAGAGCAATGGGAAGACACTTTAGAAGCTACCCTCATGCCAGGTTCCCGGATCATGAGGACTTACTAAGACATCCTCTACTCGACGATCACCTTTCGAGGCAAGGCAACAGTGAGGCGTACCCTAGGGGTGGTGTGTGCGATTCGTGTGTCGTTTTCATTTGCATTTATCTTGTCATGTTATTGGTGTTCTACGCTTGTTTTTATTTTATCCATACATTCTTTCATGTCATTTGGTTAACAGTTAAAAGTTGCAAGGAAAGTAAATTCTAAGCTATTACAAAAGGCGCGGGTCCACATCGCCAAAATTAACCAGGACCCGATTTGACAGAAAATAAAGAATTAAAAGGCGAGAAGTAGTTTACATGGCTTCGGGAGAGGTACATAATTATTTAAACGAAATAAAATGAATATGCAAATTAATAAGAAATTAAGATCGAGGGCGTTGGACCCTTTTGCAAAATTAAAATTAATGAGGAATTAAGATTAAAAGAAGGCAAGAATTTGTTTTTGGTGTTTTTTAGTATTTTTAGGATTTACATGAAAAAAGAGAATTAATTAAAATTAAAATAAAGTGCAAACCCTAATCCTAATTATTTTTAATTTATCAAGAAAATATTGAAGTTTTTTAACCTAAATTAACCCTAAGTCATTTTCATGCAATTTAATTATAAAAAATAAAATATTTAATTATTTAATATATTTATAAAAGAAAAATAAAAAAAAGGATAAAAATTATTACTTAAACCTATTTCTACATTTTTTAGATTTTATTATGAAAAGAATTAAAATTGCAACCTAATTTAAAACTAAATAATTACATGTAAACTTATTTATGAAAATATTAGAAATAAAAATATTTATTATATTTTTTATCTTTTCTGATTTTTTTGTGTATTTTATATTTTGTGAGAATAATAAAATTAATTACTAAAACAACAATTAAAATGAAAAATAAAAAATAGAAAAAATAAAGAGAATAGGAAGAATTGCAAACCAAAGGGGGTTCAGATCCCAAATTAGGAGGTATTCTTTAGAAATCCAGGCCCATTAAGACATTGGTCCATTTGACTTTCGCTGGACGCGTGTGATGCGTTGACTAGGACTTAGTGTGTTCTCCAACTCTCAGCCTTTGATCTGATGAGGCTGGACGCGTGTACGCTTGATGGAGAAGGTGCATCATGGAACAATAACATTGGACCTGCACATGATTGTTAATTGCAAAATAATATAGAGATTGTAAAGACCTGGGGTTCGAACCCAGGTCATGACTGTTACCAGCACTATCACTTGCCACTGGACCAACTCACACGCGTTTAATATATGATAACTGGTAAATATTATAAAAGAAAGTTGGTTAATGGCTTGGAAACGCGCGCGAAGATTTGAACGCTCCACTCACGGACAGCCACATAATCATCTTCCTCATGTTCCTGAAATACAAACAACATGATCAACGGTTTTTACACCGTTGCAGAAAGTATCTTTACAGAAAATAACGATTAGCACTAGGGCACTCATAAATTAGGCGCGATAGTTCCATTATCTTCGTCCACACGCGCTGAGTTGAATGGTGGTGGTCTTGAGGGCCAATTTTTCCCCAGTCAAAAACCCCTAATCCAAGGTCTTATAAACCCTAGAAAACGACAATGGTGAAATCGTCTACAGCTTGCAAAAACTCAATTAAACGCATGGGTTAGCTTTAGAATCATACCAGGAACATGAATCAATAATTAAAATGTCATGAAGATGCATAGATTTGAAAACACGATTATGAATTTTTCACGAGATATTTCAAGTTCTGTATACCAATTCCTTAAGCTTTGATGAATGTTCTTGACTGGGACACGTTCAATGGACCTTCAGCAAGCCAATGGAACAAAAATTATGTCTTGAATCGCCCTCGAAGTGAGTTTTAAGAATTGAGTTCTTAGAGAAAAATTTCAAGTTTTTTAATGGCTTTTCTGAGCAGCTGCGTGTGTGTAAGCATTAGGGTTGTGTTTAGGCTTTTGTATTGAGTCAATTAGGTCAAGAAAAATAGAACAAATCCAATGCATTCATGGTTTTTGGAAATTTGATTTTTAAGGATCTTTTTCAATCTTTTCCATGTGTTCTTGTATCAATTATGATCAATTCAATCCAAATCTTCCCTTATTTGGCTAGGCACGAATTATTGAGTATAAAACATGCACAAAAAGATTTAAAACTTTAGGTTAACATTTTTCATACATTTATTTTGATTTAAATGAATTATTATAAATAAAAATTCAAATAAATAAACAAAAAATGAATAAAGACTTCCCTTTGGGCCAAGTAGTCGTGCATATGCCATGGATGATGATTTGTGGAAGAAAACTGGGCCCATTAGCAATTTTAGACCATTTGAATCAATGTTGACTTTTCAAAATATCCAAAAATTTCCCAACTTCCACAAGGCATAACTTGCTCAATTATTAAGCTTTTCTTATCTTCTTGGACATTTTGGAAAGGTCTTTGAGTCCTCTAACCAATGCCTTTGGTCCCATGTCATTTTGATTTACCAATCTCAAGTTATGGCCTTTGACTTAAAGTCCCTTTTTGTTGACTTTTGAAAATGACCTATAATGTTGAAATTGATAACTTTTTGTGAGAGCATTTCTTGGACTTGAAGTATGAAGATGAGTTGTAGGAAATGTCTTTCTCTTCAAAATGAGCTTTGGATGGAATTTTTCTGATAATCCATGTGAAAGTTATGCCCTGGTCAATTTGCAGTTGACTTTTTCACCTGTCCAAATAAGGAAACTTTTGCATTTTGATGATTTTTGAGCCAAGCTTTGAGAATCATGATCAAGCATTGATCAAATGATGTTTGTGGCTTCAAAATGATATGTTGACCAAAAATTTGAACTTTTGACTGTCAAATGACCATTTTGCCCCTATAGTTGACTGTAGTGCAATTTAGGGTTTTGACTATGCAATTTTGAGCTGAAAGCCTTGAAACTTTGTATGAGGATGCTTGACCATATTTGTAGGCTTGTGAGACTTGTTTGGACCTTTGGAAACTTCACTTTCTTGATCAGAACAAAAACCCTAGTTTTGACTGTTCAGGAGACCTTTGCACTGTGCAACCCTTGGGGAACTTTGAAGCTTGACTTGGCAAATCTTTTGAAGAATATGGGAGGGCAAATTTTGGGGTACAACAGTTGCCCCTGTTCAATCTTCTTAGACCTGAGGATGCAGATTGGCTGACGTGCCTTTCGTAATCCGAGGGTGGAAGATGATTGAACACTAGAGTGCCCAGAAATTTGCGCTCACATAGTAGCAGTGATGGTGGAATGGGCTTATAGATGCCATTTAGAGGTTGCTGGGTAGGATGATGGGCTTATAGATGCCATCTGGATGTTGATCGCGTAAGAGATTCCTTAGCGAGAACCTGCATACCTGCAAAAGAAACATGAGTACCTGACACGTTGCAGGAGTTGATTTCAGATGCTTGGCATAGATATGTCCTGACTGGTTACGGGAGATGGATCTGGAGCTTCACAAGATGATGAATGAACCAGGGATGGTTACTACCTTAGCATGAACGGTAAGAGAACCTTGGGTGACTTTAACTTCAACAACGCTCGCTGAGAAAATCTTGGTGGGAATTACCATCTTCGCAGGATCGGGAAGAGAACCATAGGCAATTATAATCTGAAAGGGAATTACATCTCACGCACCGTCGGGGAGAGAACCATAGGAAAAGGAATTATCACCTCACTCACCGTCGGAGAGGGAACCATAGGAAAAGGAATTATCACCTCACTCACCGTCGGAGAGGGAACCATCTGAAAAGGAATTATCACCTCACTCACCGTCGGAGAGGGGACCATAGGAAAAGGAATTAGCACCTCACTCACCGTCGGAGAGGGAACCATAATGGAAATCTCACCTCACTCACCGTCGGAGAGGGAACTATCTGAAAAGGAATTATCACCTCACTCACCGTCGGAGAGGGAACTATCTGAAAAGGAATTATCACCTCACTCACCGTCGGAGAGGGAACTATCTGAAAAGGAATTATCACCTCACTCACCGTCGGAGAGGGAACCATAATGGAAATCTCACCTCACTCACCGTCGGAGAGGGAACCATCTGAAAAGGAATTATCACCTCACTCACCGTCGGAGAGGTAACCATATGAAAAGGAATTATCACCTCACTCACCGTCGGAGAGGGAACCATAGGAAAAGGAATTATCACCTCACTCACTGTCGGAGAGGGAACCATAATGGAAATCTCACCTCACTCACCGTCGGAGAGGGAACTATCTGAAAAGGAATTATCACCTCACTCACCGTCGGAGAGGGAACCATCTGAAAAGGAATTATCACCTCACTCACCGTCGGAGAGGGAACCATCTGAAAAGGAATTATCACCTCACTCACCGTCGGAGAGGGAACCATAGGAAAAGGAATTATCACCTCACTCACCGTCGGAGAGGGAACCATAATGGAAATCTCATGCACCGTCGGAGAGAGAACCAATAGGAAATCTCACCTCACTCACCGTCGGAGAGGGAACCATCTGAAAAGGAATTATCACCTCACTCACCGTCGGAGAGGGAACCATAGGAAAAGGAATTATCACCTCACTCACCGTCGGAGAGGGAACCATCTGAAAAGGAATTATCACCTCACTCACCGTCGGAGAGGGAACCATAGGAAAAGGAATTATCACCTCACTCACCGTCGGAGAGGGAACCATAATGGAAATCTCATGCACCGTCGGAGAGAGAACCAATAGGAAATTATAACCTGGGATAACTTCTACTGAGTCTTTATCAGAAAAATCTGTTGGGAGTCGATTTAGCTGGACTAGAGAAGGCCTGGGACTGGATAAGAAATCTTTGGAGTCGATTAACTGAACCGGTCTAGGTCTTGAAATATGATTGAGAATTTCAACTGCATCTTTCCTGAAAGGTAAAGGTTAGTCATATGCAATGCATGATATGGATCAAGCAATGATGTTCTCAACATAAATGAGATTTGTATGATATAATGCGTCTATGCATGCTATAATGATGTATGTGATGTTTTATGAATGTATGTTTTCGTCTAGGAAAGTAAATCCTTGACGGGTGCTGGGAAGTCATATTCTGGGCTGATGTTGAAGAATAGATTTTGCTTCTGCTGGGGATGATAACTGCAAGAATACCGGTAGGAGAAGATGACTCTGTTGCGGAATAAACTTGGCAAATGGAAGATTCCGCGGGGAGAAAAGATACTCTAGCGACCATGCTGGGAAGCAATACTCTGTGGGAAGAGGGATGCCTTGCTGAGTGTTGATAATAATTTGCTGGGGATACCCTTGTTGTTGGAAGTGTTGATGGACTTCGCTGGAGTAAGAAGACTTCGTCGAGGACGCTCTTTCTGTGGCTTTTGGCTGAGGATAACCCAGTTATATCCTGTTAAGGAAATAACTCTTTGAATAAAGCCGAGAGACGCGTTCGTGCTCTGCGAAGGATAAGCTTCCAGAATTTACTGGGGATAAGCTTACTGCTTGGGGATATGAATTCCAAATTTCCTGGGGAAACTGATTGGACTTTCCTGGGGAAGTTTTGAACTGCGGGGGAAGTGATTCTTTTAAATGTTGATATACCGCCGGGGAACAATCTTTAGACCAAGACTGCCAGGGACGCTTGTTAAGAATGCATGTATATTGTACTGGGGGATGTTGAGATCTGTGGAGGGTACCCAACTTCCTTAAGATTGATAATAGCTTTGCTTAGGGAGAGTGCACTGACTTGCTGGCTCACTCTCTGGGGAATTAAGACATCTGGTTATGTTTTTCAGCTGAACATCCCTTATATCTTGTGGACAGAGCAATTAGATCGCTTGGAAGGCTCATCATTGCCCCTGTTTCTGAGGTGGGAGAGGAAGACCTGTGAGGTGCCGATAGTTTGTTGATGGACAAACCTTCTCCTGGTAGGCAGGTGACAGGATGATAGGACATAGTCGTACGCTTTAATCCCTAACTTTTGCCTGGACCGCCCTTTCGGGTTTTCAGTCCACCGGGATACCCATTTTTGCCCAAGCCGCCTTTTCAGGTTTTCGACTTGCCGGGTTTACAGATTTTTTCATTTCATCCCTTCATTTTGCCCAAACCCTTTTGGTTCGTCGGGAAGCCCTTATTTTTGCCTAGGTATGTCAACCTAGAGGGTCTTTGATTTTGCGCAGTATTTTCTCGACTATGTCCATACCCTCAGGATGTAGGGAGGTGCCCCTGTTAGAAGTGTTTTGTCACGCCACCCGAAGGTGTCTGATCAGGCAGGATTCGTTGCTAGGAATGCCCCAAGTGACTTAGGCGGAGATTTGCCTCAGGCTATTTGGCTTTTGAGAGATTCTACGAATCTTGACTGGACTGCCCCAGATGATGGACCATGGTCATGTCATGCCCCTTGATTGGAAGTGCCTTTGTTCACTAGGTATTCATCGTGCGAATTTCCCTGCTGTTCAAACAAAAAGTCATATGCAAACAAAGTTATGTTAAAAAATGCAAAGCCTATGTCTGTCTTGAAGGTTTTTTTTAAAAATGCATTCCTTTTTCATAAAACAAATGAATGCTTGTAAACGTGATGTCAACTCCGTATTTACCGTAGGCCTTAAGGAGTCAGGATACCTTTCGTAACAGTATGCTTTCGAACTAACCCATGCTTCAGCTAGGACTTTTAAGGGTTATAACGTGGCTTGGTTCACGGTTTAAGAAACAAAGGATAAAGGCTCAAATTTTATTTGTACCCACCCGCTCTTCGTGATGTTCTCCAAACCTAAACTCAGCTGATCGTGCGTTTGACCTTATTTGAGTTTTTGTCCTGATGTTCCAATGATGGTTCAGATATTGAACGTTTATTTGAATAGGCAGTCCTTCCTTTTTTGTTGAGGGTTTGTAAGACCTCTTTCATGTCTGATTTTTTGTTATCCCTTTCTTTTTTTGCCTGAACTGTTTCCTTTTTTGGAATTACAGTCAGCGGGATGCCCCAGTTTTGTAAGTCTCCTTCATAGTTTTTGACTTATTGGGTTTTTATTTTTGAGATATAATGACTGCCTTTCTTCATTGATTATTCGGAACCATCACTGTCTTCTTTTTTTTCGTAAGGACCTCTTTGGTGCCATTTGTTATGCACTTGGATCAACTGAGAGACTACCCTGCCCCAGGTTATGATTAAGGGTTTTAAATTTCGAAAAGAAAAAACTCCTACTTCTTTGGCTCGGATGGGTTGACGAGGGATTATCATCCTTATAACTCCAGTGTTTAGGGATTGAAACAATGCCTGTACCTCATCAGCGGGGTCTGTTCAAAAGCATACTGTAAAGATCGCGGTATCGTTTTCGTCATCCTCCCTCAAGAGGCTTTAGAATTTTTAGATCAAGAGTTGACATCAGAAAAAATATGAAAACAGTTTGCATATAGTGAATGCGAATATATTGATTCAAAATAGACATAAGCGATGCATTAATGGAATAACAATGTTTAATCATGAATAAATGTTTAAACAATCAAGGAGCAACACAATTTGAACATTCAAATGAACAAAAGTTTCCTAGTCTCAGGGCGTGTCACTTCAAATGGTGCATCTGATAGGGATGGCAGGAGCATTCAGCCTGGCCCATCTGGGTGAAATCCACAGCTCCTTCCTCAATCAGGTCTTGGATCCTGTTCTTCAAAGCCCAGCAGTCGTCGGTGTCATGTCCTGGACTGTCAGAGTGGTATGCACATCTTTCCTCAGGATTGTACTTTAGGGAAGTTGTGTTGAGACGCTTAGGAGGGTCCCTTAACGTCACCAGATTCAACCTCAGCAATTGTTGTAAAGCTTGAGATGGTGACATGTTGAGTTTGGCGAACTGCCTTCTAGGCTTGTCTAGCTTGCTCTGATCAGCCCGTTGCTCTTGGTGAGGTCGTTGTTGGACCTGAGAAGTAGTAGCAACTCGGAGAGGTCTATCCACTGGACCCGACCTTTGCCTTCTTGGAAGCTGTTCCATGACCTGGTCCCTGATTTGGGCTGGTTGCTTCATGTCTGGGTGAAGCTGACTGATCATGGCCCTCAGCTCTCCTTGCTCTCGAGCTAAACCTTGAATGAGAGCCCTTTGCCCCAGCATCTGGGTTTTCAACGTGTCTACCTCAGCTTGTAGACGTTTCAGCTGTTCGTCCTTGTCATCCTCAGCATTGTTCCTGACCGAAGTCCCCGTGAGAAGTGTCCTTAACTCCTCCTGCCCCTTGGATAAATTCAGGAGGGTTTCCCCGAACCGAGTCTCTTGAGCCAGAAGGTCCTGGTTATCTGGTTGGAAGGCCATTGCTGAAATAAACAGCGAGAAAGGTAAGTGACCTGCAACAAAGATACCTGTTATGTAATGATGTGTATGACATGCATGCAATGTTTTCAAGGACCTCGCGGGGTAAACAAGAAAATTTGTTAGCATTTGGATCCGGTAGCTTGATTGAAGGAAACCCATGCTGTTGAGGATTCTTCTTTAAGGGTCAAAGGCTCACCATATCCAGTGGGTCATAGCCCCTGACTTTAGTCATCATGTCTGGTTTTGATTTCCAAACAACCTTGGTTAGGGAACCTTCTTCAGGAGTCAGAGCTCACCATATCAAGTGGGTCATAGCCCCTGACAACTCTGGCTAGAGGAAAATAAATCCTCTTTGCCCCTTGCTGGGATAGTTGATTCACCGTGACCTGCATCACAAGCCCTTGAGATCCTTGAAATGGGTTAGGAGGTATGCAATGGTATGATGTCATGCTATGCATGGGGTGATGTATGTAACCCTGTTATGAGTCCAAATTAAGGACTGCAAACTAAAACCTGCAAGAAACTCAAGTAAACCTGTCATGAGTCCCATTTAAGGACTATAGGCAAAACCTGCAAGAAACTTAGTACCCTGTTATGAGTCCCAATTAAGGACTATAGGCAAAGCCTGCAAGAAACAAGTGTCAGGTAACAAGCATGCAGACAGTCAAGTACGAAGGCACACAAGTCACACAAGAGAAGCCCTTAGAGTTAAGGCCAGCATGAGGTCTGGGGTACTACCCTCTTGAAGTTGGTGGGCTCAAAACTTGTCCTATTAGAAGTAACCGGGTTCTAAGGGTCCCAATATCACGGGATTGCTTTCATTGTTCATCGTTTCGATTTAGCCACTGAACTGGCGACCGAAATATTCCAGGAAAGCAACCCTCAATTGAGTGTAGTATCGAGTATCAACCAACCTCGGACTGCACCAAAGTCAGTTATCTCACTACCCTAAAGAGGCCAAGATAGTTCAATTAAGGTTCCTAAGGTCTGTTGATGCTTCACGACACCACGCGGAGGCCCCGTACTCTCCTTGACTGAACTCAAGGGTTACCGGTACACACCAAAGTGCCACATCAACGTAGCAGACTGTTTCAACCATGTCGGTATACCCCGCACAGTTCCCTCACAGCCTTGTTGCTACTTTCTAAGAAGGTATCCCCAGATCCGGGTTAGGATCTATAGAACTCCCAAGACAGTCCCTCAATTTAAAGCAAACAAGGGAAGCAATTGAAAACACAGTTATGAACTAACCCTAAGGTACACCTCACTTTAAAGATAATTCCCCAGCAGAGTCGCCAGTTCTGTGATCGGTGGATCTGGAACTGACTGTTTAACGCTGGTTCGTGAAATGTCGCGGAAGCAAGAGTCGCCACCGTCTTTTATTTTCTCCAAATGGAAAGGACAAAAGCACAGAAAAATTCCTTATAGAGATTGCTCTCGGTTCGGGAGGTAGGTTATAGAAAGGGAAGGTGTTAGCACCCTTTCTATCCATGGTTATCCATGGGCTCTTAGATACTTGCTCACTTGTGTTTTCAAAAATGGTTTGTTTGCTTTTCAATTGTGGGTTAAAAAAAGTTTCTTTGAAAATCTCAGTTCGACTCTTGTATCGGTCCTCAAGAGTGTTTGAAAAATTGCTTTCGAAAGCTTTTTGAAAAGGTGTCGATGTGAAAAGTATTTTTTGATTTGTTTTTGAAATTAGAGCAAGTATCTAGAGTCGTCTACCTACCCTAAGGAATTCGTCTGTGTAAATGTCCTTTAAAGTAGTGCCATCCCACCATTGAGAGGTAGGTAGCACCACCGTTGGAGGTGTTCGGGTCAATTCGAGTTTAGGGACATGGTGATCACCAGAGCAATGGGAAGACACTTTAGAAGCTACCCTCATGCCAGGTTCCCGGATCATGAGGACTTACTAAGACATCCTCTACTCGACGATCACCTTTCGAGGCAAGGCAACAGTGAGGCGTACCCTAGGGGTGGTGTGTGCGATTCGTGTGTCGTTTTCATTTGCATTTATCTTGTCATGTTATTGGTGTTCTACGCTTGTTTTTATTTTATCCATACATTCTTTCATGTCATTTGGTTAACAGTTAAAAGTTGCAAGGAAAGTAAATTCTAAGCTATTACAAAAGGCGCGGGTCCACATCGCCAAAATTAACCAGGACCCGATTTGACAGAAAATAAAGAATTAAAAGGCGAGAAGTAGTTTACATGGCTTCGGGAGAGGTACATAATTATTTAAACGAAATAAAATGAATATGCAAATTAATAAGAAATTAAGATCGAGGGCGTTGGACCCTTTTGCAAAATTAAAATTAATGAGGAATTAAGATTAAAAGAAGGCAAGAATTTGTTTTTGGTGTTTTTTAGTATTTTTAGGATTTACATGAAAAAAGAGAATTAATTAAAATTAAAATAAAGTGCAAACCCTAATCCTAATTATTTTTAATTTATCAAGAAAATATTGAAGTTTTTTAACCTAAATTAACCCTAAGTCATTTTCATGCAATTTAATTATAAAAAATAAAATATTTAATTATTTAATATATTTATAAAAGAAAAATAAAAAAAAAGGATAAAAATTATTACTTAAACCTATTTCTACATTTTTTAGATTTTATTATGAAAAGAATTAAAATTGCAACCTAATTTAAAACTAAATAATTACATGTAAACTTATTTATGAAAATATTAGAAATAAAAATATTTATTATATTTTTTATCTTTTCTGATTTTTTTGTGTATTTTATATTTTGTGAGAATAATAAAATTAATTACTAAAACAACAATTAAAATGAAAAATAAAAAATAGAAAAAATAAAGAGAATAGGAAGAATTGCAAACCAAAGGGGGTTCAGATCCCAAATTAGGAGGTATTCTTTAGAAATCCAGGCCCATTAAGACATTGGTCCATTTGACTTTCGCTGGACGCGTGTGATGCGTTGACTAGGACTTAGTGTGTTCTCCAACTCTCAGCCTTTGATCTGATGAGGCTGGACGCGTGTACGCTTGATGGAGAAGGTGCATCATGGAACAATAACATTGGACCTGCACATGATTGTTAATTGCAAAATAATATAGAGATTGTAAAGACCTGGGGTTCGAACCCAGGTCATGACTGTTACCAGCACTATCACTTGCCACTGGACCAACTCACACGCGTTTAATATATGATAACTGGTAAATATTATAAAAGAAAGTTGGTTAATGGCTTGGAAACGCGCGCGAAGATTTGAACGCTCCACTCACGGACAGCCACATAATCATCTTCCTCATGTTCCTGAAATACAAACAACATGATCAACGGTTTTTACACCGTTGCAGAAAGTATCTTTACAGAAAATAACGATTAGCACTAGGGCACTCATAAATTAGGCGCGATAGTTCCATTATCTTCGTCCACACGCGCTGAGTTGAATGGTGGTGGTCTTGAGGGCCAATTTTTCCCCAGTCAAAAACCCCTAATCCAAGGTCTTATAAACCCTAGAAAACGACAATGGTGAAATCGTCTACAGCTTGCAAAAAATCAATTAAACGCATGGGTTAGCTTTAGAATCATACCAGGAACATGAATCAATAATTAAAATGTCATGAAGATGCATAGATTTGAAAACACGATTATGAATTTTTCACGAGATATTTCAAGTTCTGTATACCAATTCCTTAAGCTTTGATGAATGTTCTTGACTGGGACACGTTCAATGGACCTTCAGCAAGCCAATGGAACAAAAATTATGTCTTGAATCGCCCTCGAAGTGAGTTTTCAGAATTGAGTTCTTAGAGAAAAATTTCAAGTTTTTTAATGGCTTTTCTGAGCAGCTGCGTGTGTGTAAGCATTAGGGTTGTGTTTAGGCTTTTGTATTGAGTCAATTAGGTCAAGAAAAATAGAACAAATCCAATGCATTCATGGTTTTTGGAAATTTGATTTTTAAGGATCTTTTTCAATCTTTTCCATGTGTTCTTGTATCAATTATGACCAATTCAATCCAAATCTTCCCTTATTTGGCTAGGCACGAATTATTGAGTATAAAACATGCACAAAAAGATTTAAAACTTTAGGTTAACATTTTTCATACATTTATTTTGATTTAAATGAATTATTATAAATAAAAATTCAAATAAATAAACAAAAAATGAATAAAGACTTCCCTTTGGGACAAGTAGTCGTGCATATGCCATGGATGATGATTTGTGGAAGAAAAATGGGCCCATTAGCAATTTTAGACCATTTGAATCAATGTTGACTTTTCAAAATATCCAAAAATTTCCCAACTTCCACAAGGCATAACTTGCTCAATTTTTAAGATTTTCTCATGTTCTTGGACATTTTGGAAAGGTCTTTGAGTCCTCTAACCAATGCCTTTGGTCCCATGTCACTTTGATTTACCAATCTCAAGTTATGGCCTTTGACTTAAAGTCCCTTTTTGTTGACTTTTGAAAATGACCTATAATGTTGAAATTGATAACTTTTTGTGAGAGCATTTCTTGGACTTGAAGTATGAAGATGAGTTGTAGGAAATGTCTTTCTCTTCAAAATGAGCTTTGGATGGAATTTTTCTGATAATCCATGTGAAAGTTATGCCCTGGTCAATTTGCAGTTGACTTTTTCACGTGTCCAAATAAGGAAACTTTTGCATTTTGATGATTTTTGAGCCAAGCTTTGAGAATCATGATCAAGCATTGATCAAATGATGTTTGTGGCTTCAAAATGATATGTTGACCAAAAATTTGAACTTTTGACTGTCAAATGACCATTTTGCCCCTACAGTTGACTGTAGTGCAATTTAGGGTTTTGACTATGCAATTTTGAGCTGAAAGCCTTGAAACTTTGTATGAGGATGCTTGACCATATTTGTAGGCTTGTGAGACTTGTTTGGACCTTTGGAAACTTCACTTTCTTGATCAGAACAAAAACCCTAGTTTTGACTGTTCAGGAGACCTTTGCACTGTGCAACCCTTGGGGAACTTTGAAGCTTGACTTGGCAAATCTTTTGAAGAATATGGGAGGGCAAATTTTGGGGTACAACAGCAGCTTATGGGTTTTTGGCAACAAGTGGCGGACTCTTCATGAGCAGCTTGTGTGTTTTAATATTCTTTGAAGACAGCAAGTGGCGGTCTCTTCATGAGCAGCTTGTATGTTATTGACACCTTTGAAAGGAAGCAAGTGGCGGCTTCTTTATTTGAGCAGCTTGTGTATCCCCAACAATAATGTCTACTCAGCAAATGGCATCCCTTCGGAAAAGTCCCGTGGGGAAGTTTGTTCTTTTATCCTTTTCAAGCGATATCTTGGTTAGAGAAGAAATGTGTTACCGTTCTTGGTAAAATTCAGAAATCAGAGATGTTTATTTCCAGCCACAGTGCTGATGTCAATCATTTTGTTTTCCAGCCACAGTGCTGATGTCAATCATTTTCCAGTCTCAGTACTGATGTCAATCATTTCCTTTTCCATTCACAATGTTAATGTCAATCCTTTCCCTTCTCCAGTCTCAATACTGATGTAAATCATTCAAGAGTCTCTCATTTGAAGTCTATGACTTTGTTTCCCCAGTGATGTTATAATCTGTTCCCCTGTAGGATTACTATAATGTGCTTGGTTTCTCCAGCATAGTCTGTCTCATATGGCGTCATTCCCCATAAAATTCAGAGCATTACATTCATATCATATCATGAACATAATCGCGGTATCTTAAGGCCAAAAATTGTGTATTCTATATTTAAGTCCCTTCAATCTCGTCAGATAGAAGAAACTTAAATAGGGGCAGCTGTCATACCCCAATTTTTGACCTAAGATCCCACTTGCATTTTTGCATTTTTTATACAAAAGTCAAGGTCACTAAATACGGTCGGTTTTAACCTCTCACCTTTGAGCTTTGACTATGTGAAGATTGTCAAGTGTTTTGAACATTTTTAGCCTATGTATCACTAATTTCTAATCGCATACAAAGGTGTATGTTCATGTTTTCTTTTGTTTCATGTGCAGATACAGGTCTGAATCAAGAGCATCAGGTGTCGCGCTTCAATTAAGGTTTTGAGTCTCCCAAGCCAGAAGTACGGTTGATTGTGGATTCTCGAAGACTGATTCATCAAGGCACACCGTTGCACCCTTAATTTCGCCCCTAATTTTTTCAGTCGCACATTCATACCATATTTTGTCATTTGGTCACAATCATTAGTAAATATCTTCATTCATCATATTTTGCATCATTAGTCGTATTTAAGTTGACCAGAAAAGTCAGTTTAAATCAAAGTTTGCATCGTCTTTTAGTTAAAAAAATACCTGACATTTCACTTCATGCATTTTTATCTTTTTAATCGTTTCTTGCATTGCTCCAAGTTGTTTATATGTCGATAATAAAAATATTTTGGTTTTATAGACAAACTGTTAAAAGCGATTCAACAATGTGCGAAAAATTAGCGAGAAAAATATTTCAAGTTTTCACCTTTTACCGATCATTTTATGAATCTGCATCTCGCATAGATTATGACGGTATGCTCGCTTTATTTTTTTGATACAGTTTGAAGTCTCATTTTTAACCGTAAAACGTATGTTTAGCCTGGTATTTTCATTATCATTTTATTCCTATTTTTACTTTTTTTGAATATTTTTTCTTTAATCTTTGTGACATGTAGTTTATTTTAATGTGTTCATTTTATTTTTTCGGATAAATTTTCGTCCGTTTTTTTTTCGTTTTCGGTCATTTTGGGTCTTTATTTTTTATTATGAAAAAATTCAAAAAAATATTTTTAATTGATTTAATTTAAATACTTTCAGTTTTTTATTTCATTTTTATCATTTAAGGGCGTTTTTGTCATAAAAATAATTAATTACACTTTGCTTTTTTCTTATTGGTTGATAGCAATAGTTGTGGATTAATACAGATTGAGTTTATTTTGAACGGATGAGATTAATTATTGAAACCAATTTTCTTCTTCACTTTTGCTATTTAAAGAGAACTATTTATCTTTTGTAAAGGACACACAACAAAAACAAAAAAAACAATACAATAGCATACCACTTATCTCTTTCTCTACTCCATAAAACAAACAATTTCAAGCAAACAGTAACTCCTCTTCATCACAAACCCATTCCGCTAACCACCCTTCTATTACTCTTATCCTCTCTCCGCGACACAAGCATTCAACAGACCTTCCCCAACAAAATCACTTCAATCTCACCATCCTCAATCACCATTCTCAATCACCATCTACAACAAACCTCCCTCTGTTCAAACCCCTTCAGTCACATCCGCTAACCACCCTTCAATTTTTGCTGATCAACAACCTAGTCACCGTAACTACCCTTCACTCCATCAACATCCCCTGTTATTTCCGCAAGCCACATCCTCCCTCTTCACATAACCCAGCATACTCCATCTCCCTGCAACTTTTACCCAATCTTAATCCAATTCCTCACTTCCCTCTACTCCGCACCTCCAGTTACCAAATCCACCCAACCTTCATCGAACTAACCCAACCTTCATCGAACAACACCCTTTCTTACTGTAACCCACTATATCCACCAATATTCTGCTCTCCTTCTGCAACCTCCTTATGCCAACAGTGGCAACTTACGTCCGCGAGCGTTACTCAACCTTTCATCCGCCACATCTCCGATCCGTCACCATTATAACCCACCGAGTTCATCAAACTCCATCTTCGAACCATAATCAGAACCATTCCTCTTCACTCACCGCACATCAATCTGCAGCACAAGCAATTGCCGGTATGCTATCTTCATCTCGCCGTCAAAATTCCGTGTAACACAGCATCCTGTTTCACACAACATCAACAACCACAATATTACATCTACTTTTGGTTTTGACATTTTCGGTAACTCTTTCCATTTTCTTAATTGTTATGCTATTTGAAATTATTGATATAATTTTGGAAAATTGACATTGAATTGCTTTGGTATTTTGTTTAAATTTGAATTAAGTAATTGTTATGCTTTCGAAGTAATAGTTGTTGAAAATACAAAACCTATGATGAATGTCTGATTAAAAACAATTTACTATAGTATGGGTGGTTGATACTTTTGAACTGATATGCTGGAAAATATGATTAAGATTGGTCAGTTTTGGTTTAGTTGTTGTTGATTTAGTGTTGATATCCTTATGCCACGAAATTTGTGATAGAATTTGGTTCGGTAATGCTTATGTTGAGTGTGTCGGGATTGTCCGAATTACTGTGTTGAATGCATTTCGTTGTGTTTGATGAAGTTTATTATCATGATTATTCATTTTGAATTCATTAGACACCTATAGCGTAATAACTTGCTTCCATTTTAATTTCAATTGAGATTATGAATGAAGGATGTTCGAAGTTTAGTTTCGATGAAGGTGACGATAATGCCGCATTCTATTCGCGTGTAAATCTGACCGAGAAACTATTGAGACAACATTTTGTTTCCTTTATGTGAACTATTGATTCTTGTTTTCCGTTGTGGTTTAAAATAGCGATCACCTTTTGAAATTACTTAATGGAATACATGTATGCAATGCTGATTTTTGTGTTTACATTGAATAATATCAGGAATTCTTGATTTTTATTTATGTAAATATTCATTTGTTCATAGGCATCATACAAGTTCATTTTGATTTTTATACTTTGTGATTACTAACATAAATTCAAATCTTGTTACAATTTCGTTTCATTTTAATTTGTATACCGCTTATGCTACTAACAAGTTTGCTTACTGTGAAGGTTTTCGAGAACAGTTTCAAGCGTTCGTTCTCGCATAGCGCATTTATAATTTTTATTTATTCCATTTTTACCTTAATATTTTGATTTAATATTTGGCATTGTAAATATATACTTGTACATAATATTTTGACTGTCTATTCACTTCACTTGTAAATAAATTCAGGTTTTGAAAATATTATTTTCATTGCATTGTGATTTTGTTTTTAATTCCAACTAACTTCTGAAAATTGTGCGGACGCACATAAGTTTCCCCGTGCTGTTATATTTTGTCGGTATATCTCTTGTGATGCAGGGATTCTTATCTGACACCGTGAGCTTTATCCTTCGCCTTTGCGCTTTATCTGATTCCTCTCCTGACACGCTTTTCTCGTATGTGATTTATTTTCACTTGATGTGTTTTATCTGATGCTTGGAGTATTATCTCACATCAGGTTTTTTTGATGCTGTCGGCTTGTGATTTATTTTCACCTAAGGTTTGGTATACTCTTAGCTTACTTATCCGTCTGTGGCTTTAAATCCAAGGGAAAGAATTAATTTGTTGACTTCATGTCATCGAGTATCTAATACGATTATGTGAAATCCCTTCATACTTTTTTTAGTTTTGTTAATCTTAAGACAAATCTCCTACAAATCAATTTTTAAACTCACACCCCTTTTAAGTCAAAACTTCAACACTAGGTCGTTGTATCTTCAAAATCTCATCCATACCCATTTAACTAAACAAACAATTTTAACCAAAAAAAAACAGATATTTCAAAAGGTTCCTGTGGAGTACCGCAAATGCATTGGGTGCTAATACCTTCCCATTGTATAACCAACCTCCGAACTCTCGATCTCTTTCAAAAACGCATTGTATTTTTATTACTTTTAAGTATTATTTTACATTGCATATTTTAGGGTTTTATTTCGCTCTTTTCCCTTTTCCCTTGGAAATAATAAAGCGCGGTGGCGACTCTTGCTTTGGTGAGTCAAGTTAATTAATAGCTTGATCTCCGATTTTCACCGCTACAGAATTGGCGACTCTGCTGGGGAAAGATTGACCTCTTGCTGGTCCATCCCTAAGTGGGTTAAGCCTAATTTGTTTTATCTGTTTTATCATTATTTGATTGTTTGATTATATGTATATATTATGATTATTTGGGTGTTGATAATATTTACAAAGGACAAGTCCTATACCCGGACTAAGTTACACTTAGGAATAGGACGGGCGGTATAGTCACGTTAACTTTGAGGGAGTAATCCCGAAGAAGGAGGCATGAGATCCCCCACTCAGTGGAAGGCCCTTTTGAACGTAATATTTGTTTACCGAGTAATCGGGAAGACATTATTATTTTCGACCTGGGAGCCAAAGAAGCTGAGAACCGTAGAACCCTTAACCCACCTTTGCCTTTTAGGTGTAGCGCGGAGATTATAACAGAGTAATCTGGAAGTAGTTGTCACGCGATGCTACGCTCGGATGAGTTTCTCTTGAGAATATTACTGATTATTGAGTAATCAAGACGTTGGTAATATCCGAAGGAGGAATGTAGACTCCGGGAACTCTTAGAACCTTGTCTTGCAGGTGTGATTAAACCGTTAGTACATACCTTGGGGATGTTCTTTAGCTTTGACTCCATGCTCGTGATGTTGAACCTTTCAACTTTACTTGTGACCTTGCTTGTGGTTGTTGCATAGCCATGCATTCATGCATCCATAAAACCCTTTTCACTTGACTTTCAAGGAATTTGGAGGTCTTTCTTTGTAAACATCACAAGTTTCGTCAAGCTCAATGGATCTTGGGTGTTGATAGGGTGAAAACCCTAATCCACCAAAATGGATGATTGATCTTGATGATAACTTGATCAACGCTTTGATCCAATTCAAAATTCATCTTCTATCTTCATACTTTGATGTTTACAACTTAATATCTTGAGTTCCTTGAAAGTCAAATAAAAACTCTCTTTTGCATATCATGCATCATTCTACATTTTTGGTTTCACTTTCAAAGGTCTTTTTCCAAGTCTTATTTTTTTTTTCCTTTGGTCTCACCAGTACAACACTGACACTAAGAGAACAATGGAGAATATCAAGCAAGAGGTTTCTGAACTCCGCTGAGAGATGACTAATTTAAAAGCTGGTATGGATCACTCAACTGTTTTGGTTGAAATTTTGGTTGCCGCTCAAGTCAACCCCGTTGCTAAAGCATAAGTGAATCTCTGTTGATTTTGGCCTTGAAGTTTAAGACATGTTTCCTTCAGCACAAGTCCAGATGGAAAGCCTTTCCAGATTATTAACTTATTTCTGCTTTTGTAAATTTTCTTGTTTATTAAAACATTGTTTGCATGTAAGAACTTGTTTGCATCTGAATGATCATCTTAATACAATGAGTATGTTTGTCTTGAAGAAATTCATTTGTTTTCAAATCTTAAATTGCTTTTTGCATTATGATACCAACTTGTTGCCCATTCTCTTGCCTAGGCAGAGATTGAAGGGAGGATGATGATCTAAAGAACACAAAATCTTTGGTTGCATGCTTTTGAATAAGATCTTGTTGATGATGTACAGGCATTGTTTCTAATCCCTAAACACCGGAGATATACGGAAGATAATCCCTTGCTAACCCCTTTTGAGCCTTGAAGTAGAAGTTTCTTTTCTATACGAAAAAACCCTCAACTTTTAACCTGGGGCAGGGTAGTTTTCAGTTAATCTGATTGAATGTTCAAAATTCATAAGGAAGATATTTCTGAAGAGAAACTACGAGGGCTATCTTTCATGTATAATGAAGCCAGAAGATGTGGAATCACAATGTTATCCCTCATTCATCAAGAAACGAGGCAATCACAATCTTCTCAAAAAGCAAATACAAGCTAATGTCACACATTTTGTTCAAAAAGTCAAAAATCGAGAAAAAGAAAAAGCCTGCTAAGTCAAAAAACATGAAAACGTGTGACTTAGGCAAAATTAAGGCATCCCGCTGGACTATCAATTCAAAAGAATTAGTTCAGGCAAAAGTTAGGGAAAATAAAAATTGCAAAGAAAAGGACTGCAAAGAAAAGTCCTCAGCAAAGAACAAATTGGTGACTACAAACACGAAGACATGAGGGTGGTTTCTACTCCGAAAGCCTCGTCGTTTCCTTAACCGTCACAAAAATCCTTTTGAGAGATGAACACTCATGTTGAATTGACTGAACATAGGGTTGGGGAACATCATGAAGAATGGGCGGGCACCTATAAATTTTGAGCCTTAAAAATCTTTTTTTTCTAAAGCCATGAACCAGGCCACGTTACAACCTTCAAAAGTCCTAATTGAAGCAAGGTTATTTTGAAAGCATACTTCAATGAGATAGTGTTCCTGACTCCTATGAATGTTCTAAATAGTTATGTTGGTATCATATGTTTTTCCTATACAAAAATAAATGGTGCTTTAACTCGCAAATTTGTGCGATATCTTTCAAAATCTTCAAGACTTACATAACTGTTGCATTAGAATTTTCATTCTCATTGTAAACTTTTTCTAACTGCAAAACATTTGTTTGATATCAAGGAAGCTCACATAAGCACCAGTGATGAGTTTATTCTTTTAAGGCCTGAAACTATGTTGAGTAATTGGCGAATCACGTCAAGAAAAAATCATATCCATGGGCATGTCACCTGAAGACCGTAAGCAGGAACATGTTGCTTCTCCCAGTTAATGCTTCTCCAACTTGTTTACCCTTTTGGGGCAAAATTTGAAGACTTTGTTGTGCCAATTACAGTCAATTTGGGGCAATCACGTCGAGATTTATTGAATCTCTCTAAGAGTTTGAAGACACCAGAGCATGGTGAATGCCAGGTCTTTTGTAAAATCCTCTTGAGATTATTTCTCCTCACCAACCATGTAGCTTGGGGCATTTTAGAGGTGAAGCTATTCGCAAGAATTGTCGTGCATCACGCAGCTTATCAGCAGTAAACTTGGGGCATCCAAAATTAATCCCAGGGGCAATCCAGATTTGTCAAGATATGTTTTTCATACATTATCAGAGGGTGGTGTTCCCAGTATCTCCAGCTAAGCAAGACTTCTTGCCAGCTGAAACTTTGTTTGTGTTGTTATCCTTTTAATGGATTGTTTGCAATAGAAGACTAGACTTTGGGTTTTCTACCTGAAAATATCTTCCTCTCCAGAGATATTTAAGCCTTGTAAAAGGACCTTGCTCCAATGATGGCCTGTGTTTTATCTCCAGTAATGTTCCCATCCTGTTGAGATTAGCCGAGTGTTGGGTTGTGCTATGATGTCTTATCATCTCCAGTTTATCTTGTCTATTTGTTTTGTCAGCACATACATGGCATTCATTTATTCATTCACACTTGCATCATGCACGCACAGTTGTATTTGTTGATGTCATTGAGTTCGTATACCTTGGTTGTGTCTATTCAAATAATATATTTGATCTTTCCAAGTAGAGTGCCAACTTAAGCAGAAAGTGCGCCTTCTTTCTAATTCCCCACTGAGTTAACTCTCGTGGAAGAATATTGCTTTAGCTTTCCTTTT
The DNA here is from genome assembly GCA_948472305.1 of Vicia faba. Classification (NCBI taxonomy): domain Eukaryota; kingdom Viridiplantae; phylum Streptophyta; class Magnoliopsida; order Fabales; family Fabaceae; genus Vicia; species Vicia faba. The sequence goes on along the minus strand of OX451738.1, from coordinate 1,285,304,097 downwards.
CCATCTATGGATAGGATAAATCCCCATTTTGAGTTGTCTCCTCATTGGGTGGAGTCTTGTTTGACTGTTTTCTCTCCAGTTTATTCCTGGATTGAGCTTTGTCTCTTGTGAACGATACCCTGTGGATATCTCTAGGCTGTGAAACCTAGATGGAGAGTGCATTTATTTTGCAATGTAAATACTTGGTCTTCTCAGGAAGGATCCATTCATGGTTTCCCATTGAAGATGAACTTTATTCCCTAGTAGTGTTATCACAACCTTCTTCTGGAATATCGACATGACAACAAGCGACTGACTCTTTATTTGAGCAGTTTGATTATTTCTGATTTCTTTATGACAAACGGCGGTCTCTTCATGAGCAATTTGTCCATCCCCGATGAAATTATTGGTTCTCACCTCCAGCAATATCTTCACGATATTTTATGGGTATCTTTTTGGGAAACAGCAAGCGGCAGTCTCTTCATGAGGCAACTTGTGTGTTATGGATACTCTTGACAAACAGCAAGCGGCAGTCTCTTCCCGAGGCAACTTGTATATTATTGACACCTCGAAAAAACGGCAAGTGGCAGTCCTTTCATGGGTAGCTTGTACGTTATTTTTCTTTGGAAAACGGAAAGTGGCAGCTCTTCATGAGCAGCTTGTATGGAAAATGGCAAGTGGCAGCTCTTCATGAGCAGCTTGTGGGTTATAAGCAACAAGTGGCGGACTCTTCATGAGTAGCTTGTGTGCTTTAATATTCTTTGAAGATGGCAAGTGGCAGCTCTTCATGAGCAGCTTGTGGGTTATTGGCAACAAGTGGCAGACTCTTCATGAGCAGATTGTGTGCTTTGATATTCTTTGAAGACAGCAAGTGGCAGCTTCCTTATGAGCAGCTTGTGGGTTTTTGGCAACAAGTGGCGGACTCTACATGAGCAGCTTGTGTGTTTTAATATTCTTTGAAGACAGCAAGTGGCGGTCTCTTTATGAGCAGCTTGTATGTTATTGAAACCTTTGAAAGGAAGCAAGTGGCGGCCTCTTTATTTGAGCAGCTTGTGTATCCCCAACAATAATGTCTACTCAGCAAATGGCATCCCTTCGGAAAAGTCCCGTGGGAAAGTTTGTTATTTTATCCTTTTCAAGCGATATCTTGGTTAGAGAAGAAATGTGTTACCGTTCTTGGTAAAATTCAGAAATCAGAGATGTTTATTTCCAGCCACAGTGCTGATGTCAATCATTTTGTTTTCCAGCCACAGTGCTGATGTCAATCATTTTCCAGTCTCAGTACTGATGTCAATCATTTCCTTTTCCATTCACAATGTTAATGTCAATCCTTTCCCTTCTCCAGTCTCAATACTGATGTAAATCATTCAAGAGTCTCTCATTTGAAGTCTATGACTTTGTTTCCCCAGTGATGTTATAATCTGTTCCCCTGTAGGATTACTATAATATGCTTGGTTTCTCCAGCATAGTCTGTCTCATATGGCATCATTCCCCATAAAATTCAGAGCATTACATTCATATCATATCATGAACATAATCGCGGTATCTTAAGGCCAAAAATTGTGTATTCTATGTTTAAGTCCCTTCAATCTCGTCAGATAGAAGAAACTTAAATAGGGGCAGCTGTCATACCCCAATTTTTGACATAAGATCCCACTTGCATTTTTGAATTTTTTATACAAAAGTCAAGGTCACTAAATACGGTCGGTTTTAACCTCTCACCTTCGAGCTTTGACTATGTGAAGATTGTCAAGTGTTTTGAACATTTTTAGCCTATGTATCACTAATTTTTAATCGCATACAAAGGTGTATGTTCATGTTTTCTTTTGTTTCATGTGCAGAGACAGGTCTGAATCAAGAGCATCAGGTGTCGCGCTTCAATTAAGGTTTTGAGTCTCCCAAGCCAGAAGTACGGTTGATTGTGGATTCTCGAAGACTGATTCATCAAGGCACACCGTTGCACCCTTAATTTCGCCCCTAATTTTTTCAGTCGCACATTCATACCATATTTTGTCATTTGGTCACAATCATTAGTAAATATCTTCATTCATCATATTTTGCATCATTAGTCGTATTTAAGTTGACCAGAAAAGTCAGTTTAAATCAAAGTTTGCATCGTCTTTTAGTTAAAAAAATACCTGACATTTCACTTCATGCATTTTTATCTTTTTACTCGTTTCTTGCATTGCTCTAAGTTGTTTATATGTCGATAATAAAAATATTTTGGTTTTATAGACAAACTGTTAAAAGCGATTCAACAATGTGCGAAAAATTAGCGAGAAAAATATTTCAAGTTTTCACCTTTTACCGATCATTTTATGAATCTGCATCTCGCATAGATTATGACGGTATGCTCGCTTTATTTTTTCGATACAGTTTGAAGTCTCGTTTTTAACCGTAAAACGTCTGTTTAGCCTGGTATTTTCATTATCATTTTATTCCTATTTTTACTTTTTTTGAATATTTTTTCTTTAATCTTTGTGACATGTAGTTAATTTTAATGTGTTCATTTTATTTTTTCGGATAAATTTTCGTCCGTTTTTTTTTCGTTTTCGGTCATTTTGGTTCTTTATTTTTTATTATGAAAAAATTCAAAAAAATATTTTTAATTGATTTAATTTAAATACTTTCAGTTTTTTATTTCATTTTTATCATTTAAGGGCGTTTTTGTCATAAAAATAATTAATTACACTTTGCTTTTTTCTTATTGGTTGATAGCAATAGTTGTGGATTAATACAGATTGAGTTTATTTTGAACGGATGAGATTAATTATTGAAACCAATTTTCTTCTTCACTTTTGCTATTTAAAGAGAACTATTTCTCTTTTGTAAAGGACACACAACAAAAACAAAAAAACAATACAGTAGCATACCACTTATCTCTTTCTCTACTCCATAAAACAAACAATTTCAAGCAAACAGTAACTCCTCTTCATCACAAACCCATTCCGCTAAGCACCCTTCTATTACTCTTATCCTCTCTCCGCGACACAAGCATTCAGCAGACCTTCCCCAACAAAATCACTTCAATCTCACCATCCTCAATCACCATTCTCAATCACCATCTACAACAAACCTCCCTCTGTTCAAACCCCTTCAGTCACATCCGCTAACCACCCTTCAATTTTTGCTGATCAACAACCTAGTCACCGTAACTACCCTTCACTCCATCAACATCCCCTGTTATTTCCGCAAGCCACATCCTCCCTCTTCACATAACCCAGCATACTCCATCTCCCTGCAACTTTTACCCAATCTTAATCCAATTCCTCACTTCCCTCTACTCCGCACCTCCAGTTACCAAATCCACCCAACCTTCATCGAACTAACCCAACCTTCATCGAACAACACCCTTTCTTACTGTAACCCACTATATCCACCAATATTCTGCTCTCCTTCTGCAACCTCCTTATGCCAACAGTGGCAACTTACGTCCGCGAGCGTTACTCAACCTTTCATCCACCACATCCCCGATCCGTCACCATTACAACCCACCGAGTTCATCAAACTCCATCTTCGAACCATAATCAGAACCATTCCTCTTCACTCACCGCACATCAATCTGCAGCACAAGAAATTGCCGGTATGCTATCTTTATCTCGCAGTCAAAATTCCGTGTAACACAGCATCCTGTTTCACACAATATCAACAACCACAATATTACATCTACTTTTGGTTTTGACATTTTCGGTAACTCTTTCCATTTTCTTAATTGTTATGCTGTTTGAAATTATTGATATAATTCTGGAAAATTGACATTGAATTGCTTTGGTATTTTGTTTAAATTTGAGTTAAGTAATTGTTATGCTTTCCAAGTAATAGTTATTGAAAATACAAAACCTATGATGAATGTCTGATTAAAAACAATTTGCTATAGTATGGGTTGTTGATACTTTTGAACTGATATGCTGGAAAATATGATTAAGATTGGTCAGTTTTGGTTTAGTTGTTGTTGATTTAGTGTTGATATCCTTATGCCACGGAATTTGTGATAGAATTTGGTTCGATAATGCTTATGTTGAGTGTGTCGGGATTGTCCGAATTACTGTGATGAATGCATTTCGTTGTGTTTGATGAAGTTTGTTATCATGATTATTCATTTTGAATTCATTAGACACCTATAGCGTAATAACTTGCTTCCATTTTAATTTCAATTGAGATTATGAATGAAGGATGTTCGAAGTTTAGTTTCGATGAAGGTGACGATAATGCCGCATTCTATTCGCGTGTAAATCTGACCGAGAAACTATTGAGACAACATTTTGTTTCCTTTATGTGAACTATTGATTCTTGTTTTCCGTTGTGGTTTAAAATAGCGATCACCTTTTGAAATTACTTAATGGAATACATGTATGCAATGCTTATTTTTGTGTTTACATTGAATAATATCAGGAATTCTTGATTTTTATTTGTGTAAATATTCATTTGTTTATAGGCGTCATACAAGTTCATTTTGATTTTTATACTTTGTGATTACTAACATAAATTCAAATCTTGTTACAATTTCGTTTCATTTTAATTTGTATACCGCTTATGCTACTAACAAGTTTGCTTACTGTGAAGGTTTTCGAGAACAGTTTCAAGCGTTCGTTCTCGCATAGCGCATTTATAATTTTTCTTTATTCCCTTTTTACCTTACTATTTTGATTTAATATTTGGTATTGTAAATATATACTTGTACATAATATTTTGACTGTCTATTCACTTCACTTGTAAATAAATTCAGGTTTTGAAAATATTATTTTCATTGCATTGTGATTTTGTTTTTAATTCCAACTAACTTCTGAAAATTGTGCGGATGCACATAAGTTTCCCCGTGCTGTTAGATTTTGTCGGTATATCTCTTGTGATGCAGGGATTCTTATCTAACACCGTGAGCTTTATCCATCGCCTTTGCGCTTTATCTGATTCCTCTCCTGACACGTTTTTCTCACATCAGGTTTTTTTGATGCTGTCGGCTTGTGATTTATTTTCACCTAAGGTTTGGTATACTCTTAGCTTACTTATACGTGTGTCGCTTTAAATCCAAGGGAAAGAATTAATTTGTTGACTTCATGTCATCGAGTATCTAATACGATTATGTGAAATCCCTTCATACTTTTTTTAGTTTTGTTAATCTTAAGACAAATCTCCTACAAATCAATTTTTAAACTCACACCCCTTTTAAGTCAAAACTTCAACACTAGGTCGTCGTATCTTCAAAATCTCATCCATACCCATTTAACTAAACAAACAATTTTAACCAAAAAAAACAGATATTTCAAAAGGTTCCTGCGGAGTACCGCAGATGCATTGGGTGCTAATACCTTCCCATTGTATAACCAACCCCCGAACTCTCGATCTCTTTCAAAAACGCATTGTATTTTTATTACTTTTAAGTATTATTTTACATTGCATATTTTAGGGTTTTATTTTGCTCTTTTCCCTTTTCCCTTGGAAATAATAAAGCGCGGTGGCGACTCTTGCTTTGGTGAGTCAAGTTAATTAATAGCTTGATCTCTGATTTTCACCGCTACAAATATTATTACCCTTCTTCAATAAAGTTGAATTCCATCACATCCCTAGAGATGAAAATCAAATGGCAGATGCTCTAACAACTCTGACTTCTATGTACCAAGTGAATGCTTGGAATGATATACCCCGAATTATGGTTCGACGACTGGATAGGCCCGCTCATGTGTTTACGGGAGAGGAGGTAGAAGATGAAAAACCTTGGTATTATGATATCAAGCATTTTCTTCAGACTCAGGAATACCTGATTGTTGTGTCGAAGAAAGATAGAAAGGCTTTGAGAAGAATGGCAGGCAGTTTCTTCCATGGTGAAAATGTGTTTTACAAGAGAAATTTTGACATGGTCTTGTTCCTATGCGTGGATAGACAAGAAGCAGACATGTTGATGCATGAGATTCATGAAGGTTCATTTGGCACTCATGCCAATGGACATTCGATGGCTAAAAAGATTCTAAGGACATGTTATTATTGGCTGACAATGGAATCTGACTGTTACAAATTTGTGAAGAAGTGCCATAAATTCCAAATTTATGCAGACAAGGTCCATGTGCCTCCGACGTTTCTCAATGTGATTTCCTCCCCATGGCCTTTCTTTATGTGGGGTATTTACATGATTGGGATGATAGAACCCAAAGCTTCGAATACACATCGTTTTGTCTTGGTAGCAATTGATTACTTCACCAAATGGGTGGAGGCTGCTTCTTATGCCAATGTTACTAAGCAGGTGGTTGTGCGCTTCATTAAGAATAATCTTATATGCCGGTATGATGTGCCGATCAAAATCATCACTGACAATGGCTCAAATTTAAACAATAAGATGATGACAGAACTGTGTGAAGAATTCAAGATTGTCCATCACAATTCATCTCCATACAGGCCAAAGATGAATGGGGCTGTTGAAGCCTCTAATAAGAATATCAAGAGAATTATCCAGAAGATGGTAATTACTTATAAGGATTGGCATGAAATGCTCCCTTTTTCTCTGCATGGATATCGAACATCTGTCCGCATTTCAATAGGAGCAACCTTGTTCTCCCTGGTGTATGGAATGGAAGTTGTACTCCCAGTCGAGGTAGAGATTCCCTCATTGCGTGTGATAATGGAAATCAAGTTTTCAGAGGCTGAATGGGTCCAGAACAGGTTTAACCAATTAAATTTGATTGAGGAGAAGAGAATGACAGCCTTGTGTCATGGCCAGTTATATCAAAAAAGAATGAAGAAAGCTTTTGATAAAAAGGTCAAACCTCATGAATTCAGAGAAGGCGACCTCGTGCTCAGGAAGATCATGTCTTTCAACACTGAATCTAGGGTTAAGTGGACTCCCAATTTTGAAGGCCCGTATGTTGTCAAGAAAGCCTTCTCTGGAGGTGCATTAATTCATGAAGTTATGGATGGCGAGGAGTTCCCACGTCCCATAAATGCTAACGCAGTCAAGAAATACTTCGCCTAAAGAAATAAAAGAACAGCTCGCTAAGTTGAAAACCCGAAAGGGCGGCTTAGGCAAAAAAGGAGCGTCTCGGTAGGCCGAAAACCCGAAAGGGCGGTCTAGGAAAAAATTAGAGACCTAAACAGAATAAATTTCCCGCTAAGTTGAAAACCCGCAAGGGCAGCTTAGGAAAAAGTTAGGGATTTTCTCGGCAAGTAACTACATCAGACAAGACTTGATCGTTGAAGCAACAATCTTCTCGGATCCTCACCATACTTCAACAGAAGCTGCTGCTCAGGATTTCAAAAGTTGTTAGGGGGGATAGTGGTCATTGTATCTCAATGTATCTTTTCCATTATGTATTGCCATTTCCGAAACTTTGTAATCATCTATGGAGTCTCGCCATTCGCAGACTACCATTATATTAATGAAATTCGAGATTTTACCCAATTATTTGTATTTCTTATGTTATTTAGCTTGGAAAGACTCCATTTATTTTGCTTGGTGTTACCAAGATATGCCCAGTCTATATACAAATATTGTCGAGCACCATTTGTTGTTGAAGCCAGAGTGTCCGCCAATTAAACAAAAGTTGAGAAGAACACACCCAGATATGACAATAAAGATCAAAGATGAGGTTCTAAAGCAGATTAATGCTGGTTTTCTTATGACGTCAGTGTATCCTCAATGGATTTCCAATATTGTCCCAGTACCGAAAAAAGACAGAAAAGTGTGCATGTGCTTAGATTATAGAGATCTAAATAAAGCTAGTCCAAAAGATGATTTTTCGTTGCCTCACATTGACATGTTAGTGGATAGCACAGCAAAATTCAAAGTATTCTCGTTCATGGATGGATTTTCCGGGTATAATCAAATAAGAATGGCTCTAGAGGACATGGAAAAAACAATGTTTATCACACCCTGGGGAACATTCTGTTACAGAGTGATGCCCTTCGGGTTGAAGAATGCTAGTGCAACGTACCCGAGGGCTATGATAACCCTATTCCATGATCTGATGCACAAGGAAATTGAAGTATATGTTGATGATATGATTGCTAAATCCCAGACTAAAGAAGGGCATATAGAAGATTTGTTGAAGTTGTTTCAGCGTTTGAGGAAGTATCGTCTCCGCTTGAATCCAAATAAATGCACCTTCAGTGTTTGATCGGGGAAATTGTTGGGTTTCATTGTTAGCCAGAAAGGAATTAAAGTTGACCCTGATAAAGTGAATGCAATTCAAGAAATTCCAACACCAAGAACTGAAAAGAAAGTCAGAGGTTTCCTCGGGCGTTTGAATTATATTTCCAGATTCATTTCCCACATGACTGCAACATGTGAATCGATCATTAAGTTGTTAAAGAAAGATCAAGGTTGTGTATGGATGGATGAATGCCAAGGGGCATTTGAGAGTATTAAAGAATATCTGCTTGAACCTCCTATCTTGCTCCCTCCCATAGAAGGAAGATAGTTGATCATGTATCTAACAGCGTTTGATAAATCCATGGGTTGTATGCTCGTACAATAGGATGAATCAAGGAAGAAGGAGTTCACCATTTATTATCTCAGCAAAAAATTCACTGATTGTGAGTCGCGGTATTCCATGCTGGAAAAAATATGTTGTGCTCTGGCCTGGGCGGAAAAGCGATTGCGGCAGTATATGTTGAATCACACCACTTGGTTGATCTCCAAAATGGACCCAATCAAGTACATTTTCGAAAAGCCTCCTCTTACTTGGAGAATTGCCCGCTGGCAGATGTTGTTATCTGAATATGATATCGAATATCGCACTCAAAAGGCTATTAAAAGTAGTGTGTTGGAAGATTATCTTGCTCACAAACCAGTGGAAGATCACCAGTCTGCAGAATATGAATTCCCCGATGAGGATGTGATGTTCTTGAAAGTGAAAGATTATGATGAACCATTGCCTGAGGAAGGACCTGACCCTGAATCTCGTTGGAGTATGATATTTGATGGATCTGTGAATACTTATGGTAAAGGAATTGGTGTTGTGATTGTCACTCCTCATGGATCGCACATTCCTTTTACTGCAAGGTTAACATTTGATTGCACTAATAATATGGCAGAATATGAGGCTTGCATCATGGGTCTCGAGGAAGCTATTGATCTCAGAATCAAAATTCTAGATGTGTATGGTGATCCAGATTTGGTGATAAATCATATGAAAGGAGAATGGGACACTCGTCACCCTAGCTTGATCTCTTACAAAGATTATGCTAGAATATTATTACCCTTCTTCAATAAAGTTGAATTCCATCACATCCCTAGAGATGAAAATCAAATGGCGGATCCTCTGGAAATTCTGGCTTCTATGTACCAAGTGAATGCTTGGAATGATATACCCCAAATTACGGTTCGACGACTGGATAGGCCCGCTCATGTGTTTTCGGACGAGGAGGTAGCAGATGAAAAACCATGGTATTATGATATCAAGCATTTTCTTCAGACTCAGGAATACCCGATTGTTGCGTCGAAGAAAGATAGAAAGGCTTTGAGAATATTGGCAGGCAGTTTCTTCCTCAGTGAAAATGTGTTATACAAGAGAAATTATGACATGGTCTTGCTCATATGCATGGATAGACACGAAGCAGACATGTTGATGCATGAGATTCATGAAGGTTCATTTGGCACTCATGCCAATGGACATTCGATGGCTAAAAAGATGCTAAGGGCATGTTATTATTGGCTGACAATGGAATCTGCCTATTACAAATTTATGAAGAAGTGCCATAAATGCCAGATTTATGCACACAAGGTCCATGTGCCTCCAGCGCTTCTCAATGTGATTTCCTCCCCATGGCCTTTCTCTATGTGGGGTATTGACATGATTGGGATGATAGAACCCAAATCTTCGAATAGGCATCATTTTATCTTGGTAGCAATTGATTACTTCACCAAATGGGTGGAGACTGCTTCTTATGCCAATGTTACTGAGCAGGTGGTTGTACGTGCCGATCAGAATCATCACTGATAATGGCTCAAATTTTAACAATAAGATGATGACAGAACTGTGTGAAGAATTCAAGATAGTCCATCACAACTCATCTGCATACAGGCCAAAGATGAATGGGGTTGTTGAAGCCGCTAATAAGAATATCAAGAGAATTATCCAGAAGATGGTAATTACTTATAAGGATTGGCATTAAATACTCCCTTTTGCACTGCATGGATATCGAACATTTGTCCGCATTTCAACAGGAGAAACCCCGTTCTCCCTGGTGTATGGAGTAGAAGTTGTACTCCCAGTCGATGTAAAGATTCCCTCATTGCGTGTGATAATGGAAACCAAGTTTTCAGAGGCTAAATGGGTCCAGAACAGGTTTGACCAATTGAATTTGATTGAGGAGAAGAGAATGACAGCCTCGTGTCATGGCCAGTTATATCAAAAAAGAATGAAGAAAGCTTTTGATAAAAAGGTCAAACCTCGTGAATTCAGAGAAGGCGACCTCGTGCTCAGGAAGATCATGTCTTTCAACACTGAATCTAGGGTCAAATGGACTCCCAATTTTGAAGGCCCATATGTTGTCAAGAAATCCTTCTTTGGCGGTGCATTAATTCTTGAAGTTATGGATGGCGAGGAGTTCCCACGTCCCATAAATGCTGACGCAGTCAAGAAATTCTTCGCCTAAAGAAATAAAACAACAGCTCGCTAAGTTGAAAACACGAAAGGGCTGCTTAGGCAAAAAAGGAGCGTCTCGGTAGGCCGAAAACCTGAAAGGGAGGTCTAGGCAAAAATTAGAGACCTAAACAGAATAAATTTCCCGCTAAGTTGAAAACCCGCAAGGGCAGCTTAGGAAAAAGTTAGGGATTTCCTCGGCAAGTAACTACATCAGACAAGACTTGATCGTTGAAGCAACAATCTTCTCGGTTCCTCAGCATACTTCAACAGAAGCTGCTGCTTAGGATTTCAAAAGTTGTTAGGGGGGATAATGGTCATTGTATCTCAATGTATCTTTTCCATTATGTATTGCCATTTCCCAAACTTTGTAATCATCTATGGAGTCTCGCCATTCGCAGACTACCATTCTATTAATGAAATTCGAGCTTTTACCCAATTCTTTGTATTTCTTATGTTATTTAACTTGGAAAGACTCCATTTATTACTAATAATAACTTTCAAAGCAAAGAGATTAAACAACAAAATTGATTTTTCAAAAAAAAAAAAAGATTTTTACAATTTACTTTTACTTTGAGATTTGTGATGAAACAATGACAACAAAAATGGTGATCCCAGGGATGGACAAACTCCAGTTGTTTTGAGAATCTTTTGTTCCCCTCGGGAATGTCTACTCGGGATATTTTTTCCGCACGAGGTTTATGATTCTGGTATCCTCGGTCAAGTTTGGATTCATTTCTCCTTTCTTCTGAGTTTTCATGATGTGAAGTGTGAATTCGCATTTTCTCTAGTGAAGTGGGTCTGGATTCCCCAGTGAATTTTTGGATATTTCGGTGTCAGTCTGCTTTATTTGAGACTAGTCTTGCAATCTCCAATAGGCATGTTACTTTTGAGAAACACTGGTTTCCCCGATGAATCCTGAAGAAGGATGTTCTACCCTGGTATCTGTTTGATTTATCTACCTCCGGATTATGTTTCTCTTCAGTAAAGTTAAAAGCAGGCAGTAGGTTTGGTTTCCGCAGTTGTCCTTTACCTTTCTCGGAATGATCATCTTGGTTGAAGTTTAGCCAAGCGTTGTAGTGCCCGAGGCAGTTTTGATTGGTTATTCCCAATGTTGTGTATCTAATTTTTCATCATGCACACGATAACACTCATACATTCATACATGCATCATGCAATGCTAAAATTGACAAATCATTGTTCATTGAAATTTGTTAATATTTTTGTTGACACATTACCCTGTTTTATAGAGATAAGTTACCATCTTTTCATTAGAGCGTTGATCTTAAGTAGAAAATGTACATTCTTTCAAACTCCCTACTGAGTCATCCCTCTTAGAAGATTTTTTGCTTTAGCCTTCCGGTACGGTTCCTTATTTGGGTGGAGCTTGTTTTCCCTCTTGAGTTTATTTCTTAAAGGATGTATTCTGGTTGACTATTTCATTCCAGTTAATTTCTGGTTTGGATCTGTGGTCCCCTGGCAATATTATTTACTTTGGAATCTTAAAAAACTCCAAGCTTTGGTTGGTGCATTTATTTTGCACAAGAAGACTTTATCCCCTTAGCGAGAATATCATGGAATCTCCCCAGGAAGTCATACCTCTTGCCCAAAAAAGTCATTTCCTTTTACAATCCTCTGTGACCGCAAATAGAAAGTCTCTTTATTTGAGGTAGCTTATGTATTATCCTTTCCAGGCGGCGTGCCTTGGTTAAAGAAGAAGTTGAGACCCGTTCTAGGAGAAACACCAGAATCTCGGGGAAACTTGTTATCTTTCTGCTATCTTTAGTAAACGTTGGTAGGTCATCGTCAGTGAACGGTGGTGCTATGATTATTTCTCTTTCTACCTTCAGTGAAAGTTGGTAGGACATCGGAAGTGAACGTCGGTGTTTGTTATCTTTTTTCTATCTTCAGTAAACGTGGATAGTTCATCGTCAGTGGATGGTAGTGCTATGATTATTTCTCCTTCTACCTTCAGTGAAAGTTGGTAGGACATCGACAGTGAACGTCGGTGTTTGTTATCTTTTTTCTATCTTTAGTAAACATGGATAGTTCATCTTCATAGAACGATGATGCTATGATTATTTCTCTTTCTACCTTCAGTGAAAGTTGGTAGGACATTGTTGTACCCCAAAATTTTCCCTCCCATATTCCTCAAGATTTGTCAAGAATGATCCTCAAATTGCTCAAATTGCTCAAGGATGGTACAATCAAATCACCTCCTAAGACAACTGAAATTAGGGTTTTGGTTCTTTCAAGGAATTTTGGGTTTTCAATGGTTCAATCAAGTCCCATATGCCCATATACATTCTCAAGCATCTACATGCCAAGTTTCAAGACTCACAGTGCCAATTTGCACAGTCAAAAGCCTCATTTGATCTACAGTCAACTGCAAGGGAGAAATGGTCATTTTGCAGTCAAAAGTCAGAATTTTTGGTCAACATCTCATTTTGAGTTCACAATCATCATTTGATCAAGCCTTGATCATGATTCCACAAGAATAGCTCAAAAATCATCAAGGTGCAAAAAGTTACTATTTTTAGACAGCAGAAAAGTCAACTGTATCTTGACCAGGGCATAACTTTTTCATGGTTTGTCAGAAAAATTCCATCCAATGCTCATTTTGAAGGGGATGCAATTTTCTACAATCCAAATTCACACTCCAAGATTAGAAAATGCTCTCACAAAAAGTTACCAATTTTTACATTATAGGTCAATTTCAAAAGTCAACAAAAGTGCACTTTGAGTCAAAGGCCATAACTTGAGATTGGTAAATCCAAATGACATGGGACCAAAGGCATTGGTTAGAGGACTTCAAGAGCTTTCCAAAATGTCCAAGAACATGGTCATATGATCAAAATTGAGCAAGATGTGCATTGGAGAAGTTAGGAAATTTTCATGAATTTGCAAAAGTCAACTTTGCTCAAAACACCTTCTTTTTGCTAATGGGCCTCAAATCTCTTCTTGAAACTTCACCCATGACTTATTCACGACCCACCAAGCTTAATTGGATTTATTTTCTTATTTTTATTGATTAATTGGATTTTTAATTAATATTAATTCATTTAATCAATTTAAATCATAAGAAAATACAAGATTTGATTTTTAAATCAATTTGTGAGCAAATATGATCAGAACATGCTGGCAAATTCGTGCACAAGTCAAAGATACAAAAAAATTCAAATTTGGCAACATTGTTCAATCATGAAAAATCAAGAATATTTGATTTTCAATCAAAGATTTAAACATCAATGCAATGGATATTGGCCCAGATTTTTGACCTAATTTGTTTCCCTTATACATAAGCAAGCTAAGCATACCCTAGCACACGTGAAAAAGCTGCAGAAACCACCCTGTCCAATTTCAAGAAATTCCAAGAAAACTGAAAATTTGTTCTTGCATACTAGGCTAATTCAAGGTGTTTTGACCATTCAAATACATTGCAGGAGGTTCCAGGAACGTTTTGCAATCGAATTCACGCACCAAAGCTCAAAGAATCGTCACACACAATCCCACGGTTTGAACTTTTGATTCATAATCGTATCTCTTAATTCATGCTCATTTAACATGTTTTTGTGATGGTTTTGCATTGCTAGAGATCATACCAAGCTGATGGAATGGTTTAATTGAATTATAATGCCCTGAATCGTGAGATGCCATGATCAAATCTCTAGGGTTTCCAAGCTTTAAATTAGGGCTTTCTGAACCAGGGAAAATTGGGACCAGTGAGACATATGGTTGAGATCGTGAGACCAAGACGACCAAGACCCATACCTCGCGAAACATTTATATGCACTGTGCTTCTAATCGCTATTTTTCCTTGCAGGAGTTAGTGGGGGTTAAAAACCCCCACTATCTGATATTATTTATGCAGGACGAACGAAGAAGATGATGAGGTGTTAGCGTCTGGTTGGCTTATTTGAAAAAGCGCGCGTTTGTTTTTATTTTACAGCATATTGAGTTGTTTGCATATATAATAATTGCCTATTATTCAAATAATAAAAAGGTGCAGGTGGTTGAGTGGTGAGTGTGTTGGCCTGTGAGCATTGGGACTTGGGTTCGAATCCCAGGTCCCCCCAAAACCTTGTTACTTTTATTTTTCAGGTGTTCTTGTGCAGTTTGCCAAAAGAGGTTCACCATATACCTCAATTATCAACACGCCAAGTGGCTTGCAAAGCAAATCCAGTGGCCAAAGCTGGGTATCCACCATACGCCCTAGTCAATGAGCATGCAGGGAGTTGCAAAAGTCAAACAGGCTGGAAGCATAATGGGCTTCAGAATTGCTGATACACTCCAGAATTAAGCCCAACACCCCCCTTCAAGTTTATTTCTTTTCTTTTCCTTTTTTATGTTCTTTCATTTTAATTACTTATTATAATTATTATTTCACTAACAAATTAATATTTATTTTCATAATAAAAATCAGAAAACATAAAATATAATATTTTTATTTATTAAATTTAATTAGTTATTTTTGTAAATAAATACTAACATAATTAATTTAGTTAATTAGGTTAATCTTAATATTTTTGCAATAATTTAAAATCAATGTAGAAATTAGGGTTTTTGACAACTTTTGACCATCTTTTATTTTTTCCTTAAAAAAACTCAAAAAAATATCTTTCTTTTATTTAATTAATTAATTAGTCTAGGTTTAATTTAATCAAATGCAAAAATAACAAAAGTCTCTTTCTTTCTCAAAAAAGGGTCAAAACCCTAAAAACTCCCCGATTCAATTTTTTCGCGCATGTGATTATTCTTGATTCGTATTTTGATCATATAATTGTATTTTCTCCGATGATGTAATAGCTTTAATTAGGACCTTTTTATCTCTTTCATTTAAATTCCCACAATTTACTTTTCAAGGGTTTGTTTTTGGCGATGTAAATACCCGACGCCTTGTAATAGTTTAGATTTATTTTCCGCAACTATTAACTGCTAGATGTATGCTAATTAAGCTATGCATGACAAGATCTCTCTTAAATTAAAATCAATCGTAGCTCACCATAACATGTACAAAGATAACATAACTGAAACCTGACACACTCACACATGCCACTCCTAGGGTACGCCTCACTTGGTTGCCTTGACGTGGTCATTGAGTATAGGGTGTTTTAGAGGTTGCCCTCCTGTCTAAAGATCAAAGTTACCTCGAAACGGTTGCCTCGATAAAAAATGATCTAAGACATTAGGGTTACCGCTAAGGCATCCTACCATTGCTTTAGTGACCACATGTCCCATTAATCGAATTGACCCGAAAACTCCAACGACGGTGCTACCTACTTCTCAATAGTGGGATAGTACTGTCTAAAGGACATTTACATAGCTTAATTTCTTTTGAGTAGGTAGAGGTTCTCAGGTACTTTCTCTTTCAAAACAAAAATACTTTTCGCACTTACACTTTTCAAACAAAAGTTTTTAAACAACACTTCATACACTCTTGAGGACAGACACAAGAGTTAAATCGAAGTTTTCAAACAAACTTTCTTTCAAAACCCACAAACACAAGAAAAGCAACATTTTTGAAAACATAGTGAGCAAGTACCTAAGAGCCCGTGGATAACCACGGATAGAAAGGGTGCTAACACCTTCCCTTTCTATAATCTACCTCCCGAACTCGAGAAACATCTCGAAAAGGAATTTTGCTGTGCTTTTGTCCTTTCCTTGTTGAAGAAAATAAAAGACGGTGGCGACTCTTGCTTACCGCGATATTTTGCTAAACGCAAACGCGAACCAGCATTCCAAAACAGTCAGTTCTATTTCCACCGATCACAGAACTGGCGACTCTGCTGGGGAATATTAATAAGTGAGGTGTACCTTAGGATTAGACTACTATGTTTTCAATTGTATGCCTTGTATGATTTAATTTTGTGGGCATGTATCGGAGTTTTATAGATCCTAACCCGGATCTGGGGGTACCCTTTTTTTTAGGTAAGTAGCAAAAAACTGTGAGGGACCTGTCCGGCGTAGACCGACACAGGTGAAGCAGTAGCTACGTTGGTGTGACTCCTTGGTCTGTACCGATATACCTTGTGTTGGAACGAGGAGAATATGGGTCTTCTGAGGAGTCATTAAGCACCAACTGACCTTAGCACCTTAAATTGACCAACTTGGCCATAGAACAGTAGCAGTGTGCTACACTCATTGAGACTAAACTCGTGCGATTGTTCCGGCCGCAAGAAAAGGTTGCCAAATTGGAATTATGACCGATTGAGGGTAGTCAGTGATATTGAGATCCTCTAGAACCCGGTTACTATTTTTTAGGACAGGTCTTAACCAACTGAAACTAAAAGAGGGTAGTACCTAAGCTTCATGCCAGCCTGAAATCTAAGGGCTCTCAGTGTGACTTGTGTACCTTAAAACTTGAACTACTTGCACATACTTGTTATCTGACAACATGAGTTCCTTGCAGGTTTTGTTTACAGTCCTTATCCAACAATTTGGATTAATTGCAGGGCCTATTTACATCACCTCACACGCATAGCATACACATCATAACATCATACCATAGCATTTCCTTAACCATTTCAAGGATCTCAAGGGTTTGTGATGCAGGTCATGATGAACCAGACGTCAAAAAAGGGGCAAAGGGGATTTATTTTCCTCTAGCCAAGGTTGTCTAGAAATCAAAACACGATAACCTGAGTCAGGGGCTATGACCCACTCGATATGGTGAGCCTGACTCTTGAAGAAGGACTCTCAGCAACATGAAGTTCCTTCAATCAAGCGGCAAAATTCAAATTCTAACAAGTTTCTTTGTTTACCCCACGAGATCCTTGAAAACATTGCATACATATATCATACATATCATTGCATCACAGGTACCATTACAGGTCTCTTATCCTCTTCGCTGTTTATTTCAGCAATCATCATGTCTACTGAACCTTCCACTGAGCAAGCTATCAAGGCCCTCCAGGCCCAGAATGCCCAGTTTCAAGAGTTGGTTATGAGCCTAGCCAAGGGTCAACAGGACTTGAAGACCCTGATTCTGAAAGAGAGGAAGAAGAAGAAAAAGAGGACCGTCCTGTTCAACACCGGACGCAGGTTTGGAAACGGGCTGCAAAACGAAGTTGATCTGGCTACCTCATCTGGAGGGAAAGGCAGTCCACAAGAGAGAAGGGTTCCTAGCCCTATAGTCTCCGACAACGAGGCAGATTATGATGAAGAACAATATCCTCCTGCTGAGGATAGGTACAATCAGTTGGAAGACCGCTTGAGCGCTATGGGGATATAGAACGTGCCCGGGCTGGACTTTGGGGACCTAGGTTTATCCTCTAGGGTGGTGATTCCCCATAAATTCAAGGCGCCTGCCTTTGCCAAATATGACGGAGCCTCCTGCCCAAAGCTGCACCTCCGGTCGTATGTAAGGAAGATCCAACCTTACACTGCTGACAAGAACTTATGGATCCATTTCTTTCAAGACATTCTTTCAGGGACTCAGCTTGAGTGGTTCTATCAGTTGGATGGAGCCAGTATCCGCAGCTGGGAAGATTTGGCTACTGCGTTCTATAGGCAGTACCAGTATAACTCTGACCTCGCTCCTACGCGTACCCAACTCCAGGGTATGTCAATAGGGACGGGTGAAGGATTTAAAGAGTATGCTCAAAAATGGAGAGACCTTGCCGGAAGGGTGCAGCCACCTTTAACTGATCGTGAACTCGTCGATATGTTTCTGGGGACCCTGTCTGGTCCATTCTTTAATCATCTGATTGGAAACTCTTCAGCCGGGTTTACAGACCTTATCTTGACTGGGGAGAGAATTGAAGCTGGCATCAAAAGTGGGAAGATTCAAGAAGCTACACCTTCTGATGCTCAGAAAAAGCCTTACAGTGGGAAGAAAGAGTCCAATGCTGTGTACAGTTAAAAGAGTCGTCGTGACCAACACGTAGGGGCAGTCTTGATCTTTGGTTCCACGTCACACCGACAACAACAAAAGGGAAATCAACAAAGGCCAGACGAGCCTAAAAGACAGTTCACCAACATCAACATGCCATTGTCACAAGCATTGCAGCACATGTTGAAGATGAATCTGATTGCGGTGATAAACCCTCCTGCGAACCCTAAGACTTCTTCTACCAATTACAACCCGGATGCAAGGTGTGCTTATCATTCCGGTAGCCCAGGGCACGATACTGACGATTGTTGGGTGCTGAAGTACAAGATTCAGAATATGATTGACGCTAAGGAGATCGAATTCGAGCCTTCTGAGACTCCCAATGTGATCACTGCTCCCTTGCCAAAACATGGCTAGGATTGAGAGACTTTTGTTCATTTAAATTCTGAAATTGTATTTTTATTTGCTTATTCAAACAATTATCATGTCAAACTCTCTTATTTCATTAATGCATCACACGTGTCTGCTTTGAATTAATTGTTTTCACTATGCTTAAAATTGCTTTCATTTTTTGATGTTCAACTCTCGATTAAAAAAAATTCTAAGCCTTTTGAGGGAGGATGACGAAAATGATACCACGATCTTTACAGTATGCTTTTGAATAGACCCCGCTGATGAGGTACAGGCATTGTTTCAAATCCTAAACAGTGGAGTTATAAGGAAGATAATCCCTCGTCAACCCCTTCGAGCCAAAGAAGTTGGAGTTTTTCTTTTCACGCAAAAATTAAAACCCTTAATTATAACCTGGGGCAGGGTAGTTTTCTCAGTTGATCCAGGTGCACAATGAAAGGCATCAAAGGAGTCCTTCAAAAACAAAAGAAAGTGATGGTTCCCTATAATCGTCAAGACAGGCAGTCGTTATCTTTCAAAAACAAAAGCCCAATAAGTCAAAACCTATGAAGGAGACTTACAAAAAAACTGGGGCATCCCGCTGACTGTAATCATAAAAGAAACAGTTCCGGAAAAAAGACCGGGATAACGAAATCAAAAATAAAGAGGTCCTACAAACTCTCATAAAAAGGACTGCCTATTCAAAATAAACTATCAGTATCCGAACCATCACCGGAATATCAGAGCAAAGACTCAAACAAGATCTAATGCACGATTAGCTGAGTTTAGGATCGAAGAACATCACGAAGAGCGGGTAGGTACAAATAAATTTTGAGCCTTTATCCTTTGTTTCTTAAACCGTGAACCAGGCCACGTTATAACCCTTAAAAGTCCTAGCTGAAGCATGGGTTACTTCGAAAGCATACTGTTACAAAAGGTATCCTGACTCCTGTAGGGCTTGTTGTAAAATCCCGAGTTGACATCACATTTTACAAAAATTCACTTGTTTTATTGAAAACTGCATTTTCAAAAACTTCAAAACAGACATAAGCTTTGCATTCTTAAAATAACATTGTTTGCATATGACTATTTGTTCAAACAGCAGAGAAATTTGCACGACGAATATCTAGTGAACAAAAACCTTTTCAATAAAAAGGGTCACCTCAAGTGGAAAAAACACCTCCAACCAAGGGGCACGGCATGAGCATTGTCCATCATCTGGGGCAGTTAAGTCAAGATTCAAGGAATCTCTCAAAATGCCAAATAGCCATGGGCAAATCTCCATCTGAATCAATTGGGGGATTGGACATGAATTCCAACAACGAATCTTGCATGATCAAACGAAGATCTTCTGGTAGTATGACAACATGACACTACCGACAGTGACACCTCCCTACATCCTAAGAGCGTGGACATAGTCAAAAAGTACTACGCATAATCAAAGACCCGCTAAGGTTGACTGGCCTAGGCAAAAATAAGGGCTTCCTGGCGAATGGAAAGGGTTCGGGCAAAAATTAGGGATAAAGAATGAAAAATCTGTACACCCGGTAAGTCGAAAACCTAAAAAGGCGGCTTGGGAAAAAAAGGGTATCCCGGTGGACTGAAAACCCGAAAGGGCGATCCAGGCAAAAATTAGGGATCAAAGCGTACGACTATGTCTCGTCATCTCGTCACTTGCCTACCAGAAGAAGACTTGTCATTTTGACCGAAAGATACCAAGCACCTCATAGGTGGGGATAATACTCGATCCACAGGGCCTCCGCAGGCACCTTCTCCCACAGAAACAGGGGCAATAAGAATTGTCCAAGCTGTACAGTTGCTCTATCCATCAGGTACAAAGGTATATTCAGCTGAAGAATATGACCAAGATACCTTCACTCCCCGCAGAGTAAGACAGTAATGGAAGCTCTCCCCACTGAGCCTTGCAACTATGAACGAATCAGCAATACTCTCCCCCAAGCAGAGTTAGTCTACCATCAGCCTTAAAAAAAAGGTTGGGTATCCCCAGAAGGTCTTAATGTTCCCTAGCGGAGTATAAGGATAAAGGATATTCCCTAGCAAGCATAAGAGTATCCCCGACAGTCTTAATATTCCTCGACGAAATATAAGAACATTCCCCAGCGGAATACAAGATACCCCCAGTGGAGCCATTTCCCAGCGCAGTCTAAAAAAGCTTCCCCGCCAGAGTTGAATCATCGTCCCCAGTAGATTCTGGAAGCTTGTCCCCTGCAGAGTACGAGTGCATCTCCCCATCCATATTCAGAAGGTTATCCCCACAAGAGTCTAACTGGGTTATCCTCAGCAAGTTGCAACGGAAAGATCTATCCCCAACGAAGTTCTTTCTATCCCCAACGGAGTTTATCATCAAAATCCCTAATAGAGCTTATCAACGGAATCCCCAGCGGAGTTATCGTTAAAATTTTAGCAAAGCATCTCCTCCCCACAGAGTAGTTCCCCGCAGAGTAATCTCTTCAATAGTTTATTCCCCAACAGAGTCATCTTCTCCTACAGGTTTATTCACGCAGTCATCTTCGTTCATCATCCCCAGCGGAAACGAAGAAAACTCTATTCTCCAGCAGCTATCCGGGATTTATCTTCCCCAACTAAAAGATCACATTTTCATACATCATGATGCATGCATATACGCATTATACCATGTTATCTCATTTATGTTGAGAACATCATTGCTTGATCCATATCATGCATTGCATATGATTGACCTTTACCTTTCAGGAAAGATGCAGTCAAATTCTCAACTATGTCAATGGAGACAAAATCAGTTAAATCGATTCCTAAAGATTTTTCTGAGACAATCCAGTCAAAAGAGACAATCCAGTCAAAGAAGACAATCCATCAATAGAGACAACCCGTCAATGAAGACAACCCGTCAATAGAGATAACCCGTCAATAGAGACAACCCGTCAATGAAGACAACCCGTCAATGAAGACAATCTATCAATGAAGACAATCTGTCAATGAAGACAATCCGTTAATAGAGACAACCCGTCAATGAAGACAACCCGTCAATGAAGACAACCCGTCAATAAAGACAACCCATCATGAAGCAACCCTACACCGGTTCCTTCTCTCTTTCAGATGAAGTCTTACATAGACTCATCCTCAGGTAACCCTACACCGGTTCCTTCTCATTTCCAAGATGAAGTTTTACACGGACTCGTCATCAAAGTAACCCTACACAGGTTCCTCCTCCCTTCCAAGATGAATTTTTACACAGACTCATCATCAGGCGACCCTACACCGGTTCCTTCTCATTTCCAAGATGAAGTTTTACACGGACTCATCATCAAAGTAACCTTACCCAGGTTCCTCCAGAAGTTTCACACGAACTTATCTCAAAGTAACCTTACCCCGGTTCATCCTGAAGTTTCACACGAACTTATCCCAAAGTAACCTTACCCAGGTTCCTCCATAAGTTTCACACAAACTTATCCCGAAACAACCCTACACCGGTTCCTTCTCAACTCCAGATGAAGTTTTACACGGACTCGTCAACAAGAAACCCTACACAAGTTCTCTCTTTCCGAAGATGCAGTTTCACACGGACTCATCATCAGTCAACCCTACACAGGTTTCCTTCCTTCCAAGATACAGTTTCACCTGGACTCATCATCAGTCAACCCTACACAGGTTTCCTTCCTTCCGAAATGCAGTTTTACACGGACTCATCGTCAGGCAACCCTACACAGGTTCCTTCTTTCAACTTACAAGATCACAATTCAACAAACAATCTCCAGATGGCATCTGTAAGCCCATCCTCCTACCAAAAATCTCCAAATGGCATTTGTAAGCCCATTCCCGACATCACATTGCTGATACCACACCATGCGAGTGCAAATTTCTGGGCACTTTAGTGTTCAATCATCTTCCACCTTCGGATCACGAAAGGCACGCACGCCAATCTATATCCTCAGGTTTAAGAAGATTGAACAGGGTCAACTGTTGTACCCCAAAATTTGCCCTCCCATATTCCTCAAGATTTGTCAAGAATGATCCTTAAATTGCTCAAGGATGGTACAATCAAATCACCTCCTAAGACAGATGAAATTAGGGTTTTGGTTCTTTCAAGGAATTTGAGGTTTTCAATGGTTCAATCATGTCCCATATGCCCATATACATTCTCAAGCATCTACATGCCAAGTTTCAAGACTCACAGTGCCAATTTGCATAATCAAAAGCCTCATTTGATCTACAGTCAACTACAAGGGCAAAATGGTCATTTTGTAGTCAAAAGTCAGAATTTTTGGTCAACATCTCATTTTGAGTTCACAATCATCATTTGATAAAGCCTTGATCATGATTCCACAAGAATAGCTCAAAAACCATCAAGGTGCAAAAAGTTACTATTTTTGGACAGCAGAAAATTCAACTGTATCTTGACCAGGGCATAACTTTTTCATGGTTTGTCAGAAAAATTCCATCCAATTCTCATTTTGAAGGGGATGAAATTTCCTACAATCCATCTTCACACTCCAAGATTAGAAAATGCTCTCACAAAAAGTTAGCAATTTTTACATTATAGGTCAATTTCAAAAGTCAACAAAAGTGCACTTTGAGTCAAAGGCCATAACTTGAGATCGGTAAATCCAAATGACATGGGACCAAAGGCATTGGTTAGAGGACTTCAAGAGCTTTCCAAAATGTCCAAGAACATGGTCATATGATCAAAATTGAGCAAGATGTGCATTGGAGAAGTTAGGAAACTTTCATGAATTTGCAAAAGTCAACTTTGCTCAAATCACCTTCTTTTTGCTAATGGGCCTCAAATCTCTTCTTGAAACTTCACCCATGACTTATGCACGACCCACCAAGCTTAATTGGATTTATTTTCTTATTTTTATTGATTAATTGGATTTTTAATTAATATTAATTCATTTAATCAATTTAAATCATAAGAAAATACAAGATTTGATTTTTAAATCAATTTGTGAAGCAAATATGATCAGAACATGCTGGCAAATTCGTGCACAAGTGAAAGATACAAAAAAAAATCCAAATTTGGCAACATTGTTCAATCATGAAAAATCAAGAATATTTGATTTTCAATCAAAGATTTAAACATCAATGCAATGGATATTGGCCCAGCTTTTTGACCTAATTTGTTTCCCTTATACATAAGCAAGCTAACCATACCCTAGCACACGTGAAAAAGCTGCAGAAACCACCCTGTCCAATTTCAAGAAATTCCAAGAAAACTGAAAATCTGTTCTTGCATCCTAGGCTAATTCAAGGTGTTTTGACCATTCAAATACATTGCAGGAGGTTCCAGGAACGTTTTGCAATCGAATTCACGCACCAAAGCTCAAAGAATCGTCACACACAGTCCCACGGTTTGCACTTTTGATTCATAATTGTATCTCTTAATTCATGCTCATTTAACATGTTTTTGTGATGGTTTTGCATTGCTAGAGATCATACCAAGCTGATGGAATGGTTTAATTGAATTATAATGCCCTGAATCGTGAGATGCCATGATCAAATCTCTAGGGTTTCCAAGCTTTAAATTAGGGCTTTCTGAACCAGGGAAAATTGGGACCAGTGAGACATATGGTTGAGATCGTGAGACCAAGACGATCAAGACCCATACCTCGCGAAACATTTATATGCACTGTGCTTCTAATCGCTATTTTTCCTTGCAGGAGTTAGTGGGGGTTAAAAACCCCCGCTATCTGATATTATTTATGCAGGACGAACGAAGAAGATGATGAGGTGTTAACGTCTGGTTGGCTTATTTGAAAAAGCGCGCGTTTGTTTTTATTTTACAGCATATTGAGTTGTTTGCATATATAATAATTGCCTATTATCCAACTAATAAAAAGGTGCGGGTGGTTGAGTGGTGAGCGTGTTGGCCTGTGAGCGCTGGGACCTGGGTTCGAATCCCAGGTCCCCCCAAAACCTTGTTACTTTTATTTTTCAGGTGTTCTTGTGCAGTTTGCCAAAAGAGGTCCACCATATACCTCAATTATCAACACGCCAAGTGGCTTGCAAAGCAAATCCAGTGGCCAAAGCTGGGTATCCACCATACACCCTAGTCAATGAGCATGCAGGGAGTTGCAAAAGTCAAACAGGCTGGAAGCATAATGGGCTTCAGAATTGCTGATACACTCCAGAATTAAGCCCAACACCCCCCTTCAAGTTTATTTCTTTTCTTTTCCTTTTTTATTTTCTTTCATTTTAATTACTTATTATAATTATTATTTTCACTAACAAATTAATATTTATTTTCATAATAAAAATCAGAAAACATAAAATATAATATTTTTATTTATTAAATTTAATTAGTTATTTTTGTAAATAAATACTAACATAATTAATTTAGTTAATTAGGTTAATCTTAATATTTTTGCAATAATTTAAAATCAATGTAGAAATTAGGGTTTTTGACAACTTTTGACCATCTTTTATTTTTTCCTTAAAAAAACTCAAAAAAATATCTTTCTTTTATTTAATTAATTAATTAGTCTAGGTTTAATTTAATCAAATGCAAAAATAACAAAAGTCTCTTTCTTTCTCAAAAAAGGGTCAAAACCCTTAAAACTCCCCGATTCAATTTTTTCGTGCATGTGATTATTCTTGATTCGTATTTTGATCATATAATTGTATTTGTTCAGAGGATGTAATAGCTTTAATTAGGACCTTTTTATCACTTTCATTTAATTTCCCGCAATTTACTTTTCAAGGGTTTGTTTTTGGCGATGTAAATACCTGACGCCTTGTAATAGTTTAGCTTTATTTTCCGCAACTATTAACTGCTAGATGTATGCTAATTAGGCTATGCATGACAAGATCTCTCTTAAATTAAAATCAATCATAGCTCACCGTAACATGTACAAAGATAACATAACTGAAACCTGACACACTCACACATGCCACTCCTAGGGTACGCCTCACTTGGTTGCCTCGACGTGGTCATTGAGTATAGGGTGTTTTAGAGGTCGCCCTCCTGTCTAAAGATCAAAGTTGCTTCGAAACGGTTGCCTCAATAAAAAATGATCTAATACATTAGGGTTACCGCTAAGGCGTCCTACCATTGCTTTAGTGACCACATGTCCCATTAATCGAATTGACCCGAAAACTCCAACGACGGTGCTACCTACTTCTCAATAGTGGGATAGTACTGTCTAAAGGACATTTACACAACTTAATTTCTTTTGAGTAGGTAGAGGTTCTCAGGTACTTGCTCTTTCAAAACAAAAATACTTTTCGCACTTACACTTTTCAAACAAAAGTTTTTAAACAACACTTCATACACTCTTGAGGACAGACACAAGAGTTAAATCGAAGTTTTCAAACAAACTTTCTTTCAAAACCCACAAACACAAGAAAAGCAACATTTTTGAAAACATAGTGAGCAAGTACCTAAGAGCCCGTGGATAACCACGGATAGAAAGGGTGCTAACACCTTCCCTTTCTATAATCTACCTCCCGAACCCGAGAAACATCTCGAAAAGGAATTTTGCTGTGCTTTTGTCCTTTCCTTGTTGGAGAAAATAAAAGACGGTGGTGACTCTTGCTTACCGCGACATTTTGCTAAACGCAAACGCGAACCAACATTCTAAAACAGTCAGTTCTATTTCCACCGATCACAGACATCGGCAGTGAACATCGGTGTTTGTTATCTTTTTGCTATCTTCAGTAAACGTTGATAGTTCATCGTTAGTGAACGGAGGTGCTATGATTATTCTCTTTCTACCTTCAGTGAACGTTGGTAGTTCATCGTCAGTGAACGGCGGTGATATGATATATTCTCTTTCTACCTTCAGTGAAAGTCGGTAGACCATCGGCAGTGAACATCGGTGTTTGTTATCTTTTTGCTATCTTTAGTGAACGTTGATAGTTCATCATCAGTGAACGGAGGTGATATGATATTCTCTTTCTACCTTCAGGAAAGTTGGTAGACCATCGGCAGTAAACATCGATGTTTATTATTTTTTTGCTACCCTCAGTGAACGTTGGTAGTTCATCGTCACTGAACGGCGGTGGTATGATATTTTCTCTTTCTACCTTCACTGAAAGTTGGTATACCATCAGAAGTGAACGTCGATGTTTGTTATCTTTCTCTCTGCCTTCAGTAAACGTTGGTAGCTTCGCCTTCAGTAGAATTTAATGTGTCCTTTGAACATCCTACCATCCTCCCTGATTCAGTTCTTTTGGTCCACCAGTGATTTATTTTCCTGGTGGGGTTTCTCCTTTGTTTCTTTATTAATGTTACATCCCTAGTGATGTTTTTGCGTCTCTTTGGTACTGTTCATATGCATTCATGATCATAAGCATTTGCATGGCATCTTAGGGCCAAAAATATGGTTTGTTATATATTTAAGTATCTTTGATCGCGTCGACACGAATATTTTTAACCTTCATATCTCCGGATAGAAGAAACTTAAATAAGGGCATCTGTTGTACCCCAATTTTTTCCCCTAGGATCCTCTCATCATACCATGTTGATTCACTCACAACAAGATCACACTAGGATTCTTGGTTCCCCTTCCTACATTTAATTTTTCCTTTTTGAGGGATTACCAAGTACCTTGACTTATGTTCCTTTTGTGATCATGAATATTGTTTTGATTTCTTCCTTTAACTTATTAAATACAATGTTGGCTTGTCCTGCTTGTTATCCATGTAGGTAAGGGCAATGAGATTTAACAAGTTACTCCATGGGTTCATGAGTTTATTTCCATGCCCTACTCAATATAGCTTGAGAAGTTAAAACCTCACCAATGGATTGGTTTTGGGAGAATTGGCATGGCAAGGTTGCTTTGGTTCATCACATTTCAAAGTTATTAGATTTGACTCAAAAGTACAAGGGGTTGATTGGAGAAGTTGTCATGTTTGGACAAGGCCTTGTTCCTATTGGTCACAAGAGCATATTTCTCTTAAAATTCAAGATAGGGAAGTGGTTTTGGTGGTTAAGAGTTTTCATTATCATCCTCAACAACTTCTCTTCACAAAGCAAGAATATTGGTACAAGAAGTTTGTTCAAACTTGTCAAAGTTCCTCAAGGCATTTTCTTGATCTAGAAGCTAGGGTTTTGAACTTCAAAGGAGTATATCTTGCCCACCTTTTGGTATTTTTGAGTTATTCCAAAGACATCCTTCTTTTTAAAGGGTTATCAACAAATCACTTCAAAAGTTCCAAGGAGTTTTCATGTGGAAGAAACTTGGTGAAGAAGAAAGATTACAAGTCATCCAGATGAATCCACAATTTTACATAAGTAACTTCAATTGATCATAACTTGGTCAATTTTCATCACCTTGAGTCCATTCTTTTTCCATAATGGTCTTGAAGATGTGAACTTTATGCCTTGCTTTATGTGCAAAGCGGGAAGATGGATGGAGGTTGCCTTAAATATGCAAAATATCATAGGTCATTTCATGATTTTTGGCCAACTTCCACAAGTCATAACTTTCTCAATATTTGGATATTTTGACGAGTTCAAGTTTCCAAATGTCTTTCAAGATATCTACTTCATTCCATATTTTTTGGTCAATAGAAAATTCTAAGTGGAAGGCCATGTTTGGATGCAAAAGATTATAGGTCATTTTGGAAGAAGAATTTGAAATATTTCTAAGTATGGAAAGTCAACCCTTTTTCTTCAACTTTGACTCAATGAAACTTTCATCTCAAGCATCCATTTAACTCCATTATTTTTCCATTGCAAAGCTTGTAACCTCATCTTTCTAAAGCAACAAGAATCATGCCCTAAGACCCCTTGAGTTGAAAATGCCATGGATTTGAATTTGGTAACTTGAAACTGAATTTTCCACAAAGTCAGAATTTTGAAATCCATAATGTGACTTCTAAACACAAGATTTATATGCATTTTTTATTTAAACTTGATTAGAAAACTTGTCAGAAGTGATTAGCACCCCAAAACGCAAGATTTGGTTGAGTTTTTGATGGAAATGAAGTCACACTTCACTCGTGCTCGACCTTCACTCAATTTCCCTCCAAACTTCCTTGTTTCTTCCAAATTTTCATTCCCATTCACTTCCCTATAAATAGAGGGTCATCCCCCATCCATTTCTTCAAGCTTTGAGAGCCAAAACACCCTGCCAAAACTTCACACGAACCCATCTTTTTTGAATTCAGTTTCTGATATTTAAGCTCCCTTTTCCAAAATTCTTTGCGCATTCATCATCCTTAAGCATCATATAAACTCTCCAGCACTTAAACCAATCAAAACGAGCCATAATTCAAGCTACAAAAGTCCAGTTTCAGAGCTTCTTCCTTGAACTTCTAAAAGGTAGAATTCTCCACCATTTGGATCCAAATAAAGCACTAATCTATTCTACTCCTTCTCCTGATTCCAATGCTGCTAATAATTTTTAAATCCATTGAGAATTGAGAGAGAAATCTCAAATTTAAGGTGCTAGCTCTTTTCTTGGTTTTTGATTCATATCTCTCTCCATACCTTATATAAATTTGGCGCGATGGTGGTGTTAGAATCGTCTTGAAGAGACGAGTTCAATGATACTAGCCTGGGATCCTAATTTTTCCATTTGAAGGATCTCACAAAATCCCCATTGCAGGGTGTTTGGAGGTTGAAGATGATGACATGTCTCGTCTCAGCCAATGATAGCGTGTCAAACGTTTTAATTTCATTGGTTACCCTTTTTCTGATCATATGTGTATCTCACTAAGGTCCATAGCAAGAACAGCGCGTCTGGTCCACTAGATCAACTTACTAACGCGTTTTGACTATGGTCTGATGGTCCACATCTTTTTGATTTTAATTTATTTTCTGATTTTATAATTTTATTGATTAAATTTTCAAAAATTCACAACTCTTTTATTTTTTATACAAAAATTATGAAAAAATTCACAAATATTTTGAATTATTTCTGATCTCATGACTATTTTTTCACATTTTTATTTTGACATTTGATTTTTTTTTTGTATTTTTTGAATTATTTTCTTTGTTTTAATTACTTAAAAAATACTTTATAACATTTTTTAATTCTGAAAAAATTCATAAATATTATTTTGCATATTTTTGACTTTCTAAAATTTTTGTGGAATTTTATATTAAGGTTTACTATTTTTGACCTATTTTCTGTTTGTTTGAGCAATTTTAAATAGTTTAAAAATAGTTTCTGACTTTTAAAAATTACCAAAAAATTTATAAAAATATTTGGATCCATTTCTGATTTTTCTATGGCCTTACTTTTTCTTTCTTAATTAATTTGAACATAGTTGATATTTTCTCCTCTATTTTGATTTTTAAACATTTTTTTAAACCCTTTTAATGTATATATTAAATATAATATTGTTTTGTGATTATTTTCTGGCTGTCTTGAGTTGAGTTTTTTTATCATGACTTTATTAACATCATTGGATCTTGGGTGTTGAGTTCAACTCCACCAAAATGGATGAATGATTTTAATAATAGTTTGATTAAATTTTTTATTCAAAAGTGGTTTATTCATTTTTCCCATCCCCTCTTCATCTCATCCCTTTTCTTATTGCATTAAATTTTCTTGGAGCATGATCTCTATATCATGTCTCAAAACAAATGGTGCATAGATTGCTATTGACCGACCTCAAAATAGGTGTGACTTCTATATAAGTCCATTTAGGATTGCTTAATATAGTGCTAAATTTTGTCCCGATTCGAATAAATGATCATTCGTGGCCCAAACTTATGATTGCAAGCCCAAGTATGTTAATTTGATCTCTTTGATCCAATAACCTTGAGATTCATTGTGTGGAGGCTTTGGTTCTACCAATCCTCTAATGGATCTACAACACCTTTGGTCAACGCGGATCACTTAAACATCGTTGATCATTAAATGGTACTTATGAGAATTCCAAATGGATGATATACTTGATAAAAAGCAAATTCAACTTGTTGTGTGGAGGCTTTGGTTCTACCAATCCTCTAATGAGTTCCAAATGCAAGTTTCAAGATGGTCATCCAACTAACCACTAATTATTGACTTGTTTTACTTTATGCTTTTATTATTTTTTATGCTTTATGTACTATTTACTTTTAGCATTTACATTTCATGCCATTTTCATCTTTGCTCATTTGAACATTTAGTTTCTTGCTATTTTTACTTTGCTCACTTGAGCTTTTCTTTTCGTTTCTTAAGATACTTAATAATCAACATAAACCCTAAAAAATCTTTAATGGTACTTGGACTATTTGGTTACTATCCTTGGCATTATGGAGCTTGGGACTTTTCTTGGACTTAGGATTAGAAACCTTGACCTATCTTGGAGATCTTATCTGATTAGTTTGTCTGGAGTTCTTGAGGTTTACCTCAAGACATTGGGTTACTTGTTTGTTTTTGTGTGCAGGTTTTTGTGATTTCATCCTCTGTTTGTAATCTGGAATTCACCCGTATACAGCCGTTACTCTGCCCAATTTTTGTGAAGACTTAATACACTTGAAGTTTGGTTCTCTCAAGAGGTCTAGTATTTTTGCTTTCTTGGTTTCAATCCAAAGAATGGGAACTCTATCTTGGCTCATAGTGTCAAGTATTGGCTTCTTGTTGGTTAAATGGTTCTTATCCCTAGCTTTTACCTTATGCTTTAGGATAGCCTCTTCTTCTCCTCCCATCTTCTTTAATTTCAAAAATCTTCTCCCTCCTTTTGAAAACTCTTCTTGTTTTAAACTTGAACCACTTTTATAATAAACTTGTACTTATGTCCATGTATTTTCAAAAACATTTTCATAAATAAACCCCAATCAACTTAATGATACCTTGACTTTTTTTTTGTAAGAAGACTAAAAGTCAATCAATCTCATTTCAAACCATTTTGCCATTTTGGCTTTTTTATCTTTAAACTTTTCTCAAAAGATTGAACTCTTATCAATCCTTGTAGTGATGCAAACAAATATACTTCTATAATATATAGTGAAGAGAGATATTTTCCACTTGGGTGTTGAGTGAGGCATTGTTGATTTTAAAATCCAAGCCATATTCTCCACTTTGAGATGGTGCAAATTCTCCTTTCTGATGATTGTGGGTAGTAGGTACATTTTCCACACGGACAATGACGATGATGTTTTATCTCATAAAATTGACCAACGCATTTGTGTTTCAAATTCTTTAAAGAGGAACTACGTGTACCCTGATCCCCTATTGCACGAAAGGTGGTACGTAGGCACTAAAGGTTCACAACCGCGGCGGGTGCAAAAATCATAAAAAATATATTTCTTTCCTCACCTCCACCATCCACTTTTTATATATAACATTTTTTATAACTAAAATATACAGATTTTACAAAGAGGTTCCTGCGGAGTATCGTAGATATTTAGGGTGCTAATACCTCCCCTTTGCATAACCAACCCCCTTACCTTGAATCTTTCCCCCTCTTTTTGGGTTATTCGCTCTTTTCCAATTCCTTTGGAAACAATAAAGCGCGGTGGGGATTTTTATTTTGATTTGTATGAAGTGTAGTCAACCCAATGGCTTAGTCTTGAACATTTCTACCGCTACACTATCCTAATATTAGTGAGTAGGAAGCCCTATCATTGGATGTATGAGGGACATTGAAGGGACGATACAGTCACGATGGCAACTTGGCAAGAAATTTTAGTAACTGTCCTAAAGTTCTAAGATCACTTTTAACCGAGTCAACATCGAGAGGGTGATCAAGGGACTTAGGATCTTTTTACAAACTAGAGGACATCCACTAAAACTTTTCACGTTTCGTGAATTGTGACTGTTTTCCGAAGGCAACCGAAGTGGGATACCCTAGAAGTGCATATGTATAATTGTGTTTAGTTCAACTATTTATCTTGCACATTTAGGTTTGCTAGCATTTGCTTTCACTCTTATCATGCAATCCTAGTTACTAGAAGTTAATATGTACAAAAAAATGTAAAGTACGAAAAATATAACCCTACGCTAT
This sequence comes from Vicia faba, assembly GCA_948472305.1. Lineage (NCBI taxonomy): Eukaryota > Viridiplantae > Streptophyta > Magnoliopsida > Fabales > Fabaceae > Vicia > Vicia faba. Next base: position 1,285,271,445 of record OX451738.1, on the reverse strand, counting down.
TACATGGCTTCGGGGAAGGGCATTTACAATGTACAAAGCTTGGGGAAATAAAAATAAAGAAAGCGGTAAAAATCTTAATTAGTCTATTACATCCAGTATACAAGTACAGTAATGTAAAAATTCAAGAATAAATAACACGTGAAAGGTAAAGACGTTTAAAGCCTAAAGAAAATCTAAATGAAATAAGAAAAATCTTTTTTTTTTATTTGAGAAAATAATTAAATTAATTATCCTAAAGTCTAATTAGAAGATAAAGTTAATTAAGAAAAATAGTCTAAGTTCTTTTTTTAGTTTTTTATTATGACAAGAAAATAATTAAATCTTAATCAAGTCTTAAGTTCTAATTCATTTTAAATAAAAGAAAATAGTTAAAATATGTATTTAATTTATTTACAAAATTAGTTTAATTAAAAAAAATACTAACTTAATATTTTTTGTGATTTTTCTGATTATTTGTTTAATTAATAAATAAAGAAAACAAAAATAAATAAAACTACAACAATACAACAAAAATGCTAGATGGGCCTGATAGCAAAAGAAAAATTATAGGGGGTGTTGTTTGAAATTGCTGGGTCCAATTGAAATTAGGCCCAGGCTACGCTGGATTAGGTGTGGAGCAGTCTTAAGGGTGCATAATGAGCGTGTGCGTTAGATGCTTTGACTTGGATCAGAAATGCTTATGATGGCTTGGATCTGATGATGTATGATGTGCAATAGGCCATGAGGATCACTGGATCTGCACACAATTCATTAGAATAGATAAACAATGCTAGACCTAGAATTCGAACCCAGGCCATCTCCTTCACACATGCGCGCCTTTACAAATTGAGCTGCTTTACAATTCATGTGTTATAACCAAAGCATTACCTTATATGTGAAATAAAGTCAAATATATTCAAAAAACTAAAAACGCGCGTGCTGGCCTCCTTGAGCCAATGAGAGGATGATAACCAAGCTTCCGGAGTCAGTGACTGGAATCAAACCTCCGATCACCTTCTCCGGAAAATCCAAAGCTCATTTCTTGAAAATACACAATTTAAAGCAAAACCATGGGTGCTATCTTATGTAAAATCATGTTCTGGTTCTGAATATGGCCTTAGATTGGCCTAAAAGTAACTGTATCACCCAGATCGAAGCTTAACAGCTTCAAGACCCTAACAATGTCAAGTTGGCTTTTAATCCTCAAAGCACACATGCCTTACGTCAAACATGTCCTAGGAATCATCCTGAGCACGAATCAAACAACAAAAGGCATTAATATATCATAAAACTAGAGATACGAATTTGAAAATCTTTACGGAAAAAAAGGTGGTTTCAGTTTGGCACTTTTAGGCGTGTGATAGCTTGAATGAGGGCTGGGAATGAATCCTGGGAATCTCAGGATGTTGATGGAACCTTTGAATCGGATTGAAATGGACTGGAATTGGGTTTTTGTATTTTGACAACTTTGGAAATTTTTTGCAAAATTTGTAGAGTTCTTCTAGGCTGTCCTTTTTCGTCCTTTGAAGCTTGCTAGTGTGCTCCTTATATAGAGGGGATGAAGGGGACAAGATAGCAAAGGAATAAACAACCATTAAGTTGGTGTTTTAAGGCCATGATTATCATTTTTAAACTTTGCCAAAGACATGGTTTCTTGTCCCTTTTTTTTAATTTGCTATGGACCTGGACTTATTTGACTTTCGAATGCCCTCCTTCGAATAACTCTAATTACCTCCTTCGAATGGCTTAGAGTCTTGATTTGAAGTGTTTATAAACCTCCTTATTAGAGCTTCTTTGATTGAGTCTATCTACTTTCCCTAGCTTCTTGATTCAAACAACTCAAACGAAAACTTCAATATGGCCAATCGAAAACCTTATTTGTCACCACCTTCGAATGCTAATGCACAAAAGGCCCGGGCCTGGCCACATGTAGGACCAAGACCCATCATAAGACAAGCTTTTATTCAGCAACCATGTTTCCTTAGAATGGACAAATGAACGCTTCTTCGAAGGGACCTCACCAATGCGCCTTCGAAGGGACTAACATGCGTGTCGAAGTATGAAAAACTGTTTCAAAGGGGAACACTGCCCAGTCGAAGTTGACACAAAGGCAACAAATGCCTTGTGTGTGTTAGAATGAGGCAGGTCAAAGCAAGTTTCAAAGAGGCCATCGCCTGGTGAATCGAATCAGACATGGAGGAGGTATTTTCCTTGTGGGTCGAAGGAAGCTTTTTGCCTAGTAGATTGAAGGCAAATCTGAAGAAGTCTAGGCCTTGTATTTTGAAGGCAAGCTGAAAAGGAGCCTTTTCCTTGTAAATCGAAGCATGTCTGAGGCAACCTTTGTCTTTTGAATCGAAGACCAGTAAAAGGGGCCTTTTTCCTTTTAGATTGAAAGCAAGTTGATGGGTCTTTTCCTTGTGACACCAAGGCAAGCATGTGGAAGTTTTTTCCTAGTAGACCAAAGACAAGCATGAAGAGGCATACGTGCGTTAATGACAAGTTGAAGGGGCCTTTTTCCCAGTGGAAGTTTTATGAACTAAGCTTGATCGAAGGAGAATCAACGCCCGATCGAAGCTTGTACTACTAGTGAATCGAAACAAACTTATAGGGGATTCTTTCTTTGTATGCTGAAGGCACACACATAGGGAGTATTTGCCTAGTGCGCTGAGGGCACACATAGAGGGCACTGTTGGAATGATACTCGTGGACCAAAGCTTGCTCGAATGGGAACCAATGCTCAATCGAAGCTGATGGGCCAATGCTTGGTCGAAGGGTTTTAGGAGCCCAGTCGAAGCTTGCTATTATGCCAATCGAAGGGAACTGTTTAACTACTAATCGAAGGACATTGTTTAAATACCAATTGAAGGACATTGTTGAACTCCCAATCGAAAGACACTTTGCTAACATTCAAAAATTTCATTTTTCTTTAACCAAGTGTTTGTGACCACCCATATAAGAGAAAACCTAGGAAAACATGAGAGGGAAAATTTTGGGGTACAACAGCTGCCCCTGTTCAATCTTCTTAAACCTGAAGATGTAGATTGGCTTGTTTTACTTTCTTGATCTGAAGGTGGAAGAGGATTGAACACTAGAGTGCCCAGAAATTTGCACTCGCATGGAGTAAAACTGATTATTGATGATGGTGGGAATGGGCTTACAGATGCCATTTGGAGAAGATGATGGAGATTCGTTAGAGATGAGCTTAAAGATGCCATCCAAAGTAGATGCTGACTCCCTAAGAGGTCTCCTTGTGGGGATTCCTGTTCCTGCTGTCTGAGGAGGACTCTGCTGGGGAATATGGGTTTCTGTTGTTCTCCTGCTTGAGGAAACTTTATGGGAAATAGAGTCTAGGAACTTCAGTTTTCCAAGGATCGGCTGAAGAGTTATCTCTGGAGAAATGAAAGTTTGTTGTTTTATGGTTGAAATCTAGGGTTCATAGTAGCTTGCTGGGGATAATGGAATTAACCATTACCTGAAAATGTATTAGAAAGATCATGTGTAGGATTGTTCCAGGATGAGTGTGTGTTAGTCTGCACCCGGAGATATATGAGAAGGAACCCGTGTAAGATTGCTCCGTTTGGTCATGTAGATAGTTTTCCTATCTGGTTTTAGGTATTAATCTATAAATCAGTTGTTCGCGAATAGTTGTCTTGTCTGGTTTCAGGTATTAATCTAGAATTTGAAAATTATCGGTTGCTGAGATGATTGTTCTGGCTTGTTACAGGTATTTAATCTCTGACCTGAGAAAGAAAGATAGTTTTCCTGGCTTGTTACAGGTATTAATATTCAATCTCCTCGTGTAGATAGCTCTCCTGGATGGTTTCAGGTGTTAATCCACAGTTGGTCGCCCACATATAGTTCTCCTGGCTGGTTTCAGGTATTAATCTGGAACTTGAAAATTGTCGGTCACTGAGATAGTTGTCCTGGCTTGTTACAGGTATTAATTTAATCTCTGACCTGAGAAAGAAAGATAGTTTTCCTGGCTTGTTACAGGTATTAATCTTCAATCTTCTTATATAGATAGTTCTCCTGGCTGGTTTCGGGTGTTAATCCATAATTGGTCGTCCACAGATAGTTCTCCTGGCTGGTTTCAGGTATTTCTCTGGAACTTGTTTTATTGGTCTTATAGATAGTTTCCCCGTCCGGTTTTGGGCATTAATTTGTGGCCTGCTGTATTTGTTGGTAAACCTGTCTTGCTTCGGGAGTTCATACCACTTGGTCGTGTAGATAGTTTTCCCGTCTGGTTTCGGGCATTAATCTTTGACCTGTTGTATAAGTTTATAGTGTTTGTCTTTCTGCGAACTCAACCTGGAAAGGTAAAGTCAGTTTCATGTGATGTCATGATGTATGAATTGCATGATGCTCTCAAAATAAATGAGATTGTGATATATGCATTTGTGCTGCATATGCTATGATGTTTGCAATATATGAACATGTTAGTTGTTCCATTGCTGTATTGTTGAATTAGGGAAAATAAATCCCTAACTGTTGCTGGGGGGAGAATGTGGGCCTTCAGAATTTGTTGAAGTTGAAATGCTGGGAGATGAACTTCTGTTGTTAGAAAAATAAACTTTGTTGGGGAAGGGAAGCTCCGTGAACGGCTTGAAGATTTTGTTGAAATTCTACTGGGGAATCCCGAGAAGCTTTGGTGGCTTCATTGGGGAATATTTTGTTGGAGAATATGGCAGTGACCTTGTAGTAGAATGCCCCTGCCTTTGTACCTGCTGGAGAAGGTATCTCCCGTTTCTTAAAGTCATTAGCAACTGTCTTTCTATTTTTAGGTGTATATTTGTAAGCAGTAATCACATTCAAATGCATATGTTCAAAAATAATCACTGTACATTTTCGCACACAAAACAGAAAAATAAAAACAGAAGTTTTGCACTTTCAAAGTGATAGTTTTGTATTAAATTGAATAAGCATTTTTGTACAAGGAGACAGACATCCTAGTAAGAGAATGTCGTCGTAAGAATGGAAATTATACAAAAATAGTATACAAAGAAAAACAGCTATGTGAAATAATCTCGTTGGGTTCCCATTCTTCTATTGCCTTTATGTCTTTGAGCATTTCAACTCTTTCGTTGCTTGTCTGAAGTTGATTGAATTGATTAGTACCACTTGAGCTTGATAGTTGATACTTAATATTGGTTATAAGATGATCCAACGAGACATAGTCATACGCTTAAAATCCATAACTTTTGCTTGGACTGCCCTTTCGGGTTTTCAATCCACCGGGATACCCTTTTTTGCCCAAGCCGCCTTTTTAGGTTTTCGACTTGTCGGGTGTACAAATGTTTTATGTATATCCCTAATTTTTGCCCGAACCCTTTTGGTTCGTCGGGATGCCCTAATTTTTTCCTAGACCAGTCGACCTAGCAGGTCTTTGTTTATGTGTAGTATCTTTTAACTATGTCCGCACTTATAGGGTGCAGAAGGTCGTCACCTTCCATAGTGGTTAAGATCATGACTCCACCAGAAAATATATTCTTGATCACAAATGGCCCTTTGTATGTAGGAGTCCATTTTCCCATGGGATCACCTTATGGCAGTATGATGTGTTTGATTACCAGGTCATCAGCCTGTTATACCTGATGTCTGACCTTCTTGTTAAAAGCTTTAATCATACGTTTTTGGTACAGCTGACCATGGCAGACAGCCGCAAGCCTCTTTTCGTCAATTACGTTTAATTGTTTAAGTCGAGTCTGAACCCATTCTTCTTCTCTCAACCCTGCATCTTTCATGATCCTTAAGGAAGGGATCTGGACCTCAATGGGCAGAACAGCTTCCATACCGTATACTAAAGAGAAAGGGGTTGCCCCTGTTGATGTGCGCATTATGGTGAAGTAACCATGGAGAGCAAATGGTAATATCTCGTGCCAATTGTTATATGTCACCTTCATCTTCTGTATGATTTTCTTGATGTTTTTGTTAGCAGCTTCTACAGCGCCATTCATCTTCGGCCGATAGGGAGAAGAGTTATGATGTTGGATTTGGAATTATGTGCAGAGCTCGGTGATCATAGTATTATTGAGATTGGTACCATTATCTATGATGATTCTTTTTGGAATACCGTACCGAAGGATAAGGTAATGTCTGGTGAAATGGGCCACAACGTTCTTGGTAACGGAAGCAAATGAAGCGGCCTTGACCCACTACATGAAGTAATCAATGGCAACCAGGATGAAGCGGTGCCTATTAGAAGCTGTAGGTCTGATTTCCTCAATCATATCGATGCCCCACATTGCAAATAGCCAAGGAGAAGTCAAGATATTCAATGGAACCAGAGGCACATGTACCTTGTCAGTATAGATCTGTCATTTATGACAAGTCCGCGAATGCTGATAACAGTCTGCCTCCATGGTGGACCAGTAGTATCATGCCCGTAGGATCTTTTTAGCCATTGAGTGCCCACTAGAATGAGTGCCAAAGGTACCTTCATGCAAATTAGCCATAATCTTTTCTACCTCACTCTTGTCTACATACCGAAGCAAGTTAGAATCATGATTGCGCTTGTAAAGGATCCCATTACTGAGGAAGAACTTAGCAGAGAACCTTCTTAGGAACTTATTATCATTGACCGAAGCTCCCTCAGGATACTCTTGGAGTTCGAGATATCTTTTGACTTCATGGAACCAAGGCTTGTCCACTATTTCTTTAGTACAAATATCGTGACAGTATGCTGGTTCATCCATCCTTTCAATAGTGATCTGAGGAACTTCATTATCCCACCTGACCTTGAACATTGATGACATTGTAGCTAGCGTGTCCGCTAGTTGATTTTCCTCTCGTGGAAAATACTCAAAGGTGATTTTTTTCAAAATGTGGGATCAGTGTCAACAAATGCTCCTTGTAAGGGATGAGATTACGATGCTTCGTGTCCCATTCTCTTTTGATTTGGCTGATTACCAAAGCCGAATCTCCAAATACACTCAAGAATTTGATCCTCAAGTCAATAGCAGCTTTGAGACCCATAATACATGCTTTGTACTCTGCCATATTGTTTGTGCAATTGAAACATAGCCTGGAAGTGAAAGGAGTATGACTGCCTTCAGGAGATATGATCACAGCACTGATGCCATTTCCAAGTGCCTTGGAATCTCCGTCAAAAACCATAGTCCACCGGGATCCTTTTTCAGGTCCTTCATCCGGTCCAGGTTCTTCATAATCAGTTACTAACATGATGTTCTCGTCCGGGAACTCAAAATTCATGGATTGGTTGTCATCCACAGCCTGATGAGCCAAATGATCAGCTAGTACACTTCCCTTAATTGCTTTATGGGTTGTATACTGGATGTCGTATTCGGTCAAGATCATTTGCCATCTTGCTATTCTTCCGGAGAGAGTGAGCTTCTCAAAGATGTACTTGATAGGGTCCATTTTAGATATCAACAAGGTAGTGTGAGTCAACATATACTTTCTTAGTCGACAAGCAGCCCATGCCAAAGCGCAACAAGTTTTCTCGAGCAGTGAGTATTGAAGAAGTGAAAAACACAAGAAGGGGGGTTGAATTGAAAACTTGAAATTAAATGTGCAATGACACAATATTTTTATCCTGGTTCGTTTGATCTCAAACTACTCCAGTCCACCCGTCAAGGTGATTTCGCCTCTCTCCAACGAGGACTTAATTCACTAATCACAAAAGGATTACAATCACTACTTTAACAACTGTTAAAGTCTTCTTGAGTACAACCATAATTAGATTAATCTCAAGGAACACTATCTTAAACAATGATACAAGAATGTGTGTACATATGTTTTTCGTTTCAAAAACTGTTATCACAACTGTGATAATTTACACAAAATTAGAGCGTGGAAAGGTGATAAGTATGCTTGCAGCTTTTTGAACTCTCCTAAGTAGTATTGGCAAATCGTAAATGATTTGATCACTGAGCTTGTTTATATAGGCAATGGATTCCCGTTGATCATTAAGCGTGATAAATGTCATTAACTCAGTTTCCATTTGGAGAAGATCATGTCTGAATGAAGCCGTTGTAATTGATGTTGTTTTGAATAAGTAGTAACGCTTCAGAATCTTACATCTTTGCCTGTTGCTGATGCTTCAGAAAATTGATGACTAAGATTATTATGCTCTTTTTCAGAATCAAAGTTTACTTCACTTAACCGCAGGTTCTGGTCATCAATCTTCAGCGCAAGTTCTGATTGCTTTAGCGTGTAGCTTCTATAGCTTAACTTCTGATGTTGCTTTGGTCAGAACTTCTGCATACACAATAACATAATTTTTAGGGTGCATATTTGTTCTTTGTATTTGTTATCATCAAAACTCCAACTAAGGGTTTTAGAATCAAACTATGTTCTAACAATCTCCCCCTTTTTGATGGTGACAAAAACTAGAATTTTCAATGAAAAATAAAGAACAAAAGGTTTAAGAGAAACTCCCCCTGAGTTGATTACTTCCCTGAAGTTCCTTATCATTAGAGTTTTAGCTGCATCTCCTATCAGAATTTGTACCTGTTCAAACTATTCAGAAAGTAGAGGTTAAGTAATTCAGAATGTTTGAGACTTTTGTCTCGGTAAACCATTATTGAAAATATCTTACTTTCTCCCCCTTTTTGTCAGGTATCAAAAAGGCAATATAATCAGAGCCAAAAGAGATGAATTATATTTAAAACATAATGCAATGACAAGTTTCAGAATCAAAGAGGTAAAGATAAAAGTTATAGATAAACAAATTTAAAAGAAAATCTAAGAAGGAGGGGGGAGACGTGTGAACAACGCTTCCAACAAACTCTTGATCTGAGTATTTGACTCTTCTTGCTTGCCCAGAATGCCTTTTATTTCCTTTGTAGTGTCTTCTTGTTTACCCAGAATACTTTTAATCTCTTTGTTCGTATTCTCTTGCTTATCCAGTCTTGCATGGATTAAAGCATTCTCTTTCTTCAACTCTTCCAAAGTTTGCATGACTAAGGAGAAAGCTGGTGTCTCTTCAAGAGTTAGATGTTGCTCAGAGAATTCCGCAGCTTCTTCTGAGTGAACCATTTCTTCTGCTACTATCATGTCTTCTAGAGCAGTAGTCAGAAAGAGACTTTCTGATTCTGGTTCAGCTACATCTGAAGGATGATGCTCTTTCCAGAGAGCATTATCCAGCGAGAGGATATCTTTATTGAACAGTTGGCTCAGAACTTGGTCTTGAAAAGCCTTCAGCTGATCACTGAAGTTCTGTTGAGCCTTTTCATAAGCCAATTCCCTCAGCTTTAATGTTTCAGTGTTGAGCCAATTTCTGAATCTTTCCCACATATAATCAGAATCAGCAGGATTAGAAATCTCTTGACTTGCATGCTTCAAAGAATTTATCCAGTCCTGCATTCCTGTTTCAAAAATCAACAAACTTGTACCAACATCTGATGTGGTTGCAGTTGGTTTAGGTTTGGGAATGGCAGTTTTGTGTGAGGTGGAGGCTAGTCTTTCCAGCATAATTAGATCAATGACAAGTCTGAAGTTGTCAGCTGGACGGTTAGTGGGTGAAGGAGTGGGAGAGTCAGGAATAATAATTGGTCTGGTAGGGGTGTTTGGAGGTGTGGATTCATGGGATGAAGGGATTTTTGGAATGTCATGAATGGTGAGAGGCATGCGAACCGCAAGAGGTTCTGTTATTCCAGGGATTGAGATTATGGTATCGGAATCTAAAGGAGAGCCTTCAGATTGGTTTGTGGCAGCATGTTGGATTTCTGGTTCAAGAATATCAGAAGATGGATTTTCATAAGGTTGAGTTTCTGGTTGTGGTGAGTTGGAGTCCAGATCTTCTGGTTGAGGAGATTGTGGTTGAGTATTTTCTGGTTGTGGAATTTCTGGTTGAGGTGAGTGTGGATGTGGAATTTATTATTGAGGTGATTGTGGATGTGGAATTTCTGGTTGAGGAATTTCTGGTGGTTGTTGAGAGTTTGGATTTTCTGGTAAGGGAGAGGAAAAATCTTGATCAAATAGTTCAATGTCAGACAGAACTTTGGCAAGTTCTGGTTGGTGATGTTCAGGATTTGGATTAGTATTAGGGGAGTGAGGTTCATTCAAGAAATTACCTAGAGTTACAGATGGATCGAACTCTATGTCAAAGTCTTCAAAGGTTTGGGGTGATGGATTTTCTGGTTGAGAAGGCATGGCTTCAAATGTTGAAACAATTATTGATTCTATAACAGAAACAGAAGATGGATTACCTTTCTTTTTGGCAACTTTAGGTGTCCTCTGAGAGGGTCCATCTCCTGCTGCTTTCCTCTTCTTTGATTTCTTTAAAAAAAATCTCTGCAGCAGCCTTGTGCAAATCCTGAATGTTGATTTCTGGGGAAGTCCCATCAGCCTTGCACGCTTCAAGGTATCTGACTATGATTTCTGGTTTAGAGTCTATCTCATAAAATAGAGGAAAATCATTCAGAAGTATCCTTCTTACAGTGATGGTCTCATGAGAAGTAACAGTTGATTCCTTCTTGATATTCTCAATGAACTTCATTTTCTTCATATTTTTAGCGTTCAAGGGCTTCCCAGCAGTTGCTTCCAATGTGCTTATTTCCTAAGCCTCCATCAGATGTTCTATCATCCTGTTCTCAGTTAGAATATCTGATATCAACCTTCCTAAGGGAATCCAGTCCCTCTTGGTCCTTTCGTCTTCTCTGGTTTCCATCACACTTATTCTGAGATGGTTGAAGAGCAAGTGTGGAAGATTTACCTTTGTCTTCTTAGCAATGAAATAGATCATAAATTGCTGATCAATATTGATATAATCAAGAGAGCTTATGGGCTTCCTATGGTGGATACATCCTAGAATGATTCTGGCCCAGATTCTGTGGTGATCCTTCAAATCTCTGATTTTACTGGAGGGCTGTCCAGAAGTAAAAATTTCCTTTGCAATTGATCTTAGGTCAGAACATCTCTCAGCCATGTCAATGCATCTGACATCACCACCACTGTATCCAAGAAGCTTCGCAATAAGATCTTCTCTTATCACAATTTTCTTCCCCATGACATAAGAAGTAACCTGGTGATTTGATGAAGAAGCATGTATCCAGAATTCTTTGACAAGAATGGGAAACGTTGGACCCAACAGACGGTCAAAATACCTATTCCATCCTTGTGCAGTAACGTCTTCATAGATGTTGAAACCATTTTCTTGGAAGCTCTCAAAATCAATAATCAGTTCAGAGAGAACTTCCAGGTTGTCAACAGGAGTGAGAAGCGTTCTAAGGGGTTCTTCATATTGTTCCATTGAAACAGATTCGGGAGCACTGAGATTTTTGAGACTTGATGAAGCCATTATTCACACGGGTTATAGAGGAAGATGAAAAGGGTTTTTGAAAGCAAGAACTTTAAATAAGAGAAAATATTTAGGAGAGTAAAAGTGAATGAATGAGAAAAGTAATTTTGAGTTTAAATAGGTTTCTTGAAAACGTAAGAAGTAAGTAAAAGAAAAATAATAATGATTATATGCATCTATGACACCTGAAATATGGGGATTTAGAAAGATACTAAACGGTTACCCTTGACAAGTGTCTCAATGCATCCAATCAGCGCCTTGGACCTTTCAGAAATTTAACGCGTGTTCAGCCTCAGAAAGTAGCTGATGAGAGGATGACAAATGTTTGATGATGTGAACTGCACGCCTCTATCCTTGAAATGAAACGTTCAGATCTTCATGGATAGATTTTGATGCAATCTGTACTTCTAAACTCTGAAGACAGGTTGATCAGTTGTTCAAAGAAAATAATAAAGTTCTTAGGGTTAGCATATAAATAAAACATTTTATTTTGGGCATAGCTTCATGCTGAGATGTTTCAGAATGAAGTTGAACCTATCTTCAGAAAGAGGTTTTATAAATACATCAGCCCATTGATGGTCTGTGTCAATAAATTTTAAGGTAAGAATTCCTTTCTGAATATAGTCCCTAATAAAATGATGTTTTATTTCTATATGCTTAGCCCTAGAATGCAAAATAGGATTCTTACTGAGATATATAGCAGAAGTGTTGTCACAGAGGGTATGAATGTTACTCTCAAATATGTTGAAGTATTCAAGTTGACTTTTCATCCAGAGCATTTGCGTGCTACATCTAGTAGCTGCTATGTATTCAACTTCTGCTGTTGATAGTGCTATTGTGGACTGTCTCTTACCGGTCCATGAGATCAAATTTTCTACCAGAAATTAGCAGCTTCCAAAAGTGCTTTTACGTTCTACTCTGTCTCCAGCGAAGTCAGTGTCACAATATCCCACTAAGCTGTAATCATTTGATTTTCTATAAAAAAAACCCAGATTAGTAGTACCTTTCAGATACTTGAAAATTCCCTTAACTGCTGTTAAGTTAGATTCTCTAGGATCTGATTGGAATCTAGCACATAAGCAAACACTAAATAAAATGTCAGGCCTTAAAGCCGTCATATAGAGGAGAGAACCAATCATACCTCTGTAGACCTTTTGTTCTACCTTTTTACTTGCCTCTTCCTTTTCCAGAATGCACATGGGGTGCATTGGAATCTTTGAGGGCTTACATTCTGAGAGATCAAATTTCTTCAGAAGTTCTCTGACATATTTGCTCTGATGAATATAATTTCCTTCTGGAGTTTGGTTTATCTGAATGCCCAGAAAGAATTTGAGTTCCCCCATTAAGCTCATCTCAAACTCTGCCTGCATACATTTAGCAAACTCTCTTCCCAGAGAGGGTTTAGTAGATCCAAAGATGATGTCATCAACAAAAATCTGACATACTAAAATGTCATTCTTAAATGTCTTACAGAACAAGGTTGTGTCCACTTTCCCTCTGGTGAATTCCATTTCTAACAGGAAGTTACTTAGTCTTTCATACCAAGCTCTGGGAGCTTGTTTCAGACCATAGAGTGACTTCTTTAGTTTGAAAACATATTCTGGGTGTTTCGAATTCTCAAACCCAGGGGTTGGTGCACATATACCTCTTCATCTATATAGCCATTTAGGAACGCACTTTTGGCATCCATCTGATACAGAGTGATGCCATTGTTTACAGCAAATGATATTAAAAGTCTGATAGATTCTAACCTGGCGACTGGAGTAAAGGTTTATGTATAGTCTATCCCCTCTTGCTGACTATAACCTTGTGCTACCAGTGGTGCTTTGTTTCTGATGAGTTCTCCTTGCATGTTCAGTTTGTTTCTGAACACCCACTTTCTTCCAATGACATTGAATCGTTTTGGTTTGGGAACCAGATCCCATACGTCATTTCTGGTGAACTGATTCAATTCCTCCTGCATTTCCAGGATCCAGTCATTGTCCAGAAGCGCTTCATCAATTGTTGTTGGTTCAATCAGAGAGACCAGTCCCATGAGGGATTCTTCAGAGTTTCTGAATGTTGATCTTGTCCTGATTGGATCATCCTTCTTTCCCAGTATTTTATCTTCTAGGTGAGCAATGCTGCTTCTGGATAGCCTTTTTTGAAGTTGATCAACTGAAAGTGTTGGATTGCTTGCAGTAACTCTTTCTGATGTTGTGGTAGCGTCTCTGTTGAGAACTTCTGAAGAGTTGTCTTCAGTACCTATGAGTTCAACTTCCATATCTGCAAGGAATTCATTATGCTTTGACTTTTTAGAGTCAAGCTTATCATCAAATCTAACACTGATTGACTCTTCAATAATCTGTGTTTCTGTATTGTATACTTTGTACCCTCTTGAGCGTTCAGAGTATCCTAACATGATACACTTTTGTGCTTTAGAGTCAAACTTGTTCAGATATTTTTTTGTATTCAGAATAAAGCAAGTGCATCCAAATGGATGGAAATAAGAAATGTTGGGCTTTATGTTCTTCCACAATTCATATGGAGTCTTTTCCAGAATAGGTCTTATAGAGATTTTATTCTGAATGTAACACGCTGTGTTGATTGCCTCTGCCCAGAAAATCTTATCAATGTTAGTCTCATTGATCATGGTTCTGGCCATTTTTTGCAATGTTCTGTTCTTTCGTTCTACAACTCCATTTTGTTGGGGAGTTCTAGGACAAGAAAAGTCATGCAAGATGCCTTTTTCATTAAAAAATGATTCAAAATTTTTATTTTCAAATTCCCCACCATGATCACTTCTGACATTGACAATTCTAAGATCCTTTTCATTCTGAACTTGGTTACAGAAGGTAACGGACACAGAGTGTGACTCGTCCTTCTGTCTTAAGAACTTTACCCATGTCCATCTGCTATAGTCATCTACGATTACTAACCCATACTTCTTGCCACTGATAGACACAGTTTTTACTGGTCCAAGTAAGTCAATGTGCAGAAGTTCTAATGGCTTAGAGGTGGAAACAACATTTTTGGATTTGAAAGCAGGTTTTTCAAATTTGCCTTTCTGACATGCTTCACACAGAGCATCTGAGCTGAACTTCAAATTTGGAAGTCCTCTGACCAGATTGAGTTTGTTAATCAGAGATATTCTTCTCATACTAACATGACCCAATCTTTTGTGCCAGGCTCATTGCTCGTTGTTAACAGAAAGAAGGCATTTTACATTTTGAATCTTTAGTTTTTATTTTATCAATGTTGTTTTTCCTCTTTCCATTAAACAAGATAGTCCCATCTTTCTGACTAACAGCTTTGAATGGATTTTGATTAAAGATTATATCATAACCGTTATCACTTAATTGACTTATGGATAACAGGTTATGCATTAATCCATCAACTAATAACACATTATTTATAGAGGGAAGATTTCCATTACCTACTGTTCCAGAGCCAATGATCTTTCCTATTTGGTTGCCTCCAAAGCCCACGTAGCCTCCAGGTTTAAGTTCCAGGCTTTGGAACATATGCCTTCTTCCCGTCATGTGTCGAGAGCAGCCAGAGTCCAGGTACCATGACTGGTGTTTTAGCCTTGATGCTAAAGATATCTGCTACATATATAATTTTATCCTTAGGTACCCATATCTTCTTGGGTCCTGGTTTGTTAGTTTTACCAAAATTCTGATTGAATTTTGGTTTGACAGAATAATCAATACTAGTGTATTTTATGTCATGTGTGTGCCCATATATAAAATGTGATTTGAGTGTTGTGCGTTTTATGACTATGTCCATGGCCTGTTTAGGTGTAGATACCTTACCTTTATATCCTATCCCTTTTCTACCATTTCTGCTAACTCCATAGATCATTGAAGCCATCTTGCTTCTATCTATGTTTTTAGCCATAAACTTCTGAAATTTGTGATCATACTCTTTGATGATCTCATCAGCATTACTGGGAGTCTCTAAGAATATTTCCTTCTGAGAGTTTTGCAAATCATTTTCTAATTTTGAAATTTTTTCTTTTAACTCAGAATTTTCTAATCTGAGACTCTCAGACTTTTCAGAGTTAGAGGCAAGATCCCTTTTCAGGTTCTTGAATTTGACTCTGATTTGTTGATACTTTTCCAGAATTTCATTTAGACTTTCTGCAAGTTCAGCCTTAGTAAAATTAATTGTAAAATCAGGAAATACCTCTTCAGTGTCTGATTCTGAGTCTGAACCAGAAGCTTCACTGTCTTCTAAAACGTTTGCCATGAGAGCTATGTTTTCTCTTTCATCATCTGACTGAGTCAGCTTCAGAGGTGTCTGAATCATCCCATGTTTCCATGAGGCTTTTCTTCTTTTCCTTGAATAACTTCTTTTTGGGATTCTCCTTCTGAAGCCTTGGGCAGTCACTTTTGTAGTGCCCTTGCTCATTACACTCATAGCAGATGATGTCCTTGTTATTTGGCTTTCTGTATCCTGAAGAACCTTCATATCTTTTGTGTCCAGAGGAAGACTCAGACTTTCTGTATCTGGAGGAGGATTCATTTTGATTCTCTGATCTTCTAGGATTTCTGAATTTCCTTTGTCTTTACTTCCACAATTGATTCACCCTTCTGGAAAGGAGAGACAATTCATCTTCTTCTGATGAGGATCCATCAGAAGTTTCTTCCACAGCCTGCAAAACCTTAGAGTCAGATTTTCTGTTAGATTTTAAAGCTAGTGGCTTACCTTGCTTTTGAGGCTCATCTTCTTCTAGCTCTATCTTGTGACTTCTGAGGGAGATGACAAGTTCCTCAAGAGATATTTTGTTGAGATCTTTGGCTAGCTTAAGTGTTGTGACCATTGGCCTCCAGTGCTTGGGTAGGCTTCTGATGATCTTCTTAACGTGATCAGAATGGAAGAAAGTGAATCCATTGAAACAATGTTCTCAAGATTCCAGATTCTGGTAGCTGGTCTCAAAGTTCTGGACAAAGGTTACTCTACTGCTGATCACGTCAAGAAAATCATCAGAAGCTTACCCAAGCAGTGGAGGCCAATGGTTACAGCTCTGAAGCTAGCAAAAGATCTCAACAAAATTTCTCTGGAGGAACTTATCAGCTCCCTCAGAAGTCATGAGATAGAGCTAGAAGCTGATGAACCCCAGAAGCAAGGTAATCCTTTAGCATTAAAATGTAACAAAAAATATGAGTCTAAAGTTTTGCAGGCAGTTGAAGAAACATCTGATGGATCCTCATCAGAAGAAGACGAACTATCCCTCCTCTCCAGAAGAGTGAATCAACTGTGGAAGCAGAGGCAAAGTAAGTTCAGGAATCCCAGAAGATCTGATCAGAACGAGTCTTCTTCCAGACACAGAAGGACAGATTCTTCCTCTGGATACAGAAGATCTGAAGGCTCCTCAGGAAGCAGAAAGCCAAACACCAAGGACATCGTCTGTTATGAGTGCAATGAGCAAGGACACTACAAGAGTGACTGCCCAAAGCTTCAGAGGGAAAAGCCCAAAAAGAAGTTTGGAAGAGAAAAGAAGAAAAGTCTCATGGCTACATGGGATGACTCTGACTCGTCTGAAGCTGACTCAGAATCAGATGATGAGAGAGCAAACATAGCTCTCATGGCTGACATTTCAGAAGATAGTGAAGCTTCTGAATCAGACTCAGAATCAGATACTGAAGAGGTATTTCCTAACTTTGCTGTTAATTTTACCAAGGTTGAACTTGCTGAAAGCCTTAATGAGATTCTGGAAAGGTATCAGCAAATTAGAGTTAAATTCAGAGACCTGAAAAGGAATCTAGAATCTGACTCTAATAAGACTGAGAGTCTTAAATTGGAGAATTCTGAGCTGAGAATTAAAATTTCAAAATTAGAAAATACTTTACAAAACTCTCAGAAGGAACCAATTTCTGAAACTCCCAGCAACGCTGATGAGATCATCAAGGAGTATGATCACAGTTTCCAAAAGTTCCTTGCTAAAAGCATAGATAGAAGAAAAATGGCTTCAATGATCTATGGAGTTAGCAGAAACGGTAGGAAGGGAATAGGATACCAAGGTAAGGTTCCTACACCAAAGAATGTCATGGATTTAACCATTAAACACACACCTTTGAATTCACATTTTGTGTATGGTCACACACATGATATTAAATACACTAGCAGTAAGTACTCTGTAAAACCAAAATTCAACCAGAGTTTTGGTAAATCTAACAAATCAGGACCCAAGAAAATCTGGGTACCTAAGGATAAAATAATACATGTTGCAGATATCTTTAGCAGCAAGTCAGAAACACCAGTCATGGTACCTGGACTCTGGCTGCTCGCGACACATGACGGGAAGAAGGCATATGTTCCAAAGCCTGGAACTTAAGCCTGGAGGCCACGTTGGCTTTGGAGGCAATCAGAGGGGAAAGATAATTGGCTCTGGAACTGTAGGTAATGGAAATTTTCCCTCTATTAATAATGTTCTGCTAGTAGATGGATTAATGCATAATCTGTTATCCATAAGTCATTATGTGATAACGGTTATGATATAATCTTTAATCAAAAATCATGTAAAGCTGTTAGTCAGAAAGATGGGACTATCCTGTTTAATGGAAAGAGGAAAAACAACATTTACAAAATCAAACTTTCTGAACTGAAAAGTCAGAATGTAAAGTGCCTTCTGTCTGTTAACAACGAGCAGTGGATCTAGCACAGAAGATTGGGGCATGTAAGTATGAGAAGAATATCTCAGATTAACAAACTCAATCTGGTCAGAGGACTTCCTAATTTGAAGTTCAATTCAGATGCTCTGTGTGAAGCATGTCAGAAAGGCAAGTTTGCAAAACCTTCTTTTAAATCTAAAAATGTTGTTTCTACCTCTAAGCCATTAGAACTTCTGCACATTGACTTATTTGGACCAGTTAAAACTGCTTCAGTCAGTGGCAAGAAGTATGGGTTAGTAATCGTAGATGACTATAGCAGATGGACATGGGTAAAGTTCTTAAGACACAAGGACGAGTCACACTCTGTGTTTGTTACCTTCTGTAACCAAGTTCAGAATGAAAAGGATCTTAGAATCGTTAAAGTCAGAAGTGATCATGGTGGAGAATTTGAAAATAAAGATTTTGAGTCATTCTTTAATGACAGAGGCATTCTGCATGATTTCTCTTGTCCTAGAACTCCCCAACAAAATGGAGTTGTAGAACGAAAGAACAGAACATTGCAAGAAATGGCCAGAACCATGATCAATAAGACAAACGTTGCTAAGATCTTCTGGGCAGAGGCAATAAACACAGCTTGCTATATTCAGAATAGAATCTCAATAAGACTTATTCTGGAAAAGACTCCATATGAATTGTGGAAGAACAGAAAGCCCAACATTTCATATTTTCATCCATTTGGATGTACCTGTTTTATGTTAAATACAAAGAATTATTTGAACAAGTTTGACTCTAAAGCACAGAAGTGTATTATGTTAGGATACTCTGAACGCTCAAGAGGGTACAGAGTATACAATACAGAAACACAGATTGTGGAAGAATCAATCAGTGTTCATTTTGATGATAAGCTTGACTCTGAAAAGTCAAAGCAGAATGAAGTTTTTGCAGGTATGGAAATTGAATTTACAGGTTCTGAAGACAAGTCATCAGAAGCTCTCAACACAGACACTCCTTCAACATCTGAAAGGAGCACTGCTAGCAATCCTACAACAGCTGCTGATCAACCTTAGAAGAGATTACCCAGAAGCAGCTTGGATCACCCAGAAGAGACTATCTTAGGAAGAAAGGAAGATCCAATCAGAACAAGAGCAAGCTTCAGAAACTCTGAAGAAACTCTCATGGGACTTGTGTCTCTGATTGAACCTTCTTCTATTGATGAAGCACTTCTGGATAATGACTGGATTCTGGCAATGCAAGAAGAGCTGAATTAATTCACCAGAAATGACGTATGGGATCTTGTTCCCAGACCAAAAGGATTTAATGTCATTGGAACAAGATGGGTCTTCAAAAACAAGCTAAATGAACAAGGTGAAGTCATCAGAAACAAAGCACGACTGGTTGCACAAGGTTATAGTCAGCAAGAGGGGATAGACTATACAGAAACCTTTGCCCCAGTCGCCAGGTTAGAATCTATCAGACTTTTAATTTCATTTGCTGTTAATAGAGGCATCACTCTGTATCAGATGGATGTCAAAAGTGCATTCTTAAATGGTTATATAGAAGAAGAGGTTTATGTGCACCAACCCCCTGGTTTTGAAAATACAAAACATCCAGAACATGTTTTTAAACTAAAGAAGTCACTATATGGTCTGAAACAAGCTCCCAGAGCTTGGTATGAAAGACTAAGTAACTTTCTGTTAGAAAATGAATTCACCAGAGGGAAGGTGGACACTACCTTATTCTGTAAATCAGTTAAGAATGACATCTTAGTCTGTCAAATTTATGTTGACGATATTATTTTTGGTTCTACTCATCCTTCTCTTGGAAGAAAATTTGCTAAGTGTATGCAGGCAGAATTTGAGATGAGCCTCATGGGGGAACTGAAATTCTTTCTAGGAATTCAGATTAATCAAACCCCAGAGGGAACTTACATTCATCAGAGCAAATACATCAGAGATCTTCTGAAGAAATTTGACCTCTCAGAATGTAAGCCATCAAAGATTCCAATGCATCCCACATGCATTCTGGAAAGAGAAGAGGTAAGCAAAAATGTAGAACAGAAAGTCTATAGAGGTATGATTGGTTCTCTCCTTTATCTGACAGCTTCAAGACCTGATATATTATTCATCGTTTGTATTTGTGCTAGATTCCAATCAGATCCAAGAGAATCTCACTTAACAGCTGTTAAGAGAATTTTCAAGTATCTGAAAGGTACTACTAATCTGGGTTTGTTTTATAGAAAATCTAGTGATTACAGTTTAGTAGGCTACTGCGATGCTGACTTTGCTGGAGACAGAGTAGAGCGTAAAAGTACTTCTGGAAGCTGCCAGTTTCTGGGAGAAAATCTGATCTCTTGGTCCAGCAAAAGGCAATCCACAATTGCGCTATCAACAGCAGAAGCTGAGTACATAGCAGCAGCAGGATGTAGCACACAAATGCTCTGGATGAAAAGTCAGCTTGAAGACTTCCAGATTTTTGAGAGTAACATTCCTATACTCTGTGACAATACTTCTGCTATTTGCTTAAGTAAGAATCCTTTTTTACATTCTAGAGCTAAGCATATAGAAATAAAACATCATTTCATTAGGGACTATACTCAGAAAGGAATTTTGAATTTAAAATTTATAGATACATACCATCAATGGGCTGATATCTTCACTAAACCCCCTTCTGAAGATAGGTTCAATTTCATTCTGAAACATCTCAACATGAAAATCTGCCCAGAGTGAAAATGTTTTAATTCCATATATTTATCTTCAGAATGTATTTGTTTTACTGTGAACTTCTGATCAATCTCTTTTCAGAAAGATAGAACATGCAGATTGTATCAGATGCTAGTCTTAAAGATCTGAGCGTTTCAGCTCAAGGACAGACGTGTTGATTACTAAATCAAACAAGTGTCATCCAATCATCAGCAAATCTCTGAAGCAGAACGCGTGCACGCTTCTGAGAAGGAAAAACGCTGATTGGGTGCATTGAGACACATGTCTGGTAACCGTTTTAAGTATCTTTCTCAAATCCCCCAAAATCAGCAAGCATTAAATGAAAGTAATCACGTTTTTAAAACGTAATCATGATTTTATTTCTCTTTCTTGAAAACGTTTACACTATCAAAATATTCTGAAGCCTATTTAAGCACGTTAACCTCTCACTTTAATCTTTTACAGTTTCTCATTATCTCTCAAAGATTTTCTGCATTTTCTCTGTGTTCATCTCTTTCAAACCCATTTTCTCAGTTTTTCTCAAAATCCCTAAGTGTGAACATGGCAACCTCCAGCAGTACTTCTGCAGGTTCTCAGAAGAAAGCATCCTCTGAACAGTACCAAGTTCCATTCAGAACACTCCTCACTCCAGTGAAGAATCTTGAAGTGTTATCTGAACTGATCATTGATTTTGGCAGTCTAAAAGAAAACGGTTTTGATTTAACAGAAGAAGTTAGGGCACAGAAATGGGAAAGGTATTTTGACAGGTTGGTTGGACCAACATTCCCAATGTTAGTCAATGAGTTCTGGATTCATGCAACTGCTTCAACGCATCAAGTCACCTCCTACATAATGGGGAAGAAGATTGTGATCACTGAGGATCACATAGCAAAGTTGATTGGTTACAGTGGCGGTGGCGTCCGCTGTATTGATATGGCTGAGAGATGCTCTGACATTGGTGTCATAGCAGAACAGATTTTCACCCTTGGGGTGCCCAGCAGCAAGATCAGAGATCTGAAGGATCACCACAGAGTTTGGGCGAAGATAATTTTGGGGTGTTTTAATCATAGGAAGCCAACTAGTTCCCCTGATTACATAAATATAGATCAGCAGTTTCTGATCTACTTTATCAATCAGAAGGTAAAAATCAACTTGGCTCATCTTCTGTTTAATCACCTCAGAACAAGCGTGAAGGAAACCAGGGAAGAAGAAAGAACAAAGAGGGATTGGATACCTTTTGGAAGGTTGATATCAGATATTCTGACTGAGAATAGACTGATAGAGCACCTGATAGAAGCTCAAGAGTTAAGCACCATTGAACCAATGGTTGGGAAGCCTCTGAACGCGAAGAATCTGAAGAAAATGAAGTTAATAGAGAATATCAGAAAGAGTCCCACTGAGTGACTTTCCTTTATTTTCTGAGATAGAATCTAAACCAGTGGTGGTTCTCAGATACTTGGACGCGTGCAAGGCTGATGGTACAGATCCCAAGCTGAATATCAAAGATCTGCACCAACCTCAACCAGAAGTTACACTGAAGAAGATGAAGAAAAGGAAGGCCCCTTCAGAAGGAACATCCCAGCAGACACCCAAGAAAAGAGGTAATTTATCTACTGCTTCTGTTTTAAATTCTTCTATTATTCCAACATCTATTCCAACTCCAACCTCTCATAGAATCTCAATCCCCATCCCAACAATAGATGAAACTGAACCAGAAGATGACCCTTATGAGGCACTACAACTCAGAAGACCCCAAACCAAACATCCCAAACCAACAATTTCAACAACATCAGCAATTGACAAAGTGCTGTCTGACATTGATCAACATGCCTCTGATCACACCTCCAATAATCCAAACTCTGAACCAGATATTGCCACATCTCCTCAACCAGAACAACCTCTCTCACCCATTCCAGAAGAACCACATATCCCTGAACAACCAGAAATTCCTCCTCCTTCTCCACAACCAGCAATTCCTTCTCCCTCTCCTCAACCAGAAATTCATCCACCATCACCTCAACCATCACCTCAACCTGAGTTTCATCACTCTGAAACTCCAACTCCTCCACCTTCTGAACCTCATTCTCCTCAATCATCTGAACCACAACCTCTGGCAATCCAGCTGCCATGTGGAACAACAGTAACCATGGCCCAACTTCCATCCTCGCCAGAATCCACACCACCAAATACTCCCAAAACCCCAAACAGTCCAATCATTATTTTTGATTCTCCTACTCCATCTCCCAAACAAACAGCTCCCAAACAAACCACAGAAAACCCCAGCAGGACCTTCATAGATTTAACTATCCTTGACCGTTTTGCTGATCTGAAACATAAAATAGCCATTCCAAAACTAAAACAGCCAGATGTTGGCTCTGGTATTATGAATTTCGAAACAGGTTTGCAGCAGTGGATTGCTTCTCTGAAGCAAGTCTGTCCTGGAATGATTGATCCAGTTGCCTCTGACCAGCTCTGGTGACAATTCAGAATTTGGGTACGTGCCGAAGATCTAAAATTGCAAGACATCAATTATGAGCAAGCACAACAGAATTTCAGCAAGCTTCTGAATGAAGTTGGAAGTCAGCTGCTGAAAGAAGACGTGCTCCTTCTGGATAGTGAGCCATGGTCTGAGAAGCGTCCAGCTTCAAAGGTGCAGCCAGAAGAAGATCAAACTATTCAAGCTGAAGCCAGTCAAGCTGAAGATGTTGCAGAAAGCTCTCAGAAGCTCCCTGCTTCTGATGTTTCTCAAGCTGCCTTGGACAGGCAGACTCTGGAAGAGCTGAAGCTGAATGATATCCGTCTGCAGCAAAGGATGGATGAAAATGACCAGAAGATGAAAGAAAGGATGGATGTGCAGGATAGCAAGATAGACACAGTAGTCAGCATAGTTCACAAGCAGAATGAGACTGCTGATTAGATCAAAGCCATGCTGGAGAACCTGTTCACACGCCTTCCTCCCCAACCTTAGATTTTCATTCATGCCATTTTCATGTTTTCTTTGCATATCTTCTGTACTGTTTTGTTTGGTTCTGAACTCTTTAATATGACAAGTTTTTCTGATCTAAATGTTTTAGCACATCACTTACACTTTTTGATTGCTGACAAAAAGGGGGAGAACAAGAATGATATTTTTGCAATAACGGATTACTAAGACAAAAAATCTCAAACATTCTAACTCTAATATACTTGAATGTTTTCTTCTGTTTTTGCTTAAGTCTACAGGTACAAGAATGCTCTCTGATATTCTGAAGACTAAAGCTCTGATACTCTGATCCAAAGCAAAGCTTCTGATAGTCAAAGCTCTGATATTCTGATGATCAAAGAAAGACAATAAAGATCTGATCCTGAAGAACTCTTGGAATTAAAAAGGGAAGTAATAAATTCAGGGGGAGTATTTCTCAACTCTGATATCTCTTTATCCCTTATCTTTGATAACTTCTTACTCTGATACATCTTATCATTTAGTTATCTCTGATACTTTTCACGTTATTTCAATTAAAAATATCTAGTTTTTGTCATCATCAAAAAGGGGGAGATTGTTAGAACAAAGTTTGAATCTACTACCCTAAGTTTAAGTTTTTATGATAAAAAAATGAAAAGATATATTAATTATGTGATTCATATGAGAACTCTTTGCTACCTAAAATACTACCTTATGTCTTGCAGAAACTCTGATAGGTATCAGCAGGAGTACACTTAATCAGCATCAGAATATTGGTTATTAACATCAGCATCAGAAGTTGCTATATCAGAATACCAGAATCAGAAGAACAACTCACGCGTATGCTGAAGCTTGATGAACAGAACTGCGCTCAACACTCTGATAAAGACAACAACAGTTCATCAGCACTTAAGCAGAGTCAGAATGAGCCAAGCCAGAACACGCCTTAAGTTGCAACGGTACTGTGCATTGAAAGCGAATTATTACCAACGACATCATTCCAGACAAGATCTACTCAATAAGGAAAGTTTGTTATTGGCATTGAATCAAGATTATTTCTCCAACGTTCAACAAATTCAGTGCTATATAAACAAGACAATGAAGATTGAATTTCCTAATTCTCTACATCATATTACACGCCTAAAAGCTAATCATCACCTTCCTTCTCTCAGTTTGCTAAAAAGCTCCATAATTCCTTACTCAATCATTGTTTAGCAATCTAGTTTCATAAGCTTAAATTGTGTAACATCACAGTTGTGATACAGTTTTGTAGAAAACATTCACACACCTATTTCTCTTCTTTGTAAGAAAGTGTTTCCTTGACAAACCGGGCTGTGGTTTGCATCAAGAAGGCTTTAGCAGTTGTTAAAGCAGATTGTAATATTCAGTTGAATATAGTAGATTAAGACCTCGTTAGAGAGAGGCGAAATCACCTTGACGGGTGGACTGGAGTAGTTTGAGATCAAACGAACCAGGATAAAAATATCTTGTTCATTGCATTGATTTTCAGTTTTACAATTCAACCCCCCTTCTTGTATTTTTAACTTCTTCAAGCACTTGTAACTAGAGTCTTCTCAAACAAAATTTCTTTATCATCCATCAGGCGCTGAACACCTTCCTTCAACAAATGGAAACCATTAGGTAGAGACAAACATAAGTGGCAACCTTTACCACAACCCGGAAATAAACCAGCTTGCAAGAGATTCTTTTTAACAATCAGTAGTGGAGTAGCTAGTTCATTAACAGAAGCAACAAACATGTCATCATCAATAGCATTAACACCATGGTCGTGCTTGGGCATAGAGGAAGTTATAACATTAGGAGTCTCAGGATAGTCAAATTCAATCTCCTTTGCCTTAATCAAATCCTGCACCTTGTTCTTCAAAGCCCAACAATCGTTTGTATCATGGCCTAGACTTTCAGAATGGTAGGCACACCGAGCATTTGAATTGTAATGAGGAGATGCAGTGTTGGGATTTTTGGGAGCCTCTCTCAGGGTAACCAGATTGGATTTCAGCAAATGTGGAAAAACTTGAGACAAGGTCATATTAATCCGGGTAATCTGTCTTCTAGGCTTATCTGTTCTGGATTGATTGTTCTGTTGTTGAGTAGCTGCAGGTTTGGATATCATTATAGCTCCCGCTGTTGGAAGGCGTTCAGTTCTGCCCTGACTTCTCTGGTTGTAAGTAGCACTGACCTCTTTATTTCCCATGAGAGGCTTCTTTCCTGCACTTGAAGATACATCTTTTTGAATCTTACCACTTTTAATACCAGCTTCCACTCTTTCTCCTGTCAAGATCAGCTCAATAAACCCAACTGAAGAGCTTCCAATTAAATGGTTGAAAAACAGACCATATAAAGTACCCAAGAACATATCTACCAACTCCCTATCAGACAGAGGAGGCTGGACTCCTCCTACAAGGTCTCTCCATTTCTGGGCATAATCTTTAAAGCCCTCACTAGAACCCATAAACATGCTCTAAAGTTGTGTACGGGTTGGAGCGAGGTTAGCATTATATTGGTACTACTTGTAGAAAGAAGCAGCCAGATCTTCCCAGTTATGGATGTTGGTTCCCTCCAGCTGATAAAACCACTCTAATTGAGTCCCTGATAGACTGTCTTGAAAGAAATGCACCCATAAATTATTGTCAGCAGTGTGCGACTGGATCTTCCTAACATAAGATCTGAGATGCGGCTTAGGACATGATACCCCATCATATTTAGCAAATGCAGGAACTTTGAACTTTTGTGGGATAACCACTCCAAAAACCAACCCTAGCTCTTCGAAATGCAGGCCAGATTCCCGCTGAACTTCCATGGTGTTGAGACGGTCCTCCAACTATTTGTACTTATCATCAGCAAGAGGGTATTGTTCCTCAGTGTAATCAGCTTCATCCTCTTTAGACTCCCTTGTAATGTGGTCTTCTTCTCTTAGCTCTCCTTCCCGATTGTCTATCTCTTTTGACGAAGTTATGAGCTCTTAAACTTGCCTCACTGGTCCTTTGAACCTTGTTCTCATATTCAGAACATCCACTAGCCTTTTTTTCTTCTTCTTGTCCTTGAGAATCAGAGCTTTCAAATCTTCTTGTCCCTTAGCCAGATTCAGGAACATTTCTTGGAATTGAGCATTCTGTGCCTGAAGCTCCTTAACTGTTTGTTCAAGAGCCATTGCTGAAATAAACAGCGAAGAAGATAAGAAGCATGTCCTGAAACTTGTTTATGCAATGATATGTATGATATATGTATGCAATGTTTTCAAGGATTTCGGGAGATTTAAATTTGTGAACCAAAATGAAACAAAGATTTTATTAGTAGAATTCAAAATACAATTGCCTTTTAGGCTTACAATTGAAAAATTCTAAAATCCAAGAAATCAGGTTTCCCATGGGCGCTTCCTCTTTGTGCCGAGATAGACATTAAGACTTTTTTCTTCGTGAAGTTGTTTTGTAAGCTCCAACACTTTCTTGTCATTGACATAGAAATGATCTCTAAAGGTATCTCGTTCTTTCTTCAACTGAATCCAGGATCTCTGCAGCTCTTCAAGATCAGTGGGAATGTCGGGATGGAGAACTGTATAAGGAACATCTCCTTCGGTGATGGGCTCCACAACCACTGGTAAGATGGATATATATGGCATTATGAGGTTCTGAGCACGAGCTCATACCCATTTAAGATAAGGTTCCATAGGGATGGAAGTCTTAGGCCCCAAGGTCTTGGTATCAAATCTGTTTACCATGCCCCAAGCTCGTATAAACCTCTGACGATACCCTTGAACATCATCCTCGTAGTTAAACATAATGCCCTGGATAAGCATATCGTGGGGACCATCCCTTCGAGCATAACCAAATTGTCGCAAAGCCATAGAAGGATTATAAGTTATGCCTCCCTTAATGCCAAGTAGTGGGACATTAGGAATTCCCCGCAGCGGTCAATGACAGAAATATCTCCCATAGATCGGGAATACCATATAATATCCGAGTGAGAAAGTGACATTATCCTTCGCGAACAACCCAAACCTTCTTCATTATTCAATACTGATTTAGGGAGGTTTGAAATAAACCACCTTGACAACAACGACATGCAACACATAAGAATCCCTTTTCTCTTCATGGTGCGAGTGTGGAGGGTATACAAGATTTCTTCGAGTAGAGTAGGCATAGGGTTATGAGAGAGGAAAAACTTGATAGCATTCACATCTATGAGTAAGTCTGGATTAGGGAACAACACTAAACCATAGATTAGAAGGGCCAGAACCTCCTCAAAAGCTTAGAAATGCAAATCATCCCAAAACAGTTGAGCCTTCTCTAATAGGAATTTGACTAGAAAATCCTTGACTCCGCTTCTTGTTTCCCAGTTAGATACAATATCGGTCAGTTTCAGATGCAAAGTTGTTGCAATGACTTATGGCTTTGGAGCTTCTTCTAAACAGGTGAAAGGCATCTGATCAAGAATAGGTATACCTAATATTTGAGAGAATTCTTCCATGGTGGGTGTTGTACCCCAAAATTTGCCCTCCCATTTCTCAAAATTTCTCATCACAAAGCCCTTGGAGATCAAGATCCAGTTAGGGTTTCATCTGCTCAAGATTTCTCCTTGCACTGTTGACCCAAATTAGGGTTTGTGTTTGCACAAAGATGTTTTGACCTAAAATGCCTAAGATGACTTTCATGCTTCATATTGGACTCCCAAGTTTATCCACATCAAGTTTCAATTCTTGATTCCAAGTTTTGCCCAGTCAATTGGACAGTTGACCTAGAAATCAGTTGTATTGGGGAAAAAGTCAATTGTGGCCAATTGACAGTCAAACCTCATGAAAATTGACCCACATCAACATCATGAACTCACATGGATCATTTGATCAAGTTTGGATCACAATTCCACAAGAAATTTGATCAGATCACCAAAAGGGCAAAATGGTCATTTTTAGGGTTTTGACTGCACAAAGGCAATTTTTAACTGTTTGACCTAGCCAATGGCAAACAAAGCTCACATATAGACTCAAGGACCACGTGGAATTGTCTTAACATGCTCAACAAGTTCAAAAGATCCCAAGTACACAAGATTGACAATTGAATTTCCCAGTCAATTGATCAATTTTGACTGTATACTGAAAAGTCAAACTTTGACTTTTTGGTTAAAATCAAGAGTCAAGATTCATTTTTCATCAAAACATGCCAAATCATGAAACTTGTTCACCAAGAAATCAAAAATTGCAAATTAGGGTTTGAAATGAGAATTTTTCATAACTTAGAATTTTTCTAAGTTATGAAAAACCCTAATTTTTTCCCAACTTTGCCCCACTTTCTCACCAAGATTTATTTGGATTCAAGCAAAAGTCAAAACGTGAAAGTTGTAGCCTATTGCATAATCTACAACTTTGATTCACAAAGTTTTCCCGAAAGAAGCTTGTATCTCAAGTTACAATTTTTGGAACAAGGGTACTAAACCATTCTTAACTTAGTGAAATTTTGACCTATTTTTAGGCAAGGTTTCTACCTAACTTCAAGGCCATTTTCCACATACTTCCACTTGGAATTTCAATTTTCATTTCAAATATGGATTGTATTACACATTCCAAGCTTTCCAAAATGTCCAAGAACTCATCAAACAACCTCATGACTTGAGAGAATCGAATTTTGCAATATGGCAAAAAGTCACTTTGATTCATGACCATTACCATGTTCATAACTTATGCATTTTCAAAATCAGCATGCTTCCCTTGATTACAGCCCTCTAAACCATCCAACACTCAATAATTTAATGCATACTCATTGTGCCAAGGCCTTGTTTTATGAGTTTAAGCATTACATGTTGAATTAAGCCATTTATAGAAAAAGTGAAATAGCCATTTTTGAAAAGTTAAGCTTTATGTCAAAGTTGCAAATCAACAAGTACAGATCAAATCACTTTGGCACAAGATTATGAACAAAACACACTGATCAAGGGGAGGGTTAGAAGCACATTAGGGGGGCCTCTGGCTGTCTAAAACTCAAGTGGACATTTGCTTGCTTAAGTGTGAAGAAATGTGGCATAACATAACACAACTTTCATCTCAGCACTAGAACCTTTAAGCAAATACTTTGTACACATTCAAGACATCCTAACTGAGCTAGCACACGACTCCAACACCTCCAATACCTCCACAAACTCAAAATCACCATTGAACTGCACAAAAACAGGGCTTGCTGCAGTTTGAGTGCCAACTCTCATCCCTTTCATGCTTTCTTGCTCAAAGCTCATCAAACACATTCCCTAGCATCACTTGAAGCTAACCAAAGCATAAAACACGACCTGTAGCTCCTCTAATCAGTTCCACCATATTCACTTTCTTGTTTTGCAGTTGAAGGTCCATAGCTCGATTCAAGGTGTTTCAAAGCAAAGTAAGCATTGGAATAGCACCACTACACTTCAGGCAAGCTGTACAGATCATCATCTTGCCCTGAAAGCTCCTCCATTGCCAGATACAACTTCAACTGAACAGGTATCTTCTTGAACTTCTAACTCTTAATGTAGGCATTGTTAGCTCTAGCTTTGTGAATAAGAAGTGTTCTACTCATGCCCCTGAATCTGTACATACTTTTACTTTTCATTTATTTTGTCTGAGCTGTGAGAATTTGAGGTCTGAATATGGAAGAAAAGTTAGGTCAAGATTTGGGAATGTTAAAATTCTCTCTCATTTCTGAGAGTTAGGATGAGTTCTTTACATATTTAGAATCGTGGCTTGATGATTAACATTTCTTATGTTGAAAGTTTGTGCAAAAAGTCAAAGAATCCAGATGTTTGAACTTGAGTACATGCGCACGTTTTGGAACATTTTTCTGGATGGAGGTTGAAGAAACACTTGGTGGGTTGGGCCTGCTTTGTTATTTCTTTTCACACCACATTCTCACTTTGACACCCCCTGAGCCCATTTTGTTTGTTTTAATGATTTTTTGATTTTTCTCTTTTTATTCTGATTTATTTATTATTGCTAATCATATTAAAAAACATAAAAAATATTTTTACACCATTTTCATATTTTTTAGGCATTTATTTAGTTATATTGCTATTTGTATGTAAATAAGTACAAAAATATATTATTTAGAATAAATAGAAAAAATAATGTAAACACCATTTTATTTTCATTTTTATTTTGTTTTATCTTCTTAAAATATTTTATATAAAATATACTTTTTTTTTATTATAAATATTAATTATTATTATTCTTGTATATATAATATATTTAGTAAATAATCAAGATATTCATATATATATATATTAATATATTTAGGGCAAAAATACCAAAATACATACATTTTTCTTTTATTAATATTTGACCTCAAAAAATACTTTTTTTTTATATAAATTTACTTCATTTTATTTTATTTTTTGTATATAATTATTAAATATTATACATATTAATTAGTTAATATATTTATTTAATGAAATTAGGGTTTTGCCCTTACAACACAAAAACTCCAAAAAATAATACTTTTTTTATTTTGTTTATTTGACATAAAAATACCTTTTTTCCATGCATATAAAAACCTTTTTTCACATCTTGCATATTTATTTTATTTTCCATTTGATTTATGCAATTAATTATCTTGTAAATATTCCAAAATTGATGTAATAGCTAGGTTTAAATTCCTTGTCTAAATATCCCCCCATTTGAACATTTGTACCCCCCTTCCCATATTATGTTGTAATAGTGTAGGAATTTTACTTTTCGCACTTTAACGCTTTCTGAATATACCATGCTAGAACTAGGGTTTGTATGCAAATAAAAAGAACAAAATAGTTTGACCTAATTTCAAGATAATCAAAGCATGAAAAATGGACAACACATATCACACTTGCACCCCTAGGGTATTCCACTTGTTGCCTTCAATAAATGGGCCATATTGCATGTTAGGTTTCTTTGGGTAAAACAAACAATCAAATGATCATAGTCCCTCGATGACGCTTTCGAAAAGTTGCCTAAAATGATCAAGTCCCTTTCAAAGAAAAATTTCCAAAAGATACTTAGCACTATTGTAATTATGGTCTAAACGATGACCCGCACCCGTCCCTTTCACCTCCTAACACAAGATTGTCCACCAAATGCAATGGTGGAACAAAATTGTTAAAAGGGTTAAAACATAACATAAATCTTTGAGAACTTTAGGGTAGATAGCTCTCAAGTACTTGTCCACTTTCAAAAGAAAACACTTGCCTATTTTTCAAACCACACTTCACAAACACTTTCAAAACAAACTTTCAAAAAAAAAAAACCTTGAAGCATCTTTTCAAAAAGACAAACACCTTTTGTAAAACATTCGAGTAAAGAATTGTTACAAGGGTAGCCTAGACAAGGCATCTTTTTCAAAACATTTTCAAAAACCACACACAAAGCACCATTTCAAACAATTGAAAACCAAGGCAAGTTGATCTAAGCAAGTACCTAAGAGCCCATGGATAACCATGGATAGAAAGGGTGCTAATACCTTCCCTTTCTATAATCTACTCCCCGAACCCAAGAAAAATCTCAAAGGTTTTTGCTGTGCTTTTTAAACCTTTCCTTAGGATAAAATAAGAAGTCGGTGGCGACTCTTGCTCAACCGAAACATTTGCGAAAACAAACGCAAAACCCTAGTCAGTTCTCCCACCGTATCACAGAACTGGCGACTCTGCTGGGGAAAATTTTAAAAGTGGAGTAACCTTAGGGCTTAGATCACCCTCTTGCATGACTAATTGTTTGATTTGATTGCTTTATATTTTGGCTCTCTTGTTTGGGTTTGCAAATCCTACACCCGGATTTTGGGAAACATTTCATAGATAGCAATACATTGTGGAAACTGTGCGGGGTATACCGACACGGTCGAAGCAATAGCTATATTAGTGCGACATATTTGTGAGTACCGGTAACCCTTGAGTTCAATCAAGGAGAGTACGGGGCCGCTGAGTGATGTCACTAAGCACTAATGACCTAGAACCTTACTTGACCATCTTGGCCTTTTATTAGGGGTAGTGAGATGACCGGCTTTGGTGCAGTCCGAAGTTGGTAGATACTCGATACTACACTCATTGAGGGTTGTTTTATTGGAATATTTTGGTCGCTAGTTAAGTGGCTAAACCGAAACAATGAACAATGAAAACAATCCAATGATATTGAGCTCCTTAGAACCCAGTTACTATTTATAGGACAGGTTTTTAAGCCAACTACACTCAAGAGGGTACTTACCTATGAAACCCCATGCAAGCCTGAAACTAGGGTTTGGTGTGATTTGCTTGTACATATGTTTTGTGCATACATCATAAACATCATAAAACATCATATGCATTCACTAACCATTCAAGGGTTTGGATCTTCATCTTTGTCCTTGTTTTGTAGGTCATGGAAATTCCTCGCAGAAAAACCATCCAAGTCAACCTTGTGAGAATTTCTCCTCAACTCAAGGAGCCCACCTCAAGAATTCCGGAAAGCTCATCCTTCAGTGAAAGACATGGTAGACTGCTCAGCTTAGTCAACACCAACATTGAAGAAGACATGATGAAAGTGCTATTCCAGTTCTTTGACCCTCTTCACCACTGCTTCACTTTCCCTGATTATCAGTTGGTACCCACTTTGGAGGAGTTTTCTCAACTCCTAAGAATTCCTATCCTTAATCAACTACCCTTCAACGGTACGGAAAAGGAACCAAAGCAGGAAGATGTTGCTCGAGCATTACATCTACAACCATCCGACATCAAGGGGCATTGGGAAACCAGAAGCGGCGTCAAAGGATTCTTAGCAAAATTCTTGTTTGAGAAGGCACAAGAATGTTGGAACTCATTGGACCTACAGGCCTTTGAAGAGATTGTGGCACTCCTTATCTATGGGTTGGTTTTGTTCCCAAATCCTGACCAATTGGTAGATGTCAACGCCGTCAAAATCTTCTTGTCCAGAAATCCAATACCAACATTGCTTGGGGACATTCTTCACTCATTTTACACACGAACAATGAGAAAAAGGGGTGTTCTCATGTGCTGTACTCCTCTCCTTGCAAGGTGGTTTATTTCGCACCTTCCACAATCTGTCTTGAAGGATGACCAAGGCTCAAGGTGGTCCCAACGGTTGATGACTCTTACTCACTCTGATGTACATTGGTGTTCTCGGTCCAGAGAAAATGTCATCATCGTCGATCGTTGTGGGGAGTTTCCTAATGTTCCTTTACTTGGAATTAGAGGAGGTATCACATACAACCCTTGCCTAGCTTTGAGGCAATTTGGATATGCACGGAGGGATGGCCCTCATGACATGTTGATTCCTGACCTAGTTTTTGACTTCGACAACGATGCGCAAGGACTTCGCCAAAGATTCATCAGAGCTTGGGGAAGACCCAACAAGGTTGATAGCAAGACTCTGTGATACAAGAACTCCATCCCTCTTGAGCCTTATCTCAAGTGGGTACGAGCCCGAGCCCAAAGTCTAATGATGCCTTATCCTCATGTACTCCCTGTGATTAAAGAGCCCGTCAAGGAAGGAGAGGTTCCCTACACCATCCTACATCCTGACATGCCTACATCGTGGGAGGAAATGCAAAAAAGTTGGATTCAGCTCAAGGAGGAGCGGAACACTTTTGAAGCTAGCTTCTACGCCAGTGAGAAGAAGGTTTTAGAGCTCACCCGCCGACTCCATGAGAAAGAGGCCCTCAACACCTACATTGCACCAAAGAGGATGCGCAATGTCTTTTTACCTTGAGAAGTTTTTGTAATATTTGGCCCATGGGGCATTTATGTACTAACAAATTTCTTCTTATTAATATGACGTGCGTTCTTCTTTGTCTGAAACAATTTTGAATGTCCTAAATCCTTGAATGCATTGCATACATAAGCATATCATTCATCATGTGCATAAGCAGGTCTCATGCCAGGTTTCCTTATCTGTCTGCTGTTTATTTCAGTAGGATGGATCTCGAGCAAACAGTCAAAGACCTACAAGCTCAAAATGCACAGTTTCAGCAACTCCTGACCACCTTGGCTAAAGGTCAGGAGGATCTCAAGACCTTGCTGGGGAATAAAGACCCAGTGAAAAAGAAGAAAAAGAGACTCGGGGTGGCTACTTTAGGGAGAAGATTTGACGGAGAAGCTCAGAGAGTGCTTGAATTTCCTCCTATTTCTGATGAAGGGACTAGTAAAGGAGGTGGGGCTGCGGCACCTTCCGAGTCCGATGTGGAGGAAGAAGAGGTCGAAGAGGATGAAGATTAATCTGATCAACAATACCCTCCAGCTGATGATAAATACAAAGGTTTAGAAGACAAGTTGGCCACCATGGAGCTACAGAGAGTACCGGGTTTGGATTTTGAAGACTTGGGTTTGGTCGCCGGGATTGTGATTCCCCCAAAATTCAAAGTGCCAGTGTTTGTGAGGTATGATGGGCTGTCCTGTCCAAAAATGCATCTCAGGTCCTACGTGAGAAAGATCCAACCCTATACGGCAGATAAAAACCTTTGGATTCATTTCTTTCAAGACAGCCTTTCTGGAGCTCAGTTGGAGTGGTTTTATCAGCTAGAGGGAACCAGCGTCCGAAATTGGGAAGATTTGGCCTCCGCTTTTTACAAACAATACCAATACAATTCTGACCTTGCTCCTACTCGTACCCAACTTCAGGGTATGTCACTAGGAACAGGCGAAGGGTTCAAAGAATATGCACAAAAATGGAGGGATTTGGCTGGCAGGGTGCAGCCTCCTTTGACCGATCGTGAGCTTGTTGATATGTTTCTAGGGACCCTATCTGGGCAATTTTTCAACCATCTGATTGGTAACTCTTCCGCGGGGTTTACCGATTTGATTTTAACAGGCGAAAGAATAGAAGCTGGCATCAAGTCAGGAAAGATTCAGAAGGGTGTTGCTGCAAGTGTTGAGAAGAAACCTTTTAAGAAGGAAACGACTGTGGTATATTCTCAGAGAAGAGCAGGGAAGACAGAGCGTCAGCCAACTGTGGGGGCCGTAATGATTCAAAACCCTTCAAGTGAGCAGCCTCGCTATAACCAATCCAGACCAAATCAACAACGAGTGGAACGGCCACAACGGCAGTTCACCCGTATTAATATGACTCCAGCGCAAGTGCTTCCCCATCTGTTGAAGTTGAATCTCGCCACCATCAAGGAGGCACCAAAGAATGTGAATACGTCCTCTCCACATTACCATCCTAATGCCAAATGTGCCTACCATTCTGACAGTGTTGGGCACGACACCAATGATTGTTGGGCACTCAAGCATAAGATCCAAGACCTGATAGAGGCAAAGGAAGTGGAGTTCGATGCTCCAGAGAAGCCTAATGTGATATCTGCTCCCATGTCGAAGCACGGCCGAAATGTCAATGCCATTGAAGAAGATTTGTATGTTGATTATGTTAATGATCTGATAACTCCTTTGTTAACCATCAAGTTGAATCTGTTAAGGGCCGGGATCTTCCCGGGATGTAAAGAAGACTGCTATTGTTGACTCTCTGCCGTTTGATTGTCCGTTACTGAAGAAAGGCATCCAAGGCCTTATGGATAGTCGACAAATTTTGTTTGAAAAAGTTTCTGCTGTTCCAACCCATATCGAAGATGTCTCAATCATAACCATTCACGCCAATCTTTCCAAGGCCGTCAGAAAGCCTGTTAAGATTACACCAGCTACGAAATTTGTTCCTTTGAAGATAACAATGCCAGGGCCTGTTCCCTATGTTTCTGAGAAGTCGATACCATGGAACTACGGCGGCGACGTCTACTACCATGGTATTAAACAAATTGAAATAACTGAAGAAAGTTCGGATGATGAAGAAGCCAGCATTGGTAACATTGCAGGCACGAGCAAAATCACCCGGAGCGGGAGAATATTTTCTCCAGAGATTGCCCCTCCAAGAGCAATCTTTGGACCCTCATCTGCCGACAAGGTCATCCCTGCACCAATAAAACTCTCTGCTAGAACTCCATTGATTGAGGATGT
This sequence comes from Vicia faba, assembly GCA_948472305.1. Classification (NCBI taxonomy): domain Eukaryota; kingdom Viridiplantae; phylum Streptophyta; class Magnoliopsida; order Fabales; family Fabaceae; genus Vicia; species Vicia faba. The sequence goes on along the minus strand of OX451738.1, from coordinate 1,285,235,034 downwards.
TGTTGTTCCTAGTATTGTCTCTCCTACCGCTGCTGATAAAGGTAAGGGAATCCAAGATGAGCTCGTCAGGACGAGGGCTCAACCCTTGGTCATCCCGGAAACCTCCAAGAGGGAAATGGATGAGGTTTTGAGGATAATCAAAAGGAGTGATTACGATGTGGTAGAATAACTGGGGCAAACCCCCTCAAAGATCTCCATGCTGGCACTACTACTTTGCTCGGAAGCGCACGCTAAAGCTCTGATAAAATTCCTGAAGGCAGCCCATGTGCCCCAGGAAACCTCTGCAGATCAATTTCAAAATTGCGTGGCTAGCCTGACTGCGGACAATGGATTAGGTTTCTCTGATGCCGACCTAACTCCTAAAGGTAGAAACCACAATGATGCTTTGCACATTTCAGTCGAGTGTCGAGGAACTACTCTCGCACATGTCTTGGTCGACACCGGTTCATCGCTGAATGTACTGCCTAAGAAGGCCTTGGACCGACTAGATTGTGAAGGGTTGGAGTTGAAACCGAGTGATATAGTTGTCAGAGCTTTCGATGGTTTGAAGAGAATGGTCCATGGGGAGGTTGAAATTCCCATCAAGATAGGCACTGAGGTGTTTAAGTCTACTTTCTATGTGATGGACATTCGTCCGTCATACTCTTGCTTGCTGGGTAGGCCTTGGATACACCATGCTGGGGCAGTCACCTCCTCCTTACATCAGATGTTGAAGTATCCTGTCAAGGGAAAGATCATTACTGTCCATGGCGAAGAGGAGTACATGATTAGCCACTTGAACTCTTTCCGATATGTGGAGGTTGAAGGGGAGTTCATTGAGACGCCTTTTCAGCATTTCAAAGAAGTCCTTCCTGAGATAACAGTAGCAAAGTTGGCAGCTGAGACACCGCGGCAGATGGCCAGGATGGCATCTCTAGAGGACGCAAGGGCCGTAATAAAGGAGGGGAAGAATTCAGCATGGGGGCAGTTGCCTGATATTCCGCATAAGACAGACAAATTCGGTTTAGGGTTCACTACCGCAGGCCAGAAAGCTATGCGCCGTTCGAAGATTGAAAGAGCGCCAGTCAAAATTTCTCCCTACGGAATCAACACCTTGGAGGATGAAGACAAAGAGAGCAACATCGAAGAGTGGATTTATCCAACTGTCAAAGGAGGATTGAGAAACTGGGAGGCAAAAGACTTTGTCCCCATCACTTTTATTCATCAGTAATTTATCTGTTAAACATTTCCTATTTAGTCTGTAATATTTATTTTCAAACAATCCGTACACTATCTTTCACCTCATGCCTTTCCCGGGGCATGTAGGTCCATTTGTAAGGGTTTTGATTATTTTTCATATCCATATGCCATGTTTAATGATTCATTGGACGTTTTTCATTTGATAAACTGCTTGTGTTCATTTTCTTTCCTTTTGCATTTTTTGTTTAAGGATGGTTATCCCTTACACACACCCACAAATGCAAGTACCCATCCACTCCGGATTCCATGGGTGACAATTCTGCTATATCCTTCAATAACTCTGAAGATCTGGTCAATCAAGCCGAGTATGAAGATGACGAAGGTTGTGAAGTACCAGGGGAACTAGCCAGACTTCTACAGCAAGAGGAAAGGGCCATCTTACCGCACGAAGAGTCATTGGAAAATGTCAACTTAGGGACCGAGGAAGACTGGAAGGAGGTGCAGGTGGGTGCCAATCTGGAACCAAGGGTCAAGGAACGCCTGATACAGTTGTTGAATGAGTATGTTGAAATCTTTGCTTGGTCTTATGAAGACATGTCGGGTTTGGACACAGACATCGTGGTTCACCGCCTCCCCACAAGAGAGGATTGTCCACCGATCAAGCAAAAAGTCCGTCGAATGAGGCCTGACATGTCTGAAAATATCAAAGCAGAAGTGATGAAGCAATTCGACGCTGGCTTTCTGGCTGTTACGTCCTATCCTCAATGGGTCGCTAACATCGTGCCAGTACCTAAGAAAGATGGCAAAGTCAGGATGTGTGTGGACTACCGGGATTTGAATAGGGCCAGCCTCAAAGATGATTTTCCACTTCCACACATTGACATTTTGATCGACAATACAGCTCAGCACAAAGTGTTTTCCTTCATGGACGGATTCTCGGGCTACAATCAAATCAAAATGGCCCCCAAGGATATGGAGAAAACTACTTTTGTCACACAATGGGGCACTTTCTGTTACAAGGTGATGCCGTTCGGGCTGAAGAACGCAGGGGCAACTTATCAACGCGCCATGGTAGCTTTATTTCATGATATGATACATCATGAGATCGAAGTTTACGTAGACGATATGATAGCTCGGTCACAAACAGAGGAAGAGCACCTTGAACATCTAGAAAAGCTGTTTTCCAGGTTGAAAGAATACAAGCTCAGGCTGAATCCAAGTAAATGCACTTTTGGAGTTAGGTCTGGTAAACTCCTGGGATTCATTGTAAGCAACAAAGGCATTGAAGTCGATCCGGAAAAAGTGAAAGCAATACAAGAGATGCCTGCTCCCCGTACTGAAAAGGAGGTTAGAGGGTTCTTGGGGCGCTTGAACTATATTGCCAGATTCATCTCTCATCTGACTTCTACTTGTGAGCCAATTTTCAAACTCTTGAAGAAAGATCAGGTAGTCGAATGGAACGATGATTGCCAAGCTTCTTTTGATAAAATCAAGGAGTATTTGCTAGAACCTCCTATTCTGATGCCACCCGTCGAAGGAAGACCATTGATCATGTATTTGACCGTCTTGGATAACTCAATGGGGTGTGTTTTGGGCCAGCATGACGAGTCTGGTCGAAAAGAGCATGCTATTTATTACCTTAGCAAAAAGTTTACCGACTGTGAGACTCGCTACTCACTGCTCGAGAAAACTTGCTGCACTTTGGTATGGGCTGCTCGCCGACTAAGACAGTATATGTTGACCCATACTACCTTGTTGATTTCCAAAATGGATCCTATCAAGTATATCTTCGAAAAGCCCTCTTTATCTGGAAGAATAGCCAGATGGCAAATGATCCTAACTGAGTATGACATCCAGTACACCACCCAAAAAGCTATAAAAGGGAGTGTACTAGCTGACTATCTGGCTCATCAAGCTATCGAAGATTATCAACCCATGAGATTTGACTTCCCAGACGAAGACATCATGAATTTGGACAGCATTGAAGGTAACGGACCGTATGATGGACCCGAAAAGGGATCCCGATGGACCCTGTACTTTGATGGTGCTTCAAATGCACTTGGAAATGGTATCGGCGCAGTACTCATTTCTCCGGAAGGCCGTCACACACCTTTCACGGCCCGACTTTGCTTCAGCTGCACAAATAACATGGCTGAGTACGAAGCTTGCATCTTTGGTCTCAAGGCTGCTATAGACTTGGGGATCAAATCTTTGGTCGTATTTGGGGACTCGGCTTTGGTTATCAGTCAAATCAAAGGAGAGTGGGATACCAAGCACCCTAATCTTATCCCATACAAAGAACATGTCCTGACATTGTTGCCTCATTTAAAGCAAATTACCTTCCAGCATTTCCCGCGAGAAGAGAATCAGCTAGCAGATGCTCTAGCCACAATGTCCTCCATGTTTAAACTCAACTGGGATAACGAGGCTCCCCAAATCACCATTGAGCGAATGGATGAACCTGCGCATTGTCACGAGATTAATACCGAAGAAGTAATGGAACAACCTTGGTTCCATGAAATCAAAAGGTATCTCGAGACTAGAGATTATCCCGAAGGAGCTTCCGTGAATGACAAGAAGTTCTTAAGGAAATTCGCGGCTAAATTCTTCTTGAGCAACGACATCCTTTACAAACGAAGCCATGATTGTGTATTACTCCGATGCGTAGACAAAGCTGAAGCAGAGTTGATCATGACTGATATACACAGCGGCACATTTGGCACTCACTTGAGCGGGCATACAATGGCTAAGAAGATCCTAAGGGCAGGCTATTACTGGTCTACCATGGAAGCTGACTGCCATCAACATTCCCGTACTTACCACAAATGCGAAGTCTACGCTGACAAAGTTCATATCCCTCTGGTTCCTCTCAACGTTCTGACTGCTCCGTGGCCCTTTGCAATGTGGGGCATTGACATGATTGGAGAGATCAAGCCCACGGCTTCCAACGGACATCGCTTCATCCTGGTTGCCATTGACTATTTCACCAAATGGGTCGAAGCAGCTTCCTTCGCCTCTGTTACTAAAAATGTGGTTGCCCGCTTTATCAAGCAAAATATCATATGTCGGTATGGTGTTCCAGACAGGATCATCACAGACAACGGTACAAATCTGAATAACACAATGATCACCGCTTTGTGCGAACAGTTCAAGATTTATCATCACAATTCATCTCCCAATCGGCTGAAGATGAACGGTGCTGTTGAAGCTGCGAACAAAAACATTAAGAAGATCATTCAGAAAATGACAGCCACTTACAAAGACTGGCATGAGATGTTACCATTTGCTCTACATGGATACCGTACGACGGCACGTACTTCAACCGGGGCAACCCCATTTTCGTTGGTATATGGCATGGAAGCTGTCCTGCCTATGGAAGTCCAGATTCCTTCTCTAAGGATTATGAAGGATGCAGGTTTGAATGAAGATGATTGGATGCAGACCCGACTTGATCAACTCAATTTGATCGACGAGAAGCGACCTGCTGCTATATGCCATGGTCAGACGTATCAAAAACGGATGATCAAGGCCTTCAATAAGAAAGTCAGACGTCAAGTGTATCAAGTCAGAGATCTCGTAATCAAGCGGATTATCTTGCCGCAAAGTGATCCCAGGGGAAAATGGACTCCTACATATGAAGGACCATTTGTGATCAAGAGCATATTTTCTGGTGGTGCAATGATTCTGACCACCATGGACGACGACGATTTGCCGCACCCTGCGAACGCAGACATAGTCAAAAGATACTACGCATAAAATAACCCGACAAGTCGAAAACCCGAAAGGGCGGCTTGGGCAAAAATGGGCATCCCGGTGAACCGAAAACCCGAAAGGGCGATTCAGGCAAAAGTTAGGGATAAAAATAAAAAAATCTGTATACCCGGCAAGTTGAAAACCTGAAAGGGCGGCTTGGGCAAAAAGGGGTTTCCCGGTGGATCGAAAACTCGAAAGGGCGATTCAGGCAAAAGTTAGGGAATTAAAGCGTATGACTATGTCTCGTCGGATCACTTCAAAGACAATCTCTTCATCAACCAGTTCCAGGCTTCTGATCAATCCAGTCATCGGCAAACGAAGCATTGAATGGACAAATATTCAGAGTTGTGAAGGCTATAGCGGAATGGAATCCCATGGAATTATTTCACATAGCCATCTTTATTTTGTATAAATCTTTCAATATTTACGACAAAATCCTCTTACTAGGATGATTGTCTCCTTTGTATAAATATACTCATAGAAAGTCAATACAAATACTTTTCCAAGAAATTTGTGTCATTTCCTTCTTCTTTTCTCTTGCACTATTTGTTTTATTTTGAGAAACGTCCAATGTTTTGTTAAATAGGCATATGCATTTGAACATAATCATTCCCTTATGAATCAAGAAAGAGGATTACTGATAGGTTGAAGATACAGTTGGATATATTGATACCCTTTCAAAGGAAACCTCCAGGAGATTTGGAATCCATATCCCCCAGCAAGTCTTGAGGCTTATCCCCAGTAGATTCTGGAAGCTTCCCCTGCAGAGTACGGACGTCTCTCCCGAGTTTTATTCAAAGTTATTCCTCCCAAGGGCTTATAACTGGTTTATCCTCAACTTATTGTCACGGAATATCACACTCGGCAAATTTATTCCTATCCCTAGCCAGAGAATCCTCCAGAACTCAATTCCCCTCAGAATTTAAGTTTCAGTATTCCCAGCCGAGCTAAAACTTCAAATTATCAATCCCCAGCGAAGCCAGACTAATGAACCTTCTCCCCACAGAGTTTTGAGAGGGCAAATCTTGAGTTCCCCAGTGAAGTCGCCAGAGATACTTCCCACCAAACTGAAGATTCTCAGTCTTACATCCCCAGCATGAGTCTATTAGATTGGAACTCCCCAGTAGAAGTCGTCAGGAATTCCCCAGAAGATTGGTATGCAACCCAAGCTCTTTATTCTCCAGCAACAACCAGGAATTATTCTTCCCAGCAGCAGTCAAGATACTTTTATCTTCAGCCATCCCGGATTCATCTATCCTTTGCAAGACAGCTCTCCAGCTTACATGCATATCCATTTACATTCATATCATATAACATACATTGTATCATGAATCATGACATTGCATATAACTAACTCTTTACCTTTTCAGGTAAGATCAGTCAAAAGACTAGAATCATTATCTTTTGAGATTCTTTCCAGGAATAGTTCAGATATGACCTAGACATGGCAATATTCTGATGCTTATTCCAGATTCATCCAGATGCAGTTTTACACGAGCTCATCGTCAGGAAACCCTTACACCGGTTCCTCCTCAAACTTCAAGATTTCTGAAAACAGTTCACGGATTCTTCCCAACAACGGATGTTAATCTATCGCTTGTTCAGATGCAACATTTGAAAACAGTTTACGGATGCTTCCCAACAACGGATGCTGCTCAATTGCTTATTCAACTCTAAGATTTCTGAAAACGGTTCACGGGTTCTCCAAGTAACGGATGCTAACCTATCACTTGTTCAGTTTCTTCTCAAGACTTCTGAAAACAGTTTATGGATTCTTCCCAACAACGGATGTTAATCTATCACTTGTTCAGATGCAACTTTTGAAAAGAGTTTACGGACGCTTCCCAACAACGGATGCTGCTCTATTGCTTATTCAACTTCAAGATTTCTGAAAACAGTTCACGGGTTCTCCAAGTAACGGATGTTAACCTATCGCTTGTTCAGATTCTTCTCCAGACTTCTGAAAACAGTTTATGGATTCTTCCCAACAACGGATGTTAATCTATCAACTTGTTCAAATGCTTTTTTTGAAAGGAATTTACGGATTCCTCCCAACAACGGATGTCAATCTATTGCTTATTCAGACCCCAGCTCGAAGATGGTCCTAAACATGGACACCTTTCTGATACTCATTCCAGATGGAATCTTTAAGCCCATACCCGACAAGTTTCTGTCACTCTTCCAAATGGCATCGTTAAGCCCGTCTCCAAATGGCATCTCTAAGCCCATTCCCGCATCCATTGCTTTGACGAGTGCAAATTTCCGGGCACTCTAGTGTCCAATCTCCTTTTACCCTCGAGTCACAAAAGGCAAAATTACCAATCTAACTCTTCGGATTCAAGAAGATTGGACAGGGGCAACTGTTGTACCCCAAAATTTGCCCTCCCATTTCTCAAAATTTCTCATCACAAAGCCCTTTGAGATCAAGATCCAGTTAGGGTTTCATCTGCTCAAGATTTCTCCTTGCACTGTTGACCCAGATTAGGGTTTGTGTTTGCACAAAGATGTTTTAACCTAAAATGCCTAAGATGACTTTCATGCTTCATATTGGACTCCCAAGTTTATCCACATCAAGTTTCAAGTCTTGATTCCAAGTTTTGCCCAGTCAATTGGACAGTTGACCTAGAAATCAGCTGTATTGGGGAAAAAGTCAACTGTGGCCAATTGACAGTCAAACCTCATGAAAATTGACCCACATCAATATCATGAACTCACATGGATCATTTTATCAAGTTTGGATCACAATTCCACAAGAAATTTGATCAGATCACCAAAAGGGCAAAATGGTCATTTTTAGGGTTTTGACTGCACAAAGGCAATTTTTGACTGTTTGACCTAGCCAATGGCAAACCAAGCTCACATATGGACTCAAGGACCCCATGGAATTGTCTTAACATGCTCAACAAGTTCAAAAGATCCCAAGTACACAAGATTGACAGTTGAATTTCCCAGTCAATTGATCAATTTTGACTGTATACTGACAAGTCAAACTTTGACTTTTTGGTCAAAATCAAGAGTCAAGATTCATTTTTCATCAAAACATTCCAAATCATGAAACTTGTTCACCAAGAAATCAAAAATTGCAAATTAGGGTTTGAAATGAGAATTTTTCATAACTTAGAATTTTTCTAAGTTATGAAAAACCCTAATTTTTTCCCAACTTTGCCCCACTTTCTCACCAAGATTTATTTGGATTCAAGCAAAAGTTAAAACATGAAAGTTGTAGCCTATTGCATAATATACAACTTTTATTCACAAAGTTTTCCCAAAAGAAGCTTGTATCTCAAGTTACAATTTTTGGAACAAGGGTACTAAACCATTCTTAACTTAGTGAAATTTTGACCTATTTTTAGGCAAGGTTTCTACCTAACTTCAAGGCCATTTTCCACATACTTCCACTTTGAATTTCAATTTTCATTTCAAAGATGGATTGTAGTACACATTCCAAGTTTTCCAAAATGTCCAAGAACTCATCAAACAACCTCATGACTTGAGAGAATCGAATTTTGCAATATGGCAAAAAGTCACTTTGATTCATAACCATTACCATGTTCATAACTTATGCATTTTCAAAATCAGCATGCTTCCCTTGATTACAGGCCTCTAAACCATCCAACACTCAATAATTTAATGCATATTCATTGTGCCAAGGCCTTGTTTTATGAGTTTAAGCATTACAAGTTGAATTAAGCCATTTATAGAAAAAGTGAAATAGCCATTTTTGAAAAGTTAAGCTTTATGTCAAAGTTGCAAATCAACAAGTACAGATCAAATCACTTTGGCACAAGATTATGAACAAAACACACTGATCAAGGGGAGGGTTAGCAGCACATTAGGGGGGCCTCTGGCTGTCTAAAACTCAAGTGGACATTTGCTTGCTTAAGTGTGAAGAAATGTGGCATAACATAACACAACTTTCATCTCAGCACTAGAACCTTTAAGCAAATACTTTGTACACATTCAAGACATCCTAACTGAGCTAGCACACGACTCCAACACCTCCAATACCTCCACAAACTCAAAATCACCATTGAACTGCACAAAAACAGGGCTTGCTGCAGTTTGAGTGCCAACTCTCATCCCTTTCATGCTTTCTTGCTCAAAGCTCATCAAACACATTCCCTAGCATCACTTGAAGCTAACCAAAGCATAAAACACGACCTGTAGCTCCTCTAATCAGTTCCACCATTTTCACTTTCTTGTTTTGCAGTTGAAGGTCCATAGCTCGATTCAAGGTGTTTCAAAGTAAAGTAAGCATTGGAATAACACCACTACACTTCAGGAAAGCTGTACAGATCATCATCTTGCCCTGAAAGCTCCTCCATTGCCAGATACAACTTCAACTGAACAGGTATCTTCTTGAACTTCTAACTCTTAATGTAGGCATTGTTAGCTCTAGGTTTGTGAATAAGAAGTGTTCTACTCATGCCCCTGAATCTGTACATACTTTTACTTTTTATTTATTTTGTCTGAGCTGTGAGAATTTGAGGTCTGAATATGGAAGAAAAGTTAGGTCAAGATTTGGGAATGTTAAAATTCTCTCTCATTTCTGAGAGTTAGGATGAGTTCTTTACATATTTAGAATCGTGGCTTGATGATTAACATTTCTTATGTTGAAAGTTTGTGCAAAAAGTCAAAGAATCCAGATGTTTGAACTTGAGTACAGGCGCGCGTTTTGGAACATTTTTCTGGCTGGAGGTTGAAGAAACATTTGGTGGGTTGGGCCTGCTTTGTTATTTCTTTTCACACCACATTCTCACTTTGACACCCCCTGAGCCCATTTTGTTTGTTTTAATGATTTTTTGATTTTTCTCTTTTTATTCTGATTTATTTATTTGTGCTAATCATATTAAAAAACATAAAAAATATTTTTACACCATTTTCATATTTGTTAGGCATTTATTTAGTTATATTGCTATTTGTATGTAAATAAGTACAAAAATATATTATTTAGAATAAATAGAAAAAATAATGTAAACCCCATTTTATTTTCATTTTTATTTTGTTTTATATTCTTAAAATATTTTATATAAATTATACTTTTTTTTAATTATAAATATTAATTATTATTATTCTTGTATATATAATATATTTAGTAAATAATCAAGATATTCATATATATATTAATATATTTAGGGCAAAAATACCAAAATACATACATTTTTCTTTTATTAATATTTGACCTCAAAAAATACTTTTTTTTTATATAAATTTACTTCATTTTATTTTATTTTTTGTATATAATTATTAAATATTATACATATTAATTAGTTAATATATTTATTTAATGAAATTAGGGTTTTTCCCTTAGAACACAAAAACTCCAAAAAATAATACTTTTTTTATTTTGTTTATTTGACATAAAAATACCTTTTTTTCCATGCATATAAAAACCTTTTTTCACATCTTGCATATTTATTTTATTTTCCATTTGATTTATGCAATTAATTATCTTGTAAATATTCCAAAATTGATGTAATAGCTAGGTTTAAATTCCTTGTCTAAATATCCTCCCATTTGAACATTTGTACCCCCCTTCCCATATTATGTTGTAATAGTGTAGGAATTTTACTTTTCGCACTTTAACGCTTTCTGAATATACCATGCTAGAACTAGGGTTTGTATGCAAATAAAAAGAACAAAATAGTTTGACCTAATTTCAAGATAATCAAAGCATGAAAAATGGACAACACATATCACACTTGCACCCCTAGGGTATTCCACTTGTTGCCTTCAATAAATGGGCCATATTGCATGTTAGTTTTCTTTGGGTAAAACAAACAATCAAATGATCATAGTCCCTTGATGACGCTTTCGAAAAGTTGCCTAAAATGATCAAGTCCCTTTCAAAGAAAAATTGCCCAAAGATACTTAGCACTATTGTAATTATGGTCTAAACGATGACCCGCGCCCGTCCCTTTCACCTCCTAACACAAGATTGTCCACCAAATGCAATGGTGGAACAAAATTGTTAAAAGGGTTAAAATATAGCATAAATCTTTGAGAACTTTAGGGTAGATAGCTCTCAAGTACTTGTCCACTTGCAAAAGAAAACACTTGCCTATTTTTCAAACCACACTTCACAAACACTTTCAAAACAAACTTTCAAAAAAAAAAACCTTGAAGCATCTTTTCAAAAAGACAAACACCTTTTGTAAAACATTCGAGTAAAGAATTGTTACAAGGGTAGCCTAGACAAGGCATCTTTTTCAAAACATTTTAAAAAACCACACACAAAGCACCATTTCAAACAATTGAAAACCAAGGCAAGTTGATCTAAGAAAGTACCTAAGAGCCCATGGATAACCATGGATAGAAAGGATGCTAATACCTTCCCTTTCTATAATCTACTCCCCGAACCCAAGAAAAATCTCAAAGGTTTTTGCTGTGCTTTTTAAACCTTTCCTTAGGATAAAATAAGAAGTCAGTGGCGACTCTTGCTCAACCGAAACATTTGCGAAAACAAACGCAAAACCCTAGTCAGTTCTCCCACCGTATCACAGTGGGTACCAACTGATAGTCTGGGAAAGTGAAGCAATGGTGTTTAGGGTCAAATAATTGAAAGAGTACACTCATCATCTTCTCATTAAAGCCCGAGGTAACTAGATTGAGAAGTCGACCATTTTCTTGGTGAACGAGGAAGTGTCAGGAACCCTTGATACTAGCTCTTTGAGTTGGAGAGGTATTCTTACAAAGCTGATTCGGATAGTATTTCTACGAGCGGAAGCATTGATCTGTAAAACAGAACAAAGATAAATTCCCTTGGTCCTTGAAGTGGTCAGTGTAATGAAAAATGGATGTCATGATGCATGATGTCATGTTTAAGAAAATTAATCACACACCAGCAAAACACACAAGACCTTAGGTTTAGGTTTGCATGGAGTTTATAGGTAAGTACCCTCTTGAAGTTTAGTTGGTTTAACTTGTCCTAAAAATATTAATCGGGTTCTAAGGAGTCTCAATATCATCAATATTTATTTATCGAGCATTATTTCAGCTTAGCAATCTTTTCTTGCGGCCGAAATATCTCAAAAGTATGATCTCAATGAGTGTAGCATTGAGAATCAACCAATCCCCAGCTTTACACCGAGGGCAGCTGTTGTACCCCAATTTTCCCCCCTAAGATCCCTTCATCATACCATATTGTCTCAATCACAACAAGATCACAATAGGGCTTTTGGTTTTTCTCCCTATCTTTAGCTTTGCTTTTTTGAGGAATTACCAAGCACCTTGACTTGTTTTCTTTTGTGATCATGAATATTTTGCTTTGATTTTATTTCTAATTAATAAGATGCAATGTTGGTTTGCCTTACTTGTTAATAATGTAGGTAAACGCAATGAGGTTTAGCAGGTTGCTTCATGGGTTCATGAGTTTATTTCCATGCCCTAGTCAATATAGCTTAAGAAGTTCAAACTTCACTATTGGAGTAGCTTTGGAATAAATGGCATGATAAGGCTTATTTTGGTTCAACATATTTCAAAGTTATCAAAATTTATTCAAAAAGTGCAAGGGGTTGAGGGAAGAAGTTGTCATGACTGGACAAGGTCTTGTTCCTATTGGTCACAAGATCACATTTATCTCAAATTTCAAGATATGGAAGTGGTTTTTGTGGCTATGAGTCCTCATCATCATCCTCAACGACTTCTATTCACAGAGAAAGAATATTGGCACAAGAAGTTTGCTCAAACTTGTCAAAGTTCCTCAAAGCATTCTCTTGATCTAGAGGCTAGGGTTTTGAACTTCAAAGGAGCATATCTTTCTCATCTTTTGGTATTTTTGAGTTATTCCAAGAAAATCCTTCTCTTCAGAGAGTTACCAACAAATCACTTCAAAAGTTTCAAGGAGTTTTCATGTGGAAGGAACTTGGTGAAGAAGAAAGATTACAAGTCATCCAGATAAATCTCCAATTTTCCATATGTGACTTCAAATGGTCATAACTTGGTCACTTTTTATAACCTTAAGCCTATTCATTTTCCATGATGATCTTAATGATGTGTACTTTATGCCTTCTTTTATGTGCAAAGTGAGAAAATGAATGGAAGTTGCATTAAGAATGCAAAGGATTATAGGTCATTTCATGATTTTTAGCCAAATTCAACAAGTCATAACTTGCTCAATTTTTGGAGATTTTGAATGGTTCAAATTGAAAAATGTCAGTCAAGAGATCTACTCCATTCCATCTTTTTTGGTCAAGAGCAAATTCTAAGTGGAAGGCCATGTTTTGATACAAAAGATTATAGGTATTTTTAAAGAAGAATTTGAAATATTTCTAAGTATGGAAAGTCAACTCTTTTTCTTCAACTTTGACTCCATGTAACTTTCAGCTCAAGCATCCATTTGATTCAGTCCTTTTTCCATTGCAAATCTTGTAACCTTATCTTTCCAAAGCATCAAGAATTATGCCATAAGACCCTTTGAGTTGGAAATGCCATGGATTTGAATTTGGTAACTTGAAACTGAATTTTTCACAAAGTCAGGATTTTGAAATCTTTGTTTTGGCTTCTAATCATAAGTTTTCCACGCGTTTTTGTTTCTAATCATGATTAGCAACTTTCCAGAAGTGATTAGCATCATGAAACACACGGTTTGGCTGAGTTTTGATCAAGTTTATGTCACACTTTCTTCATGATACAAAGCCACATGAATTCCCTCCAAAACGCATCATTTGCTCTTTCTCTTGATCCCATTTTCTTCCCTATAAATAGAGGGTCATCCCCCATCCATTTTCCCAAGCTTAGAGAGCCAAGAACACCCTGCCAAAACCTCACACGAACCAACTTTTTTTTTAATTCAGATTTTGAAATTTAAGCTTCCTTTTCCAAAATTCTTTGCGCATTCATCATCCTTGAACTTTTTACAAACTCTCCAGCACTTAAACCAATCAAAATAACCCATAATTCAAGCTACAGAAGTCCAGTTTCAGAGCTTCTTACTTGAACTTTGAAAAGGTAGAATTCTCCACCAATTTAATCCAAATCAAGCACTAATCTATTCTACTCCTTTGTATGGTTCTAATGTTGCTTACAATTTTTAAATCCATTGAGAATTGAGAGAGAGAAATCCCAAATTGAAGGTGCTCGCTATTTTTTGAGTTTTTGATTCATAGCTCTCTCCATACTTTATATAAATTTGACGCGATGGTTGTGTTAGAATCGTCTTGAAGAGACGAGTTCAATGATGCTAGCCAGGGATCCTAATTTTTCCATTTGAAGGATCTCACAAAATCCCCATTGTAGGTTGTCTGGAGGTTGAAGACGATGACATATCTCGTCTCAGCCAATGATAGCGTGCCAAGCATTTTAATTTCATTGGTTGCCCTTTTTCTGATCACATGCGTGTTTCACTAAGGTCCATATCAAGCACAATGCGTCTGGTCCATTGGATTAGCTTACTAACGCGTTTTGACTTTGATCTGATGGTCCACATCTTTTTGGTTTTATTTTATTTTTTGATTTTATATTTTATTTGATTAAATTTTCAAAAATTCATAACTCATTTATTTTTTATCCAAAAATTATGAAAAAATTCACAAAAATACTTTGAATTATTTCTGATCTCATGGATATTTTTTCATATTTTTATTTTAACATTTGGTATTTTTTATATTTTTGTATTATTTGCTTTCATTTAATTACTTAAAAAATACTTTCTGACATTTTTTAATTCTGAAAAAAATTCATAAATATTATTTTGCATATTTTTGACTTTCTGGAAATTTTATGAAATTTTATGTTAAGGTTTACTATTTTTGATCTATTTTATGTTTGTTTTAGCAATTTTAAATAGTTTAAAAATAGTTTCTGACTTTTAAAAATCACCAAAATTTTTATAAAAATATTTGGATCCATTTCTGATTTTTTCTATGGCCTTATTTTTTATTTCTTGATTAATTTGAACGTAATTGATATTTTCCTCATTATTTTCTATTTTTTAAACATTTTTTAATTCTTTTAATGTATATATTAAATATATTATTATTTTCTGGCTGTCTTGGGTTGATTTTTTGATCATGACTTTATTAACATCATTGGATCCATGGTGTTGAGTTTAACTCCACAAAAAATGGATGAATGATTTTAATAATAGTTTGATTAAATTTTTAATTCAAAAGTGGTTTATTCATCTTATTGCCCTAATCCTCTTCATCTCACTCCATTCTCATTGCACTAAATGTTGTTGGAGCATGATCTCTATATCATGTCTCAAAATAAATGGTGCATAGATTGCTATTGACCGGCCTCAAAATAGGTGCGACTTCTATATAAGTCGACTTACGATTTCTTAACATAACGCTAAATTTTGTCTTGATTCGGATAAATGATCATTTGTGGCCCAAACTTATGATTGTAAGCCCAAGTATGTTAATTTGATCTCTTTGATCCAATAACCTTGAGATTCATTGTGTGGAGGCTTTGGTTCTACCAATCCTCTAATGGATCTACAACACATTTGGTCAACGCAGATCACTTAAACATCATTGATCATTAAATGGTACTTGTGAGAATTCCAAATGGATGATATACTTGACAAAAAGCAAATGCAACTTGTTGTGTGGAAGATTTGGTTCTACCAATCCTCTAATGAGTTCCAAATTCAAGTTTCAAGATGATCATCCAACTAACCACTAATTATTGACTTGTTTATCTTATGCTTTTATTATTTTTTATGCCTTATGTACTATTTATTTTTTTTAGCATTTACATTTTATGCCATTATCATCTTTGCTCATTTGAGCATTTATTTTCTTGCCATTTTTACTTTGCTCACTTGAGCTTTTCTTTTTCTTTCTTAAGATACTTAATAATCAACATAAACCCTAAAAACCTTTAATGGTACTTGGAATATTTGGTTACTACCCTTGGCATTATAGAGCATGAGACTTTTTCTTGGACTTAGGATTAGAAGCCTTGGCCTATCTTGGAGACCTTGTGATCTTATCTGATATTTTGTCTGGAGTTCTTGAGGTTTACCTCAAGACATTGGGTTGCTTGTTTGTTTTTGTGTGCAGGTTTTTGTGATTACATTCTCTGTTTGTAATCTGGAATTCACCTATATACAACTGTTACTCTGCTCAATTTTTGCGAAGACTTAATACACTTGAAGAGGTCTAGTATCTTTGCTTGCTTGGTTTCAATCCAATGAATGGGAATTCTATCTTGGCTCATAATGTCAAGCTTTGGCTTCTTGTTGGTTAGATGGTCCTTATCCTTAGCTTTTACCTTATGCTTTAGGATAACCCCTTCTTCTCCTCCCATCTTCTTTAATTTCAAAAATCTTCTCCCTCCTTTTGAAAACCCTTCTTGTTTTGAAACTAAACATTTTCATAATAAACTTGGACTTATGTCCATGCATTTTCAAAAACATTTTCATAAATAAACTTCAACGAAATTAATAATACCTTGACTTTTTTTGTGAGAAGAGTAAAAGTCAATCAATCTCATTTCAAACCATTTTTTCCATTCTTGGCTTCTATCTTTAAACTTTTCTCAAAAGGTTAGACTCTCGTCAATCCTTGTCGTGATGCAACAACTATACTTCTACAACATGTAGTGAAGTGAGATATTTTCCACTTGGATGCTGAGTGAGGCGTTGTTGATTTTAAAATCCAAGCCATATCCTCCACTTTGAGATGATGCAAATTCTCCTTTCTCATGGTTGTGGGTAGTAAGTATGTTTTCCACACGGACAATGACGATGATGTCTTATCTCTTAAAATCCACCAAAACATTTGTGTTTCAATTTTTAAAAAAAGAGGAACTACGTGTACCCTTATCCCCTATTGCATGAAAGGTGGTACATAGGCACTAAAGGTTCGCAACCGCAGCGGGTGCAAAAAATCATAAAAAATATATTTCTTGTCTCACCTCCACCATCCATTTTATATACAACACATTTTATAGTCAAAATATACAGATTTTTCAAAAAGGTTCCTGTGGAGCACCGTAGATGTTTAGGATGCTAATACCTTCCCTTTGCATAACCAACCCCTTACCTTGAATCTTTCCCCCTCTTTTCGGGTTATTCTCTCTTTTCCCATTCCTTTGGAAATAATAAAGCGCGGTGGCGATTTTTATTTTGATTTGTATAAAGTCTAGTCAATTCAATGGCTTAGTCTTGAACATTTCTACCGCTAGACCAGCTATCTCACTACTTTCTAATGGCCAACTTTGTTCAACTAAGGTTCTAAGGTCCGTTAGTGCTTACCAACCAAAGTGTCACACCACACATCTATCTCTACAACCATATCGGTCTATGCCGTACATTCTCTATGATCTGTTGTTGTTTACCTAAAAAGATGCCCCTAGATCTGGGTGTAGGATCTATAGTAACAACCCAAACAACCCTCTAAGGATAAAGCATACAAAGCAAGCAATTAAAACAGTTTTAAAATGAACTAACTCTTAAGGTAACCCCATTTTTTATATGTCCCTAACAGAGTCTCCAGTTCTGTGATACGTTGACAGAATCAACTGTTCATACTAGTTTTGTGTTTATGTTTGCAAATGTTGCAGTAAGCAAGAGTCGCCACCGACTTTTCTTTTATCCAAATTAAGAAAAGGGTGAAAAGAACAGAAAAATACCTTTTCGAGAATTTTCTGAGTAAGGGGGGTTGATTATGGAAATGAGAGTTGTTAACACCCTTTCCATCTGTAGTTATCTACGGCTCTTAGATGCTTAGCTCATTTTCTAAAGACCTTGTGCTTTGTGTTTTGAAAAAGTAGTTTGAAATTCCTTAGTGTGGAGATTTGCTTTGTGATAACTCTTGTATCAGTCCTCAAGAGTGTTGACAAAGTAAATATTTTTGAAAGTCATTTTTGAAATGTGTAAGTGTAAAAAAGTTTGTTCTTTTGAACAAGAATCTAACAGCTATCTACTTGTACTCAAAAAGGTTTGTTCTTTTCCTTCTTATCCTTTAGACAATGCTATCCTACTATTAGTGAGTAGGTAGCCCTATCGTTAGATGTATGAGGGACATTGAAGGGACGATACGGTCACAAAGGCAACTTGGCAAGAAATTTTAGTAATTGTCCTAAAGTTCTAAGATCACTTTTAACCGGGGCAACACCGAGAGAGTCATCGAGGGACTTGTGATCTTTTCAAACTAGAGGACCACAACTAAAACTTCTCACGTTTCGAGAATTATGACCGTTTTCCGAAGGCAGCCGAAGTGGGATACCCTGGAGGTGTGTATGTGAAATTTTGTTTAGTTCAGCTATTTATCTTGCACATTTAGGTTTACTAGCGTTTGCTTTCAGTCTTGTCATGCAATCCTAGTTACTAGTAGTTAATATGTACAGAAAAATGTAAAGTACAAAAATATAACCCTACACTATTATATGGCTTCGGGGAGGGGCATTTACAATGTACAAAGCTTGGGGGAAGAAAAATAAGGAAAGCGGTAAAAATACTAATTAGTCTATTACATTCAGTATACAGGTACAATAATGTAAAAATGCGAGAATAAATAACGCGCGAAAGGTAAAGACGTTTAAAGCCTAAAGCAAATCTAAATGAAATAAGAAAATCTTTTTTTGTTTATTTTTTAATTTGAGAAAATAATTAAATTAATTATCCTAAAGTTTATTTGGAAGATAAAGTTAATCAAGAAAAATAGTCTAAGTTCTTTTTTTAGTTTTTTATTATGACAAGAAAATAATTAAATCTAAATCAAGTCCTAAGTTCTAATTCATTTTAAATTAAAGAAAATAGTTAAAATATGTATTTAATTTATTTAAAAATTTAGTTTAATTAAAAAAATATTAACTTCATATTTTTTGTGATTTTTCTAATTATTTTTTAATTAATAAATAAAGGAAACAAAAATAAATAACACTACAACAATACAACAAAAATGTTAGATGGGCCTGATAGCAAAAAAAAACAGGGGTGTTGTTTGAAATTGCTGGGTCCAATTAAAATTAAGCCCAGGCTACACTGGATCAGGTGTGGAGCACTCTTGAGGGTGCTTGATGAGCTTGTGCGTTGGATGCTTTGACTTGGATCATAAATTCTTCTGATGGCTTGGATCAGATGGTGTATAATCTGCAATGGGCCATGAGGATCACTGGATCTGCACACAATTTATTAGAAAAGATAAAATTGCTGGACCTGGGATTCGAACCCAGGCCCTCTCCTTCACACATGCGCGCCTTTACCAATTAAGCCGCTTTACAATTCTCGTGTTATAACCAAAGCATTACCTTATATGTGAAATAAAGTCAAATATATTAAAAAACAATAAAAATGCGTGCTGGACTCCTTGAGCCAATGAGAGGACGACAACCAAGCTGTCGGAGTCAGCGACCGAAGTCAAACCTTCGATCACCTTCTCCGGCCAATCCAAAGCTTGTTTCCTGAAAAATACACAATTTAAAGCAAAACCAAGAGTCCTATCCTATGAAAAATAATGTTCTGGTTCTGAATCTGGCCTTAGATTGGCCTAAAAGTAATTGTATCACCCAGATCGAAGCTAAAGAGCTTCAAGACCCTAATAATGGCAAGTTGGCTTTTAAGCCTCAAAGCACATATGCCTTACGTCAAACTTGTCATAGGAATCATCTTGAGCGCGAATCAAACAACAAAAGAAATTAATATATCATAAAACTAGAGATATAAATTTGAAAATTTTACGAAAAAAAAGGTGGTTTCGATTTGGCACTTCTGGGCGTGTGATAGCTTGAATGAGGGTTGGTAATGAATCCTGGGAATCTCAGGATGTTGATGGAACCTTTGAATCGGATTGAAATAGACTGGAATTGGGTTTTTAGATTTTGACAACTTTGGAATTTTTTTGCAAATTTTGTAGAGTTCTTCTAGGCTGTCCTTTTTCGTCCTTTGAAGCTTTCTAGTGTGCTCCTTATATAGAGGGGGTGGAGTGGACAAGAGAAGAAAGGAATAAACAGCCATTAAGTTGGTGTTTTAAGGCCATGATTATCATTTTGAAACTTTGCCAAAGACAGGGTGTTGTACCCTAAAATTTACCCTCTTTATTTCGACCTTTTTGGCTTACATTTCATTATTATATACATGCATATCATTGGTTTTATTGTTATGGAACCAAGGTATATTTAGCAAACATCGTCAAGTTACAAGTGACGTTTATTTCGCCAACGGATGTTCTCAGTATTTTCCGTGCTCAAGATCGGTTCGTCGTTTCGCAACGATTTGAGGTTCAAAGACTCACAAGGTGACATATTCTCAAATTTAGGTTATGCTCAAGAGTCAATTATTTAAAGAAGGTCTCCGAATGTGTGAGTTATCTCAAAGAAATATGGTGAAAAAGTGTGCTGAAAGCGCCATTTTTACCCACTAAAAAATTAATAACTTGAAGATCGTAGCTTATTTTGAACCCGTTCCGGTGGCCAAAATTCCATCTTGACATCATCTACGTTTTTAACTCTCACGGCTGGAAGCCAATTTCGATCAGAAGGTCTTCAAAAATGCGGATTTATCACGTATTTTTGTACATAAAATTTGTGACAGAAGTTTAGTTGCGTCATGTTCAGGAAATCATAACTTTGTCGATTTTCATCTTATTGAGCTGTTCTGGCGCCAAAATTTCAAAAATTGAGTTGACTACGTTTTCACAAGAGGTATCGAGTTCGAACGATATCAAAAAGGCCTTCGTTTTTTACCCAGAGTACGCGTGACGCGCCGAAAATCCTGAATGCTGAATATTATTTCATCTGGGACGAAACTTCGAAAATTCATAACTCGATCAATTTTTATCGGATAGGTCCCATATTTTTACACAAGGTCACTGACTCAGAGATCTACAACTTTTCTTCCAAAGTCGAGACCGGGTTATTCTCTGATCAACACCAGTTTTTTATTGAAGAACGTGTCAGAGTTGACACTGAAGCCCAAAATAAGTTTGTCTGAGGTAAAACTTCAAAAATTCAAAACTAATTCATCGTTTATCCGATTGAGCCCATTTTCGAACAAGAGTTAGTTCTCGATGTCAGATACATTTTGTTTTCACATTTCAACTTAAAAAATTGCACTTAAGTTCCAGCGATTTAGCCTGGAATGCATCTGACTCAAGTGAACATTGGAGGCCCAATTGCATATTCAAAGCCCATATCTTTGCTCTAATTTCCATTATATAATCTCATTCTTTTCACACAAATAACAACAACAAAAAAAACATTTGCCACAACCCTGTCAAAAAATCAAATTCTTTCAAGAATCCTAAAAACCTTGAAATCCTTATTATAAACCCCCATCTCACTACAAACAAGCCATCCATGTTACAAACCCACATCTCACTACTTCTCCAGTAAAGGTAAGGCTGGTTTGATCTCCATGATCAAAAGGATATAGAAGCATTCATACATGCCATATCGGTTTTAACATTAAAAAATGTTCATATATTTATTTTCTTTGTATTTCATGATATAATAACTTATTTAATGTGTTCATGAGATTCAACATTGCAGATTTAGACATGGTCCCATGCAGGTTTATCACAAAGCGCTGAGGCCAAAACAAAACAACCACCAATACATGACTCATGGCAAGGCATGCATCCTGGGGAGGCTAAGGGCATGAGTTCAACACTCACCCCTATTGGTTTTGATTTTCTTCCTTTCTATTTATCCTTTTACCTATTTTCATTCATTCTGTTTAAAACCTTTTTTCATAAAACTTAACATTTTTCACAAACCTTTGATTTTTTATAATAAACTCGAATAATTAGTTTTAAGGTTTTTTTAATCTAATTTTAGGTTTTAAATTAACTTTTGGTTCAACATCCACCCCTGGCAATATGTATAATTTTGCTTATTTTTAACCTTTTTTGCCTCATTTCTTTCTCTTTAATATCTTCCTTAAAAACCCTAAATTCATATAAACTCTAATTTTATTTAAATAAGAAACCCTATTAATTGGCAAACTTAACTTTTTTTACAAACCCTAATTAATTTAGGTTTTAAAATTTTTTTATTATTATTAATTCTTTTTTTATTAACTCTTTAATTTAATTAATTACCTTTTTTTCGACAAATTAGGAAAACAATTAGGTTTTAGGTTTTCTTTGTAATTAACCCTTTAATTAACCATTTTTTTAACAAATTAGGATTAGGTTTTTGTTTTAGTTAGTAAGTGAATTTTTGGCTTTTTTTTCCATTTATTAATAAATTAAGTTAATTAACTTTTTTTATTAAAATTAGTTAGAATTAGGTTTTTTAATTAACTTAAAATTATTTTCTATAAAAAACACCAAAAACATTAACTTAGAATTTTAGGTTTTAATTTTTCCTTAATTTTTTTATTTATTCTTTTACATTTTAATTTCTAGGAAAATCGTATAGGTCGCATTATCAATGTAATAGCGTAGATTTATCTTTTCTCGCATTTTTTTTCTAATTATGTAATTGTTTCCGGGATGTAATAGTTTTAGGATTTCTTTTTCTCCCTCTTCACTATTATGTAACTGCCCCAAAGTTTTGTAATAGCTTAGGTTTACATTTCCGCCTTTATCTCCTGCTACTATATTTTATGCAATGCTTAAATTAATAAGATTGTATGGAAAGATAAAAATGAACGATAGAAAACCCTAATTGTAAGATAAATATAACTGAAAAAACATATTGTTCCACACTTGCACCCCTAGTTTACTCCCCACTTGGTTGCCTTCGGAAACAATGGTCATGTCCCTAGAACGTAGGGATACCCTTAGCAAAGACCCTCAGTTAAAGTCATCATAAAGATCATAGTCCCTCAATGTCCTTCGAGTTGCCTACGAGAAATGATCTTGTCCCTCGATGTTGCCTACGAATATATGATGACAATCCCTTCGAAATGCTAAGGTATCCTTACATGTTTCCTTCAATGACCATTTCGTCCCTTTCAATAGTCCCTCAAACTCCAACGACGGTGCTACCTATTTCTCAATAATGGGATAGCATTGTCTAAAAGGAAAATGAACATACTTTATCGAGTAGGTAGAAAACTCTTAAGTACTTGTTCAAAACAAACTTTTTCACACAAACACTTTTCAAATAAAGTTTTCAAAAACAACTTCGCAGCACTCTTGAGGACGGAAACAATGGTTAAAACAAAGTAAAACAAAACTTTTCAAAATAAGCACACACAAGCAATTTCAAAATGAGCAAGTACCAAAGAGCCCATGGAAAACCATGGATAGAAAGGGTGCTAACATCTTCCCTTTCTATAATCCACCCCCCGTACTCAGAAACATCTCGAAAAAGGTTTTTTCTGTTCTTTTTCCTTTTCCATGTTGGATAAAATAAAAGTCGGTGGCGACACTTGCTTACCGCAACATTTTGCAAACAAAAAATGCAAACTAGTATTAACAGTCGGTTCTGCCACCGTATCACAGAACTCGCGACTCTGTTGGGGATATATAAAGTGGGGTTTACCTTAGGATCTAGGTCATTTTAAAATTGCTTTCTTGTTTTTCCTTTCCTGCTTTAAATTCAAGGGTTTTTATTTGGGTATTATTAAAGATTCTACACCCGGATCTGGGGACACTTTTTAGGTAAACAACAATAGATCCTGGAGACTGTACAGCATATACCGATATGGTTTAAGTGATGGCTGTGTTGGTGTGACACTTTGGTTGGTATCGGTATCCTTCATGGGGAAACGAGGAGAATACGGGGCCGCCGCGTGGTATCTTGAAGCACTAACGGACCTTAAAACCTTAGATGAACCAACTTGGCCATTAGAAAGTAGTGAGATAGTCGGCCTCGGTATAAAGCTAAAGATTGGTTGATACTCGACGCTACACTCATTGAGATCAGACTTTCGGGATATTTCGGCCGCAAGAAAAGATTGCTTAAGCTGAAACAATACCCGATAAAGGATGATCAATGAAATTGATAATCTTTAGAACCCGGTTACTTCTCTAAGACAGGTTTGAAACCAACTAAGCTTCAAGAGGGTATGACCTTAAAACTCAAGCAAGCCTTAAACCTAAGGACTTGGTTCGATTTGTCTGTGTTTGCTATACCTATGATTTATCATGACATCATAAACATCATACCATAGCATATCATGACTAACCATTTCAAGGATCTCGAGGGCCTGTGATGCAGGTTATGATAAATTAGATGTCTAGCAAGGGACAAGGGGGTTTATTTTCCTCTAGCCAATATCGTCAGAAGACCAAAACTCAAAAACTTGAGTCAGGGGCTATGACACACTTAATATGGTGAGCTTGCCTCTCGTAGAAGGATTCTCAACTATACAAAGTTCTTCAATCAAAGCTGCAAAATTCAACTTCAGATATTTTCTTGTTTACCCCGCGAGATCCTTGAAAACATTGCATACATATATAATACATATCATTGCATGAGCAGGTTTCAAAGCAGGTCTCTCATGTTCTCGCTATTTATTTCAACAATGGTTCTCCAACAAGACAACAGAGATCTCCAAGCTCAAGATGCCCAGTTCAAGGAATTTCTCCCGAATCTATCCAAGGGGCAAGAAGACCTGAAAAAACTCTTCACCGGGAATCTGACCAAGGAACGTCCTGACAACAACAAGGATGAACAATTGGAACAACTGCAAGCTGAGGTAGAAGCAATGAGAATCCAAATGATGGGGCAGATGGTTCTTATCCAAAACTTAGCTCGAGGACAAGAAGGGCTAAGAGCCTTCCTCAACAAGCTTCACCAAGATGGATGCAAATCCATGAAAAAAACAGTTAAAATTGTGGATCAAGACATTAATCAGCCCCCAGTGAGAGAAGAGGTTGGTTTGGTCAGGAACAGACCTTTCCAGATTGTTACTACATCATAAGCCCAACCAAAACCTCTCCAACGACAACGGGGCAATCGGCATAAGAAGAATACATCTGAAAGACACTTCACCGAAATCAACATGTCATTGGCTCAAGCATTGCAACGCATGTTGAAGGTTAAGTTCGTTATGTTAAGGGACCCTCCTCAGAATCCCAACATAGCCTCTCCAAGGTACAATCCAAATGCAAGATGTGCGTACCACTCCAAAAGTCCTGGACATGACACCAACAATTGTTGGGCGTTGAGAAATAAAATTCAAGACATGATTGATGAAGGAGCGCTAGAATTTTCACAAGACGGTCAGGCTGAGTTCTTCTTCCATCCCTCCAAGGCATACCATCGAAAGTGATAAGTTCTCACAAGAAGAATTTTCGTTCATTAGAATTTTCAATGTGTAATTTTATTTTGATTTGTTTGAACATTTATTCATATCAAACCTCATTATTTCATCAATGCATTGCACATGTTTGTCTTGAATCAATTAATTAATATTCACTATTTCGAAAATGCATTCTTATTTCCTTTTGTGATATTCAACTCTCAATTAAAAACTCTAAGCCTTAGAGGGAGGATGACGAAAATGATACCACAATCTCTACAATACGCTTTCGAACAGACCCCGCTGATGATGTATAGGTGTTGTTTCAAATCCTAAACAGTGGAGTTATAAGGAAGATAATCCCTAGTCAACCCCTTTGAGCCAAAGAAGTAGGAGTTTTTCTTTCACACAAATTAAAACCCTTAATCATAACCTAGGGAAGGGTAGTTTTCTCAGTTAATTCAGAGGCACATTCAGCCACAATCTACCGCTTCGTACACAATGAATGGCATCGATGACGTTCTTCCAAAACAAAAGACAGTGATGGTTCCGTATAATTGTCAAGACAATCAGTCATTATCTCTCGAAATAAAAGCCCATTAAGTCAAAACCTATGAAGGAGACTTAAGAGAAAAATCGGGGCATCCCACTGTCTGTAATCACAAAAGTAACAGTTCTGGCAAAAAAAGGGATAACGAAGAAAAAAAAGAGGTTACTACAAATCCTCGACAAAAAGAAGATTACAAAAATGACTGCCTTTTCAAAACAAATGTTTAATTTCTGAATCATCACCAAGTATTAGAGCAAAGATTCCAGACTTAATCGAGATCTAAACGCACAATTAACTGAGCATAGGACTGAAGAACATCACGAAGAGCGGGTTGGGTATAAATAAAATTTGAGCCTTTATCCTTTGTGTCTTGAACTATGAACCAGGCCACGTTATAACCCAAATTTGGTTTTACTACACAAAACACATTTTCAAAAAATTTTCAAGACAAACATGAGTTTTGCATTCTTTACATGACATTGTTTGCATATGACTAATTGTTTCACAGTAGAGAAATCTGCACAATGGATATTCAATGAACAAACATCCTCTCAATGGACAGAATCACCTCAGCGGGAAAGACACTTCCAATAACAGGTCTTCCATAAGCAAGGGGCATGCCATGATGTCTAAACACACCTGGGGCAGTCTTTCCAAAAGTTCCAAATAACCAGGGGCAGATCTCAATCTGAATCGCCTGGGGCATTACGCACGCATTCCAGCAACGAATCATGTGCCATCAAGAAAACATTTTTGACAGTACTACAACACAACACTATGGACAATGACAACTATCTACATCCTGAAAGCATGGACATGGTCGGAAAATACTATGCATAACAAAGACCCGCTAGGTTTACATACCTAGGCAAAAATAAGGGCATTCCGGCGAACCAAAAGGGTTCCGGCAAAAATTAGGGATAAAAAATGAAAAAATCGGTACACACGGCAAGTCGAAAACCCGAAAGGGAGGCTTGGGCAAAAAAGGGTATCCCGGTGGACTGAAAACCCGAAAGGGCAGTCCAGGAAAATGTTAGGGATTTAAAACGTACGACTATGTCCTGTCACCTGTCTATCAGTGGAACACTTATACCTTGATCAGCATTCATCAAGAGCACCATAATTCAGATACAGTTTATATATGCTCCAGATACGGATGCTATTCTGATACTCATTCAGATTCAGCTTTCAGATACAGTTCAGATACACTTCAAATAAGGATGCAATTCTGACACTCATTCAGATTCAGCTTTCAGATACGGTTCAGATACGCTCCAGATATGGATGCCATTCTAACACTCATTCAAATTCAGCTTTCAGATACAGTTCAGATACGCTCCAGATACAGATTCCATTCTGATACTCATTCAGATTTAGCTTTCAGATACAGTTCAGATACGCTCCAGATACGGATGCCATCCTGATACTCATTCAGATTTAGCTTTCAGATACAATTCAGATACGCTCTAGATACGGATGTCATTCTGATAATCATTCAGATTCAGCTTTCAGATACAGTTAAGATATGCTCCAGATATGGATGCCATTCTGATACTCATTCAGATTCATCTTTCAGATACAGTTCAGATACGCTCCAGATACGGATGACATCCTCATACTCATTCAGATTCAGCTTTCAGATACAGTTCAGATATGCTCCAGATACGGATGCCATTCTGATACTCATTCTGATTCAACTTTCAGATACGGTTCAGATAAGATCCAGATACGGATGCCATTCTGATACTCATTCAGATTCAGCTTTCAGATATAGTTCAGATACACTCCAGATACGGATGCCATTCTAATACTCAATCAGACTCAGCTTTCAGATACAATTCAGATATGCTCCAGATACAGACACATTCTGATACTCATTCAGATTCAGCTTTCAGATACAGTTCAGATGCGCTCCAGATACGGATGCCATTTTGATACTCATTCAGATTCAGCTTTCAGATACAGTTCAGATATGCTCCAGATACGGATGCCATTCTGATACTCATTCAGATTTAGCTTTTAGATACAGCTCAGATACGCTCCAGATACAGATGTCATTCTGATACTCATTCAGACTCAGCTTTCAAACACATGTTTCAGATACAGTTCAGATACGATCCAGAGACGGATGTCATTCTGACACTCAATTGACACATGTTTCAAATACAGTTCAAATACGATCCAGAGACGGATGTCATTCTAACACTCATTCAACACATGTTTCAAGTACAATTCAGATACGATCCAGAGATGGATGTCATCCTGACACTCATTAAATACATGTTCAAGTACAATCACGATATAGATCTATTCACAAAATCTCCGCATATACCCCGTCCATCATGGTACAAGGGGCAAAGACAGTTGGAAGCAAAGTCATTATCACATACAAGCCAGTGATAGCTATATTCCCCACAGAGTCGAGACAATCAAGGTCCGACCTCCGTATCCCCAAGCAGGAATTCCTTCCCCAGCAGGTTCCTTCAGAAAGCTGATATCTGCATTCCCCAACCGAGTTTTATAACCATGAGTAGTTTATAAAGCCATCTCCCGAGAAGAGTTTATTTCTCTGACAGCGGAAGCTTAATCTCCAATAGAGATCTTCTCTCCAGCAATGGAAGTTCATCCACATCTGAGTTTATTTCTCCAAATCAGCAGATTTTCCAACAGAGTATCTCCCTTCCCCACAGAGTCATTCCCCTGCAGGTTATTCTCAGACAGAATCTATCCCGGCAGAATATTCTCAAGCAGAACGGATATAAATCCCCGGCTAATCATCTTTGGTCACTATCCCTAGCGGAAACAAAGAACTTAACTCCTTATACTCTCCAGCAGCAGTCTAGGATTTATTTTCCCCGGCTAGAGAATATCACAATAGCATTGCATATCCATACATCATGGCATGTGCATACATATTATACAGCACAATCTCATTTATTTTGAGAACATCATTACTCAATACATTTCATACATCATGACATTACATACGACTAACTATTTACCTTTTAGGGAAAGATGCAATCAAGTTCTCACGAGTTCTCTCTGGTTCAGTCAAACTAACACCAAGGTTTCTATTCCAGTTAAAGATACTCTAACACTTTTCAAGATTTTCTCTGGTTCAGTAAAACCGACACTGAGGTTTCTATTCTAGTTGAAGATGCTCTAAGACTTTCCTCTGGGTCAGCTAAATCGCCGCTAAGATTCCCCTAATTTCTATGCCAGTCAAAGTTAATACGAGACCTCTCCCGGGTTCAGTCAAATCGATACTAAGATTTCTCTCCCAATTGAAGTTCTCACAAGTTTTCCCTGGTTCAGTCAAATCGATACTAAGATTTCTATTCCAGTTCAAGCTATGAAGCCCGAAAATCGACCAGATAATATCTTGATTTCTCCAAAATACTATGAAGCCTGGAATCGACTAGATAGTGGTATATCTCAAATTCAAGCTATGAAGCCCGAAAATCAACCGGATAACAGTACAAAATACTATGAAGCCTGGAATCGACCAGATAGTGGTATAAGACACTGTGAAGCCTGGAGCACGACCAGATAACAGTATAAGACGCTGTGAAGACTGAAGCACGACCAGATAGCGACAAGAGACACTGTGAAACCTGGAGCACGACCAGATAACAGTATGAGGTACTGTGAAGCTTGGAATTCGACCGGATAGCAGTTTACTCGGCCAATTACTATTGAAGGTTGGAAACAACCGGATATTAGTATGCCTTAAATTCAAGTTGAAACTCGGATCCGACCGGATAACCACTTAATTTCTTCTGAAGCCTGGAACACGGCCAAATAAGAATTGAGAAATTGCAAAGCCTGGAGCACAACCAGATAGCAAGTTTAATCTCATCTCCCCAGTAAGTCACTGTGAAACCTGGAGCACGACCAGATAGCAGTTAATCTTATTATCCTCAACAAATCACTGTAAATCCTGGAGCACGACCAGATAGTTGTTCACTTTCACCTCCTCGACTAAGATATGATTTCCCAGTAGAGTAACGGACAACTGAAGCTCCTAAAATTCTATTTCTCCCAAGACAGAGACCAACATTCCTCAGCAGATTCCTCCTCAACGACAGGGACAAGAATTCTCATCAAAGGAATATCGCGGGAAATCAACATCCTCTAGATGTCATCTTTAAGCCCATCTCCGAAGATTCTCCGTCATATCTTCCGGATGGCATCTTTAAGCCCATCTCCGACGACTTTCAGTCATCTTCTCCAAATGGCATCTATAAGCCCATTCCCGAAATTATCTACATAGTCAAGCATCATTACAGACGAGTGCAAATTTATGGGCACTCTAATGTTCAATCATCTTCCACCTTCAGATCACGAAAGGCAGACAAGCCAATCTAAATCTTCATATTTAAGAAGATTGAACAGGGGCAGCTGTTGTACCCCAAAACTTACCCTCTTTATTTCAAACTTTTTGGCTTACATTTCATTATTACATACATGCATATCATTGGTTTTATGGTTATGGAATCAAGGTATATTTAGCAAGCTTTGTCAGGTTACAAGTGACGTTTATTTCGCCAACGGATGTTCTCAAAGTATTTTCCGTGCTGAAGATCGGTTCGTCGTTTCGCAACGATTTGAGGTTCAAAGACTCACAAGTCCAATCCGGCGCGTCATATTCAGGTGCTCTTTTGCTAAGATATCCCAGGTGACATATTCTCAAATTTAGTTTATGCTCAAGAGTCAATTATTTAAAGAAGGTCTCCGAATGTGTGAGTTTTCTCAAAGAAATATGTTGAAAAAGTGTGCTGAAAGTGCCGTTTTTACGCACTAAAAATTTCATAACTTAAAGATCGTAACTCGTTTTAAACCCGTTTCGGTGGCCAAAATTCCATCTTGATGTCATCTATGTTTACATGTCTCACGGCTGGAAGCCAATTTCAATCAGAAGGTCTTCAAAAATACAGATTTATCAAGTTTTTCGTACAGAAAATTTGTGACAGAAGTTTATTTGCGTCATGTTCAGAAAATCATAACTTTGTCGATTTTCATCGTATTGAGCTGGTTCCGGCGCAAAAATTTCACAAATTGAGTTGACTACGTTTTCAAAAGAGGTATCGAGTTCAAACAATATCCAAAAGGCCTTCGTTTTTTATCCATAGTGCGCGTGACGCGCCGAAAATCCAGAATGCTGAATATTATTTCATCTGGGTCGAAACTTCGAAAATTCATAACTCGATCAATTTTTATCGGATCGGGCCCATCTTTTTACACAAGGTCACTGACTCAGAGATATACAACTTTTCTTCCAAAGTCGAGACCGATTTATTCTCCGATCAATACCAGTTTTTTATTGAAGAACGTGTCAGAGTTGACACCGGAGCCAAAAATAAGTTTGTCTGAGGCGAAACTTCAAAAATTCATAATTAATTCACCGTTTATCCGATTGAGCCTATTTTCGGACAGGAGTTAGTTCTCGATGTCGACTACATTTTTTTCTTCATATTTCAACTACAAAAATTACACTTAAGTCCCAGTGATTCAGCATGGAATGAATCAGACTCAAGTAAACATTGGAGGCCCAATTGAACATTCATAGCCCATATCTTTGCTCTAATTTCCATTATATAATCTCATTCTTTTCATACAAAGAACAAAAAATATATATATATTTTCCACAACCCTATCAAAATATCAAATTCTTTCAAGAACCCTAAAAATCTTGAAATCCTTATTACAAACCCCAATCTCACTACAAACAAGCCATCCTTGTTAAAAACCCACATATCACTAGTTCTCCGGTAAGGGTAAGGTTGGTTTTATCTCCATGATCAAAAGGATATAGAAGCATTCATATATGCCATATCGGTTTTAACATTAAAAAATGCTCATATATTTATTTTCTTTGTATTTTATGATATAGTAACTTATTTAATGTGTTCATAATATTCAACACTGCAGATTTAGACATGGTCCCATACAGGTTTATCACAAAACGCTGAGGCCAAAACAGAACAACTACCAATACATGACTCATGTCAAAGCAGACATCCTGAGGAGGCTAAGGCCGTGCGTTCAACACTCACCCCTATTGGTTTTGGTTTTATTCCTTTCTATTTATCCTTTTACCTATTTTTATTCTTTTTGTTTAAAACATTTTTCATAAAACTTAACATTTTTCACAAACCTTTGATTTTTTATAATAAACTGGAATAATTAATTTTAAGGTTTTTTTAATCTAATTTTAGGTTTTAAATTAATTTTTGGTTCAACACCCATCCCTGGCAATATGTATAATTTTACTTACCCTTTTTGCCTCGTTTCTTTCTCTTTAATATCTTCCTTAAAAACCCTAAATTCATATAAACTCTAATTTTATTTAAATCAAAAACCCTATTAATTGGCAACCTTAACTTTTTTTACAATCCCTAATTAATTTAGGTTTTAAATTTTTATTATTATTATTAACTCTTTTTTTATTAACTCTTTAATTTAATTAATTAACTTTTTTTCTACAAATTAGGAAAACAATTAGGTTTTAGGTTTTCTTTGTAATTAACCATTTTTTTAACAAATTAGGATTAAGTTTTTATTTTAGTTAGTAACTGGATTTTTGGCTTTTTTTCATTTATTAATAAATTAAGTTAATTAACTTTTTTATTAAAATTAGTTATAATTAGGTTTTTTAATTAACTTAAAATTATTTTCTACAAAAAACACCAAATACATTAACTTAGAATTTTAGGTTTTAATTTTTCCTTAATTTCTTTTTATTTATTCTTTTACATTTTAATTTCTAGGAAAATTGTATAGGTCGCATTATCAATGTAATAGCGTAGATTTATCTTTTCTCGCATTTGTTTTCGAATTATGTAATTGCTCCCGGGATGTAATAGTTTTAGGATTTCTTTTCCGCCCTCTTCACTATTAAGTAACTTCCCCAAAGCTCTGTAATAGCTTAGGTTTACATTTCCGCCTTTATCTCCTGCTACTATATTTTATGCAATGCTTAGATTAATAAGATTGTATGGAAAGATAAAAATGAGCGATAGAAAACCCTAATTGAAAGATAAATATAACTGAAAAAACAAATTGTTGCACACTTGTACCCCTAGGGTACTTTTCATTTGGTTGCCTTCGGAAACAATTGTCATGTCCCTCGAACATAGGGATACCCTTAGCAAAGACCCTCGGTTAAAATCATAAAGATCATAGTCCCTCATTATCCCTCGAGTTGCCTACGAGAAATGATCTTGTCCCTCGATGTTGCCTACGAATATATGATGACAGTCCCTTCGAAATGCTAAGGTATCCTTACATGTTGCCTTCAATGACCATTTCGTCCCTTTCGATAGTCCCTCAAACTCCAACGACGGTGCTACCTATTTCTCAATAATGGGATAGCATTGTCTAAAAGGAAAACAAACAGACTTTTTTCGAGTAGGTAGAAAACTCTTAAGTACTTACTCAAAACAAATTTTTTCACACAAATACTTTTCAAACAAAGTTTTCAAAAATAACTTCGCAACACTCTTGAGGACAGAAACAAGGGTTAAAACAAAATAAAATAAAACTTTTCAAAACAAGCACACACAAGCAATTTAAAAATGAGCAAGTACCTAAGAGCCCATGGAAAACCATGGATAGAAAGGGTGATAACACCTTCCCTTTCTATAATCCACCCCCCGTACTCAGAAACATCTCGAAAAAGGTTTTTTCTGTTCTTTTTCCTTTTCCTTGTTGGATAAAATAAAAGTCGGTGGCGACTCTTGCTTACCGCAATATTTTGCGAATAAAAAAATACAAACCAGTATTAACAGTCGGTTCTGCCACCGTAGCACACAGGGTTTCTTGTCCTTTTTTTCTTCTGAATTTGCTATGGACTTGGACACATTTGACTTTCAAATACCCTCCTTTGAATGACTCTGATTGCCTCCTTCGAATAGCTTAGAGTCTTAATTTGAAGTGTTCAGAAACCTCCTTATTAGAGCTTCTTCGATTGAGTCTATCTACTTGCCCTAGTTGCTTGATTCAAACAACTCAAACGAAAACTTCAATATGGCCAATCGAAAACCTCCTTTGTCACCACCTTCAAATTTTAATGCATAAAAAGCCTGGGCCTGGCCACATGTAGGACCAAGACCCATCATAAGACAAGCTTGTATTCAACACCCACGTGTCCTTCGAATGGGCCAATGAATACTTATTCGAAGGGACCTCATGAATGTGCCTTCGAAGCGACTAACATGCGTGTCGAAGTATGAAAAACTATTTCAAAGGGGACCATTGCCCAGTTGAAGCTGGCACAAAGGAAACAATGCCTTGTGTGTGTTAGCATGAGGCAGGTCAAAGCAAGTGTCAAAGAGGCCATCGCCTGGTGAATCGAATCAGGCATGGAGGAGGTATTTTCCTTGTTGGTCGAAGAAAGATTTTTGCCTAGTGGATTAAAGGCAAATCTGAAGAAGTAGTGCGCTAAAGGCAAGCTGAAAATGAGCCTTTGCCTTGTGAATCAAAGCATGTTTGAGGAAGACCTTTGTCTTGTGAATCGAAAACCAGTAAAAGGGGTCTTTTGCATTGTAGATATCAGGCAAGCTGATGGGCCTTTGCCTTGTGACACCAAGGCAAGCATGAGGAAGTTTTTAACTAGTAGAACCAAGACAAGCATGAAGAGGCATATGTGCGCTGATGACAAGCTATGGGGGGCCTTTTACCAATGGAAGTTTTGTGAACTAATCTTAATCCAAGGAGACTCAGCGCCCGATCGAAGCTTGTACTGCTGGTGAATCTAAACACACTTGTAGGGGATTCTTGCTTGTGTGCTAATGGTACACACAAAGGGATTATTTTCCTAGTGCGCTGAGGGCACGCATAGAGGGAACTGCTGGAATGATACTCGTGGACCAAAGCTTGCTCGAAGGGGAACCAACTCACAATCTAAGTTGATGGGACAATGTTTGGTCAAAGGGTTTTAAGAGCCCATATGAAACTTGATATTATGCCAATCGAAGGGCACTATTTAACTTCCAATCGAAGGACATTATTTAAATACCAATCGAAGGACATTGTTGAACAGCCAATCGAAATACACTTTGCTAACATTCAAAAATTTCATTTTTCTTTAACCAAGTGTTTGTGACCACCCATATAAGAGAAAAACATGCAAAATATGAGAGGGCAAATTTTGGGATACAACAGGTCTCATCAAGTCCATGTGAAGAAGTTCCAAAACTTTTGATGTAGTAAGATGTTGAATCTTTTGATGTGACATCTTAGTCTGCTTTTCAATTTGACAATCATCACATACCCTTCCTTCTTCTATCTTGAGCTTAGGAATCCCTCTCACTGCTTCTTCAGATATAATTCTCTTCATACCTTTCAGATGCAAGTGCCCCAATTCTTGATGCCATAGTTTAACTTTATTCTCTTTGGCTAAAACACATGTTAAGGAAATGTTTAACTCTTGAGGAACCCATAGATAATAGTTGTCTTTAGATCTGATTCCTTTCATGATAACTTCATTATTTTCATTGCATGCAAGGCACTCTTCCTTGGAGAAGTTAACATTGTATCCTTGATCACATAGTTGGATTATACTTATCAGGTTAGCAGTTAACCCTTTTACAAGTAACACGTTATCAAGCTTAGGAACTCCTGAACAGTCAAGCTTGCCAACACCTTTGATTTCTCCTTTTTCTCTATCACCAAAAGTCACATAACTGGTGGAATGAGATTTGACATCCACCAACAGATTCTTGACACCTGTCATGTGTCTAGAACAGCCACTGTCAAAGTACCAGTAATCTTTGGTTGATACTCTAAGAGAGGTGTGAGCAATGAAACTACCAACTTTGGACTTGGGAACCCACTGTTTCTTCTTTTTGCTTATTTGGGGAATATTATCAGTTTCGGGAGGAGTATTTTTAGGATACCCATACAGCTTGCAACAGGAGGGCCTTATATGTCCAAGCCTTCCATTGTGATGACATCTCAAGGATTGGGGATTCTCTCTGATGTGATTAAGCTTTTTCTTCCCATGATGTTTGCCATGATGTCCTTTCTTCACATGAGGTTTCCCAAGATGTCCTTTCTTATCATGATATTGAGACATTTGATTCGACATCTTTGGTTTAGGCTTGGCATGTGAGGAAAAATATGAAGGCTCTTCTGATTTAGGTTCCTTTTTCTCATTGAAACCTAAACCACTCTTATCTCCTGTCACTCTTTCTGCTTGGAGAATTTCATCTAATGTGTCAGACCCATTATTCAGCATCTTGAGAGATTTGACCATTCTATCAAGATTTGAATTTAGAGAGGACACTTCACTTTTCATATAATAAATAGTTTTAAGATGCTCTTCCCTTTCCTCCTTCAGCTAAGTTATGATGGATTTCTGTTTCTCCCCTTCAAGACACACTTCTGCACTTCTGAGACATAATTCTTTGTATGAAGCATCTAACTCATCCAAGGTTAGTTCCCCTATCACTAGACTCTTCATCAGATACATATTTACCTGTCAATGCTTTAACATATTTGGAAGATTCTTCAAGATCACTCTCTGAGTCCTCTTCAGACAAAGTAACTGATATATTCTTCTTATGTTTCTTAAGATATGTAGGAAATTCAGCTCTAATGTGACCAAAGCCTTCACATTCATGACATAGAAATCCCTTCCCTTGAGTAGATTTTTCTTCAGTCCCTTTTCTTCCAAACTCATTTGACTTATGGATGTCAGATGAGATGTTCTTGACATTTGATCTTTGGTTCCTGTCCATTCTTTTTATCACTTTGTTAAATTGTCTTCCAAGCATAGCTAAGGGATTTGATATTCCTCAATCTGTATCCAAATCACAGTCCTCCTCTTCATCTTCAGTATTTGATACAAAGGCTATGCTTTTGTTTTTATTTTTAGATCTTTTATTCATTATTAAATCAAATGTTAGAAGGGATCCAACAAGTTCATCCACTTTCATTTTGTCAATGTCTTGAGCTTCTTCTATAACAGTTACTTTCATATCAAATCTCTTAGGAAGAGACCTGAGCATCTTTCTCACAAATTTATCTCCAGGTATTTTCTCTCCTAAAGCACTGCAGGCATTAGCAATTTCAAGAATGTTCATATAGAAGTCATTTATACTTTCATCATCCTTCATTCTCAAATTATCAAATTTTATAGTGAGCAGCTGAAGTCTTGACATCTTAACTTTGGATGTTCCTTCATGAGTAGATTGAAGAATCCCCCATGCATCCTTAGCAACTTCACATGTATTCACCAATCTGAAAATATTCTTGTCAATTTCATTGAATATAGAATTAAAGGCTTTAAAATTTCCAAGAGCAATTTCATCTTCTTCCTTAGACCAATCTTCTTCTGGTTTTAATTCAGAAGTAGGTTCTCTATTCTCTCCAAATTTGACAGGGTGTTTCCATCCACTTAAAACCGCTTTCCAAGCCCTGTTGTCTAAGGACTTTAAAAAGGCAAGCATACATGGTTTCCAGTAGTCATAATTGCTTCTATCCAGAATGGGTGGTTTGTTCACAAATCGTCCTTCCTTGTCCATAGTACCAGAAAGTATCTTCCCTGGATCTCACCCAGATAAAGGGCAGGATGCCTGCTCTGATACCAATTGAAATTCTGGTATCAGATATGTGATGTCGAATGAGATGTCACGACATAAATATATGTTTGCAAGTAAGGTGCAGTAAAATCAAAAGCAGTAAAAACACAAGAGATTGTTCACCGACAAACACTTACCTCTTGAAGTGAAAACTCAGAACACATATGGGGGCTTCCAGGTGCAACTAAATGATTGATTAAGCTTCCTTGGACCTCTCTGAAGTTGTTCCAATCCTTACTTTGTGCTGAACGTGTATGAATCTCTCCAACCAAGTCAATATGTAAGCTTCAGATATGGAGTTTAGAGGATGATGAAGATGGTGTTACAGAAGTGTAAAAAGTGTTTGGATGTGTTATATATGATGTATGTAAGGTGTACGGATGATAAAAAAGACAAACACACGAGTGGATTTGAAGTTGTGTGTTGGAAGCTTCAAATGTGAAGCAATGTTTCTTGATGATTCTGAGTTTGAGAGTGTTTGAGGGCTTGTGAATTCATGTATTATCATACAAATGATATCTCTATTATAGGAAAGAGGTTTTGGAGGTTGAAACAACCAGATTTGTAAGATCACAAGTTGTGGTTTAGAAGCTTAGTTTTGAAGTAACTTTGAAGAAACATTGTTCTAATGCATTGTAGGATGGTTGGTAGGCTTAGATATGGTTCTTCTGAGCATTCATGTTAAGTGTGATCAGAATAAACAAGTTAGAGGCTCAAGGAGTGGACTTTGTGATTAAAGTGATCTTTATGTAAATGGATATGGAGCTTTTTGCAATTTCATCCAAAAATGGTAAGATCAAGTGGATAAAGCTTCAAATCCTTTTGTAATGCACCATAATTTCGTGTAAATATATGATTATGTGGAGATTTAGAAGCAACATGGCCTGAAAAGTGAGATTGCATGGTAATGTTATGAGATTTGCTCTTGAGTTCTTCATAAAATGACTTCACATTCAAGCATGAAATGCCTTACTTCATCTCTTCAATTCTCCTTGCTCAAGCATGATAAATTTGTGTTCTTGGACATTTTGGAAAGCTTGAAACATTGTCTACAACTTTCATGTTTACCACTTTGGATAAATCAAATGGGAACTTGGTGGAAATTGGCCAAGAAATTGAGATGAAAAACTGACCAAAACTTGTTGAATAATTTCTAAGTGTTGGATAAAAATAATCAGAACTTCATGGGCTCATATCTACTAATTTAAGCATTTTTTGAGAATCATCCCACATTAACAAAGTTGTAGAATTCATCAATCCTTACAACTTTAATGTTGAAAGTTTTCTTTGAATCAACTTGGATCTTAGTGAAAAATGGTCATGAAGTAGTGACTTTGTTAAGAACAAAACACTTAGAATTTTTCTAAGTGTTGGAAAATTTTCCAACTTTTGACTTTTGTTAACTTTCTTGATTCTTGATGATCAAGTTTGATAGTTTTGAATGTTTTTATGATCCTTGATTTTTGAATTCCAAAGTTGACCAAAAAGTCAAAGTTTGGCTTTTGTGTGATTGTTGACTTTTCATCAATTGATTCAATTCTTCAACTATCAATCACTTCATCTTTGGAAATATCTTGAGCCATGTAATTAGGTCAAGATGTTGTATTTGAGCTCTTTAGATCATGCTTCAAGCCATTAGGTCATGCACTAGGCCAAAAGTCAATGATCAGTCATCCTCAGTCAAAACCCTAATTTGGCAAATTTTGACCTTTGATGATTTGAGGGCTTTCCTTGAGGAATCATGATCAACCCTTGATAAAATAATGAATATCACCTCAAAATGTTGATGTTTACCAAAAATCTTGAAGTTTGACTGTATTTGACCATAGTTGACTTTTTACCTAATACAATTAACTTTCAGTCATCTGAGCAATTGACTGAGCAAACTTGTGATGCAAAACTTGAAACTTGACATAGGAATTATTGAGGACCTATGATGAAC
This sequence comes from Vicia faba, assembly GCA_948472305.1. Classification (NCBI taxonomy): domain Eukaryota; kingdom Viridiplantae; phylum Streptophyta; class Magnoliopsida; order Fabales; family Fabaceae; genus Vicia; species Vicia faba. The sequence goes on along the minus strand of OX451738.1, from coordinate 1,285,195,936 downwards.
CATGAAAGTCATTTGAGACCCTTGTAACCCAATATTCCTTGAGAAGCACCAAACCCTAATTAAAAACCTTTGTTTAGGAGGAGGTTTGACCAATCAACTCTTGCGTAGCTTTGAGTATTTGAGATCTTTGTGAGCATGTCTTGAAGAAAACGGGAGAGAAAAGTTTGGGGTACAACACAAGGTATTTCTTGTTCTTTGCATATTTCCTAAATATTGGATAAAAGAAAAGTCGGTGGCGACTCTTGCTAACTGCAACATTTGCGATAAATGGTAACCTAATGTGATCCCTCATATATACACAAGCTTCAGATCTCAAGGACACACGCAACTGCTGCCTCTAAGCCTAAGATTTGTTCACAAAAGTTTCAAAAAAATCCAAGCATCAAATCCTAATTTCCAGAAGTTCTCAGCCCAAACCAGTGATCAAACATCACTCCTAAGATTCCCAAGAGTCTCCTCAAGCCCATTAGCACGTCCCACTGTTCTCAGAACATCCCACTTGACAACACTGGTTTGGTAAGGTTTTTAGTTTTGAATCTCTGATTTTAATCACATTTCATGGCATACTATTGTTTGATTAAGTTATGTGAACCTATAGATCAGGTATGGGTGGTTAAATCAAAGGTTCCATGTTAGGATCGAGAGATGCCATAGCTAGGGCAGTTAAATGAAATTTCTTTGCATCTCATGCTACAGGCGTTGTTAGTCAAAACAAATCCCATATTCAAACTCAAGAGGGTAGAATTAGGGGGGACATGTTACTTTATATCATTAATATCTTGATTTGCGCAGTTTTCATGTTTGCAACTTGCCAGAGAAGACGAACGGAGCTAGGGCTCCGACGCTTCTCCCGCCATATACTTTATTTTGTGTTTTTATTATTTTCGTTTGGTTTATACACTAGATGTAAGGGCCTCCCCAGCGGTAAGCGTATGTGTGTTAAGGTGTTAGTGTATCAGGGCATGGGTTCGATCCCTGCCCCTAACATATTATTTTTCAATATTTTCCTCTTGCAGATCCGATACCAAACAAGTTCACGCGCGCATCATACATCCCCAACTCCACACCATCAGATCTCAACAGATCTAAATCCAGCCCTCCATATTTGAGCACTCATGATATGCCTCATTGGAGAGATGCATAGGATTTTGAAGGCCTCCCTCCAACGCCTGGGCCTTAGATATTGGGCTTAGACATTTTCTGATTCAGCACCCCCCAATTTACTTGCTTTCAGCAGGCCCGTTTCATTTTTTTGTGTTTTAATTAATTATTATTATTTTTAATCTATTTTATTTAAATCATAAAAAATCAAAAAAATCATAGATTTAGGTTTTTTGATTAATTAGTTAAATTTTTAATAAATAAAAATTGATTTAATGTAATCACACTTTGATTTTATTTTATTAATTAATTTGTAAATTAATTAGAATTAGGGTTTACTATTATTTTACATTATAAAAAATTTTTCTAAACAAAATACCAAAAATATTTTTCTAACGCTTAGAATTTTTTAGATTTTAATATCTTTCCCTTTTACACAATCTGTGCGCGCTTATTTATTTTTTCACATTGTTATTATGTAACTGTCAAGGGATGAAATGGATAAATTAGGATATCTGTACTTTTTCCCATTTTATGGTTTGTACTCCCCATCCCCGAAGCTCTGTAATAGTCTAGATTTATTTTTCCGCAATTTACTGCTTTCCTTATTACTGCTAGTTTAATAGGATTGTATGGCAAAAAACTAAAAGCAAATGCTAGATAACCATAAATCCAAGACAAAATAATTGAAACACAACACACTTCGCACACGCGCACCTCTTGGGTGACCCTCACTTGTTGCCTCGGATAAAAAACAGTCATATCCCTCGAATGTGAGATGCTTTAGCAAAGACCCTTCGGTTAATAAGATCGTAGTCCCTCGATGACCCTTCGATGTTGCCTCGGTAAACGATCTTAGTCACTTATGACAATTTCTAAAGCGTTCTACAAGTTGCCTTTGTGACTGTACGATAACCCGCGACTGTCCCTCAAACATCCAATGATAGGGCTTCCTACTAACCAATGATAGGATAACACTATCTAAATGAGGAGGAAAAGAACAAAATACTTTTGAGTAGGTATATAGCTCGTAGTCGCTTACTCACAAACAAACAAAAAATTCACACAAAACACTTCTTTTCTAAAATATTTTCAAAACAAACACTTTGTATGCATTCTCAATGATATGAGAATCATTACAAAGTTTTCCGAACTTAGACATTTTCCAAATATTTTAAAACACAAACTCACAAAGAATTTTCAAAAGTGAGCTAGCGATTAAGAGCCCGTAGATAACTACGAATGAAAAGGGTGTTAATACCTTCCCTTTTCATAACCTACCCATTACTTAGAATCTCAAAGGTCTTTCCTGTTCTTTTCACCATTTCCTTTATTGGATAAAAGAAAAGTCGGTGGCGACTCTTGCTATCCGCAACATTTGCGATAAAATGCAAAACCAAAAGGTCAATTCTCCCACCGTATTACAGAACTAGCGACTCTGCTGGGGAATAAACTAAAAGTGGGGTTACCTTAAGAGTTAGATCACATTGTAAATGCTTTGCTTGATTTGTATGCTTTATATTTCTGGGTTTTGCTAGGGTTATTTTTGTAAAGATTATATACCTAGATCTGGGGCATTTTTGGTAAGTAGCAATAGATCTGAAGACTGTACGGTGTATACCGATACGGTTGGAGAAATGGCTACATTAGTGAGACACATTGGTTTGTGTTGGTGTCCCTTGAGTTAAGTCAAGGAGAATGTTGGGCTTCCCCATGGTGTCATAAAGCGCTAACTAACCATAGAACCTTAGTTGACACAACTTAGCCATTAGAAAATAGTGAGATAACATGCTTTGGTGCAGACTGAAGTTGGTTGATACTCAATGCTACACTCATTGAGATCAGACTCTCGGGAAATTTCTATCACAAATAAGATGCTTGTGATGAAATAATGCATGGGAGAAAGATCAGTGATATTGAGGCTCCTAGAACCCGGTTAATTCTTTTAGGATAGGTTGAGCCAACTAAAAACTTCAAGAGGGTTTTTACCTATAAACTCCTTGCAAGCTTAAACCTAAGGCCTTGTCTGTTTTGTTTGTGTATGATTAAATTGTTCGAACATGACATCATAACATCATAGCATCATACCATATCATTTTCACTAACCATTTCAAGGACCAAAGGATTTATCTTTGTTCTTTGTTCTAGGTTATTGCATCCGCTCGGAGAAACACTATCCGGATCAACTTTGTAAGGTTGCCTCTTCAGCTTAAGGATTTAGTCTCAAGGGTTCCCGAAAGTTCTCCATTAATCAAAAGTCATGGTCGACTACTCACTTTGGTTACCATAGGTTTAAACGAAGACATGATGAGTGTGTTATTCCAGTTCTTTGACCCTGCACATCACTGCTTCACCTTTCTAGATTATCAGCTAGTACCCACAATGGAGGAGTTCTCTCAAATACTGGGAGTACCTGTTCTTGATCAGACACCCTTCACCGGTTTATAGGAAGCTTTGAACTAGAAGATATTGCAACAACTTTATATCTGAAGCGGTCCGACATTATATCTAACTGGGAAACGAGAAGTGGAGTAAAAGGTTTTCTGGCTAAATTTCTGATAGAGAAGGCTCAATTATTTTTGGATGCTATGAGTTTTCATGCTTTCGAGGAGATTTTGGCTTTGCTAATCTATGGATTGGTATTGTTCCCTAACCCATACCAACTCATAGATGTGAACACCATCAAGATATTTCTTGCTCATAATCATGTGCCTACCTTGCTCGGAGATATTCTGCATTCTCTTCACACTCGTACTATGAAGAGGCGAGGAACCTTCATGTGTTGTATACATATGCTATCCAGGTGGTTTATTTCGCACCTTCCCCACTCAATAATGAAGAACGAATAAGGTTTGAGGTGGTCATAAAGAATAATGTCACTTTCTCATACATCATCTACTGGTATTCCTGATCTCATGAGGATATCACTAACATTGATCGCTGTGGGGAATTACCTAATGTTCCACTCCTTGGAATTAGGGTAGGTATTACTTACAACCCTTCTTTGGCTCTACGTCAATTTGGTTATTCTCGAAGATATGGTCCTCATGACGCACTTATCCAGGGTATTGTGTTTGATTACGAGAACGATTCTCAAGGTTATCATTAAAGGTTGATACATGCTTGAGGCATGGTAAGCAAGATTGATAGTAAGGCTTTAGGACAGAAGAACTCTATCCCTCTGGAGACCTATCTCAAATGCGTACGAACTCGTGCTCAAAATCTTATGATGTTATATCCTGCTATCTTACCAGTAATCATGGATCCTGTTGTCAAAGGAGACGTTTCTCGCACCATCCTTCATCCAGACATGCCAATTGACCTTGAAGAGTTACATAAGTCCTGGATTCAACTCAAGGAAGAATGGGACACCTTTGAGACTCAATTCTATGCAAGTGAGAAGAAAGTGTTGGAGCTCACCAAGCAACTTCATGAGGATCGGAGTCTTAATGCATACATCAACACAAAGAGGAAACATCCGTGGGAGACTTGAGTCTTAGGTTTTAGGAGTTTATATTTTTGTATCTTTGAGACCCTTTGTTTTGATTATAAGCCTAAGAGGCAACTGTAACTTTGAACTTACTAATAAAATCTTTGTTTCTGTTTCCTCTTGGCTAGAAAATTTAAATCTCCTAAGGTCATTGAAAACATTGTATTTACATATCATGCATCATTACATAACAGGTTATTTATACAAGTTTCTCATTTTATCATTGTTTATTTCAGCAGAAAAATGGCCCTCGAACAAACTGTTAAGGACCTTCAAGCTCAACATGCAAAATTTCAAGAGACTCTTCTGAATCTGGGATAGGGACAGAAAGATCTGATGGCGCTCGTCGCCGAGAAAAAGAAGAATAAAAATATGGTTGTTATTCTCAATATTGGGAGAGGATTCAAGGGTCATGCTCAATCGGTTCAAGTGGGTGATGTTTCCTTTGAAGAAGACGATAACCAGGAAGAAGACGGTAGAAGCATCAAGCATGAAGGAAGGAATAACCAGGGTTATGAGAATGTTCATGAATATGAAGACTACTTCGATGAACAGTATCCTCCTGCAGATGACAAGTACAAGCAGTTAAAGGACTGCCTCAAAGCTATGGAAGTCTAGAAGGTGACTGGATTGGATTTTGGAGAATTAGGTCTGATCCCGGGGGTGGTTATCCCTCATAAGTTGAAAGTCCTCGTATTTTCTAAATATGATGGGGTCTCTTGTCCCAAACACCATTTTGAGGTCGTATGTTCGAAATATCAAACCTCATACTGCTGACCAGAAATTATGGGTCCATTTCTTTCAAGAGAGTTTGGTCGGCACTCAACTTGAATGGTTCTATCAGCTCGAAGGAACCAACATTCACACATGGGAAGACTTGGTCGCTGCTTTCTACAAGCAGTATCAGTATAATGATGACCTGGCATAGACTCGAGTGCAACTAGAAAACATGTCCATGGGCTCGAATGAAGGGTTCAAGGAATATGCACAAAAATGGAGAGATTTACTTGGAAGGGTGCAACCTCGTTTAACTGATTAGGAATTGGTAGATATGTTCATGGGCATGTTGATAGGCCCATTCTTTAATCTGTTAATTGGAAGCTCATCGTCTAGTTTTACGGAGCTGATTCTGACTAGGGAAAGAGTTGAAAGTGGTATTAAGAGTGGAAATATTCTGATGACTACATCTTCTAATGCTGTGAAGGAGCCATTCGGTGGTAAAAAAGAAGTTAATGTTGTCTATAGCCAAAAGGGGTGTAGTAAAAGTGACCTTCATCAATCCATGGGAGCGGTGTTAATCTCTAATCTGGCGTCTGTTCAATAATAATAACAAGGCAACTGACTACGACCAGAAGCTCCATTAAGACAGTTTACCAAGACCGGCATGCCTTTATCTCAGGCATTACAACATTTGTTAAAGGATGAACTCATTTCACTGCGGGATCCTCCTCAGAATCCCAACACATCCTCTCACGAGTACAATCCAAACGTGAGGTGTGCCTATCATTCTAACAGTCCTGGGCACGACACCAACAATTGATGGGCTTTGAAAAGCAAAATTCAGGACATGATTGATAATAAGGAAATTGAGATCGATCCTCCGAAGACTCCAAACGTGATTACTACAACTATGCCGAAGCATGACAAAGGTATAAGTGTTGTTGAAGATGTTTTGTATGTCCCCTTTGTAAGTGATGTGGTTACTCCTCTCTCGACAATCAAAAATAATTTGTTACAAGCCAGTTTATTTCTGGGTTGTGTTGAAGAATGTTATTGTTGTGCAGTCCAACATAATGGATGCGGGTTACTAAAGGAATGCATTCAATGTGTGATGGATGAACACGTAAATTTGATCGAGAAAGTTATGTATGATGAGAATTTGTGCCAAGATTTTTCTATCATATTTGGTACTCCTGTTAGGATCACTTCCAAGGGTTCTGTAAGGATTACCTCCAAACCAAAAGCTTCTCCTTTGATCATTACAACACCTGGACCCATCCCATATTCCTCGGAAAAGGCTATTCCATGGAACTATGGATCCGACATCTATTACCATGGCCTTAAACCAGAATTGTCTGATGAAGATACTGAAGATGATGATCCCAATGTTGACAACATTCCAGGGACCAGAAAATTACTATAAGCGGAAGGATTTTCTCCCCATAAATATGTCCACTTGTTCAAGTCACAGTTACCAAGTCAACTATTGAGGCTCTAGGTAAAGAGCCAATGACAGAGCCTGCCCAAACGGAGGCACCAAAAGAAACCACAATCGAGGACACCTCTGGACAAGAGTTGGAAGAGGTTTTGAAGATCATCTGCAAGACAGACTATAAAATTTTTGAACAACTGGGGAAGACCCCGTCTAAACTCCCCATGGTATCTTTATTGCTGTGTTCCGAAGCCCATGCGTAGGCTTTAGTAAAATTCTTGAAGACTGCTCATGTGCCACAGGAAATTTCAACAATCAATTTGGAAGTTATGTGGCTAGCTTAGCAACTCATAATGGATTAGGTTTCTCTGATGCTAGCCTGACTCCGGAGGGGAGAAATCATAATAAGGCCATGTATGTCTAGATTGAATGTAGGGGCACTACGTTGGCTCATGTGTTAATTGATACTGGCTCTTCTCTGAATGTTCTGCCAAAAGGATTTCTTGACAGACTAGATTGTGAAGGGGGTGTGCTGAAGCACGGTAATATCATAGTTCGAGCCTTTGACGGTTCCAAAAGAATGGTGCATGGACAAGTGGACCTCCCAACAAAAGTGGGTTCACAGATATTTGAGTCCACCTTCTATGTAATGGAAATCTCGCCGGCTTATTCTTGTCTATTGGGACACCCCTGAATCCATGGGACAGGTGTCGTCACCTCCACCTTACACCAGAAATTAAAGTATCTTGTAAAAGGGAAGGTTGTTACTGTCTATGGAGAAGAGGAGTACATGGTCAACCACCTAAATTCATTCTGGCATGTGAAGATGGACGAAGAATTTATCGAGACTCACTGTCAGACCATTGAAGTGATTTACCCTGCTGCTATTAAAGATGTTTCTGCCATTCCAAATACCACCAGGACTCCGCACAAGACGGCTTCCTTGAAAGATGCCAAGGCTACTACAGAAAAAGGTGGTTATACTATTTGTGGTCAGCTTCCTGATATCCCTTATAAATATGACAAGTTTGATTTGGGCTTTACTGCAGAAGGTCAAAGGGTTGTTTGTCGTGCTCGGGCTGGAAGACATGCATTTCGTATCAGCAATAACAAAGTCAATGTTATAGAGGACACTGATAGTGTGCAATTTTGACAGCTGCATATTCCCTACCATTAACGATGGACTCGACAATTGGAAAGCAGAATACATTTTCCCTATCTCCTTTAGTCAGGAGTAATAGCTACATTCATGTCTTATTTCTTTTTAAAGATTTTTGTTATGTAATAAACAATGACTTTAAAACCTTGTGTCTTACCCGGGGAACAATAGTTCAAATAAAAACATTGGACATTTTGCATTAAAGTTTTGTGCTCCTTGTTTTCCTTTTACTTATTTCATTTTCAAAATAGCTATGTGTTCTTACACATACCCACACACTACATTGTAGATCCTCATCCACTCTGGATCTCGTTGAAAATGATTCTGCTATTGCCGCTTATGACTTCGAAAATCCGATCTACCAACCTGGGGATGAAGGTAGGGAAGATTGTGAAATACCTGAAGAAGTTGCTAGACTCCTAATACAAGAATAAAAGGCTATCCAACCACATCAAGAGTCAATCGAAGTTATAAACTTGGGTACCGAGACAGACAAAAGAGGTCAAGATAGGCGCCAACTTGGAGAGCAGTATCAAAAATAAATTAATCCAGATGTTGCATGAATATTTTGAAATCTTTGCTTGGTCCTACGAAGACATTTCAAGGCTCAATACTGATATTGTGGTTCACCATCTACCAATGAAAGAGGGTTGTGCTTCGATAAAGCAGAAGGTTCGTCGCATGCGTCCTAAAATGTCAGAAAAGATTAAAGTCGAGGTTATGAAGCAATTTAATGTATGTTTATCAGAAGTGACATCATATCCTCAATGGGTTGCTAATGTTTTTTTGGTGCCAAAGAAAGATGGCAAGGTATGTATGTGCGTAGATTATAGGGACCTGAACAAGGAGACCCCAAAGATGATTTCCCACTTCCACATATTGATATTTTGGTTGACAACACCGCTCAGCACAAGGTATTCTTCTTCATGGATGGTTTCTCGGGTTATAAACAGATCAAGATGGCACCTAAAAACATGGAGAAAACTACCTTGGTCATACAGTGGGGCACTTTCTATTACAAGGTTATGCCTTTTGGGTTGCAGAACGTCGGGGTAACTTATCAGTGTGCCATGGTAGCCTTATTTCATGACATGATTCATCACGAGATAGAAGTCTACATCGACGACATGATAGCAAGGTCACAAACTGAAGAAGAGCATCTTGATCATCTTCATAAATTGTTTGAAAGACTGAGGAAGTATAAGCTAAGGCTAAACTTGAACAAGTGCATCTTTGGGGTGAGATTTGGTAAACTCTTGGGTTTCGTCGTCAATGGTAAACATAGTAAGGTTGATCCTGCAAAAGTTAAATCTATTCAAGAAATTCTGACTCCTTGTACCGAGAAGGAAGTCAGAGGTTTCTTAGGACGACTAAATTACATTGCCCGATTCATTTCCCATTTGACTGCTACTTGTGAACTAATCTTCAAGCTGTTGAAGTAAGATCAAGTAGTAAAGTGGAACGACGATTGTCAAATAGCCTTTGATAAAATTAAGGAGTACCTACAAGAACCTTCGATTTTGATGCCACCAGTCGAAGGAATGCCTCTAATCATGTACTAACAGTGCTAGAGAACTCAATGGGGTGTGTACTGGGGCAGCATGATGAGTCTGGTCAAAAAGAGCATGCAATATACTACCTTAGCAAAAAGTTTACCAACTGTGAAGAAATATATTCATTGCTCAAGAAAACTTGATGCGCTTTGGCATGGGCTACTCGCCGACTAAGACAGTATATGTTGACCCATACTACCTTGTTGATCTCTAAAATGGATCCCATCAAGTACATATTCGAGAAGCCAGCTCTCTCCGAAAGAATAGCCTGATGGAAAATGGTCTTAACAGAATACGACATCCAATACACCACTCAAAAAGCAATCAAAGGAAGTGTACTGGAAGATCATTTGGCACATCAAGCTGGAGACGACTACCAGTCTCTGAATTTTGAATTCCTGGATGAGAACATTATGCTAGTAACAAATTATGAAGAACCTGGGCCGTATGAAGGAGCTGAGCCAGAATCCCGATGGACTATGGTTTTCGACTGATCTTCCAACCAACTTGGAAACGAAATCAGTGATGTAATTATCTCTCTGCAGGGTTACCATACACCTTTCACTGCCAAACTTTGCTTTGACTGCACCAACAATATGGTTGAATATGAAGCGTGCATCATGGGTATTAAAGTTTCTATCGATATGAGAATAAAATTCTTAAGCGTATATGGGGACTCAGCCTTGGTAATCATCCAGGTTAAGGGAGAATGGGATACGAAGCATCTGAATCTTATCCCTTACCGAGAACATGTGCTAACCTTGATTCGGCATTTTGAAGAGATTACTTTTAAGCATATCCTAAGAGAAGAGAATCAGTTGGTGGACGTATTGGCTACCATGTCATCCAAGTTCAAGGTCATATGGGACAATGAGGCTCCCAGAATTACCATTGAAATATTCGACAAACTGGCACACTGCTATGAAATTAATACCGATAGAGTGGAAGAAAAACCTTGGTTTCATGAAGTGAAAAGGTACCTTGAGGCTCAAGAATACCCTGAAGGGGCATTGGTCAATGACAAGAAATTCCTAAGGAGGTTCTCAGCTAAGTTCTTCTTAAGCAATGGAATTTTGTACAAGCGCAATCATGATTCGATTCTGCTTCGTTGTATGGACAAAAAGGAAGCAGAGGAAATTATACAAGATATGCACGAAGGCGTCTTTGGTACTCATTCCAGTGGGCATACTATGGCTAAAACGATTTTGAGAGCTGGTTACTATTGGTCGACTATGGAAACTGACTATCACCACCACTCAAGAACTTGTCATAAGTGCCAAATTTATGCTGATAAAGTTCATGTTCCTCCAGTTCCTCTGAATGTATTGACCGCTCCTTGGCCATTCGTAATGTGGGGCATTGATATGATCGGAGAAATCAAGCCTACCGCCTCTAATGGACATTGCTTCATCCCCATCACCATTGATTACTTTGCAAAATAGGTTGAAGAAGCCTCGTTCGCCTCTGTTACCAAGAATATGGTCACCAGGTTCATCAAACATAACTTGGTATATTGGTATGACATCCCCAAAAGGATAATCATAGACAATGGTACTAACCTCAACAACACTATGATCACTGAACTCTAAGTGCAGTTCAAGATCAAGCACCATAACTCTTCTTTGTATCGACCGAAGATGAATGGCACAGTGGAAGCCTCCAATAAGAACATAAAGAAAATTATACAGAAGATGGTTGTGACCTACAAACACTGGAATGAGATGTTATCATTTGCTTTCCACGGCTATCGTACTTCGGTTAGAACATCAACTGGGGAAACCCTATTCTCTCTGTTCTATGGTAGGGAAGTTGTCCTACCTGTCGAAGTTCAGATCCCTCTATGAGAATTATGAAAGATGAAGACTTAGACGAAGACAAGTGGATTCGAACTAGGCTAGACCAATTGAATCTGATTGACGAGAAGAGGCTTGCGGTTGTCTGTCACGGTGTTGTACCCCAATTTCCCCCCCTAAGATCCCTTCATCATACCATGATGATTCAATCACAACAAGATCACATTAGGGCTTTTGGTTCTCCTCCATATATTTAGCTTTGCTCTTTGAGGAATCACCAAGCACTTTGACTTGTTTTATTTTGTGATCATGAATGCTTTGTCTTGATTTTCCTTTTAATTAATAAAATAAAATGTTGGTTTGTCTTACTTGTTAATAATGTAGGTAAGAGCAATGTGGCTTAGCAAGTTGATCCATGGGTTCATGAGTTTATTTACATGCCCTAGTCAATAAAGCTTGAGAACTTTAAACCACACCATTGAAGTTGTTTTGGAATAAATGGCATTGCAATGTTTATTTTGGTCTATCACATTTCAAAGTTATCAAATTGATTCAAAAGAACAAGGGGTTGATGGAAGAAGGTGTCATGGTTGGACAAGGTATTGTTCCCATTGATCACAAGTGCATATTTCTCTCAATTATCAAGATATGGAAGTGGTTTTTGTGGCTATTAGTTCTCATTATCATCCTCAACAACTTCTATTTACAAAGCAAGAGTTTTGGTACAAGAAGGTTGTTCAAAATTGTCAAAGTTCCTCAAAGCATTTTCTTGATATAAGAGCTAGGGTTTTGAACTTCAAGGAAGTATATCTTGCTCATTTTTTGGTATTTTTGAGTGATTTCAAAAACATAATTCTCTTCAAAGGGTTATTAACAAAGCACTTCAAAATTTTAAAAGAGTTTTCATGTGGAAGAAACTTGATGATGAAGAAAGATTACAAGTCCTCCAGATGAACCCCCAATTTCTCAAGTGTGACTTCAAATGATCATAACTTGGTCAATTTTTATCACCTTGAGCCCAATGATTTTTCCATAATGATCTTGAGGGTGTGAACTTCATTCCTTCTTTTATGTGTAAAGTGAGAAAATGGATAGAAGATGCCCTAAGAATGCAAAAGATTATAGGTCATTTCATGATTTTTTGCCAACTTCAACAATTCATAACTCTCTCAATTTTTGGATATTTTGAATGGTTAAAGTTTCAAATGTAATTCAAGAGGTCTATTTCATGCCATCTTTTTTGGTCAAGAGAAAATTCCAAGTGGAAGGCCATGTTTGGATGCAAGACATTATAGGTCACTTTTGAAGAAAAATTTGAAATATTTCTAAGTATGGATAGTCAACCTTTTTTCCCCAACTTTGACTCAATGCAACTTTCATATCAAGCATCCATTCAACTCCATTATTTTTCCATTGAAAAGCTTGTAACCTCATCTTTCTAAAGCATCAAGAATCATGCCTTAAGACCCTTTGAGTTGAAAACACCATTGTTTTGAAATTTGTAACTTGGAACTGAATTTCTCACCAAGTCAGAATTTTGAAATCCATAATGTGGCATTTAATCACGAGATTCATGCGTGTTTTTGATTTAAAATTGATTAACAAACTTTCCAGAAGGGTTTAGCACCTCAAAACGCAAAATTGGTTGAGTTTTGGTGAAAATAAGATCACACTTCACTCGTGCATCAGGTTCACACGAATTCCCTTCAAAATGCATCATTCACTCTTCCTTTTGATACCATTTTCTTCTCCTATAAATACATGAACTATCCCATTCATTTTGTCAAGCTTGAATTTCCAGAATCACCCTGCCAAACTTGCTCCATAACTCAATTTTCCGTAACTTCGAAATCAGTATTCAAGCCTTTTTTATTCCAATTTTTCTATCAATTCACCTTCCTTGATCTTCCAAGAAGCTAACCATACAATTACCTTCAAGAATCGTGCCCTATATTGCTCCATAGAAGTCCAGTTTCAAAGCTCTGCAACTAACCTTCAATACTTTGATATCATTGTGATGCTCTCATTGCCCTGGTTCTAGTCACAACACTTACTTTTATCTGGAAACACATTTTGACCATGAAATTTTAAATCCCTTTTCAAAACTTTCCTTCCAAATTGCTTGAGCTACAATTTATATAAATTTGTCACGAAGGTGTGGTTGTCTTCGTCTTGAAGAGACGAAGCGAATGGCATAGGTCTGAGCTTCTGATTTTACAGTTTGACAGACCTGCAATTCACGTTAGCTGGAGGTTGAAGATGACCAACGTGTCATCTTCCAACCAATGAGGCGCACCACGTGTTTTTTTTTTAATTTCTGATTTAATAAGTGATCCAATGTTTTATTCACTAATGACCATGATATGCACAGCGCGCTAGATCCCTTGGACTTGATTACTAATGTGTTTTGACTCTCATCCATTGGTCCACATCTTTTTTATTTTTATTTTACTTTCTGATTTTTATATTTAATTGTTTTAAAATTCAAAAAATCATAGAAAATTCATTTTTAGTCCAAAAAATCTAAAAAAATTATGAAAAATATTTTTGATTCTTCTCTTTCTGATTCTCATTTTTTCACAATTTTATTTTGTATTTTGATATTTTTTATAAATTTTCACTTTACGTGAATTGTTTTAAATGTTTAAAAATACTTTTATACATTTTTAAATTCTGGAAAAATTATGGAATGATCCAATGATATTGTGATAAATATTGGTGACCTCATTTATTTTTTATTTCTAACTTTGCTATTTTTTTAATTATTTTTGGTTTATTTTACTCATTTCTTTTGATTTTAAAAATAGTTTCTGACTTTAAAAAATTACCAAATATTTTATAAAAATGTTTGATCCCTTTTTCTAATTTTTCTATGGTCTTACTTTTTATTTCTATATTAATTTGAACATAGTTGATATTTTTCTATTTTATTTCTATTTTAAAACTTTTTAAAACTTTTTTAATGTATATATTAAATGCAACATTATTTTGTGATTATTTTTTGGCTGATCTTGGGTTGAATTTTTTATTATGAACTTTGTTAACATCATTGGATCCATGGTGTTGAGTCTAACTCAATAAAAATGGATGAATGATTTTAATAATAGTTTAATTAAAATTTAATTCAAATGTGGTTTGTATTCTTTCCCACCCCTATTCATCTCATCCCTTTCTTATTGCACTAAGTGTTAGTGGAGCAGGATCTTTATATCATGTCTCAAAACAAATGGTGCATAGATTGTTATTGACTGGCCTCAAAATAGGTGCGACTTCTATATAAGTCCACTTACGATTGCTTAACATAGCGCTAAATTTTGTCTCGATTCGAATAAATGATCACTCATGGCCCAAACCTATGTTTGCAAGCCCAAGTATATTAATTTGATCCCTTTGATCTAATAACTTTGAGATTCATTATGTGGAGGCTTTGGTTCTACCTATCCTCTATTGGATCTACAACACTTTTGGTCAACGCGGATCACTTAAATATAGTTGATCATTAAATGGTACTTGTGAGGATTCCAAATGGATGATATACTTGAAAAAAAGCAAATACAACTTGTTGTATGGAGGCTTTGGTTCTACCAATCCTATAATGAGTTCCAAATGCAAGTTTCAATATGGTCATCCAACTAACCACTAATTATTATTTTGTTTCACTTTATGCTTTTATTTATTATGCTTTATGTACCATTTACTTTAAGCATTACATTTCATGTTAATTGTATTTTGCTCACTTGAGCATTTATATCCTTGTTATCTTCGTTTTGCTCACTTGATCCTTTCTTTTCTTTTTCAAGACACCTAATAATCAATATGAACCCTAAAAAAGGATTTAATGATACTTAGACTATTTGGTTACTATCCTTGGCATTATGGAACATTGGACTTCTTGGACTTAGGATTAGAAACCTTGGCCTATGTTGGAGACCTTGTGACCTTAATTGATATTTTGTCTGGAGCTCTTGAGGTTTAGCTCAAGACATTGGGTTGTTTGTTTGTTTTGTGTGTAGCTTATTGTGATTACATTCTTTGTTTGTAATATGGAATTCACCCGTATACAACCGTTACTCTGCCCAATTTTTTTGAAGACTTAATACACTTGAAGTTTGGTTCTCAAGAGGTCTAGTATCTTTGCTTGTTTGGTTTCAATCCAAAGAATGGGAATTACATCTTGACTCATAATGTCAAGTATTGGCTTCTGTTGGTTAGATGGTTCTTATCCCTAGATTTTACCTTATGCTTTAGAATAGTCTCTTCTTCTCCTCCCATCTTCTTTAATTTCAAAGATCTTCTCCCTCCTTTTGAAAACCCTTCTTGTTTATAAATTTGAACCACTTTCATAATAAACTTGGACTTAGGTCCATGCATTTTCAAAATATTTTTTATAAATAAACTTCAATCAACTTAATAATACCTTGACATTTTTTGAGAAGACTAAAAGTCAATCAATCTCATTTCAAACCATGTTGCCCCTTTGGCTTATTTTTTTATTTTAAAACCTTTCTCAAAAGGTTGGACTCTTGTCAATCCTTGTAGTGATGCAAACTACTATACTTCTACAATATGTAGTAAAGAGAGATATTTTCCACTTGGGTGTTGAGTGAGGCATTGTTTATTTTAAAATCCAAGCCAGATCTTCCACTTTGAGATGATGCAAATTCTCCTTTCTCATGATTGTGGGTAGTAAGTATGTTTTCCACACGGACAATGACGATGATGCCTTATCTCATAAAATTAACCAACACACTTGTGTTTTAAATTTTTTAAAAGAGGAACTATGTGTACCCTGATCCCCTATTGCACGAAAGGTGGTACGTAGGCACTAAAGGTTCACAATTGCGGCAGGTGCAAAAATCATAAAAAATATATATCTTTTCTCACCTCCACCATCTTTTTTCATACAACATTTTATAGCCAAAATATATAGATATTTCAAAGAGGTTCCTGTAGAGTACCACATATGTTTAGGGTGCTAATACATTCCCTTTGCATGACCAACCCCCTTACCTAGAATCTTTCCCCCTCTTTTTGGGTTACTCGCTCTTTTCCCATTCTTTTGGAAACAATAAAGCGCGGTGGAGATTTTTATTTTGATCTGTATAAGTCTAGTCAATCCAATGGCTTACTCTTAAACATTTCTACCGCTACAGAAAAAAAATGGCGAATTCACTGGGGAAAGATTGACCTCTTGCTGGTCCATCCCTAAGTGGGTTGAGCCTATCTTTATTTATATATGTATATGTGCTATTGTTATTTATGTGTTATATGTTGTATATATGTTTATCTGGATTTTCCTGGTTTTCAGGGTGCTTGGTGATTACTCATAAGTCCTATACCCGAACTTGGACAACCTTTAAGATAGGATGGGCAATATAGTCATGTTACCTTTGAGGGAGTAATCCCAAAAAAGGAGGCATGAGATCCCCTACTCAGTGGAGGCCCCTTTGACTGTAGTTTCGTTTACCGAGTAATCAGGAAGACGTACTGCTTTCGACTTGGGAGCCTGCTGAAGTTGTGGACCGTAGAATACCTAACCCATCTTGGCCTTTTAGGTGCAGCACGGAAGCTATGACGGAGTAATCCGAAAATAGTTGTCACGCGATACTATGCTTAGACGAGTTTTTCTTGAGAATATTACTAATTACCAAGTTAATCGAGAAGTTAGTAATATCTGAAGGAAGGATGTAGACTCTGGGAACCTCTAGAACCTTGTTCGGCAGGTGATAACTTTTAGACCATACCTTATGGGTAATACCTTCGACCTCATGCTCGTGACGTTGAACCTATGAACCCTATGTTTGTGATATTGTGTGTGATTGTTGTATCATGCATCCATGCACTCATAAGCATCTTTTGAAGAAGTTTTATTTCAAGGGACTTGAAAGTTGACCATCTGCGAATATCTCAGGTACCTTTTGACCATGGATTCTGGAAAAAGAAAGATCAAAAAATACAGTTTCAAAGATCCCAAGATAGATGAGTTGATCAATATAATTCTCGAGATTGAGTGTTCTGCAGATTTTTGGAAGAAGTATGGATCCATTATTCCTCTCATAAAAGCTTAGGATGAATGAGGGTATTCTATCGACCTTGGTCCAGTTCTATAATCCGATGTATCATTGCTTTACTTTCCCTGACTATCAGTTGATGCCTACACTAGAGGAGTATTCTTATCTGTTAGATTTACCCGTTACCGATCGTGTTCCTTTTACTGGTTTCGAGGGTGAGCCAAAATCACATGAGATTGCTACCTTGATCCATATGGGGAAGTCTGAGGTTGAAGCCCATTTGACTACTAAAGGAGGGATTAGAGGATTACCAGCTCAGTTCTTATTGGAGAAAGCTCGTTACTTTGCCAGGATGAAGAGTACAGTCGCCTTTGAGACCGTCTTTGCTCTACTTGCTTATGGGATGTTTTTATTTCCTAATGTGGACAAGTTTGTTGACCTTAATGCTATCAGGACCTTCATGATTGGAAACCTAGTTCCTACATTTTTGTGAGAGGCTTATTACTCTATTCATCTTCGGAATTCTTATCATGGGGGGATGATTATCTGTTGTACGCCTCTTTTGTACTGGTGCTTCATCTCTCATATGCCTCAGTCTGATGCTTTCTTGGATGTCAGGAAGGAATCTCAGTTGGCTCCTAAGATCATGGAACTTACTCACTCAGATATTGATTGGTATCATCGAGCTTACTAGGATATAGAGATTGTCGACAGTTGTGGTAGTTTCCCCAATGTACCTCTTCTTGGTACAGAGGGAGGAATTAACTACCACCTTGTTCTTGCACGACGACAACTTGGTTATCCGATGAGAGATAAACCAAATAGTATTCATTTGAGTAGTTTCTTTCTGAAGGAGGGAGAAGACCATAAGGAAGCTAGGGAGCAGATTGCGAAGTCCTGGCGTCACATTCATAAGAAGAGTAGGAAAGATTTGGGACCAAGAGGGGCTGTTTCTTTGGAGCCATATCTTCAGTGGGTCCAAACGAGAGCTATTCAGTTGAAGATTATGTATTCCCGGGAAACACCTATGCCTGATTTGTTTGCGAAGACCACTCCTCACTTATTGGATGATATAGAAGAGCTACAGCTTTCTTTAGTCAGGATGCAACAAGAAAAGGATGCTTGGAAGAATAAGTGCCAAACTTTAGAGATTTCCTATAGAGCATACTTGAAGCAGAAAGACGACTTGATTGAGATCCTTGAGAGTCAGGTTGTAGAGATGATGGAGAGGCAAGGGGATTTATTTTCTCCTAAGCCTCATTCAGTTGATAGTTGCTCACTTCCTGATTCAGGTGATTAGAAGGAGGTTTCCACCAGATATGCTAAAGAAAACCAGAGGTTGAAGGCTCAGATTGCCAGGCGTACAGGGAAGTGTCGGCGTATAAAGTGATCTCCATTAGCTTTGCTTCTTAGGGTTTTAGACTTTACTTTCATCTTGTACTTGGGGTTATTGAAACTTGTAATCCATTTTGAAGTTATTATAATAAAAAATTTCAGTATGTGTTATTACTTTGATATTCGCAACGTGTCTATATATCTTTAAGTCCCTTGAAATATTATTAACAAAATAAATCATGTGCATTGCATATCATGCATCATATTGCACATATTTCTTGCATTTATTATGCATATCCAGGTGTCTTACCAAGCTTCTTTACTTCGTTCAACAAGTTGTCTCACCATTACAACACTCGAGCTAATTTCAGAAGAAAGATGGACAACTTAGAACAAGAGAACTGCAAGCTGCGCGAGGAGGTTTCTGCTTTGAAGGTCGGCATGGCCAATCTTACTACTCTGGTAGAATCTCTGGTGGCTTCTCAGAATCAGCGACCGAGTGTTAAACCTCAACCAACAAGGGCTACTACTAAAGCTCCGACTATTCTTGTGTCTGCTACTCTAGCTGTTGTTCAGAATCACATGCCATAAGGTTATCCATGGGGAATGCCAGAAAACTTTGCGCCTGAAGGTTTCAATCTTGGTCCTCAAGAAGCTCCAGTTGTTCAGACTACTGCTCCTCCTGGACCTCCTGTGGTGCATGTTGCTCCTGCTGCACCTCCTTCAGTGAATATGATTCCATTTGCTAATGATGATATGCGTCGTCCTTTTCCTACACCAAGTGAAGACTTGGGTCTCTATGATAGAATAAATGATTTTCAAGAACAGTTTGACAAGATGCAGAGGGATATGAAGGCCCTCAAGGGAAAGGAATTGTTCGGGCAGAATGTGAATGATTTATGCTTGGTCCCGAATGTTAAGATACCTGCAAAGTTTAAAGTCCCGGAATTCGAGAAGTACAAGGAAAATACTTGCCCTCGTGCTCATCCGGTGATGTATGTAAGGAGAATGTCTACCCATACTGATGATCAACGTCGGCTGATTCACTTTTTCAGGATAGTTTGACTGGTTCTGTGCTGAAGGGGTATATGAGTTTGGATAGCGTCAATATCCATAGTTTCAATGACTTGGGAGAATCATTTATCAGACAATACAAATACAACATGGACATGGCGCCTGACCGTGATCAACTCAGGGCCATGGTTCAAAAAGACATGGAATCATTCAAAGAATATGCACATAGATGGCGTGAGGTAGCCGCCCAAGTGATTCCTCCCATTGAAGAGAAGGAGATGACTAAGTTTTCTTGAAGACTCTGGGAGCTTTTTACTATGAGAGGATGGTAGCGAGTGCGCCAAGTGACTTTACTGGAATGGTAGGCATGGGTATCCGCTTAGAAGAGGCTATAAAAGAAGGTCGTCTAACAAAGGGTGAAAGTTCTGGAAATACGAAGAAGCCATCCTATGGGTTTACCAAAAAGAAGGAAGGAGATACACATGCTGTTATGCAAGATAGGAGAGTTAATCCTCCTAGAAGAAGTTATCAGCGTCATCAGCAAGTCGCCTCAGTTACTCCAGTTATGGGTGTAGCTCCAAGCACTGTTGCTTATCAGAGATCATCCCAGCAGGAGAATCAAGGGTATAATCAGAGAAGAGGGAGTTATGATCCTATCCCTATGAGTTATACAGAGTTACTACCAGCATTAACTCAGAAGAAGTTGGTTCAGACCTGACCACCTCCCGTTGTACCATCACCCTTGCCTTGGTATTACAAGGCAAACCAAACATGTGCTTTTCATCAGGGAGCACCAGGGCATAATGTTGAGAATTGTTATCCTTTGAAGACTGAGGTGCAGAAATTAGTGAAGTCCAATATTCTATCTTTCAAATATGTGGGCCCTATTGTGAAAGACAATCCTCTACCCAAGCATAGATGAGAAAATGTTGTGAACATGGTGGCCGATTGTCCAGGCGACTTCCGGATTTTTGATATTAATCTGGTTAGAGGAGATTTGGTGAAAATGCACACAAACCTCTATGAAATTAGCTACTATATGCATGACCATGTCGGTTGTGCTATTTGCAGTACAGATATACAGGGTTGGGACAAGATAAAGGTTGATTTATAGGAGATGATGGATGAGAGCCTCATCCACATAATCATACCTAGTGCAGAGTATGAAGAGGAGGTAAACATGGTTTCTAGATGTCCTGGAGAGTTCAGAATCTTTGATGTGGAATATATGAATGAGGATCTTGTAAAATTGCATGCTACTTTCTGCCACATGGCTGGTCAGGTGGAACATCAGTATCGATCTTGCCGAATTTGCTGCCGGGACTCCCGAGGATGTTAAATTATGAGAAAAAGTATTCAGTTGTTGTTGGATAATGGAACCATCAATTTTACAGGTCAAAGGGATGATTACCATAAAGTTGATGTGATTGAGGTTTGTTTGGCTGAAGAAGAGCTGGATGATGAGTAGGTCTCTGCAGATGATTATTTCTCCTCAGATGAGGATTTGTTTTCTAGAGATGACTCCATAATGACTGATTATGTTGAAGAATGGGTAAACATTATTGTGCCTTGTTTTGGTGCACCTGCCCATTTTGAAGTTGAGTATCATAGCAAGCCAGCTATTACTCCATTGGTGATTAGTTTTTTGGGTCCTGTCCCCTACAAGTCAGATAAGGCTATACCCTACAAATATAATGCTACAATCTTAGAGAATGGTGTGGAAGTTCCCATCCAGCTAATGCCTGATGTTGGAAATATTGCTGAGACTAGCAGAGTGACCCGCATCAGTCATATATTTGCACCAGTTGTTCGAGGAGATGTTAGTGCATGAAAGAAAATTGTTGAAAATGTTGAACCCGAGAAGGAAGTGGGTGAATCTAGTGGAGCTACGCTAGAAAAGGATATGGATGATATTTTTAAGATGATTAATATGAGCGACTACAGAATTGTAGATCAGCTACTGCAGACTCCTTCAAAAATATCTATCTTGGCTTTACTAATGAACTCCTTTTCTCACAGAGAATCTTTAATGAGGGTATTGGACCAAGATTTTGTGGAGAGTGACATGCCTGTAGACCAATTCAGCAGCGTAGTGGGGAATATTATGTCATGTAATAACATGAGTTTCTACGATGATGAATTGCCAGATGAAGGAAGTAATCACAACTTGGCCCTTCACATCTCTATGAACTGCAAGAATGATTCACTATCCAATGTGCTGATTGATAATGGATCCGCTTTGAACGTTATACCAAGGAGTACACTTATGAAGTTGAAATATCAAGGAACACCCATGCACCCAAGTGGCATTATTCTGAAAGTGTTTGATGGATCAAGGAAATCTTTTATTGGTGAAGTGGACTTGCCTATTCATATAGACCCACATTTGTTTCAGATTACTTTACAGGTCATGGATATTGTACCCGCTTATAGCTTCTTGCTGGGACGGCTATGGATACATGAGGCAGGGGATGTCACTTCGACTTTACACCAAAAGCTGAAGCTTGTACGTGAAGGAAAAATGGTAATTATAAATGGATAACATGCATTATTGATATCTCATTTGTCCTCTTTCAGCATTGTGGAGGCGGACGAAGTTGATGTTGGAACCCAGTTCCAAGATTTATCCATTGACAACATAAGGGGAAATGAGAATTCTATGGTTTCACTTAAGGATGTGCAACAGGTTGTGTGTAATCGTCATAGTGAAGTATGGGGAAAGATTGTGGATCCACTTGTAAATAGGAATAGAGTTGGCTTGGGGTTCTCTGTGAAGAATGATAAAGGTAAGCGCATGAAGCCGAAGTCTGCTGCAGGCAAGTATCAAGACATCTTCCATAGCGGGGGGTTATCTTCATCCAACTGTCTCCGGGATTAATGCCATTATGGAATATGAAGCAGAGCCAGAAATGCCAAATTATGTGACGCACGTAGTTAGGGTTCAGAACTGGATCACCATTGATGTTCCCTCTTGCGTACATGTTTCAAAGTAATTTGTTTTGTTAATCTTTTTGAAAAGCTTTCACTTTGCCCAAGGTGAAAGTATTAATATTGTACGGGCTTATCTGTTTGCTGTGACTTTTAAAATCAATAATAAAAGTTGTCTTTGTTTCCCAAATTATGTTTTTATTTTTTGCTTTTTCTTGGAAAATGATAATAAAAAAAACCTTTCAAAATAAATAATAACTGAAATTCAATCTGCATGATCTCCTGTTATATGTGTCAGTTTCTAAAAACAATCATAAATCATATGTGCAGATTAATTAAAAAACTCGTTGAATACAATGACCTTGCACCCTCTCCCAACTTTGAATGTCCTGTGTATGGGGCCGAAGAAGAAGACTATGATAAGATTATGGAAGAGGTCTCACGGTTGTTTGAGCGCGAGGAAAATGCCATTCAGCCACTTAAAGAGCCATTGGAAGAAATCAATTTGGGTTCAGAAGAAGATCCAAAGGAAGTCAAGATTGGAGAATTACTGCATCCTGATGTGAAGATAAGGTTGATTGAGATGTTGAAAGAATATGTGGATATTTTTTCTTGGTCTTACCAATATATGCCTGGTCTAGATACGGATATTGTAGAACACCACTTGCCTTTGAACCTAGAGTGCCCGCCAATCAAACAGAAGTTGAGAAGAACTCACCCAGATATGGCAACAAAGATCAAAGAAGAATTTCTAAAGAAGATTAATGTTGATTTTCTTGTGACATCAGTGTACCCTCAATGGATTGCCAATATTGTCCCAGTAACGAAGAAAGACGGAAAAGTTTGCATGTGCGTAGATTACAGAGATCTAAATAAAGCTAGTCCAAAAGATAATTTTCCATTGCCACACATTGATATGTTAGTGGATAGCACAACAAAATTTAAAGTTTTCTAGTTCATGGACGGATTTTCCGGGTATAATCAAATAAGAATGGCTCCTGAGGACATGGAAAAAACAACGTTTATCACACCCTTGGGAACATTTTGTTACCTAGTGATTCCCTTCGGGTTGAAGAACGCTGGTGCAACATACGAGAGGGATATGACAACCTTATTCCATGACCTGATGCACAAGGAAATTGAGGTATATGTCGATGATATGATTGATAAATCCCATACTGAAGAAAGGCATGTAGAATATTTGTTGAAGTTGTTTCAGAGTTTGAGGAAGTATCATCTTCGCCTGAATCCAAATAAATGTACCTTCGGTGTTCGATCAGGGAAATTAATGGGTTTCATTGTTAGCAAGAAAGGAATCGAAGTTGAACCTAATAAAGTCAAATAAATTCAAGAGATGCCAGCGCCGAGAACTAAAAAGCAAGTCAGGGGTTTCCTCGGGCGTTTGAATTATATCTCCAAATTCATTTCCCACATGACTGCAACGTGTGAACGGATCTTTAAGTTATTACAGAAAGATCAAGGTTTTGTGTGGACGAATGACTGTCAAAGGGAATTTGAAAGTATTAAAGAATATCTACTTGAACCTCCTATCTTGCTCCCTCCTGTTGAATAAAGACCATTGATTATGTATCTGACAGTGTTAGATAATTCCATGGGTTGTATTCTGGGACAACAAGATGAAATGGGGAAGAAAGAGTATGCCATTTATTATCTCAGTAAAAAGTTTAATGATTGTGAGTCGTGGTATTCCATGCTGGAAAAGACATGTTGTGCTCTGGCCTGGGCGGCAAAATGTTTGCAGCAGTATATGTTGAATCACACTACTTGGTTGATCTCCAAAATGGATCCAACCAAGTACATTTTTGAAAAGTCTGATCTTACTGGGAGAATTGCCCACTGGAAGATGCTATTATCTGAATATGACTTCGAATATCGCACTCAAAAAGCTATTAAAAGCAGCGTGTTGGCAGATTATCTTGCTCACCAGCCAGTTGATGATTATCAGTCTGTGAAGTTTGATTTCCCCGATGAGGATGTGATGCTTCTGAAAGTGAAATATTGTGATGAACCATTACTTGGGGAAGGTCCTGATCCTGAGTCTTGCTGGAGTATGACAATTGATGGATCTGTGAATGGTTTTGGTAAAGGAATTGGTGTTGTGATTGTCACTCCACATGGATCGCACATTCCTTTCACTGCAAGGTTGAGGTTTGATTGTACTAATAATATGGCAGAATACGAGGCTTACATCATGGGTCTCGAGGAAGCTATTGATCTCAGAATTAAAATTCTAGATGTGTATGGTGATTCAACCTTGGTAATAAACCAGATTAAAGGAGAGTGGGATACCCGTCACCCTGGCTTGATCCTTTACAAAGATTATGCTAGAATATTATTACCCTTCTTTAATAAAGTTGAATTCCATCACATTCCTAGAGATGAAAATCAAATGGCGGATGCTCTGGAAACTCTGGCTTCTATGTATCAAGTAAATACTTTGAATGATATACCTCAAATTATAGTTCGGTGACTGGATATGACCGCTTATGTGTTTACAACAGAGGAGGTAGCAGATGAGAAACCTTGGTATTATGATATCAAGCATTTTATTCAGACTCAGGAATGCCCTATTGGTGCATCGAATAAAGATAAAAAGACATTAAGAAGATTGGATGGAAGTTTCTTCCTCAGTGAAAATGTGTTGTACAAGAGAAATTATAACATGGTCCTGCTCAGATGCGTGGATAGACACGAAGCAGACATGTTGATACACGAGGTTCATGAAGGCTCATTTGGCACTCACACCAATGGACATTTGATGGCTAAAAAGATACTAAGGGCAGGTTACTATTGGCTGACAATGGAATTTGACTGTTACAAATTTGCAAAAAAGTGTCATAAATGTCATATTTACGCGGACAAGGTTCATGTGCCTCTGTGGCCCTTATCTATGTGGGGTATTGACATGATTAGGATGATAGAATCAAAAGCTTTGAATGGACATTTTGTCATCTTTGTAGCAATTGATTACTTCACCAAATGGGTGGAAACTACTTCGTATGCTAACATTACCAAGCAGGTGGTTGTACGCTTCATTAAGAATAATCTTATATGTCGGTATGGTGTACCGAGCAGAATTATCACCGACAATGGCTTGAATCTGAACAACAAGATGATGACAGAACTTTGTGAGGAATTCAAGATCGTGCATCACAACTCATCTCCGTACACGCCAAAGATGAATGGGGCTGTTGAAGCTGTTAATAAGAATATCAAGAAGATCATCTAGAAGATGGTTGTTACTTATAAAGATTGGTATGAAATGTTCCCTTTTGCTTTGCATGGTTATCGGACATCTGTCCGCACTTCAACAGGAGCAACCCCATTCTCCCTTGTGTGTGTAATGGAAGCGATACTCCCAATCGGGGTTGAGATTCCCTCTTTGTGTGTGATAATGGAAACCAAGTTGTCCGAGGCTAAATGGGTCCCGAACAGGTTTGACCAATTGAGTTTGAACAAGGAGAAGAGAATGAAGGCTTTGTGTCATGGGCAGTTATACCAGAAGAGAATGAAGAAAGCTTTTGATAAGAAGGTCAATCCTCGTGAATTCAGAGAAGGCTACCTCGTGCTCAGGAAGATCTTATCTTTTAACACTGATTCTAGGGGCAAGTGAACTCCCAATTTTAAAGGCCCGTATGTTGTCAAGAAAGCCTTCTCTGGTGGCACATTAATTCTTGAAACTATGGATGGCGAGGAGTTCCCACGTCCCATGAATGCTGATGCAGTCAAGAAATACTTCGCCTAAAGAAATAAAAGAATAGCTCGCTAAGTTGAAAACCCGAAAGGGTGGCTTAGGCAAAAAAAAGCGTCTCGATAGACCGAAAACCAGAAAGGGCGGTCTAGGAAAAAATTAGAGACATAAACAGAATAAATTTCACGCTAAGTTGAAAACCCGCAAGGGCAGCTTAGGAAAAAGTTAGGGATTTTCTTGGCATGTAACTACATCAGACAAGACTTGATCATTGAAGCAACAATCTTCTTGGATCCTTACCATACTTCAACAGAAGTTGCTGATCAGGATTTCAAAATTTGTTAGAGGGGATAGTGGTCATTGTATCTCAATGTATCTTTTCCATTATATATTACCATTTTCCAAACTTTGTAATCATCCATGGAGTCTCGCCATTCGCAGATTACCATTCTATCAATGAAATTTGAGCTTTTTACCCAATTCTTTGTATTTCTTATTTTATTTAGCTTGCAAAGACTTCATTTATTATTGATAGTAATTTTCGAATCGAAAAGATTAAATAACAAAATTGTTTTTCAAAAAGATTTTACAATTCACTTTTACTTTAGATTTTGTGATTCAAGAGGAAAACAAATGTGGTGATCCCAGGAACGGACGAACTCCAGTAGTTTTTAGAAGTTTTGTTTCCCCCGGGAAGGTTTTCTCGGGACGTTTTCGTTGTATTGGGTTTGTGACTTCAGTGTCCCCAGTCAAGTCTTGGTTCATTTTTCTTCTTTTCTGAGTTTGCATGATATGAAAACTCAATCCAAGATTTCTCCAGTGAAGGTTTCGCTTATTTGACAGAAGTCCTTTCTCCCCAGAGAAGTTGGTACAATAATTACTCTCGAAGAACACGTATCTCCGGTTTCTCTAGTGTAGAATGTATATTGGTTTCCCCTCGATGATGTGGTGTTGACCTCCTCAATGAAGTCAGCACGAAGTCCCCAATTGATGTCTCTATGATGAAGCATTATCTCCCATAGAGAAGTCTGTATGTTTTTTTTCCTTTAAAGTGGGCCTGAATTCCTCAGTGGATGTTTTGACGATTTGGTTTCCATCTTCCTTATTCGAAATCAGTTTTGCAAATCTCCAGTAGAAGTGCTACATTTGAAAATATTTATTTCCTCGTTGAAGTCTGAGTGCTACTCCCTAGTGATGCCTAGAGAAGGATGTTATATCCCTGTATATGTACTATTTTGTCGGTATATTATGATTCTCCCCATTAAAGTTAAGCCATGTAGTAGGACTTTGCTTCCTCAGTTGGTGCTTATTTTTTCTTTTGGGATGATCGTCTTGGATGTGATTTGGCCGACTGTTGTGGGCGCTCGAGTTAGTTTTGTTTGTTTATCCCCAGTATTATATGTTTATTTTGTCAGCATATACATGATAACACTCATACATTCATTTGTACATCATACATAGGTAAATTTAGAAAATCATTGCTCATTCACATTCGTTAATATTCTGTTGACATATTCCCCTATTTTGCAAGGTTGTGTTATCCTCTCCCCAATAGAGTGTCATCCATAAGCAGAAAGTGTATATTCTTTCAATTTCCCCATTGAGTTATCCCTCGTGGAAGATTTTTGCTTTAGCCTTCCTGTACAGCTCCTTGTCTGGATGATTTGGGTTTCCCTCTTGAGTTTATTCCTCAGAGGATGTATTTTGGTAGACCGTTTTGTTCCAATTTATTTCTGTTTTGAATCCTTGATCCTCAACAATATTATTACTTTGGATTTCTGCAAGCTTCTAGTTTTGGTTTGAGAATGTGGATTTATTTTGCATGAGAAGACTTTATCTCCTCAACAAGAGTATATTGGCATTTCCCTAGGAAGTCATATTTCTTTCCCCAAAAGTCATTCTTACAATCCTTACTATAACAGCAAATAACAGGTCTCTTTATTTGAGTAACTTATACTTCCCATAAATGTCGACGTACTTTTTTTTGCTACCTTCTCTATGAGTGGATAGTTTGCAGTTCGTTGTCAAAATTACTCGTGTGGATGGCAAATCGTTCAATATCGTAGAGACAGTTCGTCAAGAAATCTTTGTAAGTGGTAGTCTCTTTATTTGAGACAACTTATACATTACCCTTTCCAGGCATAATTCCTTGATTAAGGAGGAAGTTGAGACCCGTTCTAGGTGAAACGCGAAAATTCTGGAGAAACTTGTTTTATCTTTTTGCTACCCTCAGTGAACGTTGATAGTTCATCATCAGTGAACGGTGATGCTTTGATATATTTTCTCTTTCTACCTTCAGTGAAAGTTGGTAGGTCATCGACATTAAACATCGATGATTGTTATCTTTTTGCTACCCCAGTGAGCGTTGGTAGTTCATCGTTAGTGAACGGTGATGCTTTGATATATTTTCTCTTTCTACCTTCAGTGAAAGTTGGTAGGTCATCGATAGTGAACGTTGATGATTGTTATCTTTTTTCTACCCTCAGTGAATGTTTGTAGTTCATCGTTAGTGAATGGTGATGCTTTGATATATTTTCTCTTTCTACCTTCAATGAAAGTTGGTAGGTCATCGGCAGTGAACTTCGATGATTGTTATCTTTTTGCTACCTTCAGTGAACGTTGGTAGTTCATCGTCAGTGAACGGTGATGCTATGATATATTCTCTTTCTACCTTCAGTGAAATTTGGTAGGTCACCTTCAGTGAAAGTTGTTGTTTGTTATCTTTTTGCTACCTTCAGTGAACGTTGGCAGTTCATTGTCAGTGAACAGCGATGCTATGATATTTTCTCTTTCTACCTTCGGTGTAAGTTGGTAGGTCATCGGCAGTGAATGTCGATGATTGTTATCTTTTTGCTACCCTCAGTGAATGTTGGTAGTACATCATCAGTGAATGGTGATGCTATGATTTATTCTCTTTCTACCTTCAGTGAATGTTGGTAGCTCACCGTCAGTAAACGTCGGTGTTGTTATTTCTTTCCTCTTTCTACCCTCAGTGAACGTTGGTAGTTTCACATTCGGTAAAAGTTGGTGTATCCGTTGATCTTTTACCATCCTTTATGAGTCGGGTCTTTTGATCCACCAGTGATTTATTTTCCTGGTTGGGTTTCCCTTTTGATCTTTATTTCCTTTTCTATATTCCCAGTGGTGTTTTGTTTCCCTTTGAAGTTGTTCATGTGCATTCATATTCAAAAGCATTGCATGGCATCTTAGGGCCAAAAATAGGGTCTGTTTTATATTTTAAGTATCTTCGATTACGTCGACACAAAGATTTTTAACCTTCGTATCATCGGATAGAAGAAACTTAAATAAGGGCAGCTGTTGCACCCCAATTTTTTCCCCTAAGATCCCATCATCATACCATGATGATTCAATCACAACAATATCACATTAGGGCTTTTGGTTCTCCTCCCTATCTTTAGCTTTGCTCTTCGAGGAATCACCAAGCACTTTGACTTGTTTTATTTTGTGATCATGAATGCTTTGTCTTTATTTTCCTTTTAATTAATAAAATACAATGTTGGTTTGCCTTACTTGTTAATAATGTAGGTAAGGGAAATGTGGTTTAGCAAGTTGATCCATGGGTTCATGAGTTTATTTCCATGCCCTAGTTAATAAATCTTGAGAACTTTAAACCTCACCATTGAAGTTGTTTAGGAAGAAATTGCATGGCAAGTTTTATTTTGTTCAATCACATTTCAAAGTTATCAAATTGATTCAAAAGAACAAGGGGTTGATGGAAGAAGTTTTCATGGTTGGACAAGGTCTTATTCCCATTGATCACAAGTGCATATTTCTCTCAATTCTCAACATATGGAAGTGATTTTGGTGGCTATGAGTTCTAATTATCATCCTCAACAACTTCTATTTACAAAGAAAGAGTGTTGGTATAAGAAGGTTGTTCAAAATTGTCAAAGTTCCTCAAAGCATTTTCTTGATCTAGGAGCTAGGGTTTTGAACTTCAAGGAAGTATATCTTGCTCATATTTTGGTATTTTTGAGTGATTCCAAAAACATCCTTATCTTCAAAGGGTTATTAACAAATCACTTCAAAAGTTTCCAAGAGTTTTCATGTGGAAGAAACTTGATGATGAAGAAAGATTACAAGTCCTCCAAATGAACCCCCAATTTCTCATGTGTGACTTCAAATGATCATAACCTGATCAGTTTTTATCACCTTGAGCCCACTATTTTTTCCATAATGATCTTGAGGATGTGAACTTTATTCCTTATTTTATGTGCAAAGTGAGAAAATGAATAGAAGATGCCCTAAGGATGCAAAAGATTATAGGTCATTTCATGATTTTTTTTCCAACTTCAACAATTCATAACTCTCACAATTTTTGGAGATTTTGAATGATTCAAGTTTCAAAATGTCATTCAAGAGGTATATTTCATGCCATCTTTTTTGGTCAAAAGCAAATTCCAAGTGGAAGGCCATGTTTAGATTCAAGACATTATAGGTCACTTTTGAAGAAAAATTTGAAATATTTCTAAGTATGGAAAGTCAACCTTTTTCCCCAACTTTAACTCAATGCAACTTTCAGCTCAAGCATCCATTTAACTCCATTCTTTTTCCATTGCAAATCTTGTAACCTCATCTTTCTAAAGCATCAATAATCACGCCTTAAGACCCCTTGATTGAAAATGCCATTGTTTTGAAATTGGTAACTTGGAACTGAATTTCTCACCAAGTCAGAATTTTGAAATCCATAATGTGGCATTTAATCACGAGATTCATGCGTGTTTTTGATTTAAAATTGATTAACAAACTTGCCAGAAGGGTTTAGCACCTCAAAACGCAAAGATTGGATGAGTTTTGGTGAAAATAAGATCACACTTCACTCGTGCATCAGGTTCACACGAATTCCCTCCAAAATGCATCATTCACTCTTCCTTTTGATCCCATTTGCTTCTCCTATAAATACATGAACTATCCCATTCATTTTGTCAAGCTTGAA
The DNA here is from genome assembly GCA_948472305.1 of Vicia faba. Lineage (NCBI taxonomy): Eukaryota > Viridiplantae > Streptophyta > Magnoliopsida > Fabales > Fabaceae > Vicia > Vicia faba. The sequence goes on along the minus strand of OX451738.1, from coordinate 1,285,164,731 downwards.
TAGCTAGAATCACCCTTCCAAACTTGCTCCATAACTATATTTTCTGTAACTTCGAAATCAGTATTCAAGCCTTTTTTATCCAATTTTTCTATCAATACACCTTCCTTCATCTTCCCTGAAGCTAACCATATAATTACCTTCAAGAATTGTGCTCTATATTGCTCCATAGAAGTCCTGTTTCAGAGCTCTACAACTCAATTTCAATAGGTAGATTTCTCCATCAATTCTTCAAAACTTTGATATCATTGTGATGCTCTCATTGCCCTGGTTTTAGTCGCAACACTTACTTTTATCAGGAAACACATTTTGACCATGAAATTTCAAATCCCTTTTCAAAACTTTCCTTCCAAATTTCTTGAGCTACAGTTTATATAAATTTGTCGCGAAGGTGTGGTTGTCTTCGTCTTGAAGAGACGAAGCGAATGGCATAGGTCTGAGCTTCTGATTTTACAGTTTGAGAGACCTGCAATTCACGTTGGCTGGAGGTTGAAGATGACCAACGTGTCATCTTCCAACCAATGAAGGTGCGGCACTTGTTTTTTTTTTGAATTTCTGATTTAATAAGTGATCTAGTGTTTTATTCACTAATGACCATGATATGCACAGCGCGCCAGATCTCTTAAATTTGATTACTAACGCGTTTTGACTCTCATCCATTGGTCCACATCTTTTTGGTTTTTATTTTATTTTCTGATTTTTATATTTAATTGTTTTAAACTTCAAAAAATCATAGAAAATTCCTTTTTAGTCCAAAAAATCTAAAAAAAATATGAAAAATATTTTTGATTCTTTTCTTTCTGATTTTCATTTTTTCAAAATTTTATTTTGTGTTTTGATATTTTTTTATAAATTTTCACTTTATTTGAATTGTTTTAAATGTTTAAAAATACTTTTATGCATTTTTAAATTCTGAAAAAAATTTGGAATGATCCAATGATATTGTGACAAATATTGGTGACCTCATTTATTTTTTATTTCTGACTTTGCTATTTTTTTATCATTTTTGGTTTATTTTACTCATTTCTTTTAATTTTAAAAATAGTTTCTGACTTTAAAAAATTACCAAAATTTTTGTAAAAATATTTGAGTCGTTTACTTAATTTTTTTATGGTCTTACTTTTTATTTTTTGATTAATTTGAACATAGTTGATATTTATCTCTTTTATTTCTATTTTAAAACTTTTTAATGTATATATTAAATGTAATATTATTTTGTGATTATTTTCTAGCTGATCTTGAGTTGAATTTTTTATTATGAACTTTGTTAACATCATTGGATCTATGGTATTGAGTCTAACTCCATAAAAATGGATGAATGATTTTAATAATAGTGTAATTAAAATTTAATTCAAATGTGGTTTGTATTCTTTCTCACCCCTCTTCATCTCATCCCTTTCTGATTGCACTAAGTGTTAGTGGAGCATGATCTCTATATCATGTCTCAAAATAAATGGTGCATAAATTTCTATTGACCGGCCTCAAAATAGGTGTGACTTCTATATAAGTCCACTTACGATTACTTAACATAGCACTAAATTTTTTCCCGGTTCGAATAAATGATCATCCGTGGCCCAAACCTATGTTTGCAAGCCCAAGCATGTTAATTTGATCCCTTTGATCTAATAACTTTGAGATTCATTGTGTGGAGGCTTTGGTTATACCAATCCTCTAATGGATCTACAACACTTTTGGTCAACACGGATCACTTAAATATCATTGATCATTAAATGGTACTTGTGAGGATTCCAAATGGATGATATACTTGAAAAAAAGCAAATGCAGCTTGTTGGTGGAGGCTTTGGTTTTACCAATCCTCTAATGAGTTCCAAATGCAAGTTTCAAGATGGTCATCCAACTAACCACTAATTATTAATTTGTTTCACTTTATGCTTTTAATTTTTTATGCTTTATGTACCATTTACTTTAAGCATTACATTTCATGTTATTTGTATTTTGCTCACTTGAGCATTTATATCCTTGTTATCTTTGTTTTGCTCACTTGAGCCTTTCTTTTCTTTTTCAAACACCTAATAATCAACATGAACCCTAAAAAAATGCTTTAATGATACTTGGACTATTTGGTTACTATCCTTGGCATTATGGAGCATTGGACTTCTTGGACTTAGGATTAGAAACCTTGGCCTATGTTGGAGACCTTGTGACCTTAATTGATATTTTATATGGAGCTCTTGAGTTTTACCTCAAGACATTGGGTTGTTTGTTTGTTTTGTGTGCAGGTTATTGTTATTATATTCTTTGTTTGATGTTGTACCCCAAAATTTGCCCTCTCATTTTACTCAACACATGCCCATTGAGGTCCTCAAGTTGCTCAAGGATGCCCAAGAGTTGACCACACAAACTCTCGCCTAAGGCAATGTACCCCAAATTAGGGTTTACATTTTCATCAGGGTGTGGGAGCTCCAAAGGTCCCAAATGCTTTCCATGGTCCTAATATGTTCTCAAGATCATCCATGTCAAGTTTTATGCCTTGCACAAGAGGTTTTCTCAGGCAACTGCTCAAATGCTTGAGAATCGACTATATTAGGTCAAAAGTTAACTATGGCCCACATACAATCAAACCTCAAGATTTTTGTTCAACATAAACATTTTGAAGTAACTTTCATCATTTGATCAAGGTTGATCATGATACCTCAAGGAATGCTCCTAATTCATCAAAACTCAAAAGTTGCTAAATTAGGGTTTCTAAGGAAAAGTCAACCAAACTTTCACCAAGCATAACTTCCTCATGCTTTATCAGAAATTTTCCATCCAAGGCTCATTTGAAGAGGACGCAATTACCTACAATTCATCTTCATCCCTCAAGTTCAAAATATGAACTCATCAAAAGATATGAATTTCTACATTATAGGTCCTTTTGAAAAGTCAACAAAAACACTATTTGGGTCAAAGATTCTTACATGAACATCGAAGACCCAATTGAGATGAGATCAAAAGGGTTGTTTAGGGGACATCCTAAGCTTTCTAAAAGGTTCAATAACACCTCTCTAGGATTAAAATTGGAAGAGATATTCCTTGTCAAAGTTGACCATTTTTTGCAAAATTGCCAAAAGTCAAATGTGTTCAAAAATGCATTTTTTTTGCCAAATGGGCCTAACTTTTTATGCTTGCACATCACTCATAATATGGTCCACGACCAAATTACTTACCCACATGTTATTTACTTCATTATTTATTTTATTTTGATTTTTTATTATTAAAAATTCAAATTAAATCAAATAAATGACAAATAATAGCATAAATTTGTTTTGATCTGATTTTTGGACAGGATCACAAGCTAATTATGTTGACATATCAGGATCAAATCGAATCAAGGTGGATTGGCACAAAAATGGCACGGTTAGGCCTAATTTGGAAACAAATCATACAAGGAAGGAATGAGATCAAATCTTCAAAATTTTCAAAGGTACATGTAGTTTTTATAACCCTAATTCATTCAGGGATATATATTGAGTAAGACCAAGTGCAGAGGGGGGGGGGGGCTAGCAGTCATGGAAAGCACAAAGAAGAACTCAAATTTTTGGCAAAAATTGGTGAATCGGATTTCAGCATAGAGACTAATTTAAAGCATTCCAACACTCCCAATCGCATCCTGGAGCATCTATGAAGCTAACTGGATCAACTGCAAGTCCTTTCATGCCTAGAAACGCACGCTACAACTCACACGGTTTTCTTTTTTTTCCAAAATTGATTACATCAATTCTTGCATCATTAGCACATTTGAATGATATATTTGTGATCATTGATATGTTTGCAACATGACTGAATGGTTTAATTGAATTTTTGATGCATATATATACATTTGCCATTGTTAGGTTTTTTGTGTTCGTTTTAGAGTTTTCCCATACAAGTAAAATTAGGCCAAGAATAGGGCACCATGATTATCGTGGCATCAAGACCAGTTGAATCATGGTCTTTAATTTCATTTATCATGCGTATTTCTTGATGTTTGAAGCGCACAAGTTATGGCTACAGACGTTTGTCTGTAGGTAAAAAGCAGGGACCTAAGACGACGGGTGAGGAAGAAGACAACAACGTGTCTGGCCACCACTGGTTATTTTGAATTTCGCGCGCTTTTCCAGCAAACCACCATGTTTTACGTATTATATTTAGTTATTGTTATATTAACAAACATAACAGGTAACACAGATGGTAAGGCGCGTTGGTGTTGATTGTGAGGACATGGGTTCGATCACAGGTCCCAACAACTTTCTTCATTTTAATTCTTCTTTGCAGATCATGTGCATCATCCTCTATAACGCCTATCATGCACCCCACTGATCCAGCCAATGAATCACAGCCTATTCAGATCCAATGCCTATGGCAATGAAGGATTATGGTGTACTCTCAGGTTAGAACCATATGGGATCAAGCGTTGACCAGGCCTTAGCTTCTTGGGCCTAGCAAATTTCACAATACACCCCTCAATTCAGCAAGCAGGCCCATTCTTATCTCTTTTGATTTTAATTCTTTTTAATTATTTTTATAACTATTTTCTTTTTTAAAATAACATCAAAATTATTTCTTTTTATTATTAAATCAAAAAATCACAAAAAAACATCAAAAAATCATTTTTTTTCATAATATATTTTATTTTCTTGAATTAATTAGTTTAATTAAATTAGGGAAATTAAATCTTATTTTTGTAAATTAAAATCAATTAGAAATTAGGGTTTAATTTTGTATATAATTAATTTTTCTTCAAAAAATAACTTAAATATTTTCTCAAATTATATTTTTTAGGTTTTCTAATCGTCCTCGCATTTAATTAGCCGCGCACATTTTAATTACCTTTTATTATTATTGTAATTTCTCCGAGGTTGTAATAGACTTAATTAGGTTTTAATTCCGCATTTTATCTTCAGTCAAAAATAACTATGTATCTGCGAAAGCCATGTAATAGCTAGAACTTTAAACTTTCCGCACTTTTAATTTTCACAAATTATAAACTGCTTAGATGTATGTTAATAGGATTGTATGGAAAGACTAACTAGAAATTAAAATGGTAGAAAACCCTAAATGTGAAAAGACAAATTAACTGAAAAAATTCACTCGCACATGCTCACTCCTAGGGTTTACTCCACTCCGGTTGCCTTCGGTAAACGGTCATGAAGTATAGGGTTTGTTAGTGGTCGTCCTCTAGCCCCGAAAGATCTCAAATGACCCATTCAGATGTTGCCTCGGAAAAAGATCTTTAAGGATTTAGGATGATTACTAACACCTCCTAACATTACTTTTATGATCGTACTTGTCCCTTCGAATGTCCCTTAAAACTCCAACGATGGTGCTACCTATTCCTTAATAATGGGATAGCATTGTCTAAATGAAAACGAACAGACTTTTTTCGAGTAGTTAGATTAGTTCCTAGGTACTTGCTCAAACAAACAAACTTTTTCATACCAAACACTTTTTCAAACAAAGTTTTCAAAAACAACTTCGTGACACTCTTGAGGACAGAAACAAGGGTTAAAACGAAGTAAAACAAAACTTTTCAAAACAAGCACACACACAAGCAATTTCAAATGAGGAAGTACCTAACAGCCCATGGAAAACCATGGATAGAAAGGGTGCTAACACCTTCCCTTTCTATAATCTACCCCCCGTACTCAGAATCATCTCGAATTTTTTTTCCTGTTATGTTTCCTTTTCCTGATAGGATAAAATAAAAGTCAGTGGAGACTCTTTCTTACCGCGATATTTTGCGAACAAAAAACACAAACCTGTATTAACAGTCGGTTCTGCCACCGTATCACAGAACTGGCGGTTCTGCTGGGAATAAAAATAAAGTGGGGTTTACCTTAGGATCTAGGTCATTTCAAAATTGCTTTCTTGTTTGTTTTCTTTATTCTTAAAGGGTTTTGCTTGGGTTACTATAGATCCTACACCCGGATCTGGGGGCACTTTTTAGGTAAACAACAATAGATCATGGAGATTGTACGGCGTAGACCGATATGATTTAAGCGATGGCTGTATTAGTGTGGCACTTTGGTTGGTACCAGTATCCTTCATGGGGAAACGAGGAGAATACGGGGCAGCTGTGTGGTGTCGTGAAGCACTAACGGGCCTTAGAACCTTAGTTGAACAAACTTGGCCATTAGAAAGTAGTGAGATAGTCGGCCTCGGTATAGAGTTGAGGATTGGTTGATGCTCGATGCTACACTCATTGAGATCAGACTTTTAGGATATTTCGGCCGCAAGAAAAGATTGCTTGAGCTGAAACAATTCCCGATAAAGGATGGTCGGTGATATTGAGAATCTTTAGAACCCGGTTACTTTTCTAAGACAGGTTGAAACCAACTAAACTTCAAGAGGGTACTTACCTTTAACCTCATGCAAGCCTTAAACCTAAGAGCTTGGCGTGATTTGTCTGTGTTTGCTATACCTGTGATTTATCATGATATCATGCATCATAACATAGCATTCATTCTTATTGCACTAACCATTTCAAGGACCAAGGGAATTTATCTTTGTTCTTTTTTGCAGATCATGGCTTCCGTTCGTAGAAACACTATCTGAATCAGCTTTGTGAAGATACCTGCCCAACTCAAAGAGCTAGTATCAAAGGTTTCTGAAACTTCTACCTTCACTAAGAGACATGGTCTACTTCTCAACCTGGTTACTTCAAACTTTAATGAAAAGATGATGAGTGTACTCTTTCAGTTCTCCGATCCCAAGAACCACTACTTCACCTTCCCAGAATATCAGTTGGTTCCTACCATAGAAGAATTCTCTCAGCCGTTGGATATACCCATTCTTGAACAGTTGCCCTTCACAGGCCTGGAAGAGGTTCCTAAGCCAAAAGTCACTGCCTCAACTTTGCATCTGAAACGGGTCGACGTGGTATCCAATTGGGAAATAAGAAGTGGAGTCAAGGGTTTTCTAGACAAGTTCCTAATAGACAAGGCCCAGCTGTTTTGGGATGATATGGATTTTCAGGCTTTTGAGGAGGTCTTGGCCCTTCTAATCCATAGTTTAGCACTATTCCCTAATCCAGACTCATTCATAGATGTAAATGCTATCAAGATCTTCCTCTCTCGCAACCTCGTGCCTACCTTGCTCGGAGACATTTTGCATGCTCTCCATACTCGTACCATGAAGAGAAGAGGGGTTCTTATTTGCTGCATGCCATTGGTGTCGAGGTGGTTTATTTCTCACCTCCCTAAGTCCGTACTGAAGAATGAAGAAGGTTTGGGTTGATCACAAAGGATAATGTCACTCGCTCACATGGATATTCTATGGTGCTCCCGAGCTATGGAAAACACTTCTATTATTGACCGCTGTGGGAAGTACCCTAATGTCCTGTTACTTGGCATCATAGGGGGTATAACCTACAATCCTTGTTTAGCTCTGCGACAATTTGGTTACGCTCGAAGGGATGGTCCCCATGAGTTACTTATCGAAGGCATTGTATTCAACTATGAGGATGACGTTCAAGAGTATCGCCGGAGGTTCATACAAGTTTGGGGCATGGTAAACAGATCTGGCACCAAGGCTTTGGGGCAAAAGGCTTCCATTCCTATGGAACCCTATCTCCAATGGGTACGAGATCGCGCCCAGAAACTTATGATGCCCTATATGGCCGTTCTACCAGTGATTATGGAACCCACTATTGAAGGGAATATTCCTTACACGATTCTCTATCCTGATATGACCACTGATCTTGGAGAGTTACAGAGGTCTTGGATTCAGTTGAAGAAGGAGAGGGATACCTACAGGGATCAGTTTTATGCCTAGGAGAGGAAGGTTTTAGAGCTTACAAAACAGCTCCAAGAGGAAAGAAGACTTAATGTCTATCTCATCACAAAGAGGAAGCATCCATGGGATTTTTGATTTTGTTTTCTAGTTTTTTAGATTTGTTTTTAATTGTAACGCCTAAAAGGCATTTGAACTTTGAATTTAACTAATAAAAGATTTGTTTCATTTTGGTTCGCAAAGTTAAAATTACCAAAGTATTTGAAAATATTGCATACATACCATACATATCATTGCATAATAGGATTCATAACAGGTTTCTCATCACCTCCGCTATTTATTTCAGCAATGGCTCTTGAACAAACTGTGAAAGATATTCAGACTCAGAACACGCAATTCCAATAGATGATTGTGGCTCTGGCCAAAGGACAGGAAGAGCTGAAGGCTCTGATTACTAATAAAAATAAGAAAACCAAGAGGACAGCCGGCGCGACATATATGAGCAGGAGATTCAGAGGGCCGCCAAGATGGGTTGTTGAGCTAGCTTCTTCATCTAAAGAGGGAGAGAATCAAGAGGTTAGAAACAGAGAAGAGGACCCTAGTCCTAAAGAGTCTGATAGTGAAACTGATTACAATGAGGAGCAGTACCCTCCAGCTGATGAAAAGTACAAGCAGTTAGAAGAGCGTCTGAGCGCTATGGAAATCCAGAAGGTTCTTGGGCTGGATTTTGAAGAGTTAGGTCTGGTCTCCGGGGTTGTCATCCCCCAAAAGTTCAAAGCATCGGTATTTGCTAAGTATGATGGGGTCTCTTGTCCTAAAATGCATCTCCGTTCTGATGTGATCAAGATACAACCTCACACTACTGACAAAGACCTGTGGGTTCACTTCTTCCAAGACATTTTTTCTGGAACACAACTGGATTGGTTCTATCAGCTGGAAAGAACCAATGTTCGTAACTTGGAAGACCTTGCTGATGCATTTTATAAGCAATATCAATATAATGCAGACCTTTCTCCCACCCGTACACAACTCCAAAATCTGTCTATGGGTTCGAACGAGGGTTTCAAGGATTATGCTCAGAAGTGGAAAGATTTGGCTGGAAGAGTTCAACCTCCCTTGGCTGACCGGGAGCTCGTGGATATGTTTATGGGAACTTTGAATGGGCCATTCTTTAACCATCTGATTAGAAGTTCATCGACGGGTTTTACTGAACTGATTTTAACAGGAGAAAGAGTGGAAGCTGGAATCCGAAGTGGAAAAATTCATAAGGATACCTCTTCTAGTGCTGCAAGGAAGCCGTTTGCAGGTAAAAAGGAAGTCAGTGCTGTACATAACCAAAACAATCAGAATCGAACCGAGCACCATCCGGCGGTAGGGGCTGTTATGATTCCCAACCCTGCACCTACTCAACAAAGAAATAATCAACCAAGAGCAGAGAGGCCAACTAGAAAGTTCACTCGAATCAACATGACATTGTCTCAGATTTTACCTCAGTTGCTGAAGACCAATCTGGTTACTCTAAGGGAAGCTCCAAAAAATTTGAACACCATCTCTCCCCATTATAAACTGAATGCTCATTGTGCTTACCATTAGGAGAGTCCAGGCCATGACACCAATGATTGCTGGTCCTTGAAGAACAAAGTACAGGATTTGATTGATGCTAAGGGGATTGAATTTGATCCCCCGGAGACTCCTAACGTTATCACTGCTCCTATGTCGAAACATGGTCGGGGTGTTAATTCCGTTGAAGAAGATGTGTTTGTGACCTCTGTGGAAGAATTGGTAACCCCACTCATGACTATCAAGGAGTTGTTAAAAGCCAGTTTATTTCCAGGCTGTGGTGAAGGTTGCCACTTTTGTTCGTTTTTACCGACTGGTTTCCTTTGTTGAAGGCAGGTGTTCAGCGCCTGATGGATGACAAAGAGATTCTATTTGAGAAGACTCCCGTTCCGACTATTTCCTGTAAAGACATTATCATCATAACCATTTCCACCAATCCTCCCAGGGCCTCTGTTAAGAGACCCGTCAGGATTACATCAATTCCGAAAGTGACTCCGTTGATCATAACCATGCCTGGGCCAATCCCATATTCCTCGGATAAAGCTATTCTTTGGAACTATGGGGCCGACGTCTATTACTACGGCGTCAAGCAGGATATGCTAGCCATTGAAGACAAGATTGCTGAAGACGTTGCTTCCGACATCGTCAATATTGCCGAAACCAATAAGATAACAAGAAGTGGAAGAGTGTTCTCCCATGAGATTTATCCTCCAAAGACCGTTATCGGACCTGTGATCATTCCTGTTGTGGTTCCACCCGAGACTACTAATACAATTCCAGTAATTACTCATGTTGACCCTCCCATCACCGAGTCGGTCGAGACTCGAGGAAAAGGCATCCTGATTGAGCTTGTCCTGACAAGGGCTAATTCAGTAACCATGCCAGAAGCTTCCAAGAAAGAAATGGAAGAAATTTTGAAGATAATAAAAAAGAGTGACTACAATGTGGTCGAGCAGCTGGGGAAGACCCCATCCAAAATTTCTATGTTGGCTTTGTTGTTGTGTTCTGAGGCCCATGCGAAGGCTTTGGTTAAGTTTCTAAAGAAGGCTCACGTACCACAAGATACATTTGCTGATCAGTTTCAAGAATGTGTGGCTAGTCTAACTGTCGATAATGGTTTGGGTTTCTCTGACGTGGATCTGACACCGAAAGGAAGGAAGCATAATCATGCTCTTCATGTTTTCGTTGAATGCTGGGGCATGACTCTGGCCCATGTTTTGGTAGATATTGGCTCCTCGTTGAATGTGCTACCTAAAAAATCTCTAGACAGATTGGACTGCGAAGGCTTGACCTTGAAGCCTAGCAATATAGTAGTGGGAGCTTTTGATGGGTCTAAGAGGATGGTGCACGGGGAAGTGGATGTCCCCATCAAAGTTGGTTCCCAGACTTTCGACTCCACTTTCTACGTAATGGATATCAAACCATCATATTCTTGCTTGTTGGGACGCCCTTGGATACATGGGGCTGTTACTTCTACCCTCCACCAAATGTTGAAGTACCCTGTAAGAGGAAATATTATCATTGTGCGCGGTGAAGAGGAGTATATGATCAGTCACTTGAACTCCTTCAGGTACGTAGAGATGGATGGCGATTTCATCGAGACTCCTTGCCAGAACTTTGAAGAGGTACCTCAGATTTCGGCTATAGTATAAACTATTAACAGTCCTCTGAAGGTCACCAAGCCTCCCTTGAAGATGGCTTCTCTCAAGGATGCACGAGCAGTGATTGAAGTAGGTGGGACTACCATTTGGGGTCAACTCCGGGTTATTCATTACAAGTATGAAAAATATGGTTTAGGCTTTACTACAGGTTCTCAAAGGGTTGTTCGTCGTGCTCGGGCTGGAGGACCTCCCCTACGTATCAGCAATCCTGGGGTCAATGCACTTGAAGACAATTATGGTGATTCCGATATTTAAAAATAATATAAAATCTATAGCCATGTGTCTTACCCGGGGCACAATGGTTCTATTTATGAGGTGTTGTACCCCAAAATTTGCCCTCTCATTTTATCAACATTTCTCATCACAAGGCTCTTGGAACTCAAGATCAAGCTAGGGTTTGCTCTGCTCAAGACATCTCCTTGCACTGATGACCTAAACTAGGGTTTGAGTTTACACAGGGATTTTTGGACCTTCAATGCTCAAATTGACTTTCATACTTCTTTTTGGACTCATAAGTTTGTCCATACCAAGTTTCAAGCCTTGAATCAAATTTTTGCCCAAAAAAATTGGTCAGTTGACCTATAAATCAGTTGTATTGGGGAAAAAGTCAATTGTGGCCAATCTACAGTCAAAACTCATGAATTTAGACCCACATCAACATTATGAACTCATATGAATCATTGGATCAAGTTTGGACCACAATTCCACAAGAAATTTGATCAGATCACCAAAAGGGCAAAATGGTCATTTTTAGGGTTTTGACTGTAAAAAGGTAATTTCTGACTTTTTGACCTAACCAATGGCAAATTAGGTTCAACCATGGACTCAAGGACTCAATGGCATCATCTTGACTTATTCAACAAGTTCAAAAGACCTCAAAGGCATGGGATTGATAGATGAATTTTTCAGTCAACTGATCAAAATTTGACTGTACACTGAAAAGTCAAACTTTGACTTTTTGGTCAAAATCAAGTGCCAAGGGTCATTTTTCATCAAGATGTGTCAAATTATGAAACTTGTTCATCAATAAACCCAAAATTTCAAATTAGGGTTTGAAATTGAAAATTTTCATAACTTAGAATTTTTCTAAGTTATGAAATTTTCTTAATTTTTCCTAACTTTGTCCCACATTTTCACCATGATGCAAATGGATTCAAACAAAACATACAACATTAAAGTTTTAGTACTCCACAAATTCTACAACTTTGGTTCACAAAGTTTCCTCAAAAGAAGATTGGATCTCATGTTATGATTTTTGGAACAAGGGTCCCTAAAACTTTTAGCTTAGTGAAATTTTGCCTTAGTTTAGGCAGGATTTTGCCTTATCTTCTTGGCCATTTTTCACATAGTTACACTTGGAGTCTCAAGTTTCATTTCAAAGATGGATTATAGAGAATGTTTCAAGCTTTCCAAATTGTCCAAGAACTCCTCAAACACATTTGTGGTTAGGGAGAATCGAATGCTTAAAGTTGGCAAAAACTCACTTTGTATCCATGGCAAATTCATGTTCACTCAAGTGGCATTTTCAAACCAGCATGCCTTGTACTAGTTTGTAGGCCTCTAAACAATTTCACACTCCTTAATTAAATACAAATCCACCAGTATAAGCTTTTGTTTTGGCCATTTGGATATTGTACACAAGATTAGGCCTTAAGTAGAAAAAGGCAAATTCCCATTTTTGCAAAAGTGTGCTTTATGTCAAACCATGATCTTTGAGCATAGGGCCAAGATCTCAGAAGCAAAATCAAATCCACAAATTTTAGGGATTAAGAGGATTGTATGCAGCATATTTGATGGCTGGTACAGGCCTGTAATCACAACTCCCACTTTCTTACTATAAAAACAAGAAATTGTCCAAACACTTGAGAACTTGAAAACCAACCATTGTGAACTTACACAAAGATTTCAAACAACTTTCACACAACCCTTTGAGCAAGATACACGAGTGTTTGAGCCCCTAAGCACCTCATATCCAGAAATCACACTTCTTTGGCAAAACAGGGCAGGTGCTGCAACTTGAGTGCCATAGCTCATTTGGCTCGTGCGTTTTGACCCTTTTTGCTTCAAACACCTTCCATTCAACTCACTTAAGCTATCCCAAACCTGCATTGCCAACTGTAACACAATTTACAGTGTTCACCATTTTCATTTCAAGCTTGTGCGGGTTGAGTTCTATAGGCTGATTCAGGGACATTCAAGGCAAGCTAGTTATTGGAAAAGATCAAGTGAAGTTCAGGCAAGCTACCAGACACCTCAAAACTTGTTGAGAAGCACTGCATTGCCCTACACGAATCCAACTGAAACAGGTTTTTCTTCACTTTCTATATCTCTATTTAGGAACATTTAGCCTTAGGTTTATGAATAAAAAATATAGTATTCAATGCTAGGAAGCCATACATATGCTTAGTTTTCATTTATATTAAGTGCGCTAGGAGAATTTCATCCATGAACATGCTGAAAAAACTAGGTCAGATTTTAGGGCCAGAGAAATTCTCTCTGGTCTTTGAGAGTTAGGATTAATGCTTTATATGGTTAGAATCGTATTGAAATTCTCTACAAGTTTGATGTTGTGAGTTTTGGCAAAAGATCACGTATACAGGATCTAGCATTTGAACCAGGGCACGCGCGCGTTTCTGTCTGGAGGAAGAAGATGAAGTTGGCTTGGGCTGGGCCTGGCCTGGCTTGCTTCTAACACCTCCCACTTTCATTTTTGCACCCCCTGGCCCAATTTCTTATATTTTTACATATTTGCATTTTTGTTTTCTTTTCTGACTTTGTTTATTTATTTCCAAATATAAAAAATGCCTAAAAATATTTTCATAATTATTTACATTTATTTAGCATTTTATTTTAATTTTTTCTAATATAGAAAACATTTTAAATACTTTTGTATTATTTACTTAAACTTGAAAATAATATGTAAATTATACTTTTATTTTTATTTCTTATTTTCATTCACACTGAAAATATTATTTAAAATATAATTTATTTTTGTACATATTTTATTTTATATTATACATATTTAATATATTTAATATATATATACATATATACTTTTATTTTATTAAATACTTAGAATAAAAATACAAAAATATTATATTTTTATTTTTATTATTATATATACTAAAAAATACCTTTTTTTAAGTATATTTCATTTTTACATATATTAATATATTTTTTGTATATAAATAATATATAGTATTTATTTTTCTTAAAGAAATTAGGGTTTACCCTTAAAACAAATAAAATTAATCTTTTTTTATTTATTTATGTCTTTATACTTTTTTACATTAAAAATATACTTTTACATACATAGGTAAACAAAAACTTTTTTTAGCATAATACATATTATTTAATATTTATTTATTTTATTTAAATATTGTACATTTAAATATTTATGCATTTAAATTCAATTTGGATGTAATAGTAAACAAGGGTTTATATTTCTTGTTAAATACCCCCATTCAAAATTGTACCCCCATCCCCATAATCATGTTGTAATAGCTTAGAACTTTAAATTCTCGCATTTTACGCTTTCAATTATGCCATGATTATAGAATTAGGGTTTGTATGCAAAACCCAAATTAACAAATAGTTTGACCTAATCAAAGACAAAAATTCATGAAAATCAAACATAGTGCACACTTGCACCCCTAGGGTTACAATCCACTTGTCGCCTTCAAAAATAGGCCATGATATGCATGTTGGGTACTTTGGCAAAACAAAAACAAAACAAAAGATCATAGTCCCTCGATGACGCTATCTTGGTTGCCTAAACAAAAATGATCAAGTCCCTCAAAGAAAATTGCCAAAGATACCTAACACAATTGCTATCATGGTCTATACGATGTCCCGCGCCTGTCCCGTTTAACATCCTAACACAAGGTTGTTCACCAAATGCAATGGTGAAACAACACTATCAAAAGGGTTAAAAACATAAGAAAGATCTTTGAGTAAAATAGGGTAGATAGCTCTTAGTTACTTGATCAAAAGCTTGCAAAACATCCTTGCTATTTTCAAACACACTTCACAACACAATTTCAAAACATTTCCCAAAACAAACTTTCAAAACATTGAAATCTTTTCAAAAGACAAAAACCCCTTTTTATACATTCAAACAAGAATCATTACAAAGGTTGCCACAGCGATGGCCTCTTTTCAAAACCTCTTTCAAAACCACACACAAAGCACCATTTCAAACAATTGAAAAGCACCATTTCAAACAATTGAAAAGCAAAGCAAGTGATCTAAACAAGTAACTAAGAGCCCATGGATAACCATGGATGAAAAGGGTGCTTGCACCTTCCCTTTTCATAATCTACTCCCCGAACATAAGAAAACATCTCAAAGGTTTTTCCTGTGCTTTTTGACCTTTCCTTAGAATAAAATAAAAAGTCAGTGGCGACTCTTGCTAAATCGAAACATTTGCGAACACAAACGCAAAACCTCAAGTCAGTTCTCCCACCGTATCACAGAACTGGAGACTCTGCTGGGGATTATTCTAAAAGTGGAGTAACCTTAGGGTTTAGATCACCTTTGCATGCTTATCTTGATTGCTTTGATTGATTTACATTTGGTTCTCTTGTTTGGGCTTGAAATCCTCTACCCGGATTTGGGAAACATTCATAGGTAAATAGAAATACGTTGTGGAAACTGTGCGGGGTATACCGACATGGTTGAAGCAATAGCTATATTAGTGCGACATATTTGTAAGTACCGGTAGCCTTTGAGTCAATCAAAGAGAATACGGGGCCGCTGAGTGATGTCATGAAGCACTGATGAACTTTTAGAACATTACTTGACCATCTTGGCCTTATTAGGGGTAGTGAGATGACCGGCTTTGGTGCAGTCCGAAGTTGGTAGATACTCGATACTACACTCATTGAGGGTTGTTTTCTTGGAATATTTTGGTCGCCAGTTAAATGGCTAAACCAAAACAATGAACATAGAAAATAATCCAGTGATATTGAGCTCCTTAGAACCCGATTACTATTTATAGGACAGGTTGAGCCAACCAACTTCAAGAGGGTATTTACCTATGAAACCTCATGCAATCCTGAAACTAGGATCTTGTGTGACTTGTTTGTACATGTGCTTGTGCATACATCATGAACATCATAAAGCATCATATGCATCCACTAACCATTTAAAGGGTTCGGATCTTCATCTTTGTTCTTGTTTTGTAGGTCATGGAATCTCTTCGCAGGAAAACAATTCAAGTCAACCTTGTGGGAATCCCTCCTCAGCTCAAGGAGCTTACTTCCAAGATTCCAGAGAATTCTCCTTTCAGTGAAAGACATGGTAGACTTATCAACTTGGTCAACTCCAACATTGAAGAAGACATGGTGAAAGTTCTCTTCCAGTTCTTTGACCCCCTACACCACTGTTTCACATTCCCTGATTATCAACTAGTACCTACTTTGGAGGAATTTTATCAACTCCTGAGGATTCCTATTCTTCATCAACTACCCTACAACGGTACGGAAAAAGAACCAAAGTCTGAAGATGTTGCTCAAGCATTACACTTGTAACCATCTGATATCAAAGGAAATTGGGAAACCAGAAGTGGTGTCAAGGGTTTCTTGGCAAAGTTTCTGTTTGAGAAAGCTCAAGACTACTGGAATTCTTTAGATCTACAAGCTTTTGAAGAGATTGTGGCCATCCTCATCTATGGGTTGGTTTTATTCCCAAACCCTGATCAGCTTATAGATGTGAATGCTGTCAAGATTTTCATATCTCAGAATCGTGTGCCTACATTGCTTGGGGACATCCTACACTCATTTTACACACGAACAATGAGGAAAAGAGGTGTTCTCATGTGATGTACTCCTCTTGTAGCAAGGTGGTTTATTTCTCACCTTCCCCAATCAGTTTTGAAGAATGAGTAGGGTTTAAGGTGGTCACAACGGTTGATGACCCTCATACATTCTGATGTTCATTGGTATTCTCGGTCCAGAGAAAATGTCATCATCATTGATCATTGTGGAGAGTTCCCTAATGTCCCACTACTTGGTATTAGGGGAGGAATTACCTACAACCCCTGTTTATCCCTAAGACAGTTTGGATATGCTAGAAGGGATGGCCCTCATGATATGCTGATACCTGACCTAGTTTTTAACTTCGACAACGACGCTCAAGGACTTCGACAAAGGTTTATCTGAGCTTGGAGGATACCCAACAAGGTGGATAGTAAGACACTGGGGCACAAGAATTCCATCCCCCTTGAGCCTTACCTCAAGTGGGTATGAACCCGCACCCTGAGTCTTATGATGCCATACCCCCACATTCTCCTCGTGATCAAAGAGCCTGTTATGGAAGGAGAGGTTCCATACACCCTCCTACATCCAGACATGCCAACATCATTGGAAGAATTACAAAAGAGTTGGATCCAGCTCAAGGAAGAACAGAATACTTTCGAAGCCAGCTTCTATGCTAGTGAGAAGAAGGTTTTGGAACTTACTCGCCGACTTCATGAAGAGGAGACTCTCAACACTTACATCGCGCCAAAGAGGATGCGCAATGTCTTTTTACATTAAGAATTTTGTAATATTTTGCCCATGGGGCATTTATGTACTAACAAATTTCTTCTTAATATGACGTGTGTTCTTTTTGTTTGCAACAAATTTGAATTTCTGAATCATTGAATGCATTACATGAATAACATATCATTCATCATATGCATAAACAGGTCTTCACACCAGGTTTCCTTATCTTTATGCTGTTTATTTCAGCAAGATGGATTTGGAGCAGACGGTTAAGGATCTGCAAGCACAGAATTCGCAATTCTAGCAACTCCTCATGACCTTAGCAAAGGGTCAAGAGGACCTTAAAGCACTGTTGGAGAAAGATAAAGAGAAAAGGAAGAAAAGGATCGATATGGCCACTATGGGAAGAAGGTTTAAAAACCAGGCTAGAAAAGTTCTTGAGTTCCCCTCGACGTCTGATGAAGGGATTGGTAAAGGAAAAGGAACTGTGATGCCTTCTGAATCTGAAGTTGAATAAGAAGAAGAGGAAGAGGATGAAGATTACTCCGAACAGAAATATCCCCTGGCGGATGATAAGTATAAAAATCTTGAGGATCGGTTGGCAGCCATGGAGTTGCAAAGGGTACCTGGTTTAGATTTCGAAGAACTAGGGTTGGTTGTTGGGATCGTCATTCCTGCCAAGTTCAAGGTACCTACATTTGCTAAGTATGACAGTTTGTCCTGTCCAAAGATGCATCTGAGGTCCTACGTCAGAAAGATCCAACCCCACTCATCTGATAAAGACCTCTGGGTCCACTTTTTTCAAGACAGTTTGTTAGGCACACAATTGGACTAGTTCTATCAACTTGAGAGATCTGATGTTCACAACTGGGAAGACTTAGCTGCTATTTTCTACGGAAAATACCAATACAATGCAGATTTAGCGCCTACTTGTACTCAGCTACAATGTATGGGTATGGCCTCTAATGAGGGATTTAAGGAGTATGCCTAGAAGTGGTGGGATTTGGCTGGAAGAGTGCAACCACCATTGTCGGATAGAGAGCTGGTTGACATGTTTCTGGGGACTCTGTCAGGTCCATTCTTCAATCATTTAATCGGGAGTTCATCTGCAGGATTCACCGAATTAATTCTGACCAGCGAAAGGGTCGAAGCGGGCATTAAAAGTGGTAAAATTCAGAAAGATGCCTTCGCTTCCACTGCTATTAAGAAGACCTTCCCAGCTAAGAAGGAAGTTTCTGCTGTTCACAACCAGAGGAACCAAGGAAGAACGGAGCACCGACCAATGGTGGGGGATGTGATGATCCAAAACTCTTCAGCTGATCAACCTCGCAGCAATCAACCAAGAGCTAATCAGCAAAGGGTAGAAAGGCCACAACAGCAATTCACCCGAATCAACATGACACCGGCTCAAGTCCTCCCTCATCTGTTAAAGCTGAACCTCACCAACTTGAAAGAAGCGCCGAAAAACCCTAATACCTCTTCTACTTATTATCACTCCAATGCAAAATGTGCATACCATTCTAACAGTGTAGGGCATGATACCAACAATTGTTGGGCTCTTAAAAACAAGATCCAAGACTTGATAGACGCCAAGGAGGTAGAATTTGATGCGCCCGAAAAGCCGAATGTGATTTCTGCCCCAATGCCGAAGCACGGTCATAATGTCCATGCCGTTATGGAAGATCTTCATGTCACCAACGTTAATGAATTAATGACACTGTTACCAGTGATTAAAGTGAATTTGATGAAAGCTGGGATATTCCCAGGCTGTGGAAAAGACTATTACTTCTGTTCAAACTTGCAAGCTGACTGCCCACTGTTGAAATCAGGCATCCAACGCATGATGGATACCCAAGAGATCCTCTTTCAAAAGACTCTTGTTGATACTATCACTCATGTTACTCCTATTACTTTTGATACTCCAAACAATGACATTGCTATAATAACCATCTTCGACGATCTTTCCAAGACCTACAAAAGGCCTGTTAAGATTACGCCTGATCCTAAGTTTGTGCCGTTGAAAATCACCATGTTGGGGCCTGTCCCGTATAAATCTAACAAGACGATACCATGGAACTATGGAGGAGAACTCTTCTACCATGGTATCAAGCAGATTGAATCAGTCCAAGAGAATTCCAATGATGAAACCCCTGATATAGGGAATATTGCGGGAACGGGCAAGATAAATCGCAGCGGAAGGATCTTCTCTCCGGAGATTGCTCCTCCACGAGCAGTCTTCGGACCCTCGAGAGTTTCTGTGCCTGTCAAGTCATCTGTGCAAAGCTCGGTAATTGAAGAACTTGATGCTCCTGAAGTTAGACCCTCTGATGTTACTACCAAAGGTAAGGGGATACTAGAAGCGCCTGTCAGGATGAAGGCTCAGACTATGGTAATCCCCGAGACCACCCAAAAAGAGATGGAAGAAATCTTAAAGATAATCAAGAAGAGAGACTGCGATGTCGTGGAGAAGCTAGGGCAGACCCCTTCCAAAATCTCCATGTTGGCTCTCCTACTCTGCTCTGAGGCTCATGCTAAGGCCTTAATCAAATTTCTAAAGACGGCACACGTGCCTCAAGAAACTTCTGCTGACCAGTTTCAAGAGTGCGTGGCTAGCCTTACTGCCGATAACGGTCTTGGTTTTTCTGATGCTGATTTGACCCCTAAGGGAAGGAAGCACAACGATGCACTTCACGTCTCGGTAGAGTGCAGAGGGACTACACTTGCCCATGTCCTGGTTGATACTGGTTCATCTTTGAATGTGCTACCGAAGAAGGCGTTGGACAGATTGGACTGTGAAAGTTTGACCCTAAAGCCCAGTAACATCGTTGTTAGAGCCTTCGACGGTTCCAAGAGGATGGTTCATGGAGAAGTGGACATTCCAATCAAAGTGGGCACAGAAATTTTCAACTCTACCTTTTATGTGATGGACATCCGTCCTTCATATTCATGCTTGTTGGGAAGGCCATGGATCCACAATGATTGGGCAGTCACTTCTTCTCTGCACCAAATGCTAAAGTATCCAGTTCAGGGTAAGATTATAACGGTGCACGGTGAGGAAGAGTACATGATAAGTCACCTCAACTCCTTCCGCTATGTGGAGTTAGATGGCGAATTCATAGAAACGCCTTTCCAACATTTCGAAGAGGTTTCTCCTGAGGTCGCAGTTGCAAAGAAAATGGTTGATGTGCCTATCATTTCCAAGCCTGTGTCTCGGATGGCATCCCTCAAAGATGCGGAGGCTGTAATCAAAGAAGGAGGGAGTACAATGTGGGGGAAACTGCCTGATTTTCCTCACAAGACGGACAAGTTCGGATTAGGTTTTATTGTTGCTGGCCAGAAAGTTGTGCGTCGCTCCCGGGCTGGAGGACCACCCGTAAAAATCGCTCACCATGGAATTAATGCCTTAGAAGATGATGATGAAGAAGACAACTTTGAAGATTGGATCTTTCCAACCGTTGAAGGGGGATTAAGCAACTGGGAAGTGAAAGACTATGTTCCCATCACTTTCATCAACCAGTAATTTATCTTTGAACAATTTCCTATTTTGGTCTGTAATAATTAAACAATTCGTACACTATTTTCACCTTATGCCTTACCCAGGGCATATAGGTCCATTTGTAAGGGCTTGATTTCTTCATTATCATATGCCATTTTTTAATGAATCATTGGACGTTTTCATCTATAAACTGTTGTGTTCGTTTTCTTTCCTTTTACATTTTGTTTTGTTTAAGGATGGCTATCCCTTACACACACCCAAACTCATAAAATGCAGGTACCCATCCACTCCGGATTCCATGGGTGACTATTCTGCTTTGGCCTTCAGTGACTCTGATGATTTGGTCAATCATGCTGAGTACGGAGGTGATGAAGACTGTGAAGTGCCTGGAGAGTTAGCCAGAATTTTGCAACAAGAAGAGAGGGCTATTCTGCCCCATGAAGAGTTGCTAGAAACCATCAATCTGGGAACAGAGGAAGACAAGAAAGAGGTTAAGGTGGGTGACAAACTGGAGCCAAGTGTCAAAGAGCTTCTAGTTCAGCTGCTGAATGAATATGTTGAAATCTTCGCCTGGTCCTACGAAGACATGCCGAGACTCGACACAGATATTGTGGTTCACCGTCTCCCTACAAGAGAAGACTGTCCACCAATAAAACAAAAGGTCCTCCGAATGAGGCCCGACATGTCTGAAAAGATCAAAGCTGAGGTGATGAAACAATTCAATGCTGGCTTTCTGGTTGTTACTTCCTATCCATAATGGGTTGCTAACATTGTGCCCGTGCCTAAAAAGGACGGAAAAGTCAGAATGTGTGTGGACTATCGGGACTTAAACAGGGCTAGCCCTAAAGATGATTTTCCACTACCACACATTGACATCTTGGTTGAAAATACAGCTCAACACAAGGTATTTTCCTTCATGGATGGATTCTCGGGATACAACCAGATCAAAATGGCCCTCGAAGACATGGAGAAGACTACTTTCGTTATGCAGTGGGGTACCTTCTGCTATAAAGTGATGCCATATGGACTGAAGAATGCCGGGGCAACCTATTAACGCGTCATGGTAGCTTTATTTCATGATATCATACATCATGAGATCGAAGTCTATGTAGACAACATGATAGCCCGTTCACAGACAGAAGACGAACACCTTGATCATCTGCAAAAGCTGTTTGCCAGATTGAAGGAATATAAGCTCAGACTGAACCCTAACAAGTGCACTTTTGGAGTCAGGTCTGGTAAACTTTTGGGATTTATCGTCAGCAACAAAGGTATTGAGGTTGATCCTGCTAAAGTCAAATCTATACAAGAGATGCCTTCCCCCCGCACTGAAAAGGAGGTTAGAGGTTTCTTGGGACGCTTAAACTATATTGCAAGGTTCATCTCTCACCTAACATCTACCTGTGAGCCAATCTTCAAGCTGTTGAAGAAAGATCAGGTGGTTGAATGGAACAATGATTGTCAAGTTGCTTTTGATAAAATCAAGGAGTATTTGCTGGAACCTCCTATCTTGATGCCACCCGTCGAAGGAAGACCTTTGATTATGTATCTGACTGTTCTGGATAATTCAATGGGGTGCGTACTGGGCCAACATAACGATTCTGGCCGAAAAGAGCATGCCATTTATTACCTTAGCAAAAATTTTACCGACTGTGAGACTCGCTACTCACTGCTCGAGAAAACATGTTGCGCTTTGGTATGGGCTGCTCGCCGGCTGAGGTAGTATATGTTAACACATACCACTTTGCTGATTTCTAAAATGGATATGATTAAGTATATCTTCGAGAAGCCTGCTTTATCCGGAAGAATCACTAGATGGCAGATGATCCTGACTGAGTATGATATCCAGTACACAACCCAAAAAGCTATAAAGGGGAGTGTACTAGCTGACCATCTAGCTCATCAAGCCGTCGAAGATTACCAATCTATGAGATTTGACTTCCCTGACAAGGACATCATGACATTGGACAACATTGAAGGTAACGGACCGTATGATAGACCTGAACAAGGATCCCGATGGACCCTGTACTTTGATGGTGCTTCAAATGAACTTGGCAACGGTATCGGTGCGGTACTTATTTCTCTGGAAGGTTTCCATACACCCTTCACTGCCCGACTTTGCTTCAGCTGTACCAACAACATGGCTGAATATGAAGCTTGTATCTTTGGTCTCAAGGCTGCTATTGACTTGGGAATCAAATCTTCGGTCGTATTTGGGGACTCAGCTTTGGTTATCAGTCAAATAAAAGGAGAATGGGACACTAAACATCCTAATCTTATCCCATACAAAGAACATGTCCTGACACTGTTGCCTCATTTCGAGCAGATTACCTTTGAGCACTTCCCGCGAGAAGAAAATCAGCTAGCAGATGCTCTGGCTACAATGTCTTCCATGTTTAAACTCAACTGGTATAATGAGGCTCCCCAGATCACCATTGAGCGAATGGACAAACCTGTGCACTATCATGAGATTAATACCGAAGAAGTAATGGAACAACCCTGGTTTCATGAAATCAAAATGTATCTCCAGACTCGAGAATACCCTGAAGGAGCTTCCGTCAATGATAAAAAGTTCTTAAGGAGATTTGCTGCGAAGTTCTTCCTGAGCAATGGTATCTTATATAAGCGCAGCCATGATTGTGTTCTACTTCATTGTGTGGACAAGGTTGAAGCAGAGTTGATCATGACCGAAATACATAGCGGCACATCTGGCACCCACTTAAGCGGACATACGATGGATAAGAAGATTCTAAGGGCAGGCTACAACTGGTCTACCATGGAAGCTGATTGTCATCGACATTCCCGTACTTGTCACAAATGCCAAGTCTATGCTGACAAGGTACATATTCCTCCAGTTCCTCTCAACGTTATGACAGCTCCTTGGCCATTCGCAATGTGGGGAATCGACATGATTGGAGAGATCAAGCCTACGGCATCCAATGGACATCGCTTCATCTTGGTCACTATTGATTATTTTACCAAGTGGGTCGAAGCAGCTTCCTACGCCTCCGTTACAAAGAATGTGGTTGCCCGCTTCATCAAGTAGAACCTCATATGCCGGTATGGTATCCCCGACAGGATTATCACGGACAACGGTACAAATTTGAATAACACTGTGATCACCGCTCTGTGCGAGCAGTTCAAGATTCAACATCACAATTCATCTCCCTATCGGCCAAAGATGAACGGTGATGTTGAAGCTGCGAACAAAAATATCAAGAAGATCATTCAAAAGATGACAGTCACCTACAAGGACTGGCATGAGATGTTACCGTTTTCTCTGCACGTATATCGTACCACGGCACATACTTCAACAGGGGCAACCCCCTTTTCTTTGGTATATGGCATGGAAGCTGTTTTACCTATGGAAGTTTAGATTCCTTCCTTAAGGATTATGAAGGATACTGGTTTGAGTAAAGACTATTGGATTCAGACCCGGCTTGATCAACTTAACTTGATCGACGAGAAGCGACTTACTGCTGTTTGTCATGGTCAGACGTATCAAAAACGGATGATCAAGGCTTTCAACAAGAAAGTCAGGCATCAGGTATATCAAGTCGGAGATCTTGTAATCAAGCGGATCATCTTGCCGCAAAGTGATCCCAGGGGCAAATGGACTCCTACTTACGAAGGACCATTTGTGATCAAGAACATCTTTTCTGGTGGGGCAATGATTCTGACCACCATGGACGGTGACGACTTGCCGCACCCTGCGAATGTAGACATAGTCAAAAGATACTACGCATAAAATGACCCGACAAGTTGAAAACCCGAAAGGGCAACTTGGGCAAATATGGGCATCCCGGTGAATCGAAAACCCAAAAGGGCGGTTCAGGAAAAAATTAGGGATAAAACAAAGAAAAAATTTGTACACCCGGCAAGTTGAAAACCCGAAAGGGCGACTTGGGCAAAAAAGGGTTTCCCGGTGGACTGAAAACCCGAAAGGGCGGTCCAAGCAAAAGTTAGGGAATTAAAGCGTATGACTATGTCTCGTCGGATCACTTTAAGGACAATCTCTTCACGACCAAACTCCAAGCTTCTGATCAATCCAATCATCCGCGGACGAAGCAACGAATGGACAAGATACTCAGAGTTGTGAAGGCTATAGCATAATGGGAACCCCATGGAATTGTTACATATAGCCATCTTTCTTTTTGTAGAAATTTTTTCTCAATTTTTTGACAACATCCTCTTACTAGGATGTTTGTCTCCTTTGTACAAAGATACTTACAAAAGTTAATACAAAGATACTTCAAAATGCAGAAATTTGCTTGCTTTTCTTTTCTTTTTACACTTATGTTTTATTTGAAAACGTCCAATGGTTTGTTAAATAGGCATATGCATTTGAATGTAATCATTGCTTACAAATAAAACAAAATGAGAAAGGATAATTACTGGTAGGTCGAAAGTATAGGAAAACGTCTTTAGGCTATTCCAGAAGAAATCCCCTGCAGTATGTCATTCAGATCCTCAACAAAGCTAAAACCTTGAGGTACATATCCCCAGCGGAGTTAAATTTTAAAATTCCCATCAGAGTTAAGTCTCTAAACTTCCGATCCCCAGTGGAGCCCGAAAACTTTGAACTACGGACCCTCAGCGAAGATGAAACCTTCTTCCCCAGCGAAGTCAAATTTCCAACTATCAATCCCCAGCGGGAACCATTCAGTTTTCCCCAACTTCCCCAACTAGGATAATTCCCCAATAGATTGGCATACAGCCCAAGCTCCTGATTTTCCCGGCAGAATAAACACTCTCTCCACAGAGTTATTTTCCCAACAAAACAAAGATTCTAGTTCATGTTTCTCCATTTGAAGCCTCCCAAGTTTTAATTCCCCAGTAGAGGTCGTCGTATTTTTCCTTATTTCCCCAGGAAGGTCATGAAGAATCCTCATTCCCCGCAGAAGTTGTCAAAACTCTTGTTAATCCCCACAAGTCACCAAGGATTTTCAATCCCCAGCAGTGGTCCCAGGATTTCTCATTCTCAACAATCAAAGATTTTTTAGAATCCCCAGCATCAGTCAAGGATTTACTTTCTCCAGCAGTAGTCAAAGATTTCATTATCTCCAGCTGTCAAGGATTTATTTTCCTCAGCAAGACAGCTACTCAGCTTACATGCACATCCATTACATCCATTACATTCATTAATAGAACATATTTTATTGCATCATACATATCATGCAATATAACTTTGTGCTTTAGCTAACATTCTACCCTTTTCAGGATAAGATTAAAAAGCTATCGTTAACAACTAATCAGAGATTTCAGATACAGTATGGATACACCCCAAACACGGCGGTCATTCTATTACTCATTCAGAATTTCAAGTCAAGATACAGTATGGATACACCCCAGACACGGCGGTCATTCTACTACTCATTCAGACTCCAGCAATCAGATACTGACTAGATACGCTCCAGACATGGAAGCCATTCGATTTCTCATTCAGATTCAACTATCAACTTCAAGTTCAGATACACTCCAGACACGGAAGTCATTCTGTCACTTGTCCGGATCCCAGTTACAGTACGGATAAACTCTAAACACAGAAGTCATTCTTCTATTCATACAGATCTCAACTTCAGAAACAATCCAGATACGCTCCATACATGGTTGCCATTCTATCACTCATTTGGAATTTATCCCCAGCACATAGATGCTCCATACACAGATGTTTCTCTGTCACCCATTCAGAATACAGATACACTCCAGATACGGCAGTCATTATGATATTCATTCAAGAATCAAATACAGTTACAGCTAGGATATGCTCTAGACACAGACGCCATTCCTTTGCTCATACAAACCCAGTCTCCAGATACAACTCAGATACGTTCCAAATACGGATACCATTCTGATGTTCATTCTACTGTTTTTCAACAAACAAGTTCTGGATGGCATCTCTAAGCCCATCTCCAGCAAGATTGTACCATCTCCAAATGGCATCTTTAAGCCCATTCCCTCAGCTACATTTTTTACGAATGCAAATTTACGGGCACTCTAGTGTCCAATCCTCTTTTACCTTCGAGTCACGACAGGAAAACTTGTCAATCTAACTCTTCAGGTTCAAGAAGATTGAACAGGGGAAACTGTTGTACCCCAAAATTTTCCCTCTCATTTTATCAACATTTCTCATCACAAGGCTCTTGGAACTCAAGATCAAGCTAGGGTTTGCTCTGCTCAAGACATCTCCTTGCACTGATGACCTAAACTAGGGTTTGAGTTTGCACAGGGATTTTTGGACCTTCAATGCTCAAATTGACTTTCATACATCTTTTTGGACTCATAAGTTTGTCCATACCAAGTTTCAAGCCTTGAATCAAATTTTTGCCCATTCAATTGGACAGTTGACCTAAAAATTAGTTATATTGGGGAAAAAGTCAACTGTGGCCTATCTACAGTCAAACCTCATGAATTTTGACCCACATCAACATTATGAACTCGTATGAATCATTGGATCAAGTTTGGACCACAATTCCACAAGAAATTTGATCAGATCACCAAAAGGGCAAAATGGTCATTTTTAGGATTTTGACTGTACAAAGGCAATTTTTGACTTTTTGACCTAACCAATGGAAAATTAGGTTCAACCATGGACTCAAGGGCTCAATGGAATCATATTGACTTGTTCAATAAGTTCAAAAGACCTAAAAGGCATGGGATTGACAGATGAATTTTTCAGTCAACTGATCAAAATTTGACTGTACACTGAAAAGTCAAACTTTGACTTTTTGGTCAAAATCAAGTGCCAAGGGTCATTTTTCATCAAGATGTGTCAAATTATGAAACTTGTTCATCAAGAAACCCAAAATTGCAAATTAGGGTTTGAAATTGAAAATTTTCATAACTTAGAATTTTTCTAAGTTATGAAATTTTCTTAATTTTTCCTAAATTTGTCCCACATTTTCACCATGATGCAAATGGATTCAAACAAAACTTAAAACATGAAAGTTGTAGTACTCCACAAAGTATACAACTTTGGTTCACAAAGTTTTCTCAAAAGAAGCTTGGATCTCAAGTTATGATTTTTGGAACAAGGGTCCCTAAAACTTTTTAGTGAAATTTTGCCCTAGTTTAGGCAGGATTTTGCCCTATCTTCTTGGACATTTTTCACATAGTTCCACTTGGAGTATCAAGTTTCATTTCAAAGATGGATTATAGAGCATGTTTAAAGATTTCCAAATTATCCAAGAACTCCTCAAACACATTTGTGGTTAGGGAGAATCGAATGGTTGAAGTTGGCAAAAACTCACTTTGTATCCATGGCAAATTCATGTTCACTCAAGTGGCATTTTCAAACCAGCATGCCTTGTACTAGTTTTCAGGCCTCTAAACCATTTCACACTCCTTAATTAAATGCAAATCCACCAGTATAAGCTTTTTTTTTGGCCATTTGGATATTGTACACAAGATTAGGCCTTAAGTAGAAAAAGGCAAATTCCCATTTTTGCAAAACTGTGCTTTATGTCAAACCATGATCTTTGAGCATAGGGCCAAGATCTCAGAAGCAAAATCAAATCTACAAATTGCAGGGATCAAGAGGATTGTATGCAGCATATTTGATGGCTGGTACAGGCCTGTAATCACAACTCCCACTTTCTTACTTCTAAAACAAGAAATTGTCCAAACACTTGAGAACTTGAAAACCAACCATTGTGAACTTACACAAAGATTTCAAACAACTTTCACACAACCCTTTGAGCAAGATACACGAGTGTTTGAGCCCCTAAGCACCTCATAGCCAGAAATCACACTTCTTTGGCAAAACAGGGCAGGTGCTGGAACTTGAGTTCCATAGCTCATTTGGCTCGTGCGTTTTGCCCCTTTTTGCTTCAAACACCTTCCATTCAACTCACTTAAGCTATCCCAAACCTCCATTGCCAACTGTAACTCCATTTAAAGTGTTCACCATTTTCATTTCAAGCTTGTGCAGGTTGAGTTCTATAAGCTGATTCAGGGACATTCAAGGCAAGCTAACTATTGGAAAAGATCAAGTGAAGTTCAGGAAAGCTACCAGACACCTCAAAACTTGTTGAGAAGCACTGCATTGCCCTACACGAATCCAACTGAAACAGGTTTTTCTTCACTTTCTATCTCTCTATTTAGGAACATTTAGCCTTAGGTTTGTGAATAAAAAATGTAGTATTCAATGCTAGGAAGCCATACATATGCTCAGTTTTCATTTATATTAAGTGTGCTAGGAGAATTTCATCCATGAACATGCTTAAAAAACTAGGTCAGATTTTAGGGCTAGAGAAATTCTCTCTGGTCTTTGAAAGTTAGGATTAATGCTTTATATGGTTAGAATCGTATTGAAATTCTCTACAAGTTTGATGTTGTGAGTTTTGGCAAAAGATCACGTATACAGGATCTAGCATTTGAACTAGGGCACGTGCGCGTTTCAGTCTGGAGGAAGAAGATGAAGTTGGCTTGGGTTGGGCCTGGCCTGGCTTGCTTCTAACACCTCCCATTTTCATTTTTGCACCCCCTGGCCCAATTTCTTATATTTTTACATTTTTGCAATTTTGTTTTCTTTTCTGACTTTGTTTATTTATTTTCAAATATAAAAAATGCCTAAAAAATATTTTCATAATTTTTTTACATTTATTTAGCATTTTATTTTAATTTTTTCTAATATAGAAAACATTTTAAATACTTTTGTATTATTTACTTAAACTTGAAAATAATATGTAAATTATACTTTTATTTTATTTCTTATTTTTATTCACACTGAAAATATTATTTAAAATATAATTTATTTTTGTACATATTTTATTTTATATTATACATATTTAATATATTTAATATATATATATATATATATATATATATATATATATATATATATATATATATATATATATATATATATATATATATATATATATATATATATATATATATATATATATATATATTTAATATATATATATATATATATATATATATATATATATATATATATATATATATATATATATTTAATATATATAATATATATATATATATATATTTAATATATATATATATATATATATATTA